>JAPFRF010000001.1:167187251-167787251 GCA_029282475.1 Phrynocephalus forsythii | reverse complement strand
AAAAAAAAAATCCAGGCCTTAGGATACATAAGACAAACACAACCGAACACTCCTGTCTGGGGCAACAACTGACTGGGCATCGGATGGAAAATGCGTCACAGAATGTTAAGGAAGCCCTGAGGCCTAAGCAGCAAACACTCAAGACTGAGGAGAAAACTTCAGGTCTGGGTCTCTCAGCCACTTCTGTATAGAGCTTCTGCACACACTTCAGTTGTTTTCTGCCCTTGGGGGACATTCGCAAGTGTGCGACTGATCTCATTGTCAATTTGACTAGCGTGAGGAGTGTTGAATGATGAATCGCCATTCCTGCTTCACCTCCTCCTTGTACGCTGAAGCATCAAACTGCTTGTTCACCCATTCCCTAGGAACAATCCTTCACTTCAAACAGTAACTTGCAGCAGGATCTGTAAGAGATGCAAAGAAAAACTGATCAATAGTTCTGGAGAAATAAACCCTGTCTGCAGGATGCAGGAGTTTCCCCTCAATGCAAATTGCAGGCATACCTCGGTTGATGAAGGCTTCCGTTTACGTAATTTTCGGTTCACAAAAGGAAATCCGGAGCCGTAAACACCTCTGTTTACAGATTTTTTCTGCAATACCTCAGTTTACATAAGGCATTGCAAAAAAAAAAAGTACCCAGGATGCACTGCACTGTGTTTCCGGTTTATGAATTTGCTGAATTACGAAATGTCCCGGAGAACAGATCGTCAACCAAGGTATGCCTGTACTCTCCACCCTCACCCCAAAGCCATAAGGAATGGTCCCAGACAATTTTAACTATAGCTGGAAGAAATGCTGTCACAATGGTTCTCATCTCTGCCGGCCAGATTACAGGATAAATTCTGCTATTTGACCATTAGTGACCAAAGCAGGCAATCATACAGATGATTTCTCACAATGAGTGCAGGTGTATTAGAGGGAAATAGGCACCAACTGCTCCCTGACATGCTCATTGTGCTCCCTGTGGGGCATAACAGTGACCAACAAATAGTGTGGGATGTGGCTGGTTGGACACGGCCTAGGCATGGAATTATAACAGTATTAAAGAGAGATTCTGATTTTAATGCATGTGACTTGCAGCTGGACTTCTTTTTCTTGAGAGATAGAAACGTTTCACTGCTCATCCAAACAGCTTCACCTGAAGAAAGCTAAATACCAGTCCTCCATTTTATAGCTCACTTTGACCTCTTGTCACCCTGGTCTGAAATAGGCTCATAAAATGAACAATGGCCTGAATAGGCTCGTTAGGTAGACAACAGTCTCAACAGTCTTAAGGTGAACAATGGCCTAAGGTGCTGAAACCCATAAAGTATGGGTTGTTAGCTATGGCCTTGGTCGTGAAGGCTTTTTATTTGTCTGGGTATTGTTGTAAGTATAGCCTGATAAATGACAGATAAGACTGTGTCTGAGCCCCCCACCTCTGTTGAGAGAGGGGTTTTCAACACTCATATGAATGTCTTCCCTGACCCCTCTCTCAAACCACCTATCTTCTCTGCCTAAGATGTGTACATCCTCCACTTGAAGGACAAAGGGCACTTATTCAAAGATGAGGATGTCCACATATTAGACAGAGAAGATAGGTGGTTTGATAGAGGGGTCAGGGAAGCAGGTAAACTCACTTGGATGACTGAGAATTGGCACAGACTTGCAGCTATTTTATGGCTAATCTCAATCACAGCATCCAACAGTTTGAACAGGCCATTCACTGTCTTTTTCTTTTAGCAAAGTATGCCATCTTTTTTGCTCTTTAATTGGTACATTAGATTATTGATTGATTGATTGATTGATTTGATTTGATTTTTATATCCCTCATCCATCTAGCCTGAGTTCTACTCTGGGCGGTTTACAACATATAATACAGTTCTACTGGTTATATTACAAATATACAATTATATTGTATTACAATTATTAGAATCCTATGTTGCCCTGCCTTCTTAGAAAAGGAGAGTCTAGAAGCAGATCCGAGGATCTCTATTGTGTTTATTTAATATATAATTGTACAATTATAAAATCCCTTTCCAACATTCACCCAAAATAGCCAGCAAAATATTCAGTTTGATTAGATGGCACACATCGGTGGTAGAATCCTCTTGGCCGCACCAACTCAGATGACGTCATCAGCCACAGCCACACCCCTATATATGGGGATTTAAAATTTTTAAACCTCTCTCCCCTCCACGAAGGCTGAAGGCAACAATTTCCAAGCTTCAATTTGTTCTTCTTCCCTGTTCCACGATTCCAGAAGCTTCCCCCAAAACGAAGGGGACTTGATTTTTTATGGCAACTGCTCAGACGAATGTTAAAAATATAACTATGATGTATAAAACCTGTATGTTCTCTTTAAGAGCCAGCATCACACAACTCAGGTGCAAACATATGTCTAGGCTGCAATCTCAAAAGTGCCTGTTAAATTCAGCAGAGGCAATCTGGTGACTTTCACTGATTTAATGGGCCTACTCTAGTTGCAGCTTACTACACTAAGCAAGAAGATGTGCATCAGGATCATGAATGAAAACTCTCTTACGAGTGACTGAGCCACTATTTTCAACCCAACCTTGTGCTTCTGAAGCCCATTTCAAGATATTGGGTTCAATCTATAGAAACGCCATACACTCCGGATCTCTGTAACAAAGTATGTGTGTGGCCTCACTGAGATTTGTAGAGGGAGGTGGCAACTGCTTAGACAACTTCAGTAGGTGGAGAGATTGGCGGCTGCCAAGAATAGGGCTTTTGTTTGCCGTTTCAATACTACCAAATTCACTGTCTATTGACACCTGCTCAGGGTTTCCCTGGAAAGTTCAAGAAAAAGATATGACACCTTTCCATTTACTTTTAATGGACCAAGTCTGTTTTAGATTTCCTTAGAACCTGAATCTGAAGCATGTTTTCAATCATTACTCCCAAATGAAATAAATTATTTTAGGTTATCAGACTTTATGATTTCAGTCTTTGGATTTCATTTTTTGTGTTCCTTTTTAAAATAAAACAGTTTGGAGTACTTTAGCATATAGACTGTACATCTGTGGAAATAATAAAACTGAGCAGCTTTAATAAAACTTTAATGCTGTATTTTGGCCCTTACATTAGCTGGTGGTTTTTTTCATATAAAAGGTACATAAAAGGCAGGTGAGAATGAGATAGCTAGACAGAGAACGTAATGTTCCCTCTTGTATATACTATGCACTTTCTCTTCTCTCTCTCTCTCTCTCTCTCTCTCTCTCTCTCTCTGTGTGTGTGTGTGTGTGTGTGTGTGTGTGTGTGTGTGTATACACGTTGAGAAAACCCCAAATTCACAATTTCAGAAAATTGAAATAGTGTGAAAAGGTTCATTATTAAATGGTCTCTCAGGCTGGCTCAATAGGAACCCCAATCATGGGAAAGACTGCTGACCTGACAATTGTGCAGAAACCCATCATTGACACCATCCATAAGGAGGGAAAGCCCCAGAAGGTACAGATTGCAAAAGAAGCTGGATCTTCCCAAAGAGCTGTATCAAAGCACATCAATAGAAAGTAATGTGGAAGGGAAAAGTGTGGAAGAACCTCAGCCTGGAGAGGATTGTCAGGAAAAGGCCATTCAAAAGCCTTGGGGACTTTCACAAGGAGTGGACTGAGGCTGGACTTCGTGCATCAAGAGCCACCACACAGAGACAGATCCTGGACATGGGCTTCAGATGTTGTATTCCTCTTGTCAAGCCGCTCCTGAACACTGTTGTCATGTTAAGAGAGCGACTAAAATGATTACCGAGCTGGGGAACCTCCCTTATGAGGAAAGGCTAAAACATTTGGGGCTCTTTAGTCTGGAAAAAAGGCGCCTGAGGGGGGGATATGATTGAGACATACACAATTATGCAGGGCATGAGTAAAGTGGATAGAGGGATGCTCTTCTCCCTCTCACAAAATAGCAGAACTAGGAGACATACACTCAAATTGAGGGCTGGGAGATTAAGAACAGACAAAAGAAGATATTTTTTCACCCAGCGTGTTGTAAGTCTGTGGAACTCCCTGCCACAGGATGTAGTGATGGCATCTGGCCTGGATGCTTTCAAAGGGGGATTGGACAGATTCCTGGAGGAAAAGTCCATCACAGGTTACAAACCATGATGGAGATGTGTAATCACCAGGCTTAAAACCAGGGTACTTCAAGGGCCAAATGCAGGGGAGTCGTATCAGGAGACAGATATCTGGTCTCGTGCACTCCCAGACGCATCTGGTGGGGCCACTGTGAGATAGAGGAAGCTGGACTAGATGCCTGATCCAGCATGGGTCTTCTTATCTTCTTATGTTCTTATGGTCCAAAGTCCTCGTTTCTGATGAGAGCAACTTTTGCATCTCATTTGGGAACCAAGGACCTAGAGTCTCAAAGAAGAATGGAGAGGTGCACAATGCACTATGCTTTGTGTCCACTGTGAAGTTTCCACAGTCTGTGTTGATTTGGGGAGACATGTCATCTGCTGGTGTTGGTCCACTGTGCTGCATTAAGTCCAGGGTCAACACAGCTGTCTACCAGGAGATTTTGGAGCACTTCATGCTTCCTTCTGCAGATGAGCTTTATGGGGATGCTGATTTCATTTTCTAGCAACACTTGGCACCCGCCCACACTGCCAAAAGTACCAAAACCTGGTTCAGTGACCATGGGATTAGCGTGCTTGACTGGCCAGCAAACTTGTCTGACCTGAACCCCATAGAGCAGCCTGCATGGAGGTCGCAGGGAAGACAATGATGGCACTGCTGCTGCTGCTGCTCTTCTTAGGACTTGCCACCTGTGTGTTGCGTGCCACTCTGAGGCAAGCAGGCAAGCAAGCAAGACTGCCCGCCGCCACTACCATAAGAACATAAGAAGAGCCATGCTGGATCAGGCCAAAGGCCCATCTAGTCCAGCTTCCTGTATCTCACAGTGGCCCCACCAGATGCATCTGGGACCGCACAAGAGTACATATCTGTCTCCTGATACCACTCCCCTGCATCTGACCCAACCTTCCCCCTTGGTTCCCTCTCCCCCCCCCACCGCTACCACTGCTTGCCCCAACCCTTTCCCCTCAGTACCCTTGGCCACCCACCACTGCTGCTCACCGCCACTGCTTGCCCCAACCCCCCTCAGTTCCCTCTTCCCCCACTAGCACTGCCACCATCACCACCACTTGCCCCAACCCTCCCCCAGTTCCCTCACACACCCCACCGCCACCACCGCTTGCCCCAACACTCCCCCCTCGGTTCCCTCACCCCCTGCCGCCGCCACCACGGCTAGCCCCAACCCTTCCCCTCAGTTCCCTCACCCCCCCAGCGCCTCCGCCGCTTGTCCCAACCCTCCCCCTTCAGTTCCCTTGCCCCCTGCTGCCACCACCACCACTTGCCCCAACCTTCCCCACCTCTGTTCCCTCGGTCCTCGCTGCCACCCCCACTGCTACTGCTTGCCCCAACTCTCCCCATCTTTGTTCCCTCGCTCGCCACCACTGCCACCACCGCTTGCCCCAACCCTCCCCACCTCTGTTCCCTTGCCCCCCCACTACTGCTGCCACCGCTTGCCCCAACCCTCCCCCTCAGTTCCCTTGCCCCCCCACTACCGCTGTCACCTCTTGCCCCAACCCTCCCCACCTCTGTTCCCTTGCCCCCCCACTACCGCTGCCACCTCTTGCCCCAACCCTCCCCACCTCTGTTCCCTTGCCCCCCCACTACTGCTGCCACCGCTTGCCCCAACCCTCCCCCTCAGTTCCCTTGCCCCCCCACTACCGCTGCCACCTCTTGCCCCAACCCTCCCCACCTCTGTTCCCTTGTCCCCCCACTACTGCTGCCACCGCTTGCCCCAACCCTCCCCACCTCTGTTCCCTTGCCCCCCCACTACTGCTGCCACCGCTTGCCCCAACCCTCCCCCTCAGTTCCCTTGCCCCCACTACCGCTGCCACCTCTTGCCCCAACCCTCCCCACCTCTGTTCCCTTGCCCCCACTACCGCTGCCACCTCTTGCCCCAACCCTCCCCACCTCTGTTCCCTTGCCCCCAATACCGCTGCCACCTCTTGCCCCAACCCTCCCCACCTCTGTTCCCTTGCCCCCCCACTACCGCTGCCACCTCTTGCCCCAACCCTCCCCACCTCTGTTCCCTTGCCCCAACCCTCCCCACCTCTGTCCCCCCCCCTGTCACCACTGCCACCGCTTATCCCAACCCTCCCCCCCCGGTTCCCTCAGCCCCCTCACTGGTGCCACTGAGTGGCCCCCAACAGTTCTGAGGGACAGTGAACCAGCCCCCTGTTTACAAAGTCTGAGGACCCCTGCCATAGAGAATCTATGGGACACTGCCAAGAGAAATATGAGAGACGTGAGACCAAACAATGCAACAGAAATGAAGGCCACTATTGAAACATCCTGGTCTTCCATAACACCTCAGCAGTGCCACAGGCTGCTAGCATCCATGCCATGCTGCATTGAGGCAGTAATTGATGCAAAGGGGGCCCAAACCAAGTACTGAGTACATATGCATGCTTATATTTTTAAGAGGTCCGAATGGTTCTATTTCCAATCCTTGTGTTATTGATTTCATGTAATATTCTAATTTCTGAGATTGTGAATTTGGGGTTTTCATAAGCTATATGCCATAATCATCACAATTATACCAAAGTAAGGCTTGACATATCTCACTTTGCATAACACTGGAATGTTTCCAATGGAACAATAAATTAATCAGCTGCAATTACAGAGCAGTATTATTTCTTCAATATATGCACAATAGAAGTAATCAGCCAAATGCATATTTTGCATCTACATGGAGAACACCCAGTGTTTATTTATATTCTTTATATGGCACTTTTGTTCCATATAAAGGACACACAATAGCTTTCAACAGGTATTTGTGACTACAAATATGAAAAACCAATTCAACCATGAAATTCTGCTAAAAACACACCCTCAAAATGGCCAACCAAAGTCTTGTGCATCCAAATAATCTGTCTCTAACAACATTGGGGACTCTGTAGCTCTCCAAACATTCCTGGGTCCCATCAGCCTGAGCCTGCCTAGCCCATGAGGGAGCCTAATGAGAATTTTATTTCTACACCTGGAGACCTTGTTTTCTCATACCAACTTTATAAGGTTTGGATAACTCTTTCTTTGCCTCATGAACCTTCATTCAGAATCAGGCTACACCAAAACATAAAGGAATAAAGAAGAAGAAGAAATATAGCATTTTAAAGACGAAAGGCTATATTTTAATTAGGGCTTTTGTGGATGCGTCCATTTCTTCAGACATGTCCACAAAGCTCACTTGCCACACTTTTGTCTTTTTAATTTGGATTTGTTTTTGCCTGACATGCTAGCACAGATTATCATGGTTACCTCTTCCAAAATGTCTTACGGAAGGACAGCTAGAATCTTGCCTACCAACTGTACCGATCTTTTGATCAGCAGCACACTTTTTAGCAGTGACCATCTGGGACCAGAGCTTCAAACTAGATTGGATGGGGTAGTTCATTGTGTTCCTGCCCTGCTTCATATGAAGTAGTAATGGTGACTGCCTTTTAAAGGAACAATTTATTATATAGATATCAATGGCCTAAATTCAGTTGCTAGCCCCAATTATAATAGCCCTATATTATAATTATCAATCAATTATAAATACTGAATTATAAGTCAATACTTAGGTAAACCAAATGATCTACTCTGTTTGATGCCACCCACTTGATTCAAGCTGATGAATTTTACTCAATGCTATTACTTGGGAAAAGAGGGATGGGTAGAAGACCAAAGGGGATCAACTGACAGATCTTTGGAGGATTCCTCTGTGCTTTCCTTTAGTCCATTTTGGGCAGACTTCTATTAGTGCTCATTAAACTTTTTTTTTTTGAGGCTAAATGATAAGGTCTCAGGGTGCACTTTGGTTGTGTGCCTGGGCATGTTCCCAACTGCACCATGGGGTCACGAAGAGTCGGACACGCCTGAACAACTGAACAACAACAACATGCTTTACCTGCTCCTCTGCAACAGTCAAGAGTTTCAGGTCATCCACATAACACATAGCCACCTTGGTCCTTTTCCAAGGAGAAAGGCAGGGTAAAAATACTCTAAAACAAAATGAATAAAAATAATAACAGCAGTATATTTCCTCTACCTGCAAAGTTTGTTGTTGTCATCAATTGGGTGATATGAAAAAGGACAGGGAAGACTTCAATGGAATGAAATACTGTACTGTGTATACTTGTAGGATGAGGTGACAGCAGCAAACATGGCCCTAACCACCATTGGAAGGGCTGCACTTCTAAAAGCTCATTTGTGTTTTTGTACAGTGGTACCCTGACTTAAGAGCAGCTCAACTTCAAAGCAATTCGACTTAAGAGCAGAAAACTGTTGGCATTTTAACTGCCACCTTACAAATTTAAGATATGGTCTGCTCGACTTACAATATTTTTTTTCATTTTTTTCATTTTTAACTTGTTTTTTCAATTATTTTAGATAGGTACCCTGACTTAAGAGTAGTTTGACTTAAGAACATGCATTCAGAACGGATTACATTCGTAAGTTGAGGTACTACTTGTATTTTGTTGTGGGAGGACCCTTGATGGCTCCGAGACAATCTAAGATTGGAGCGAGTGATGGGCTGCTTACAATTCCGCTTTTAAAAACAATTGAAAGAACTATCTAAAAGCTTTCACATTGCTTTCCAAATGTATGCTGTGTGATTTCACAGAATGCAGTAAGCGATTCTGTTCAGAATGCAACATCCAACAGTTTAAAATAACGACTCCCACAAAACAGAGAGTTCTATCACTTTTTAACCCCTTGCATAAAAATAACATTGCTCATCTATTACTGTACAGAAGAAATTTCAGATCAAACTTTTGTGGGGCACTTCAGAGCAATCGTGAGTCCATAGGACAGGGGGCACAACCCTCGGTCCTTCCACTTCAATCTGTTCTGAATTCAAGCCGCAGTTGACCACACTGCTCTTTATCTTCAGAGCTCCGTGCCTGTTTTCAATACATGTGAAAGACTCAGCAGAGCTTTGCAGCTTACATCCAAGCCATCAGACAACAGGAAACATCTTCTTCCTTTCATAAAAGAAAAGGCTGACCCAAGGCATAAGGGGCATACCCTTTGGAGAAGTCAAGGATCAAAGCAGCTCTCTCCTCATGCAAAATAAAGGCCACCACCCATATTTAAGGGGGATGGGGGTTGCACATTTTGAGGTTAAGTACTTGATATTTTCTGAGAAAGGCGGAGGAGAATGCAGTGCCCAGAAAGCAGACATCCTCTTTCACGGAAGCTGCAATTACAAAAGACTGTTCAGAACTACACTGCTCATGGAAACTGTGTTTACTGAAGAACTCTGGAAGTGAAAGTACATTTCTTCTTTCTTCTTTTATAGTGCTGCTGTAGAGCCTGGAAGTGGAAGACTGGCACAGACCAAAGAAGCTTCTTAACTCTTCCTTTTCCACAACTGTCCTTTCCCTAGACCAGTGATGGCGAACCTTTTAGGGCGTTTATACATGACCCCTAAACTCCGGGGCAAATGTCTCCCAGCTCCGGAGATTAAAAATGTTTACCCACCAGCTCCGGAGTTAAGAGGAAATTAAGTGCGACCCCGCCCACTTTAGCGCGACCAAACAGCAGTTTTCTTGTACCTGCTTTTTGGATGTGACAAATATTTGATCCGGTGTAAGGATAGTGAGTGCGGGGCTCTCCTTGCTTCTGTTTGTTCTTTTTTTGCGCCCCGCCCCTTTAAGAGATCTGAATGCTGCCGGGAACAAAACGGAGGTAAACCGGCATTCTTTTCTTTCTTTTTTCTCCCTCCCTCATGCAGCCAGCAGCCAGGAAGTGCGGAGGGGGGTGGGGACAGAGGAACCCCTAAGATCTCTGGTCCGAATTTAAGTGGCCAGCGGATCTTAGGGGTCGTGTAAAAAGGCCCTTAGAGGCCGAGTGCCCAAACTGCGATTCAAAACCCACTAATTTTTTGCAAAGTGCTAATACAGCAATTTAACCTGAATACAGGTGGCTGTGAAGGGGCGATGTCGGGTGGCCCTGAGTGCCACCTTTGGCACCTGTGCCATAGGTTCACCAACACTGCCCTAGACCTTGCTGGTCAGCAAATAACCAAGCACTATTTGCAGCAGTGAGATGCTCCAGCAGTTCTTCGAGAAGTGCCTTTTTATTACACATATGCATGTAGCACATGCACACTCACATACACTCCTGTACGTGTGCGAGCACAACTTTACGAATTGTGCAGAAGACACTGGGAGCCACAATCAGCAATTAGAAATAATCCATGTCTACAAAAGGAAAGTCCTTAACTGATACAAGCATCTGAGTGCTTCAGCAAGAGTTCCTCTCATCTCCAGAAGTACAGTGGACGCTCATATAACAAGCAGTTTGTTTAACTGAAAATCTGCTTAAAGGAAAAAATTTCCAAAGATAGGGGGAAATCGCTTAACAGAATCGCCTATGGGGCAAATCCGTACAACAGAAAAACGGTCGCAATTAGGGATTAATCCATTTTCAATGCATATGCACATTAACAGCTTTGTTTGGTGTCAGTCTTTAGGATTCCTTTGAAGTCTTCTTTATAAACCTGAAAGGTCCGTGGGAACACCTTGCCACAGGATGTGTTGTGGGCATCTAGCCTAGAAAAAATATTTGTCCCCTCCCATTTCCCCCCAAGACTGGAAGGAAGATTTCAATTTTAAAAAAAATGAATTTGAAAACGATTTTTTTTCCAAAAAAAAAATTCTCCAAGTGGTATAGCTGATCAGCACAGCCCTATTTGGTTTTTAAAGTCCTATCCACACAAATAAAACAAAGCACAGCAGAAGCTCCTGCTAAGGACTGCTAAGCTCCACTGCCACGGCGGGTAGTGCAGTCTCCTTTGGAGGTGTTTAAGCAGAGGCTGGATGGCCATCTGTCGGGGGTCTTTGATGGGGGTTCCTGCATGGCAGGGGGTTGGACTGGATAGCCCTTGAGGTCTCTTACAACTCTAGGATCCTATGATTCTATGACCCAGGACGTTCTGAGGACAGCCTCACTCCCGCAACTACACTGATTGCCAGAGAAAGGAGTGAACAAGACTCTCCCCACAGGGGATCAAATAAATGCCTGCCTGATCACACCCATAGATAACATCACTCTTTTAAAACTGCATTTGGACATTTTACATTCAACATTTTTATAGTTGATGAGCAAAATAGCATGAGTCATAGTGAGCTCAAGAGCTGCCTAGATGCCCCAAGCACATCCGATCTCGCCTGATTTCAGAAGCTAAGCAGGGTCAGCCCTGGTCAGTACTTGGATGGGAGACCACCAGGAAATATCAGGTGCTGTAGGCGCCTGGAGTAGGAACTGGCAAACCACTCCAGGATTCCTGCCAAGAAAACTCCATGGACATGGGGTCACGAAGAGTCGGTCACGACTGTAACGACACAACACACACACACATAGTGAGCTCAAATTGTGCCTCGTGTTTTGCTACGGGTTTTTAGGTGGATGCAGGGCAGAGGAGAATGTGTTATGGACCAGAGACTAGCACTTTGCAGCATTCAGATGTCATTTCCAAGTATCTAAATGTAATTAGTAAATTTCCTTTTGAGAGAGAGAAAATAAAGTATTCATTAAATATTAATTATAATATTAGCTTGAGGGGTCTGGTGATTATGATGCATATCCAATTATATTTCAAAATTAACTTTCCATTCTCTCATCTGTACACATTTACTATTTCATATGAGATATTAATGAAATGAACTGGAGCCTTCCATAACCTCCAGCTATCACTGAGGCACTAAGTTCACAGGGCGAGTACAAGGGGAGGCAAGAAGCCGTTGGAGAAGGCTTTAAAATGCTCCCGAGACGGCATGGAAACCAAACACTCTCTCCTCACGGAATGGAAATGTCCAAGCAGGTGCTGACTGTTCAACATATTGTCATGTCTCTTTCCCTACTCCTGTAATAATAACAGATCACGTTTCTTTCTAAACCCCTCTTCAAAACTGAGATGCTAGCAGATCAGCTGCAGCAACTGATTACGATGGGGGCTGTAATGAAGTACCGATTATTTATGTCCAAGATGACGCGGGGACCAGGCTGGCTTTTCAAAGAGTCTGCTAAGCATTTCAGATGCTTTCACAGATCCTTGTGGACCAGTTGTCATAAACCCTGACTTTTCTGAGCTGGGTCTAATGAGGAGTGTTCACATCAAGTAGCTTCCTTGTGCAATGCGGTATTTCACACCCAGGCAGCCAAACCAAACCCAAGGCCAGGGTCACTTGAGGTGTCATTTGAAGTGATCCTTCAAAGTCCAGCCAACCTGTGCGCTCAGTCAAAACAAGCAACGGCGAGGAGAAGGAGAGGGAGGGAGGGAGGGAATTAATGAGGTGACTTTTGACCAGGAGGAGAATCATCAGGGCATGAAAGAATATATATTCACCAAAAAGAAAATGTGAAAGGGGGGTTAATTCTTTTTTTAACCAGAATAAAGTTCTATAAAGCACCAGGAAAGTTATTAAAGGCCTTGTGTTTTCCAGGTTGAATGTGCTTCTTTAACTAATAAAGGAGGTTGATATAGAGACCCTCTGAAACAACCAGAAAACAAATTCTAATCCATAGTATGGCTGAAAACATGGGAATAGTATGAAAAACTGAAAGCTGTTACATAACCTATGTTCCATCACTAAAAACTCAGCATCTTGCAATACATAAATCAATAAATCATATTCAGCCATAGTCCCCATGACAGAGATTCTAGACTTAGCAGCTTAGTGTGTGTGGGGAAACAGAGTAGTGGGAAACACTGGCTCTTTATTTTATAATTTAGAATATACTGGCAATTGGCGTGTATTATGAACACAGTTGTTACAGATCTATACTGTACTTAATATTATCTCTCTCTCTTTCTCAGGAAAAAAACCACCCCATGAATTTGCCTCCCCCCTTTCTCAATTCCTCGTTAGAGCTGGTAAAATCACCGAGTTATGAAAGAAAATGGCTGAGGAGCGCCAAGGCACCTGCTATTACCTTAAGATGGCCCTCCCTCCACTGGCCTTTTCTTTCTTTGCCCTACAACTGTGTCAATGGCTCGGGTTCGGCTGTACAATGGCTTAGTTCTGGCGAATATAATCTGGGGGCAACTTCCAAAAGACCTGGAAAATGGAAAAAATGGCTTAGCCTGAGGCAGATCCTCCTGTTTTGCAATGAAGCTCACCTCTCCCAGTATCCTGCAAATAAGCTTAGTAAGTGTTCTAATGCATCAAACAACATGATATGTCACAGACATCAAGAGATCTCAAGAATGCAAGTGAGGGCTACACATTTTTATGTAGCAAGGCACATGTTTTCTGTAGCATAGATCTCCCTTCCTTCCTTAAAGATTTCATTTATATTTTTTCATTTTAAATTAGCTTTGATGTTGGTGTTACGTGATGTTTTATGTTATGTATTTATATTGTTTGTGTTTTGCTGTTGTAAGCCACCCAGAGTGATTATTTGGCCAAATGGGCGGGATAGAGATATAATATAATAAATAAATAAATAAATAAATAAATAAATAAATAAATAAATAAATAAATAAATAAATAAATAGTTGACTTCCCCAGCCTACTTATCTCACCTGTGGCATCTGTAAGTGGCTCACAGGATGCAACACTGCTAAGGCTTTTCTGGAATCCATTCAGATGTTCTTCTGCGGAAGTCACCCTGCCAGACAAAACACTGAATCAGAACACAGTATTGAAGGAAAGCCAAAGTTTCAGAAAAAAGGAGATGTCTCTACAATAAATACATTCTAATATTCAAGAAAAGACCTTCACAGGTGTTTCAAATACTTGTTGAAAAGGTAATCCCATAACCAACATACCAACAACTCCTCAACCACACACGCAGACTGCCATGTATCTTACAGAATAGTGCAGATAGTGGCAGCCAACATAAATGAGGAATGAGCAAGGTATTGGAGAGAAAGGGGGAAACTAGAAGGATCATAACACAAGTACTTTTTAAGGAGAAACGTGAGTAATATATGGTATATAAAATAAATAAATAAGCATCTGACTAATGGCAGGCGCTAGTCAGATACCCCTGGAAAGCCAGAAAGCTGGGCATTAGACAAGACCTCCTCTGACTGGAAACCCTGATTTACTCCCCTCTTAACTGAAATGGGCTGGGGACTATGGACAGAAGGGGGTGGTTGTGATGGGACAGCTGAAATGTGCACCCACTCCTTGCTACTTGTTGTTCTCATGTGAGTAGCCAGCACTAGCTGGAGATGTCAGAAAAAAATGTTTGGCTATGAAACCTGTGCCTTGTACAAATATCTTAAACATGCCTAGAAAACACAACTCTGAAACGGTCAATTATGACTCTGATAAATATTTTGAGTTGAATATTTTTAATATTAATGTTTATATAATGTTTTAATAAATGTATTAATTAGCAGGGAAAAATCCCAATGCAGTAGACACAGGAAGGGAAATATTCTGGCATTTAAACAGTCTGAAAAGGCAGCAATAGAAAAACAGACATAACACAGATTCTAGAATGAGAAAGAATGAAGAGGTCAAATTACGTTAATGATAAAAGTATTAACTGATGGAAGCTACAGTATTAGGTTCTTGTAATGAATCTAACAATTTTGCAGATTTAATAAAAATCTGATATATTTATTGCAATAGATTTTTAAGGTAGATTATTTTAGCAACCCAGACAAAATCAGTGTCTGCTAGAACCCTTAAGACTAGCCAATCTCTTTTACCATATCCTTTTGTGAGTTACAGTACATTTTCTCTAAAGATCTAAGGAAATGGACTGCAAACTCTGAAAAATTTATGCGAAAAGGAATCTGTTAAGTTTTAAAGATGCCATAAAACTTTTTTTTATCTGTCTGAATAAATGTTTTTAAAAAACTAAACTACATCAAGGTGCAGATTGAACTCGACTCTACAAGCACCATTAATTGAATTAATGTAACTTGGAAATACACAACGTTCCTATTTCCTTTGCAAAATTAAAATCGGAATTAGTCCTAAGACACTTTCATATCACATTTGTTTACTCCTGCTGAGTCAATTAAGAAAACTGTCTTCCTCTACTGATGCCTCCTAGCCTTGCCTTTCAACTTTTTCCAGCCCAATATTGTATCTGTTAAGTTACAATATTTGCACAGATGACTCAGATGTGTTATTTTGTTTTTGATGTCTCAGCTTGGCCTAATTTAATCGCTCAGGATTCCACGTGCACCTAGAAGTCCCTCAGAAAGCTAAACCTATACTTCTAATACAGCTGCTGATCCTCCACTTGATCGTAGTTCATTGCCTTTTTATTTGTGTCTTGAGAACTGCATTTCCTTTCATTTCCGGCCTCTCTCTCTTTCCATCTTTCTTAGTTCAATCCTTCATTCCTTTTTCTATGCACCTATATTTCAGTTCGCTGCCTAGATGCCCTAAGCACATCCAATCTCGCCTGATTTTGGAAGCTAAGCAGGGTTGGCCCTGGCTAGTACTTGGATGGGAGACCACCAGGGAATACTAGGTGATGTAGGCGCCTGGAGTAGGAACTGGCAAGCCACTCCAGTATTCCTGCCAAGAAAACTCCATGGACATGGCGTCACGAAGAGTCGGTCATGACTGTAACAACGCAACACACACACATATTTCAGTTCATTCTTAAGTGCGATGCCAACGGCTTTCTTTGTATCAGTCCTCTTCACCATAAAATACCTCTTTACTGCTAAAACAGTCTGTCTAGAGAACTATTATTTTAAGGACATGTGTGTCCATTAAAATTTCACTTGCTTCATTGTGATAAATCATGTTGTACACAACATATACAGAGATAATAATGAGGGAAACACAATACTGAAGATAGCAAGAATACCTCATTAGAGAGCTGAGGAGAAGATGGCACCATAGCTGTTACAAGTTAACAGTTTATTGTGTTTTGTTTCTCTTGTATTTTACTAACCAGGAGCTAAGGGCTTTAGATTTAATGACTCCATGTCTAGCAAGGTGCATCGTTACTGATCAATATTTTCAAGGGTTGAAAAGCTTGACTACCCCAAATGACTAGGTGCTTTAAAATGTTTCTGCCTGTATTTGGAGAACTATGAAAAGGATTTTCCTTACCCCAATTGCCTTCAAAAAGTAGAAAAACACTGGCTCTTTTCACTGCCACTATAGTATGTTATTTAATCTTCTAGCAATTTTTGCTCATCTTCGTTCTAGTTTGCAGGGGGAAAAACATCTCCATTGTTCTGAGAACACACAAACTGCTCAAATAAAGCTTTAATACTGATATCTCATTTATACCAGGTCTTTCCCTTTTTGGACTGGGTAAATAAAAGAAAAGGAGCAGAATGTGCTCCTGGAAACTTTGGAAGAAGGAGTTTGTTGCGTATATGAAAGAAAAGGTATCAACACTGTCGGGTGTAACAGCCTGTGATGCTAATTTCAACACAGGTGGGAGGGTTTCTTCATGTCACAAACTAACTTGCTGGCCTATTGCGTGAAGACCAAGCAGAGGGATTTTGTTTTTCCTGGGCTCATGGAAGCTCCGCCTTCTTCCTCCCTGCTCTCCCACGTGTGTCCTGAGAAGCCATCACTTCTTGCTTTTACCTTTTTATGGGAAATATGTAGTTACCCTTCCAGCTATATCCTCCCTGCCTCACGTGGGTTGAGGATACAGACTTTCTTTTGATATACAGTGGACCCTTGACTTACATGCTGTTTGACTTGCAGCATATTTGACTTGCAGCAAGAAAGGGCCTGTTTGACTTGAGTCACAGGCTTTGACTTACATCTCGGAGCCCCGGCACAAGGCACCAGAATTGGGTGGCAGCCACAACCCAGCTCCTGCCTTCTTCCCCTCCTCCAGCAATGGCGGCTTCGGCGAGGCCAGCTCAGAGCACCTGGAGCTGGTCCTCGGCCTCACCGAAGCTGCCGCTGCTGCCGGAAGAGGAGAAGGGCCGGGAACTCGGGGCTGGCCTCGCTGGTTAGACAGTCGGCTGAGTCTTGTAAAAAATCTGGCTGCAGAAGTCATGGAAGCATTTTAGTTGGGGAGCTGTAAAGTTGTGGGACTCTAATGGTAAGCATAGAGTTGTTCAGAACTTGGAATGTCAGGTTAAAAATCAGTAAAACTTAAATGTTAGACATTGTTGCTATGAACATTAAAAAGTGAAGGCGTATAACTTGTGGACTATAGTTCCACTGCCTCCTCCTCTCTTTGAAGAAGAAATCTCCTATCCCAGTCAAATTTGTGTTAATTTGCTGTGTTGGGGGGTCTTTTTCATCATCTGGAACAGATTAATCCACTTTCCCATTACATTCTATGGGAAAAGTTCATTTGACTTAAGGCATGTTTAACTTATGTCTAGACCTCCGGAATGGATTAATGACGTAAGTCAAGGTTCCACTGTATTTTTACTCTCCATTCTTTCTTCTATTAAGTCTGAAAATGTATAAGGCCTGCTGATGACTTACTGGACTTATGTAAGTAAACTTTCTTCTATATTTTTATATTAGAAAATCAAGCCTTGTGTGCTTTTATTACAAAGAGCTAGTTTCGTGCTGAGGGTGGGAAGTAAGATGGAAATTCAATGTTGATTTCCTTTTTGCCTTAAAAGCTGGCTCACTTCCTCTGCGCAATTAAAGGAAAATTCAAACGAATTTCCTAACTCTGTAACAAACACAACCCAATCTACAGAAACAATGCATAATTTCTTATTAGCTGAGAGAGCTGCTAGCTCTGGAAACTATGGGACAAAATATGGAGACTGCAAAATCTGGAAAAGATCCAAATGAAACCCAAGTGTAGAAGAGAGGAATTTGAAATGGCTACAAAATTATGTTTATTATTTCATAAGTACATTAACTTATAAATATTTGAATGGTTCAATTTTCAAATGTTAGTGTTTATATAAATGCACTTATCTGTTGTCCTTTGTATATTTTGGTAGTCTACTGAAGAAGATACTGAGACATGTTTCTCCCATACATGAGGTCAAAACATAGCCCATGTGGCTTCTCAAGAGATCTGTTCAAGAAAAGACCTCCTCCCTCATGCTGCTACCTTAGCCACCCATCTAACAAATTTTGAGCGGTTTTCCTAGATGTTCAAATAATGTGCTAACATAGTATCTGCCTGGAAGTGGAGTCATGGCAACTGGACTTCTTTTCTTGACAGATCGAAGCATTTTGCTGCTCATCCAAGTAGCTTTGTCAGACTGATGAAGCTGCTTGGATGAGCAGCGAAGTGTTTCAATCCATCAAGAAAAGACATCCAGTTGCCATGACTCCACTTCCTGATAACCTCACCTGGATGACGGAGAATCTTCACAGATAACATAGTATCTGAGAAAAACCTGGAGATTGTGACCCTGATCCCTTCTACTTTTCATGCATGAAGAAGAAAGATTGACAGATGTTTCTCTACAATGGCAAACTATACAGGCAACTTATTTCACCACCATTACCCCTTTTTTGGGCTGAATAAATAATTTTTTAAAAAAACTACCCATCCAAAACCAGGACCCAGTTTATATGCTTAATTTCTCCTTCTGGTCTGTTGAGACTGGGACAAAACAAAAATAAAATTAAATTGGAAATATACTCTTAAGAACAATTGGAAACAGAATTTCCTTTAGGAATGAATGAGAGCAAAATCTGGACCTAACAAAGTGTTCTCTCAATAACTAACATGTCAAAGTGACAGGTATCAGGAGTATTATTTTTATTTGAAGAACATTAATGGGTAACTGGGTACTATCCCAACCTAGGATGGTGGTGGAGTCTCCTTCTTTGGAGGTTTTTAAGCAGAGGCTGGATGGCCATCTTTTGGGAGTATTGTGATGGGGGTTCCTGCATGGCAGGGGGTTGGAATAGATGGCCCTCGAGGTCTCTTCCAACTCTATGATTCTATGATTCCATGATTCTAGGATATGTTGAACATTGTATGTCAAAGAGTAAGAGGGCCAAAATGCGAAATCTATTTTATATCTTCCAAAAAGTGAAACTAAAACCTCTGAAGCTCATGTCCATATATTTTTTAAAGCATTTAATACATGGAGTCACAAAGAGTTGGTCACGACTGTCACGACACAACACACACACACACACACACACACACACACACACACACACACACACACACACACACACAAGTTAGGAAGTAAAAAAATGTAAGAGTTAAGTCTCCTTTGATTTTCTCTACTTCTCTGACTAGGAGCTTTACCTATCTGAATGATGGAACAGGGAAGTGTCCTAACCAAAACAGTTTCATGAGCTGTTCAAATAGTTTTTGAATTGGTAATAATTATAATTAAGAAATCCTGTACATCTGCAGTGATTTTTTTAAAAATCTTGTCTTTTCTATTAAGAAAATCAAATTTGGTTTAGCTGAGACTAAAACAATAAAATAACTTAAAGAGAATACATTCTCTAGTAATTTTCGAATAGAGTAAATGGTTGTTTAAGACAGATACAATAAGGACAAGTGAAAGAGCTGAAAAATAGGTTTAAAAACAGTGGCTTTGGGATAAACAAAAAAACTAATATCAAGGCTGCATTTCTATGTACCTTTTTACCTGGCAGTAAGCCTCACTGAATAATTTAAGTTCCATGTCTGAGCAAAGATGGATAGAACTGAATTTTAAGTGTTGAAATCTAGAACTCCTCAAAAATCAACCTTTAGGAGTATAAGATACCAAAATGTGAACAAATGAACTGACTCAATAAGCCAACTTAGTTCAGTCATCAAAAGGGAAGCTCAGTGACTTCACTTACAAGTTTGTGATTTCACTTACAAGTTTGTTATGAATTGTGTGTTGCCTTGTGTAGCTCCATCTGACATAGAGAAGCTTACAGGAAACAAAAAGACTGCAAAGCAGGTATAAACTTGAAATTAAAACCAGTGCATTGTCTAATACTGTCTTGTTAAGGGCATCTACTTTGACCAACTAAACTTGTTGTCTTCTTAGAAAGAAAGGGGTTATTTCTCTATGTAACGTAGTAAGTATAGGATTTATTTAACATATATTTTTCATATTTTATAAATTAGACCGTTAAGGTATCAAGTAACCAACCATCCACCACTTTCCCGCATTGTCTCTCCGGATGTATAATTAATATCTTGTCAGTGATTTTAAAGCAGGCTTGAAATACAAGAAGAACACATAGACTTTGCCAAAAATGGCTGTAGAAGAATTAGCAACATGGATTTGCAACACCTAAGTAATACTTTTCATCTGCATTACAGAAGCATCTGAGAAAATATATTTTGAATATTGCAGCAAAACTAACAAAGAGTAATGGTTTCTTAAAGATGAATCAGTTTCACTGCATAAGCATTCATAGACAGTAGCCCACCGGTTCAGATGCAACTGAAAAACTGAATCTGAAGTATCTTCAATGTCAAATTGATTTTTTTTTAGTCTTTATGATGCCACAGCTCCTTCCTTTTTGCAACAGACTATGAACTACCATATCTACACCTTTGGAAATCTCCTCAAATCTCCAATGATTCGGTTAGAACAGCAGCTGAATACAGTGGCTGAAATCCTGTTGCTTTGCCTAAGTCATGACCAGAGTCGGCCTACTGAATCAATGGAGCTTGCAAAGAACTTGACTCACTCAACTCCCCTGTGACTCAATAGGCCTACTCTAGTTGCAACTTACTAACCTAAGCAATGGGATTTCACCCAACAGAAGCTCCTATTTCCATGTACAGTGGTACCTTGCATAAACAAATTTAATTTGTTTCCGAGGCTATTTGTTATCCAAAATGTCATTTCCCATTGAAATGAATGGGAAACCAATTAATCCGTTCTGGAGGTTTGAAAAAAGCCAAAAAAAACCTGAGTTTTTTCCCAGACCTCTTTATAAAGTGCACTTTAAAGCTTGCAGTGCTGGAACACCCCCCCCGAACAACAACAACCCTGCAGTGCAAGGCAAACATGGACAAAAGAATCCAGAAAGACTACCCCAGCCTTTTCCCACCAAAATGCAATGGAAAGCAGTACAAAGATCAATAAAACCAAACTCCAAAAACACACCCACTATTTATTTATTTATTTATTTATTTATTTATTTATTTATTTATTTATTTATATACTGCACCAATTTCCCAAAGGGAACTCTGGGCGTTGCCTTGTGTATTCCTACCAAACACACAGAAAAAAGCTAGAATGATTGTTTGCAAACCCCTCCTCAGCAACCCTCCATTTTGCAATGGAAAGTAGTGGAAACCAACAGGAAAAAAACAAGGAAACCTCAGCTCCCCACCTTTCCAAGTTCAAAATGTCCAAATCCCTCAGCAAAAAAATGTCCAAAATGGCTCCAAAACACAATGAAAAAAACACTCTAACTCCTCCCACCCACCCCCAACAAACTATGGGTGTGCAATGCATCCTGGGTATATATTTTTTTGCAAGTCATGATGAAACATTCATTACCCAAGGCAGCCCTATAATCAGAATTTTCCATTCGCTATCCGAAACATTCGTTATCAGAGGCATTTGTTACCCAAGGTAAATTTACTACACACATCCGGAAATAAAAAGAACAGATTCAGAGCTTCAGACATAATTCTGCTATGGTTCCCTACAGCCTTTCATAATGGGACTGTGTTTTGAAATTGTAAAGGAATATTTTCATTTCCCTTCTATTTTGTGCATTTTTGATGTGGAGCTTTTTCCAGTTTTCCCACACTCCTGCCTGTCACTGAGCAGAAACCACAAGAATGCAGTTAAGTAAAGTCTGTCCAAGGAGCTGCAATTCCATCTCATACGGATAAACATTTTCTCTGCCAATATGTGAGTACAGCACACCGGCATCTTCAAATACACACATTGTTGCTCAGCAGAAGAACTTGCAGAAACAGTTTGTCACTTAAATTAATATGGACTCCTATTTGCCAACATTGAAAATTAGATAAAAGCACAAGAGTACTGTACCTTGATCCAACTAATATATTGTGTCTTATTCAAATGGTGTGAAGGATGAATCTAAAAGCAATTTCATTGGAAGTCCACTCACCTCCAGGACTCAAGAGTTAAGATATGTTTGTTTGTTTTCATTTATATACTATCTTTCACACAATTCAGAGACTCAAATGTGGACAGAATAGAAATCTAAAAACCATTCTAAAAACTGACCATTCCCTAACCACTCAGCCAGTAAGAAGAATGGCCCTGCATGACTATTTCGTCCAAACCTGGGATACCACTGTTATAAACTTTGGCCTCACCCAGATGGAATGTTTCTATCATTTTGTAGAATTTATGATACAGGTGTATTTCCTACTGTTCGGACAACTCAAGGCTTCAATTGTTACCAACTGTGACAAATGCAACAATAAATTTGGTTTTCTATGTTTTTGTTTTAAACTACTGCCAGAATTTATCTGGTGGGAAGCTTTCAATGCAGCACTACTTTATTCTCTCTCTCTCTCTCTCTCTCTCTCTCTCTCACACACACACACACACACACACACACACACACACACACTCCTCCCATCCAGTCACACACACACACACACACACACACACACACACACCTGTCGTCCACCCACCCACCTCCCATCCACACACACACGCACATGTGCGTGTGCACACACACACCCCTAAAACACAGAATTTATCAAAATATCATTTTTAGGGGTTGCTGAAGATTTTCAAAATGGGCAAAATCTTATGTCTGTGGTGTCCAAACTTCAGCCCTCCAGATGTTTTGGACCACAGCTCCCGCAGTCCTTTGACATTGGCAATACAGGCTTGGAATTCTGGAAGTTGTGGTCCAAACCTTCTGGAGGGCTGAAGTTTGGACTCCGTTGTCTTATGTCAACCAGTATAATGCAAGATCAAACTTAAGGAATACACACTTACTTGGAAATCCTCTGGGATGCCACCTTCCTGATCAGAGCCTGCCTGTGGCTGGCCGGGGGCTTAGGAACCAAGTGTGAAGAAGCACTCTGAGAGGGCATTATTTTGTGAACGCTGGGTGCCTTCTGGCAGCTAGAAATGGCACTTGATGTTTTGCAGGCACCAGAACCAGATGAGAGAGCAATAGTGGTGTTGCTGGATGGTGGGAGGTTGGCAAACAGAGCCTAACAGGGAAGGAAAGAAAACAGTTTTAATGTATTTGTTCTTCATGACTGGTTGGGACAGTCTTGTCCCCATATAGTCCAATGTTCAACTAGCTCTTTTAAAACCAGGGAACTGTTGATCTTATAGTAATGAGGAGGAGAACTATAATTTCCTGCCCTTTTTCTTTCTATAGTGGACTAATTTTCCATAGTCCACTGAGGAAAGAGAAACTGCGTGAAATTCTAGTTCTTCTCCTCATTACCAAAACATGATGCTTGTGAGACTCTTGATCAGTACAGTCTCTGTGTCCTCTGTAATGGTGTGTAGGCAAGCAGCTCTCTCACACCCAGTGGGAAGAGTCAACAAAGCAACTTCTAACAGGATGACTGTCAGAGGCCGAAGAAAGGTCAGGACTGTTTTACTTTGGGGCACCAGACATTCCAAAAAGCTTTGTTCCTTTGCTGTGATGTAATCCCGACTGCTCTACATTTAAGCCAAAATACAGAGACAAGGAGCTGATACTGACCTCAGCTCTAGGTTCAGCTTCAAAGAAAGCTGTCCCACTGTGAATCCACTCAGTGTGCACGAGGAAGCCAGAAGGAGTTACTCGGCAAACAAAGACAGCAGCAAGTCCGGTCAGAAGGTCTGACCACACAGAGAAAGAATACAAGAGATGGGAAAATAGCATCAAAACCACACACGCGTGTGTGCGCGCGCACACACACATTGGCACTTTGTATAAAGGAATTAATTTGTTCTGAATGAAATTCTGTTAAGCACATTTTCTTTTGTACAAATTTCCCATAGGAATGCATTGAAAATGGATTAATCCCTAATTGCGACCATTTTTCTGTCGTACAGATTCACCCCATGGGCGATTCTAAGTGATTTCCACCTATCTCCATAAATGTTTTCCTTTAAGCAGATTTTCTGTTAAACAAACCACTTGTTTTACGGGGGTCCACTCTCTCTCTCTCTCTCTCTCTGTGTGTGTGTGTGTGTGTGTGTGTGTGTGTGTGTGTGTGTGTGTGTGTGTGCACATACATATATGTATATACACATACATACATACATACATACAGACAGACAGACAGACAGACAGACAGATAGATAGATAGATAAACTTAAACATTATATGCTATAAATCAAAATAAATAAATAAATAAATAAATAAATAAATAAATAAATAAATAAACTTAAACAAATGGGGATTTTAATCCAGGTTTCTCCTGAATTTTAATCCAGGTCTCCTGAATCCTAGACCATCAGTCTATCTTCTATTCCACACCAAAGAAAATATATTTGAAAAATGCACAATCAGCTAGGGCTTTATAATAATTTTGAATGAGCGGGAAAATCTGTAATATGAACTGTCTCATCTTTAAAATAAACCTTTCCAACATGCATTAACTTGCTTTAGGGTAAGATTGTTGTTATATTTAGCAATATTATATCCAAGGCAAAATATCTTGGGAATCGAGATGTAAAATTTCTGGAAATTTTGAAATAATGGGAAAAAACCTTTGGGAAAAATGTCAGGAGAGAGTTTTTTTTTGCCATTTCCCCCCAAAGTTTCTGAAAAGTTTACATCTCTACTTAAGAAACGTTCTATGTCCAACTATTAAAATAAACTAAATGTGCAGAGACTATAGACACTAAACAACATCTCAAGTGAATGCACGGTCTTCTACATCAGCCAAGCAAAATATCCCAGCAAATACTGGTTATGCAATACTGCATGTCTAGGCACTGATACCCAGTAAAGCCAAGTGTAGAAAATGTTAGGATGATGGGTGTGACTGGCAACACCCATTAGCAGAGTTTGAAAATAGTTTTCTTCCAAATAATTCTCACAGACGTCTCCATGAACAAACAGCAACAGGTTTTTACTTTAACATCAACATAACTGTACAGCAATACAGTAGCAGAGTAACACTGGACAGATCTTCACATCGTGAGGGAAAGACAGAGACTGTCTGACTACCTCAGGGTCTTGTGAAGGACCTGCAGACAGTCTCGTGATAGACTGACCTTGCAGTATGTTTCCCCTTGACCAATCAAACCTTCATGGCAACAGCTGAGCAATGCTGAATGGCCAGAACTCCCTGTATCCAGTTAACTCTACCCACAATTGTTAGTTACATTATCATGAGGTTTCCAAACCATAACAGAAAATACTGCCATTGATTCAATCTTCCTTGCTATCTAGCAACAGAATTAAGTGTAAGCATATTTCCATTGCAGAAGTTTGCCATACTTTGGTAACTTCTCCCCTTTTTAAAGGTTTGCCCCTCTACCAGCATTTACCCAATTTTAATGTTTGTACCGCATCAGGTCATAGCTTTCCTCAGACTGACGAAGCTACAGTACTTGGATAAGTAGCGAAACATTTCAATCTCACAAGAAAAGAACTCCAGTTGCCATGACTCAACTTCCGGATACACTGCTCAAAGCACCTTTAAGTGTAACTAAGCATCAGGAATCAAAAGCATTTGAGGAGTAGAAAAAGAAACAAATGCCTTAACAGGCCATTTCCAACCTGATCATGTGAAAAGAAACACAACTGTCTGAATATTCCAAGACAAAAATGACCTGCATTTGTCCTGCTTCAGAAAGTAATCTGGTTCTTGAAGTCTTAAAAGACTACAATTAGAACAAGTTACCATCAGTCACCGTTCTAAATCACAAAAGAGAGGTACAAATAAATCACATGGAAATGACTGAAGTACAAGATCAGAGTCACAGAATAACTTGAGCTGTGTTGTTAATCTGTGGAACTCCCTGCCACAGGATGTGGTGATGGCATCTGGCCTGGATGCCTTCAAAAGGGGATTGGACAGATTCCTGGAGGAAAAGTCCATCACAGGTTACAAACCATGATGGAGATGTAGTCTACAGGCTTAAAACCAGGGTACTTCAAGGGCGAGAGGCAGGGGAGTGATATCAGGAGACAGCTATCTAGTCTCGTGCACTCCCAGACGCATTTGGTGGGGCCTCTGTGAGATACAGGAAGCTGGACTAGATGGGCCGTTGGTCTGATCCAGCATGGCTCTTCTTATGTTCTTATGTAAAAGGCCTGTTAGGCCATCAAGTCCAACCTCTTACTCCGTGCCCTGCTGCTTTGAACTAAATAGGTGAACGAAGGTTTCTGTAGATGCCTGAGCACCTCCAGGTAGGTGGTCCTAAACAGGTGGTGGACTTAGCTCGGTTACTTGATTATTAAATGGCATCTGTAGCTAGAAATGCCTTTTTGCAATTTCAGGGGATGCCTTATTATGGCACAATCAGCTCAGTGTAGGTAAAAGCAATGAACCTTGAAGTAAAGCGTGATTTCTTGTTCCTGAGAGATCACATCACCTTTGAAGCATGTAGGCACATCCCACTGTCACTTTTTCAGAAGAGAGGGCTGCCCTGCCCTGCTAAACCAGACTAGTACAATCGAGGTAGGAAAGCCTCAACCTCCTGCTCCAGGCAGGAAACAGAAAGAACTATGCCAATTGACATACAAGTTTGAACTTGACTTGTCTATTCACAGCAGAATCAAAATATAAGGGAGGGAAAAAAAGAACGAGACAGGAGGAGGAAGCTGGAATCACAAGCCGCCAAATTCCTCCCCACATGTGTAGCAATGACTAAAGGTGTAACCCCAGACTCCTTTCCCCACTAAAAAATAAATTCCTGAGCCCCGGTTCAAGTTGGTGAATGGAACAAAAATTTGTAATAATCAAATTTCTATTTTCTTTGGAGGCTTCACCTTGGGAGGCAAAAATGCAGTGAATTGGCTAAAAGACCCAGAATTCTAATCAAGCAATATACTTTGCAGGATTCTTACCAGTAAAAGCTGTATCTGCAGAAGTCGTGTTTGTAGTGTTTAACAAACGTCTGGACTTAAGCCCACAAAGATGCTTTACATATGTCAGAATTTAGGAAACCCCCTTCCAAAATAGCTAAAACAGTTGGCACCACCCTTTCAAGCAGTGAGGCATCAACCCTTAAGGGCATATTGCTTCCTAGTGTCTGATAATCAAAACCTCCGCATTTCTTCAGCCACCCAGCAATGGAAAGTTTGAACAACGTAGCATCCAGAGCCTTAGGGCCAAAAGAAGCAAAGAGGAGTTTAGCTCCTACAAACAACCATTACATGTAAGTGGGGGGGGGCAAAGTGCAGCCCTCTAAATTTTATTGATTACAACTTATGTCAGCCCTAGCCAGAATAACCAATGTTAAGGAATGATGGAAGGTGTTGTCCAAAATCATTGGGGGAGCTGCATTTTGTCCATCCTTTACTTAAAAGAAAGTACAGGCAGGTCTTTGTCATATGATCCTTGCCTAGAACGCACAGGAAATCTACTTCCTTTGCAGGTAGCATATGCTGCTATATTCAGGACTAACACCAGACATATTAGTTTTGTATACAGTAAATGCCTAGAGATGGGCACAAATTAAAAAATGACATGTAAAATTAATCAAAAATTGCTAATTTGTCAATTCACATCCATCTGAGTACAATTCAATGAATTTTAACTGATTTTGATTGATCAATTCATTGGGCTATAAAATGCCCCCCCCCGAGGCACCCAGAGACTTCAAAATAGCAAAGAAACTTTCCCTGAGTCTCCTCCACAGCCCCTCTTTGGCAAAGATTTGGTTTTCTTCAAAGGGCTCTTTCCTAGGTGAATAAATTTGTGGGAGTCTAGTTCAGATGTCCAAAACCCAACCATCATTAAAATTGGATGGATTGTAAAGGAGAGTCAGGGAAAACTTCCTTGCTATTTTGGTGTCTCTAGGCTTCCTGATTGGGGAAATTTTATACTGTTTTAAAGGCAAAAAGGAATCAACAAATTTTGTCAATTCATCAGGGGGGAAAATCATACATTCATTATTTGTGAGCCATCAACCTTGGCGAATCATGAATTGAATTGTTAGAAATGCTTCCTGTTCCAGCAAAGCCCCAAGTGTTAAATTGTGGGATTTTCTAATTAGAAGACAGAGATATACTTCCACAAGATTTATAAGGACCAGAAAATATTTTTACTCTACAGCTTCTAGTTTTTCTCTGACTCTGAAATGTTTCTTGGTCATTTGTTTGCTGAGTAATTTTATTCCACAGAAAAAATGACCAGTTCTTATATGGATGTCAAACAAGGAACAAACTCTGTAGCTTTGATTACCAAGAGGTGTTCTGTTCTTCTTCAAGAAATCCTTGCATTTTGTAGGTCTCTTTGAGGATATTGAGCACTTGTGACCTGATTAGTCCTAAGTCACAGTGCAGTGCAATTAGGAAAGAAATATAAGAGGAATGGCTAGGCCTAATAACAGAAGATGAGTCTTCACAATCTCAGCTAAAACAGACCTAGTAGCGTCTTCTAGATATAGTTGGTCAGAATTCGTAGATTATAGTGTGGCTCCTTCCATTGAAATGTAACTACTAACCTTGCATACATGTTTACCCTGCCTTTCTCCTTGGAAAAGGACCCAAGGCGGCTTACAGTAATGAGAGATAATATACAGTTCAGTACAATTAAGACATGTTTAAGTATTGGGAACAGGGAATTGAGGAACATCTTACAGCATTAAAAGACAACACTACATTAAAGCTACAAGAGAACACGAGCAGTTAAAAGGACAGTAAAATTCCATGTAAAGTTATGAGTGATGGAAACTAACATAATGTCAATGTAATCACACAAGGATATAAGTGGTTATAAACACAAAGTCTATGTGATCCTATAAATTCATCTGAAGGACACATAATAGGTAGTCCATCATTCAGGGAAACCTTGCCTGAAGAGAAAGGTCTTTGCTTGTTTCTGGAAATACATCATAGATGGAGCAGTCCTGGCCTCTAGTGGAAGGGAGTTCCAGAGTCTGGGTGCCACAGCTGAGAAGGCCCTTTCATGTGTCCCCACGTGACATACTTGTGATGGTGGCGGGATGGAAAGAAAGGCCTCTCCTGCTGACCTTATCACCCAAGCCAGTTCATACTGTGAGATTCAATCTTTAAGGTAGCTTGGACCCAGGTTGTGCAGTGTTTTGTAGGTCAAGGTCAGCACCTTGAATTGTGCCCAATAGCTGATTGGCAGTCAGCGGGGCTGCTTTAATAGGGGTGTAATTTTTAATCAATTTTTATTAATTTTAAGAGAAAACAATAAGTAATACATACACAATGATACGTAATTAATTCACTTATTTTTACATCCCCCGTCCCCAGCATCTCCCCAACCCCTGGAACCGAAGAACAATTATTTTCCATACTTTCATACAGGCTCTTTAGTACGTCCCACCAATATCTTTGGCTTCCTCTTAAACCTCTTTACTTTGTTCATATCTTAAGCCAATCCTTCAGTTTTTTACATTTCTCCCATATTTCTTTGGATACTTTTTCTTCCTTAATCCATCTAAAGTAACTATACCACTTTTCTTTTTCGTAATTTCCCAATCCTTTAATAGGGGTGTAATGTGATCCCAGGATCCCGCCCCAGTAAGCAATCTGGCTGCTGCATTTAGGACCCATTGAAGTTTTCTGAGACTTTTCATCGGTAGCTCCACATAGAGTGCACTACAGTAGTCTAGCCAGGACGTCATTAGGGCATGTGTCACTGTGGCCAGAGCTGGTTTCTCAAGAAAGGGTACAACTTGTGTACTAGCCTTAATTATGCAAATGTGCTCCTGGCCACACCCGTGAAAGCTCAAGGATGAGTCCAAGAGCATCCCCAAGCTGTGCACCTCTTTTTTCAGTTTTTTTTCCAGTTACTTTCAGACCTCACAAGGGTTTCTGAGGTGCTTTATATGCAAATTCTGCATGTGGCTTCCACTGAAAATTTATTAACTTGAATAAGGTCCATAATTAGGTACCTCAACTGCTAGCTGACATCAACAGCATAGCAGGCCTACCCTTCTCCTATGGGAACCTTTTCAACAGCTCCTATGACACCTCCTTCACTGTAGCTGCTGTTCTGGCCCACATATCATTTGCATAATTCTCCCAAGTACCAATACAGCCAGAGGACTACTTGAGAGAGTAGCATGAGAGATGCAGGAGCAATGATGTCTCGGGGACACACACACACACACACACACACACACACACACACACACACACACAAAACTTGCTCCTACAGCTTGCAATTAGGGGGCAGGAGCTCCCGAGCCACCAGCCAGTTCATCTCTAGGTTTAATTCTATCAAGATCCACTTAGTACAGTGATGGCAAACCTATGGAACGGGTGCCAAAGGTGGCATTCGGAGCCCTTTCTGTGGGCACCCAACATCGCCCCTTCATAGCCACCTGTATGCAGGTTAAATTACTGTATTGGCACTTTGCAAAAATAATAGTGGGTTTTGAATTGCAATTTGGGCACTCGGTCTCTAAAAGGTTCGCCATCACTGACCTAGTACTTCTGACATTTATACAGGTATATAGCTATGTATGTCCAAATCACCACCACCACCATCATCATCATCATCATCATCATCATCCTAAAAATGCAAGGCTGGAAGAGATGCTTATGGATCATCCAGTTTAGCCCCTGCCAAGGAAACACAGTGAAAAATCGAACTCTCAACCTCTGACTCCTCAGCCAGATGCCTAAACCACTGGGCCTTCTAACACATATAACCTCTCTGTGTGTGAGGGGAGGGAGACTCCAGGAGAGATGAGTATCATACAGACAGGGTACGCACAATCAGCAAAGGAACTGCTGAAGACGGACAGAATACAGGTACTGAAACATATAGGAAACTGCTGTATACTCAAGGAGGTCTTTAGTTCATTTGGCTCAGTATTAGCTACATTGAGGAGCAGCGACTTTCCACAGCAGGGAAGAGGTCCTCTGGGAGGTCTGAAGACTTTTTTTTTGTCTCAGAGACTTTGCAGTAGCCAAAGAGACCATTAAAATGCCAAAATGGGGGAGAGAGAGAAACAGGAAATGACCAGAAGTACACTTATAGTTTTGAGGGGGGTGGGAGGACTATTATTTAATATGGAGATGGAATAAAGAGTGCCTGTAACATATCTGAAAAAGGACTTGCAGCCACTGTGGACCCCTCCAGGATCTGCAATTCACCCTGCAAGGAAAAGGGGAGTCTGTGGAGGGCTGCAAAAAACAAACAAAAAATACAAAAAAACCACACATTCTGGGGCTGGGGGATAGGGGGGAATCTGATGTTTGCCCTTCTCTGCCTGAGGGTTTTACAAAGAACTTCCCCAGACCTACATGCAACCACCAAGCCCAGGGATCCAAATACAGTATGTGCTTTGACTCTGCAGTACTGTACTACTCTTTTTCTCCAAAAGGGATCGACTGGACAAAAGAAACATCCAAAGTAATCTAAGAGCTAGAAGCATCCTGACATGAGCGCAGTACACCGTGAATCATCCTCTTGTAAAGGACTTTTTAGAGCAAGCAGCATTTTGTTTCGTTTTTAAATATGCGTGTTGGTAATGCACCCCACAGTCTTCCACTTCCAGATAGCCTGTTGGAGAGGGCATGTTCTCCAATAGTCCTGTCTGGAAAACAGAAATCAGAAGTACAGTACTCACATCCTCCATGTCGTTTTCTACTGAAAAACTGCTGCTGCTGCTGCTTTTAAAGATTTATATCCTAAACTGAACTCAAATGGCACAAAACACCTCTTTGAGGGGCACTAATTTACAAGGCAGAAATAAAGACTGAAAGTGGGGGAGTGGGGGAGTGGGAGGGTAGCACAGAAGGACTGAGCCAGAAGTTCCCAAACTATGAGGCACAGCTCCCATTCGGTCTTCTCAGCTGTTACACTAAAAATACATTAAATACATTCCTGGCATGATCTTTCTATGTGGATAACTAAAGTCATTTCCAAAATACGTTATGGCACCCTGAGCCGCAGGGATCCTGAAAACGGCAAATGTAAAGCAGAGGGTAGGAGTAATAAATACTACAGAAAACTAGATCAAAAATGATGAGAAAGTGTGGGGACAGAAGATCCTGTGCAACTAATATTCAAAACAGTAAAAGGAGCAGTTAATCATTCAAGTCCGACATGACATTTCTCCTGATTTCTAAGTATTCTCTAAAACGTTTACAGACTAAGAGGGAATGATACAGAGTGAAAACTGTGAAGGCAGAGCACCGATTCTAATATGATTTCAGTTTTTAAACTGGGGAGTGGCCTTTAGCATCAGAGATCAATACGAGTAAGCATGGGGCTGTGAACATTATCATGAGAGGAGATCAGTGCTTACACACAGCTGTAAAGTGTGTTAGCTACTGGATCCTAAAAATAAAATGTAAGAAAAAAGGCAGAAAATGAAAGAGAGAACAGTGGAAAAGGTAAATCCTGTAGGGAAGAAGATGTGTGAAAAGTTTGTGCCCCTATTCAGACTGAATGGAACACCCAAGATTGTCTCAATGAGAACGCACCATGGAGATCTCTGGGTTTGTGAATCAGCTACTGTAGCCTCTTTTGTATGTGAGGCACTGTTTACATCTTCTGCTTGCCACCTAGAGAATGTACACTGTCTTGAACATACTTTAATGCTTTTGCAAAGGATTCCACTTGAAATCCTGAAGCTGGACCAGCACTGCTAGTCTATATGGACCAACGATTGACTACCTCTTCTTCGCATGGTGATGACAGCATACACTGGATCCAGATCTGGAAATACGAAACTGAGAGAAACTGAAAGCTTTCTGTTCCCCAACGTTCCCCTTTGGCAGCCTCAAGTGGGGGAGGGAGGAGCCCTTAATAGTATATAAAAGAAATCAGTACTGGTTGGATTGTGACCATCGTAGCCATCCAGAAATTATTTTTCACTATCAAATTCTCCTCTCCCCTCACCCAGGGAAGCTCAGTGTGTGAAACAGGGATAGGAAGCTTTCAATTAATTTAAATTAATTATCTCTGGGGCCTGGATCCAGTTTATACTGACATAACTATGTCAACAGGATTTTATTTAGTATAATACAGATTCCTATGTTTCAAAGAGGTATTGGTTTTTCAATTAAACAAAACACAAAAGAGGAAGAAACTAAACTGAACAGAACCTCAAACCATGGTTTGATTCTAATGGACTGAAAGTATTCAGAAACTGCTTTTTGTTCTCAAGTATACATGAAAAAGGTGTGCAAGCCTTCTTACAACAGGAAATTCTGGTTTTCCATTTGTGCCAAGTGGATGAGTATTTTGGTGCGGGCATTGCTCTTCTCTCAGTAGAATGCTTTACCTGAAAAGCTTAAGGTGCAAAGAACAACTAACAGCCGTCATGTTCCAAGAACGTAATGAGTTTTGTTTATGAGATACAGCTTAAACATTTCCAAATCAAGGAAATGTAACATTAGATGATCACTGTGCCCCAATGGCTACCACAGCAACGCAGCATTAATTTTTTTACCCCAAACACCCACTAAATGTCAGCAAAACTGAAAGGTGAAAACAAATGATGTATTCAGGCAAAATCCTGCCTGCTGATAATACAGAAGAACATAGCATTGTTATACTTGTATATAGGATTTGATTATGAACACAAATTAGTTTGATAAACATTGCATTTATCCTCACAACAAACCTAGGTCAGTCTCTCCAGCTTGAATTTTAGAGTTCACGACCCAAGACCACATAATAAAGCTGCTGCTGGGGGAACTTGAACTCAAGTATTCTATGTTAAAACCCAATGGAAACAAACTGTTATAGCCTTAATTTGTTTCATTTAGCCATGATTTACACCATTGGCTTAGTTGATTTATGAAACTTTAAATGGCATACAATTGAACAAGTAATAACACTGGCTATAAAGATGTTTGTTTGTCTTAATGCCTGGTGTCAGCATGCAGAGTTATAGCAAATCTGCTTCTTGCAGAGGGCAAGAATGGCTCATTGACAATTCTTTGCTTTTGGACATTTAACTTATACTAATCTTATGTTCAACAAACTGATTTTTGGTGTGCAGTGAGAGTCTCTGGATTTAAACCCCCTTTCTTCGATAATGGAAACTTCAGTACTGCCTCTTAAGCCTGCGGCATGGCAAGGATCTCTGTAACTGCAACTCTGAATGGCTGCCCTCTGAGGGGAAAAGGGGAGGGAGTGTGGGGGTTGCAAGCAGAGGTTTAACAAAGAATCACTTTAACAGAAACTCCTGAGTAATGGCTTTGCCTCAAGCCAAGAACAACATCATCTCAATGTCGGCAATTAGGAGGAGGATCAGCCAGGCAGCACCGCCCCCCCCCTTCAAACTCTGCATAGGCACAGCTTGGCTTATATGGCTACCTTGTGGGGGCCTTTGGATAGAGATTAAAAATGTGCCTGCTATTCCTCCTTGGCTGGGACAGAAAGAGGTGCAAATGAAAGGGCAACACATAGTAAACCCTGACAATCAAGGAGGGGGTGCTGAACAAGGAAACTTTTCTAGAAGTTTCCTTTCTGGAATATATTAGGAAACGATGTCACGAGTTAATTTTTATCTGTCTTCTGCAACTCTCCCAACTTAGAGTGAGGAAGACTTAGAAAAAATGCTTAGAAAACCAAGAAAAATATGCAATAAAACCCAAAATCCTTCACCACTAAACTCAAGTGTAAATACTGTATATACTCGAATATAAGCCTAGTTTTTCAGCCCTAATTTTGGGCTGAATAAAGGGCTCCTCGGCTTATATTCGGGTCAATACTTTTAGCCACCGAGGCAAGTTTGGGTCGGTGGCTAAAAGTCATTTTAAACATTGTGTGCCACTTCTCCTGACCCCCCCCCCATGTTTAAAATGACTTTTAGCCACCAACTCAAGCACTTGCCTCGGTGGCTAAAAGTCATTTTAAACATCACACACCGCTCCCTCAACTCACAAAGGAGGAGTTGCCAGGCCCTGCTGCATTTCCCACCCTAGGCTTATACTTGAGTCAATAAATTTTCCCAGTTTTTTTGGGTTTAAATTAGGGGCCCCGACTTATACTCAGGTCGACTTATACTCAAGTATATACGGTAAATGCTCAATGAAAGAGTAAAGCACCTCATGTTTGTCTATCTGGCAAGTATTCCTTCAACTGAAATGAAAACCGTTGTTTCTGAATTAAGGACTGTCTGGTTACAAGGAGCAATATGGAATAATCAAAATGAAGAACTTCAATCAAATAATGCAACAAGATTATAAATAAGGGTGAAACCAATATAAAATATGCAGGACAAGTGTTTGACATTCTGGCAGTTTATTCAGTAACCAAACTTCAGGGTTACAAACTATTACCAAACAAGTCATCAGACACGAGGCAAAGGTAATTTTCTGCGATGGAAAAATACCTTCATAATGTAAATGCAAGAGTATATGGCTACAGCATGGAAGATACAGCTTTCACCAAGTAAGCTTTGTAATGTGCATTCACAAGAAGACTTGAGTGCTTATTTTCCCCACCCTTTCCATCAGGTTGTTATCATTGTATGAGGGGAAAAAAACCTCAAGTTTCAGAGGCAGCATTCTCTTACGAGGTTTAGAAATAACGTGCTTGGGATCAGGCACTCTGGGTTTCTATATAAATTTGTATGGTTCTCAGTTGATCGGTGCTTTTTTTGTTCAAATTTGCTGCTGCTGCTGAGCCTTCTCTGAGCTCCTGACAAAATGCTTCAAAAATCTCCCCGTTTGTAAGAACCTGCATGATAGGAAACCTGCTGTGCAAATTAAAAAAACAAACCACATTTATGGAAAATTCCATGGCTGACACAAATAGAAAGATCTGGGGGTTACTTTCTGTAGCATTTGGCTCTGTTATGTATTAAAATCTATTTCCTGTGTATGCCACCAACAATAAAAACCTCTTCTAAAGAAGCCTCAATCATCTTAATCACCTGGTGCCGAGCTCGGCTCTGGTCCAAAAGCTGTCGAGACTGAAGCTTCTGGTGTTGGAGTTGCTGCAGGGCAAAATGCAGTTGGTAGCTGCCAGCACTGGGCGGGGCCTTGGGATGCATTAGTTGACTTCCTGTCAACTTATTGTGTAAGCTGTTTTCTGCATCACCTTCCCAGGCAAAGGTATCCGTCTCAAGTGACCTGTAATGAGAAAAGCTGAGCTTGAAAAGCTAATAGTTCCACTGCAGTAAGTCTGCCTACAAAGAGCCACTACATCAAAAGGCCCTCCTTGCCACTGCCTAACACAGTATTTGAATGGTTGTTAGAAAACAATTCTTTAGTACTAGTTCACATCACTATATGCTGTGTGCCACTGTCAACTAAGGCAAAAAGTGTGTAAAATCTGGACAGCCAATTTACTGTGGTTCTAAATTCTAAATTAGGGTTGAGCAATGTTGATGGCCCTAGGCCAGTGATGGCGAACCTTTTAGAGACTGAGTGCCCAAACTGCGATTCAAAACCCACCAATTTTTCTCAAAGTGCCAATACAGCAATTTAACCTGAATACATGTGGCTGTGAAGGGGTGATGTCAGGTGCCCACAGAGAGGGCTCAAAGGTGCACCTTTGGCACCCGTGCCATAGATTCACCAACACTGGCCTAGGTCAGCTCACCTCTTCCCCAGGACCTGTTGAGGCCACCCTCTCTACTGTCACTATGTTTCTTGGATAATAAGGCTGTCCAATCTAAGCAACCTAAGTTTATTATATACTGTATATAACAAATAAAATAAAATTAAAATTAAAAAGTATTGTGATATCTTAAATACTAACAGATTTATGTTACTGTACCCTTTTGTGAGTTACTATCTGCTGCTCCCAGACACAAGGAGTGAAATATTTAGACATAAGTCTATGAAAAGGTATAGTTTGTGGGGGTGCGGAACGAACAGAAAATGGTATTTCAAATGACAATAACATTAACTTGAATAATGAACTTAAGGAATTTACATTACATAAACACACAAACACACAGAGAGAGAAATCATTCCTTTTAAACCATTGGTTTCCAATCCTGCGTTGCCAGATGTTCTTGGACTACAACTCTCAAAAATCCTGGACAGCAAAGCTAGTGGTGAAGGCTTCTGGGAGTCATAGTCTATGAACATCTAGAGAGCCCAAGTTCTGAACCACTGATTTAAACCGTTCGGTACAATCTGAAGCTTGCAGATGAAATCTACTCTCCCTCACTCTCCCTTAATAATTTTTTTTAGTACACTGTTACTTTCAGATCAGTAGGAGAGTGGCAGGTTGAAGTAATATGATGGTGGTTTGATAAGCCACCATTTATTATGTAATTTATTCTCTAGCACAGTGGTTATTCAATATTTTCCATGCAGAAGGAAACATCTAGTAATGGATCACAATACCAGATAGCATGTAAATGACCCCTTGATGTGGATAATATAGTTAGGGCCCATAATGAAGGAGTGTGGGAACATTAGATTTGGGGACACAAGAGAAGATGTGGGGACAGTTAGAATCTAAATTTGCCACAGGTTCTTTTTCCTGTGTCCATGTCCATATTTTATCATCTGTTGTGCCATGAGTTATTAAAGACTGGAGGACTTGATAGGCAGATCAAATTAAAAATGAACGTTTAAAAAAGAAACAAAGAATCAGAGCAATGCAATTCTCTGATCCACTCATTTAATTTATACCCTGCATTTCTCCCAATAAAGAGAACCAAGGCAATACACATTATCACAGCTGACTAAATTGGGACAATGCTAACTTAGCACGAGACAGCGCTAACTGAAAACAGATAAAGAGGGACAGTTTCTGAGGTTCCTGGGGGTAGTCTTCCCCTCTCCTGGATCTTAGTGGATCACCATCCCATCACCCTAACTTTGCAACATACATTCCCAGAACAGTGAAGAGGGTGGGTTTGCCATTTAATGTAATTCTTGCTGTCCTAGCCTCTTTTAGGTCAGAAAAGGACATTTCTCCAGAAACATGAAGAAACGCTCAGGAGGATTAATTTTAAATGGAAATTGCACCTCTCGTGGCTTCTGCAGATCCAACATGTCATTTGGGGTTCCCACTGGAAAGCCACACGTACAGCCCAGATTCTACTCATTACTGGCCTAGATGCATAAAGAGAACACCCCTTTTCTCCTTCTAAGAAATGTCCCCCATCTCACCACAAACTGCTGTTTTCTGGGAGTCAAATGGGACACTTTCTCCTGAAGGAATAAGCAGGGTCAACATTTTGACAAATCCACCCAAAAGGAGGAACCACTAGGACTAGAAACAGGAACAGCTCCCATAATCCCAACATAGGACAAACACTGCACCAACAACTTGCAATATGTTACAGTAATAACTACACTGACCGCTGACATATCATAAGGTGTTCTTCTCTGTCAAGACCTGCCCCATGAGCCATGGCTTTGATTTTCACTTTTCACTCCAATAAACTTTGTATAGGTTCAGAAAAATTTGGAATACCATCAGTCTACTTGTCCTGTGATGATATGGGACAGAAGCTGAAATTGCAGCAATCTGCATGTTGCTCTCCCAGTAGGCCAGCCTTGAATGGCTCCCCCCCCCATTTATTATGTAAGTGAATATACCAATAATCAAATCAATAAAAGAGAAAGATCAGCCCAAACTGATTCAGCGCAAGACTCTGCATCATTGGCAATCTGTTGGATTAGTCCAGATACTGTAAATCTTTTTCTATTGAAGATGTTCCTGAAAGAAATTTTGCCATGACTCTTGAGCCAAAGAAAGATGTCATACTATTTTGTGGGTTATTAAAATACTCCCCAAGAGTCAAGGAAGGACATTCTCCTAATACACTATATTAAAATTAAGCTAGAAGCGGCTGACCAGAGCTGAATTGAGGGTCCAAAGCAGGAACGGTGCCATGCATGCATGATGCAAGTCTGCCAAATGGGCAGAAAAACCTAGATACAGTGGTACCTTGTATAAAGGAATTAATTCGTTCCAAATGAAATTATGTTAAGCAAATTTTCCTTTATACAAATTCCCATAGGAATGCATTGAAAATGGAATAATCCCGTTTTTATGTTGTACGGATTCTCCCCATAGGCGATTATGTTAAGCAAATTTCCCCTATCTCCGGAATTTTTATGTTGTACAGATTTTATGTTATACAAGCTGTTTGTTATACAAGGGTCCGCTGTACTTGACAGTAACAGCAGAAGAAGTGAAACACTGGAAGGGCTGTGTAAGAAAAAAAAACTTACAATCTGATTAAACTGTTTCTGGATTGAGTTGAAATTACCCATGTGCTCGAATTCAGAAGAGCTAAAAACTGACCACTTATTAAGTACCTAGCTTTTGGCAAAGTGGGCTTTTACTCAGTCCAAAGTAGCATCTCTGGAGGTCTGCCAAGAGAACTACAGTATAATACTGGCCTTTATGAGCTGGAAATACTTGGCAACTGAGTGCCTTCTTTTTTTCCTTCTCGTCTTTCTTTCCCTTTCAAATCAAGCTTTTGAAACAAATGGGGACGCAGATGGGAACTAAGTCAAGGGGAAAATGAGGGTGTCACCTGGCTAAGGACTTCAGGGCTTCCATCCCATCATGACTCATCAGGTCAGTGGAGAACAGGCCGCAGTAGTAGCCATGCTTATCCCTTTTGTGTGATTTGGATTAGCAGAACCACAGAATGTGTCCTATCTTTCAATTTGCAAAAGGCCAAGTGATAAAATGCACTGAGCAGAAAGTAGTTCTGCCTTTTAGATGCCTGCACATGCTCTACACCTGCACATGAGCCCAGCCTGCTGGAACATTTTAATGATAAAAAAATACATGTGATGAGATTAGCACACATGAAAAGGCCCCGACTGACTGCCATTCCTTTCACTTTAGCATTAAAAAGAGGTCCCTCTGAAGAAAGGGAATTCTACAGATCCAAATTTCAAGTATTGAAACAAATGCAAAGCACAATGACAACACAGTATTTTAAGAATATGAATACAAGTGTCCTGTAATTGAAATGCACTGAACCGAACTGAAACTGTTCCATAAAATTGGTTAGAACTGCTCCAACTGTTGCCACATGTACTATATCCAATTTGAATTTCCCTTGACTGGAACATAATCATGTTTCATGTAATGTTAGCGTAAAGGTGCTAAGTATGATATTTCCAGAATAGCCGTTCATGGAGTAGATATCAGATCACAACAGAGTGCAGCCACAATAAAAGAATCCTTGGGGAAAAAAGATGTACTGTTAAACACATCAACCCTCCTATGACCATCAGAAGACCCAATACTGTATACACTAGTAGTGATAATTCCAATTCTAGCTTGGTATCTTTAACTATTAATACACAATCTACAATGCAGGCTTTGAGGAATCTGAAGCTATATCCCTCTTCCACTACACTTCCAGAAAATTATATCCTTCCTCTTTAGAACAGGGCCATAAGATTCATTCAATATCTTTGTTGTCCTTCTGCAAGCAGGCAAATACCCTTCTCTTCAGGCAAGCCTTTCCTCAGTAACTATTATGGGCTGGTCCTCTCTGGCCAACAGGAGCTTGTATGTCTCCAAGACCCAAATGGAGATGAGGTATGAGTGTGACCCATTCCCCTTTGAAGAACTGGGGTGTGAAACCAAATGCTTGACTTCAGATGCAGCTTTAACAACAGCATTGCTGCTTCCTGCCTCATCAAGAAGACTGCCTGGCGAATATCACGTTGCCAAGAACTTTACATCTAAGAATGATCTCCTGGCAAACCATATTTTTGACATGTTTGGACTTTTGTACACACTTTGAAAAAGAAGGTATTGCGGTCGAAAGTTTGCAATGCTTTTTTAATTTTATTAGTGGTCTCATAAAGGTATCACCTATAGCCTAATCTTGCATTTGTATTATGTGCTGGGTTTTCCTTTTTTTGTATATCATCTCTTAGAGTGGCTTTTGTTCCCCTTTATTTGTTTACATTGTTCTTAGCTTTAATGCTGCCTTTTAATTAGCTTTAATTGGCAGGGCTCTTCACTTTAAAGATCGTATCTAATTTTGTTAACAACTGTGCTACACTGTCTCCAATTATATACTGTATATTGTCCTTCAATATTATAAGCCACCTTGGGTCTGTTCCAAGGAGAAATGCTGGGTAAAAATACCTTAAGTAAATACAGTGGACCCTTGTATAACAAACAGTTTGTATAACATAAAATTTGTACAACATAAAATATTCCAGAGATAGGGGAAATTTGCTTAACAGAATCGCCTATGGGGCAAATCCATACAACATAAAAATGGGATTACGCCATTTTCAATGCATTCCTATGGGAAATTTGTATAAAGGAAAATTTGCTTAACATAATTTCATTTGGAATGAATTAATTCCTTTATACAAGGTACCACTGTAACATAAAAATACTATAACAGAAATGGCAAAAAGTCTCATTCTCTGTGTTCCTTCCAACAACACTAAACAAAATAGACAAGTATTATCTATTGTTTTCCAAATGCAAGCATTTTCGTGGCAACTAGTGACTCCATGTCTTGGGCTTTCAGTAGTAGCAAACAACATGACTACTTTAATTAGAGTGTATTCCAGAGACAAGCCTTACGGTGAAAGTCTTAATGCTGGCATATTTTGCGACAAACAGGCAAATGAAGATAAAGTGCACGAGAGAGGGAAAAACTGTGGAACCCAATACCAAGAAAAAGAGCGGAAGTTGATTTCATACTGCTCCCAAAATATAGTTATGTCAGACAAGACCTAAGGTATCAATAATATACTCAGCCTTTCCCAGAAAGTATCTCTGGCTAGAGGCCAAGCCTCATATTTTCTAGAACTCTCATGCATGCCAGGAAACCAAGATGTTCTCCTTTAATTAAGAACATTTCTCATCTCTAAGAAAAGACAAATTCCCTTTCAAAAATTTTCAGGGTTAATATTTTAAAAACCAATCTGTCTTGGGGAGCAAAACATGAGAATGCTGTACTAACAAATCTAAGCTGCACAACTGGAGAAAATTAACAACTGTTAAATACTTAGAAAAAGATCTGGAATGAGTCACGTGAAAGGTACTTTTACAGACAAAAGCAGCAAGAGGTGGGCTTGTGCCAAAACAAATTTAAACAATGTAAGACTAAGTTAAACCTTTTTACACTCTTGACTAATTATTTTCTTCCCTCTCTCCTCCCCTCCCTCCCCCCCGCCCCCCCCCCAAATACTAGCATGTGCAGCGAAGAATGTAGCATACAAAGGCCGGGTTCAGAAACACTACGCAGGGCTGAGGCAAAAATACCTGGCAGCTGCTAAAACAGAACTTCAAAGATTCGGCTCACTTTGAAAATCCATCAGGCAAGAGCCACGGACCCCGACTCCCTCCGCTTCCCTAGAAGCCTATAGGAAACCTAACCACTTCAGCATGTTCAGCTGCCTCCAGGCTCTTCCAAACAGGTGACAATGAGACACTGAAGGATAACAGGAGCACAACACTCCATATTCCCTACCTCGAAAGTCATGCATGAGGCCAGACGAGCATGTGTTTGTAGACTGATAAAACTTGGAACTCAAAATGCCACACCGATAGAAGCATGACTATTAGAGGCACAAGAGAGTATCGCTAAACATGGCTTCGTACTGCAAAGGCACCTGTATTGCTATCCATATTCCCACTGTCACCGTCTCAGGCTTACCTAGTAAATATTTGTTTCCTCTTTCCACCAGCCCACAGGTTATCCAACCAAACAGATTGAGTTGGAAGGATACCATCAATGTTACACTTTCTCTCACTACCCCAGATTAAGAGCAGGTACGGTCAAATGAGTGACAACATTGGGCTTTCCCCCACCCAAATCTTAACTTGGCTTCTACGCTTGGTTTGTACCAAGATTTGTGCAAAAAACACAAATGTAGACTCATTCTCCATCTGTCAACTGGGAAAACTACCGGGAGTAAAAGCTGACTGACAGAAAGAACTGGGTTCCTTCAAGCAGCAGATCTCAGCCACTGAAATATTTTACGTGCAATTTTAAGGAATCAATTATGTTTGTGCTGGTCAGCTAGGAAGACAAAATTAGAGAACAGAGATGAATGCATGTATCATAGGTCATCCAGAGGGACGATATCTAGCCCCCATCTTCTAATGATTCCCCTACAGTGACTTTTCACTACTTTCGTATGTTCCTATAGGAGTGGAAGACTGAAGTACCAGAGCTGTGGAGGTGAACAGAAATGGGAAGTGTGCCATTAGTCAGCATGAGTAGAGCATACTGACAGAAGGGCAGTGTTTGCACTGTTTTTCTATGTCCTATCTAAAATGCTGTTATTTAAAAATAGTTAAGGGCTAGAAGTCCTTGTTCTGGGTAATGCAAGGGTCAAAATGGAGATAGGATGTTCTTGCCCTGATTCTGACTACAGAAATTAACAAGAGCTGTTCTCTTTTTAAAGTAACACTCAATCTCCCTATAAAATAGTGACTAGCATCAGAAGCCAACTGAAAGGAGAGATGAAACAAAACACTTACATTTTGTGGATACTGGCCTATATGCTTTAGGTTAGGTAAATAAAATTTAAATACAAAAAGATACTCACCTATAAAAATACAGGCTTATTAAAAATATGTTCTAGATTTCCAATTCATAGAGTATAAATGCTTATGATTATAAAGGCAACCCTATTTTTTGGAGGGGTGGAATTTTAATGTCTATGCAAATTGTCAATAAGGGACATATAGTCGTTACTGATAGTTCCTCGCTCTCATACATCTTGCACAAGAAAAAGGAATATGCGTATATACAGACATTTAAAAAAATACACTCTTATAATTTCTGTTGACACAAACCAGCTTACTGACATAGGTAGGAATTCTTAAAGGAATATAATTACTTCATATTTCTGATCCTCAGGTGGACATAACAAACACAAAATGAAATGTGAACTCATAAAACAAACCAAAATACAGTATAAGCAAACTAACAGATAATAAACTGCAGACCATGAGAGATAGAATGCAAGTGTCCAGCATCACATTGTTATAGGATCTTTAAAGACTCTTCAGCTCAGATATGAAAAATAAATCAATTGTTGCTGGGTAGATCTACCTGAAAAGAAGTGAATTTGGTGTGGACAAAGCAATTTCAGGTGTTTTAAGCAAAAGAGACTGATGTCTCCCAAAAAAGAAATTGCTATAAGTCCTATAATTGTGCCCTTCTAGAAATATGCCTTCTATAGAGATGGAATTGGGGGGAGGGGGGCAGGGCAGAGGCAGAAAGAAAGAAGAGTGCAACAGTAACACAGTTTACTACAGTCAATATATGTGCACTGTACAGCTGCTTGCACCAAGATCAAATGAGATATACATTGGCCAGGTGCAAACATCAGAGCTTTGAAAACCCAGTACATCAACTCAGGACTAAGGTTATGAAATTAGAGTAGAGAGCATTATAGTGAAAGCAGCTGAGAGTATTCCCTTGAGAGCAACTTAAAAACAACTGGAGCTAACTCTAGGTCCTTTCGCTCTAAAACAAGATATCAAAGTTAGTGGACTCTGATTCAAGACCTTGATCAAAACAGAAAGCCTAACTGATTAAATCACAGGCCACATAGTTCAGAAACAAAGGGGTTACTGTCAACTTAGAAATCTGGAAACCTGCCTTTTGTGGTAGCAAGAAGTGTATTTACAAAAGTGTGGAAGAAATAATACGTCCACCTTCTCCCTACCAGACATGATCTATGTCACTTCAATAAACAATTCCAAATCCAAGCTAAGAGGACGGTTGAAACAATGCAACAGAAATGTCTATGACCAAGTTGGCAAACTAGCTCTGATTTCTAATTAGGCAGACAAAAAATTATCTGGCTTTTTCCAACCATGTCTGGAAACTAGTGTTTTAACAGAGCCTGTTTTTCAGAAACGAACAGTATGTCAGGCAGCTACAAAAAACAAGAATGCAAGAACTTTCATTTGCACAAATACAAGTGGAAGAGTGTTAATCATAGAATCATAGCATTATAAGAGACCTCATGGGCCATCCAGTCCAACCCCCTGCCATGCAGGAACTCCCCTCAATGAACCCCCAACAGATGTCCATCCAGCCTCTGCATAAAAACCTCCAAAGAAGGAGACCCCTTCACCCTCCATGGCAACATATTCCACTGCCGAACAGCTCTAACCATCAGGCAGTTCTTCCCAATGTTCAAATGAAATTTCTTTTCCTGCAGTTTGAAACCATTGCTCCGAGTCCTAGTCTCTGAAGTCATGGAGCCCTCTTCGATATGACATCCTCACAGAAAACTTTGCCCCATCTCCCACAAGAGGAAAACTAGTAGTAACAGATGCTAATGTATTCTCGACAACTTTCAAGGCCAGGATCTGATAGCTGTTGTGAGTTTTTTGGGCTGTTTGGCTGTGTTCTGGAAGTTCTGGTGTTCTAGAAGACATTAAGGCCCTATTCCAAAATTGCCTTATGACTAACTACTTCCAGTGACAGAATGACTTATATGAACAGAAAGATGGAGTTGCCATGGGGAGCCCCCTCAGCCCAGTAATAACAAACTTTTACATGGAACACTTTGAAAAACAAGCTTTGGATGGGGCACCCTTTGCACCCACAGTCTGGTTCCGATACATGGATGACACATTCATAATTTGGAGCCACAGTGAAGATAAACTGGAAGAATTTCTAAACTACCTCAACAATATCCACCCAAATATACAATTCACTGTGGAAAAAGAAATGCAGGGGAAACTCCCATTCTTAGATGTCATGGTCATATGCAAACCAGACCTCCAATTAGGACACAAGATCTACAGAAAAACCCACCCACACAGATCGGTACCTACATAAAAATTCCAACCACCACCCACAACAAAAAGAGGCATAATCATAAGAACATAAGAACATAAGAACATAAGAAGAGCTATGCTGGATCAGGCCAAAGGCCCATCAAGTCCAGCTTCCTGTATCTCACAGTGGCCCCACCAGATGCTTTTGGAAGCGCATGAGACTAGATATCTGTCTCCTGATACCACTCCCCTGCATCTGGCCCTTGAAGTACCCTGGTTTTAAGCCTGAAGATTACACATCTCCATCATGGTTTGTAACCTGTGATGGACTTTTCCTCCAGGAATCTGTCCAATCCCCTTTTGAAGGCATCCAAGCCAGATGCCATCACCACATCCTGTGGCAGGGAGTTCCATAGACTAACAACGCGCTGGGAGAAAAAATATATTCTTTTGTCTGTTCTTACTCTCCCAGCCCTCAATTTGAGTGCATGTCCCCTAGTTCTGGTATTTTGTGAGAGGGGAAAAAGCTTCCCTCTATCCACTTTACTCATGCCCTGCATTATTTTGTACGTCTCAAGCATATCCCCCCCTCAGGCGCCTTTTTTCCAGACTAAAGAGCCCCAAATGTTTTAGCCTTTCCTCATAAGGGAGGTGCCCCAGCCCAGTAATAATTTTGGTCGCTCTCTTCTGCACCTTTTCCAGTTCCACTATGTCTTTCTTGAGATGCAGTGACCAGAATTGTACACAATACTCCAGATGCGGCCTTACTATTGTTTCATATAATGGCATTATAATGTTGGCTGTTTTATTTTCAATCCCCTTTTTGATAATCCCTAGCATGGAATTGGCCTTCTTCACCGCTGCCACACATTGGGGAGACACCTTCATGGAGCTGTCCACCAACACACCAAGATCTCTTTCCTGATCTGTCACGGATAACTCAGAGCCCATGAGTTGATAGATAAAGTTTTGATTTTTCACCCCAATATGCATTACTTTACATTTGGCTACATTAAAACGCATTTGCCATTTCGTAGCCCATTCCCCCAGTTTGGAGAGATCCTTCTTTGAGCTCTTCACAATCTTCTCTGGTTTTTACCACATGGAAAAGTTTTGTGTCATCTGCAAACTTGGCCACCTCACTGCTTATCCCTGTCTCCAGGTCATTTATGAACAGATTGAAAAGCACCGGTCCCAGGACAGAGCCCTGGGGCACACCGCTTTTCACCTCTCTCCATTGTGAAAATTTCCCATTGACACCTAATCTTTGTTTCCTGGATCTCAACCAGTTCTCAATCCATAAGAGGACCTGCCCTCTTATCCCCTGACTGTGCAATTTTCTCAGCAGCCTCTGGTGAGGGACTGTGTCAAATGCCTTTTGAAAATCCAGATAGACTATATCCACAGGTTCACCCAAATCTACATGCCTGCTGACCTTTTCAAAAAATTCTACAAGATTTGTCAGACAAGACTTACCCTTGCAGAAGCCATGCTGATTTTCTCTCAGCAAAGTTTGTTCTTCTATGTGTTTTAAGATTTTCTCTTGGATGAGGCTTTCCGCCATCTTCCCTGGGACAGATGTAAGGCTAACTGGCCTGTAGTTTCCCGGGTCCCCCCTCCTTCCTTTTTTAAAAATTGGTGTGACATCTGCTATCCTCCAGTCCCCCGGCACTGTGGCCGTTTTAAGACACAAGTTGCATATTACTGTTAAGAGATCTGCAATTTCATTTCTCAGTTCCCTAATAACCCTTGGGTGAATGCCATCTGGGCCCGGGGACTTGTTAATCTTCAATTTATCAATTAGTCATGAAACATCTTCTCTTTTAACCTGTATTTGATTTAATTCTTTAGTCAAGAGGGGCCGTTCAGGCAGCGGAATCTGCTCAAGGTCTTCTGTCGTGAAGACAGATGCAAATAACTCATTTAATTTCTCTGCAATTTCCAAGTCCTCCTTAATCTCCCCTTTTCCTCCCTCACCATCCAGAGGGCCAACTGGTTCTTTGGCAGGTTTTCTACTTCTAACATATTTAAAGAAGCTTTTATTATTACCCTTTATATTGCTAGCCATGCGTTCCTCAATATCTTTCTTTGCCTCTCTTATCATCTTCTTACATTTCTTTTGCCAGAGTTTGTGTTCCTTTTTATTTTCCTCATTTGGGGAGGATTTCCATTTACAGAAAGACCTCTCCTTGCGCTTTAGAGCCTCTCTAACTCCACTCGTTAACCATGCTGGTGCCCTCTTGGACTTAAATGAGCTCTTCTTTCTTTGTGGTATGCACTTGTGCTGGGCCTCTGTTACCGTTGGTTTAAACAGGTTCCATGCACTCTGAAGAGATTGGATTCTTCCAACCTTCTCCTTCAATTTCTTTCTAACTAGTTTCCTCATCTGAGGGAAGTTTGCCCTTCGAAAATCAAGGATTTTTATGTCTGATTTGCTTGACACTCTACCTCCAACATGCATGGCAAAGGAGACTGCAGCATGGTCACTGTTCCCCAGAGGCTCAGTGACATTCACATCCCTGACCAGATCCTGAGTATCAGACAGTATTAGATCCAGAGTTGCCTGTTCTCGGGTGGGCTCCATGACAAGTTGCTCTAAGGCACAGCCATTCAGCAAGTCGAGAAACCCAGTTTCTCTTTCTTGCCTGGAGCTCGCATTGGCCCAGTCAATGTGGGGATAATTGAAGTCCCCCACGATTACTATCCTGTGCTTCTGAGACACCTCCATGATTTGTCTCCTCATTTCAAGGTCCCCCTCAAGTTTTTTATCTGGTGGGCGATAGCATACCCCAACTATCACATCACTCCTTGGACTTGGTAGTTTAACCCACAGTGATTCTATGGTGGAGTCAGACCCTCTGTCAGTCTCCATTCTCCTGGATTTTACCCCTTCTTTAACATAAGAACATAAGAACATAAGAAGAGCCATGCTGGATCAGGCCAAGGCCCTTTTGGTCGCTCTCTTCTGCACCTTTTCCAGTTCCACTATGTCTTTCTTGAGATGCAGTGACCAGAATTGTACACAATACTCCAGATGCGGCCTTACTATTGTTTTGTATAATGGCATTATAATGTTGGCTGTTTTATTTTCAATCCCCTTTTTGATAATCCCTAGCATGGAATTGGCCTTCTTCACCGCTGCCACACATTGGGGAGATACCTTCATGGAGCTGTCCACCAACACACCAAGATCTCTTTCCTGATCTGTCACGGATAACTCAGAGCCCATGAGTTGATAGATAAAGTTTTGATTTTTCACCCCAATATGCATTACTTTACATTTGGCTACATTAAAACGCATTTGCCATTTCGTAGCCCATTCCCCAGTTTGGAGAGATCCTTTTTGAGCTCTTCACAATCTTCTCTGGTTTTACCACATGGAAAAGTTTTGTGTCATCTGCAAACTTGGCCACCTCACTGCTTATCCCTGTCTCCAGGTCATTTATGAACAGATTGAAAAGCACCGGTCCCAGGACAGAGCCCTGGGGCACACCGCTTTTCACCTCTCTCCATTGTGAAAATTTCCCATTGACACCTAATCTTTGTTTCCTGGATCTCAACCAGTTCTCAATCCATAAGAGGACCTGCCCTCTTATCCCCTGACTGTGCAATTTTCTCAGCAGCCTCTGGTGAGGACTGTGTCAAAGGCCTTTTGAAAATCCAGATAGACTATATCCACAGGTTCACCCAAATCTACATGCCTGCTGACCTTTTCAAAAAATTCTACAAGATTTGTCAGACAAGACTTACCCTTGCAGAAGCCATGCTGATTTTCTCTCAGCAAAGTTTGTTCTTCTATGTGTTTTAAGATTTTCTCTTGGATGAGGCTTTCCGCCATCTTCCCTGGGACAGATGTAAGGCTAACTGGCCTGTAGTTTCCCGGGTCCCCCTCCTTCCTTTTTAAAAATTGGTGTGACATCTGCTATCCTCCAGTCCCCGGCACTGTGGCGTTTTAAGACACAAGTTGCATATTACTGTTAAGAGATCTGCAATTTCATTTCTCAGTTCCCTAATAACCCTTGGGTGAATGCCATCTGGGCCCGGGGACTTGTTAATCTTCAATTTATCAATTAGTCATGAAACATCTTCTCTTTTAACCTGTATTTGATTTAATTCTTTAGTCAAGAGGGGCCGTTCAGGCAGCGGAATCTGCTCAAGGTCTTCTGTCGTGAAGACAGATGCAAATAACTCATTTAATTTCTCTGCAATTTCCAAGTCCTCCTTAATCTCCCCTTTTCCTCCCTCACCATCCAGAGGGCCAACTGGTTCTTTGGCAGGTTTTCTACTTCTAACATATTTAAAGAAGCTTTTATTATTACCCTTTATATTGCTAGCCATGCGTTCCTCAAAATCTTTCTTTGCCTCTCTTATCATCTTCTTACATTTCTTTTGCCAGAGTTTGTGTTCCTTTTTATTTTCCTCATTTGGGGAGGATTTCCATTTACAGAAAGACCTCTCCTTGCGCTTTAGAGCCTCTCTAACTCCACTCGTTAACCATGCTGGTGCCCTCTTGGACTTAAATGAGCTCTTCTTTCTTTGTGGTATGCACTTGTGCTGGGCCTCTGTTACCGTTGGTTTAAACAGGTTCCATGCACTCTGAAGAGATTGGATTCTTCCAACCTTCCCCTTCAATTTCTTTCCAACTAGTTTCCTCATCTGAGGGAAGTTTGCCCTTCGAAAATCAAGGATTTTTATGTCTGATTTGCTTGACACTCTTCCTCCAACATGCATGGCAAAGGAGACTGCAGCATGGTCACTGTTCCCCAGAGGCTCAGTGACATTCACATCCCTGACCAGATCCTGAGTATCAGACAGTATTAGATCCAGAGTTGCCTGTTCTCGGGTGGGCTCCATGACAAGTTGCTCTAAGGCACAGCCATTCAGCAAGTCGAGAAACCCAGTTTCTCTTTCTTGCCCGGAGCTCGCATTGGCCCAGTCGATGTGGGGATAATTGAAGTCCCCCACGATTACTATCCTGTGCTTCTGAGACACCTCCATGATTTGTCTCCTCATTTCAAGGTCCCCCTCAATTTTTTGATCTGGTGGGCGATAGCATACCCCAACTATCACATCACTCCTTGGACCTGGTAGTTTAACCCACAGTGATTCTATGGTGGAGTCAGACCCTCTGTCAATCTCCATTCTCCTGGATTTTACCCCTTCTTTAACATAAGAACATAAGAACATAAGAAGAGCCATGCTGGATCAGGCCAAGGCCCATCTAGTCCAGCTTCCTGTATCTCACAGCGGCCCCACCGGATGCGTTTGGGAGCGCATGAGACTAGATATCTGTCTCCTGATACCACTCCCCTGCTTCTGGCCCTTGAAGTACCCTGGTTTAAAGCCTAGAGATTACACATCTCCATCATGGTTTGTAACCCGTGATGGACTTTTCCTCTAGGAATCTGTCCAATCCCCTTTTGAAGGCATCCAGGCCAGATGCCATCACCACATCCTGTGGCAGGGAGTTCCACAGACTAACAACGCGCTGGGTGAAAAAATATTTTCTTTTGTCAGTTCTTACTCTCCCAGCACTCAATTTGAGTGTATGTCCCCTAGTTCTGGTATTTTGAGAGAGGGAGAAGAGCTTCCCTCTATCCACTTTACTCATACCCTGCATTATTTTGTATGTCTCAATCATATCCCCCTTCAAGCGCCTTTTTTCCAGACTAAAGAGGCCCAATTGTTTTAGCCTTTCTTCATAAGGGAGGTGCCCCAGCCCAGTAATCATTTTAGTCACTCTCTTCTGCACCTTTTCCAGTTCCACCATGTCTTTCTTGAGATGCGGTGACCAGAATTGTACACAATACTCCAGGTGGGGCCTTACTATTGTTTTGTATAACGGCATTATAATGTTGGCTGTTTTATTTTCAATCCCCTTTTTGATAATCCCTAGCATGGAATTGGCCTTCTTCACTGCTGCCACACATTGGGGAGACACCTTCATGGAGCTGTCCACCAACACACCAAGATCTCTTTCCTGATCCGTCACGGATAACTCAGAGCCCATGAGTTGATAGATGAAGTTTGGATTTTTTGCCCCAATATGCATTACTTTACATTTGGTTACATTAAAACGCATTTGCCATTTCTCAGCCCACTCCCCCAGTTTGGAGAGATCCTTCTGGAGCTCTTCACAATCTTCTCTGGTTTTTACCACACGGAAAAGTTTTGTGTCATCTGCAAACTTGGCCACCTCACTGTTTATCCCTGTCTCCAGGTCATTTATGAACAGATTGAAAAGCACCGGTCCCAGGACCGAGCCCTGGGGTACACCGCTTTTCACTTCTCTCCATTGTGAAAATTTCCCATTGACACCTACTCTTTGTTTCCGGCCACTCCCGGAACGTAGATGGCCACTCCCCCTCCAACCCGCCCCTCTCTATCCCTTCTATAGAGTTTATAGCCTGGGATTGCTGTATCCCACTGGTTCTCTTCATTCCACCAGGTTTCTGTTATGGCTATTATATCAATGTTATCCCTAGCTGCCAAATGTTTGAGTTCTCCCATTTTTGGTCGGAGGCTTCGAGCATTGGCGTAGAAGCACCTGTACAGTGGGTTCTGCAACAACAGCTGCTGCTTTGTTCTTTCCCCCCCCACAGCTATTATTTTCAGTAGATGAACTATCAAATTCCATTATTCTCCCAGTACTAATACCTGCTATGTCATCTCTATGTGATTCTCTACCCTTTCCAACCTCATTCCCTGTGGATGAGGTGTTCTGAACTGGATGCCACACAGCTCCTGTCGGCTTTCCCCCAGTTATCAGTTTAAAAGCTGCTCTGCAGCCTTTTTGAGGTTGAGTGCCAGCAATCTGGTCCCATCATGATTCAAGTGCAACCCATCCCTCCTGAACAGGTTTGGCTTGTCCCAAAATGTTCTCCAGTTCCTGACAAATCTAAAGCCCTCCTCTCGACACCATCGCCTCATCCACGCATTGAGGCTTCTGAGCTCTGCCTGCCTGGCGGGTCCTGCACGAGGAACAGGTAGCACTTCTGAAAATGCTACCTTGGAAGTCCTGGACTTCAATCTTCTTCCTAACAACCTGAACTTGGCTTCCAAGACTGACCGCTTGGCCATCCCGACATCATTGGTACCAACATGTACCATGACCACTGGCTCCTTCCCGGTTCTCTATAACAAGCTATCTAGATTTCTCGTGAGGTCTGCAACCTTTGCACCTGGCAGGCAAGTGACCATACGGTTATCATGCTCATCACAAATCCATCCCTCCGTATTTCTAATTATAGAATCCCCTAGCAGAAGGAGCTTCTCTCCTGCAGCCTGTTCTTCTACATGTACCTGATCCTGTATCTCATCAATTGTGATGAGGGAGAGATCCTCAGGTGGAACCAGTTGTTCCTCGGTGTGTGCCTCATGAGGTGTGATGAGGGAAAGACCCTCAAATTGATTGTGCAATATGAGACTCTCTGAGCGATCCCTTGGCCTTCTACTCCTTTGAGTCACATTCCTCCACACATCTACCTCCTGGGTTGGGGAAGTGATTACATCCTCAAAAGTGTGCTCTGTCTCTTCTTGGACCTGGATAGTCTGTTCTGCTCTGTCCAAGAACCGCTCAAGCTCCTTAATATGTTGCTGGTTCGATATGCGGGCCTCTAGTTCCTGGACCTTCTCTTCTAATAGTGCATCCAGCTTGCACTTGCAGCAAGTGTAGTTCTCGGTGCGATTTGTCAAGATGACAAACATGGCACATGTGTTACAGGTAACTACACCTGCTCCCTCAGACTCCATTTTAATGAGTGCAGTATTCTGGGCCTTGAATAGTTTTAGTGTTACTAGCTACTACTCTAGAAATAATAATCTAGTACCAATGTTCCTCTTTTTAAGTGAAAAAGAAATTCTCGAGTGCCGTTAGGCGCGCGGGCCGGTCAAACAGCTCTAGCTGAACTGTTCAAACCCAGAAACTTACCAGTGCTGTCTTCTTTTTCTCTCTCTCAGCAGTAGCTCTGCTTGGATTCACACCCAGGCTCAAATGCTGAGGCTCAAATGCTTCTTCAGGGGGAAAACACTTAGTGTAACTCCACCCCCAAGCTCAGTGGGAAAACTCTTGTAGACAGCGGAAACTGAAACTGTGAAGTAAAATTCCTCAACACTGAACTCAGCCATCTGAACTGGGCCCTACAGGCAAATGGCTATTCCAAGAATGAAATCACAAGAGCCATCAAACCGAAAAAACAACACCAAACTGAAGAAGAAGAAGAAACAGCCTCCAACAAACAAAGTATTTCTAGGAGTGATGGACTACATGGAAAAGGGTTGAAAAAACACAACCTACAAACAGTATTTAGACCTGCCACAAAAAGACAACAGATGCTACAGTCAGCAAAGGACAAAATGAATCCATTTGCTACTGAAGGAGTATACAGGATACCTTGCAGTAGTGGCCAGGTATATATTGGGACCACAAAGCGCAGCATCCAGACTAGAATCAAAGAACATGAAAGACACTGCAGACTAAAACAACCAGAAATATCAGCAGTAGCTGGACACACCTTGAAACAAACTGGACATGAAATCCTCTTCTAGGACACAGAGGTACTGCATAACACTACCAATCACTATGTCACACTACAAGGGAAGCCATTGAAATCCACAAACATAAGCAGTTTCAACAAAAAAGAATAAAGTCTAAAAATCAATAAAGCCTGGCTTCCAGTACTGAAAACTACAGTCTGCAAAAGGTCACAGGTCAATGTTTCCCAACCAGCCACAAGCAACAAATGATCAGGTCACACAATAGAACAGGTAATAAGACCCATCAACTACAGACAAGGATCGCTGCCACCCCTAATTACAGTGAAACTTCTTAATCAATTCATCACAATACAATGACTAACACCTATTCTCCTCCATGGACAGGCCGCGGTGGCTCAGTGGACTAAGAATCTGAAAACTGTTGGCTGCAAAGTTGGCAGCTCAGCAGTTTGAATCCTGGAGGCCACACAGTGGAGAGAGCTCCCGCTGATAACCCCAGCTCCTGCCAACTTAGCAGTTTGAAAGCATGTAAATGCAAGTAGATAAATAGGTACCACTGTAAAAAGCAGGAAGGTAAAACAGTGTTTCCTTGCAGCCATGCCGGCCACGTGGCCATGGGCTTGCACAACACTGGCACTTTGGCCTGAATACAGAGATGAGCACCGCCCCTGGAGCTGGACACGACTAGCACACATGTGCGGGGGGAACCTTTACATTTACTTTTTATTCTCCTACATTGGACAAATTTCCTCTTTCCCACAAAAAACACCCCATAGTCTCACTCACTCTACAGCCCAGAGCACAGACAGAACTCCTAGTTCCCTGAGCTCCTTGGCCTCTTAAGATGCCAACCACAGTGTCTGGTGAAACGTCAGGAAGAAAACGTCCAGAACATGGCCAAAAAGCCCAAAAGAACTCACAACAACTAACAGATGCTAAATTAAAATCCTTGTATGTTAGCAACAGGTTAGAACACTGTTGAGGCATCACTCCCTGGTAAATGCAGAGGACAAGAAGAAAATGTTTGCAAAGCTCTAATCCAAATGGGCCTTACTGTAGAGTGACCAAGGGTTATTTTCACTCTTCTACTTAGAACACAAAGACAAAATTGCTGCTATGCTCCATTGCTGCAGTCTTTCAAAAATGTGTGAACAGCACATGTGCACTGTTATAAAAACAAACACTTTTTTTAAAGAAACCAACTCCCCCTAAACTTGCAAGCAGTTCTTTCCTTGCTGTCTGTGCAAAAGACAGCACAGGACACAGCAACTCTACTCTGTTGCTTTGAATAGAATGATTTCTGGCTTGTTTAACTACAAGTTGCAAATGGTATTGTGTGCAACATACCTTCCATTTCATCAACAAGGTTTTGTTCCTAAGCCATTCAACAGTATCAAAAGTATGTTCTAGGACAAGATGTCATCCCACATAGATAGAAACATAGAAATTCTCACCCTTCTAACCCTCACAAGAGATTCTTGTTTAAATGGTATAACCCTCAGAATTCAGTTACTAGTTTATAGCAGGACACAAGAGAAAGTATATAGAACAATGGGTCCCATAGAAACAATATGTTCTCCCATCAACACATTGCAGCCAAAATTGTTCTTTACCCGTTCATTCACCATCATTCATAGATGTGACTACTTCGTCAATCAATTCTGAAAGTAACACCATTATAGTCATGGTCCAATCACTGTCTTCTGAAATTCAGTCTAACATTGGCAACTGCCCCTTGTGGGGAGGCAGGACTGATTAGGATGTCTCGCCTTGAAGGCTACTTGATTCCGTTGGCTTTCAGGAGGCCATAGGGCAGGGCTGTCCAAATTTTATGCAAGAAGGGCCAGATCAGGAGAGGTGAAAATGTGTGTGGGCCAACCCTTCAGCCGCATTTGGCCCCCAGGCCGGACTTTGGGCAAGCCTCTAGGACATGCAAGGAGGTGGGGTGGATGCTGCAGCAATGGAGCCAGGGTGGGTAGTCTGGGCAAGTGGCTGGCTGGGTGGGTGGGTGGGTGGAGGCAGGGAGGGCAGGCAAACCATAAAACTGTAAGCTGATGTCTCCATCCAGTACGGGGAGAGGCCAGCTGGTGGGGATATATGACAGGCTGAGCAGGCAGAGAGAAGAGGCTGCGGGCCACTTAAAATTTGAAAACGGGACACATTTGGCCCCCAGGCCTGACTTTGGACATGCCTGCCATAGGGAGTTTTCCTACTGATCTGGTGGGCAGTTCTGTAGAAGCTCATATTGCCAGCTGGTATTTGGCATCTCAAGCGATTGACACAATCGCACCCAAACACTCTCTCCACTGCAGAGCTCATTCTTCTGCATGGCTTATGGGTGAACTGTGTGTGGTGAAGCAAATAAAGAAAAAAAATGGAGAGCAGATGGTAGAAACCTCTCCCAGCTGGCAACCTAACTGCAATCCAAAAGGTGTCCAGAGTTTATTTTAATTCCATCAAAGCAACTAAGAAGGCATATTATGTCAATTTAACTGACTCATCTGCTAATCAACAGGCAGAACATCACTGTATAGCCCAGAGACTTCTTAACTCCGGATAGACAGATGTGTTCCACCTGGATTTATACACATGGCATTGGCTAGCAGCTCCCTACCTCCCCTGCTGCTCCTTGCCCATGAGTGCAAATCAATCCCACCAGGAATTTAGCTATAGAACAGATCATGCAAATAATCAATATGTCACTCCAAGATAGCTATATGCTTCCCATGTGAAAGAGAGAGACCATGATATGGCCGAAAAAGACTAACCTTTCTACAGATGACTGGCCACTCTGCAAGAAGACATTTTAAGCAAGTATGACAGGGGCAGTGTAACCTTGTTGGATCTCCTAGGTCTCTCTGCTGCTTTTGATACCATTGACCATGGTATCTTACAGGGCCAGCTGTCAGCTTCAGGGATAAGAGGCTTGATCCACCAGTGCTTCAGATCCTTTCTTGACAGCCATGTCCAGAACTTCCAGCTTAGAAAGGCTCTAGCAGCCCCTCATTTGTTCCATTTGTTGTCTGCCTTTCTCTTCTCAATGGCTCATTTCCAATGAATCTATCAACATTTTTCTTCTGGCAGAAGCCAGAGAATACTTTCATGAAATGTTTTATATACAGATTTAATTTGACTTTTCATGACTTTTAGGTGCTGCATTATCACAAATAGAATATTTAGAAAGAATTCTACTAAGGTAACCATTGTAGCAGAAGTAACAGTGAAATTGTTGGGGGGGGGAGTTCTGGGAGACAGCTAATCCATGTGTTTTGCATCTCTGTTTCACCAGCCATAAGAATAGCAACTAACAAATCAAGTTTCTGGCCACCTCATAACAATAAACATTCAAAATACTTTGATATGCACATACTGTATAAGGAAACACATGCACCTGAAAGAGGAGAAGTCAGACATTTACAGGATTCGCTGAATGTTCAAAGCAGAAGGAAGGGTTGGGCTAGAAAAATAAAACTGAAGGTTCTAGCCAAAATGTCTGAGGCACTCCTTTCCAAATCCCTTAAGCAAACAGTCACAGCTCCAAAAATCAATTTTACTCTCCATTCTGGAAAGACAATCATTCTGGAATATGCACAAAATATTTTCAAATATAGTAGGTATAGTACGGTGCTTCTTTCTGCACAAGAATGAACCACAAGTTGGGCTTCAGAACCCTAACAAGGCTCAAGATTATTTACTATTAGGTAAATGTAAAGGTTCCCCCACAACTGCATGCTAGTTGTGTCCGACTCTAGGGGTGGTGCTCATCTCAGTTTTAAAGCCCAAGAGCCAGTGTTGTTTAAGTCCATGGCCATGTGGCTGGCATGGCTAAACACATTTCTGCACATGGAACACTGTTTACCTTCCCGCTGTTTGTGGTGGTACCTATTTATGTACTTGCACTGACATGCTTTTGAACTGCTAGGTTCGCAGGAGCTGGGGTTAACAGCAGGAGTTCACTCTGCTGCACGGCACCCGGGATTCGAACTGCTGAGCTGTCGACTTTGCAACTGACAGTTTCAGCACTCTAGGCCACCGAGCCACCACGCCCATTTACTCTTACTTGAGCACAATTCATAGAATCATAAGAGTATAAAGCTGTACATCGCACTACGAAACTTATGGTTGAGTTCCTGAATTTTGTACCTACTCATTCCATTCATTAAATATAGCATACCCCTATTCTTCAAAAATGGTTGCAGGGGTAGCAGATGATAGAAGCTACTGTCATGGGAGTAGAATTCATCACTTTCTACCATGGCATCTTTCTTCTCTCAATTTCAAAGACATCACACAAACTGGTAAGTGCTCTTTGGTATAGGGTAGGTGAGCACTATCAGGTTTATACTGTATTTTCTCTTAGGTAAGACAGAATTGTTCTATCCTGCTTGTAAATGATTTTTATTTGCAGTATTTTTAGCGTAGGGGAGCATTAAGAAATCTGAGCATGTTGCTCAGGTGCAGACCCTTGAATCCCCTAGGATTTCCCATCTTCCACACCACTATTTGGAGGATCAAAAACAACACTAGCTTAAAGTCTAGTTATTCCCACTACACTAAATCATTGCATGTGCCCACCTCACCAGCTACAATCACCTATAGCGGAAGAGTTTTCTAATAGGTATATGGGATTAGTTTAATTAATCTTAAAAAAACCTGGACTGCCTGGAAATGCTAAGAGAGACAACAGACTCAAAAATTATTACAGGAAAATCTGAAGAGGTACCTGAAATAAACGAGCTTTTGATAAAGCTGAACTAGGTTCAAGGACACATTTAAATGTCTCATCTCCTCCCTTTATTATACTGCAGTTGTTACCAGAATGCATCTTCAAGCCAATAAAAACTGAAGCACAGGGGAAAATGGGAGTAAGATGCTTAGCTGGGAAGCAAGCCAACAATAGACTACCAGCCGTTAATTAACTGGGTGCCATATATTCCACTATACAATACAAGCATGCAATCTCCACTGATTAAGAACATAAGAACATCAAAAGAGCCATGCTGGATCAGGCCAAAGGCCCATCTAGTCCAGCTTCCTGTATCTCACAGAGGCCCCACCAAATGCGTCTGGGAGTGCACGAGACCAGATCTCTGTCTCCTGATACCACTCCCCTGCCTCTCGCCCTTGAAGTACCCTGGTTTTAAGCCTGGTGATTACACATCTCCATCATGGTTTGTAACCGGTGATGGACTTTTCCTCCAGGAATCTGCCCAATCCCCTTTTGAAGGCATCCAGGCCAAATGCCATCACCACATCCTTTGGCAGGGAGTTCCACAGACTAACATTACCTTGGGTAAAAACATGTTTTCTTTTGTCTTTTCTTACTCTTCCAATCCTAAATACGAGTGGATGTCCACTAGTTCTGGTATTTTGTGAGAGGGAGAAGAGCGTAATGCCCTGCATAATTTTGTACATCTCAATCATATCCCCCATCAGGCACCTTTTTTCCAGACTAAACAGCCCCAAATGTTTTAGCCTTTCCTCATAAGGGAGGTGCCCCTGCCCAGTAATCATTTTAGTCACTCTCTTTGCACCTTTTCCCATTCCACTATGTCTTTTTTGAGATGCGGTAACCAGAACTGTACGCAATACTCCAGGTGCGGCCTTTACTATCGTTTTGTACAATGGCATTATAATGTTGGCTGTTTTATTTTCAATCCCCCTTTTGATAATCCCTAGCATGGAATTGGCCTTTGTCACCGCTGCCACATACTGGCACACCGCTGCCACACCTTCATTGAGCTGTCCACCAGCAGACGAAGATCTCTTTCCTGATCCGTCATGGATAGCTCAGAGCCCTTGAGTTGATAGATAAAGTTTTGATTTTGTGCCCCAATATTCTCCAGTATTCTCAGAGAAACCAAATGGGAAAGCATGAAACCAAAACAGAAAGCATGAAATACACTACTGTGGGCTGGGCAGAAATCTCATCTTTGGTACTGAAGCTTATGTAAATGATTGTGAGCAATTCAGCTTACATGGAAGATGACGCATGTCTTTCTATGGGGAGTACTAGAGAGGGACAGAGGTTTCTTAAACTGTCCCTTGCCTGCTTGACCCATACTGGCTTTCCTTTAACTTAGAATGATATCCTTAGATCTGCTGATGTCACTTACCCACAAGTTCACTTGCTGCTGCTTTGCTCTACTGACAGCAGCAAGCACTGATGTTGTGTTCTTATTAGTGGCTTAACTCTCCTGGCCTCTAGCTCTCCAAATCTCTTAGCCCCACCCACCTTGGCTATGGTGGGAAGTGTCCCGCAAAATACGGGGAGGGCCAATAATTTTCCATCTCTGCTTTAAACCGCTGCAAATGTTGTTCTGCAATATGTAGGAATGCCTGGACTGATAAGTTAGTACTCATGTACTACCTGCTGTCACACAGTGCTGGGGTGTGTGTCTTCTGCTTTGGTGGCATACCAAGCTGGGGAAGATATTAGACTGCCAGCCCCTGATTCCTCCAGCAGCCAACCATTCCAATGAGGAGATAGGATGGGGATTCTTTCCATATAGCCAATGAGTAGTTGGCTGCCAGAGATGGTGGGGACAGACAGCCAAAGCTTCTGTCCACCTTAACACGCCACCAGAGGAGAAGGACTTCAGCACCATCCAATGACAAATGAGAAGCCCAGCCAGTCCAGGAGAGGGTCTACACAGCACCTGTGGTGCCATGTGATGTATTGTTGTTGTGGGAGCAGTCTGGTGTGTAGGATTGAACCTGGAAAGGTATTGTCATACAAACCCCTCCCAATACTTCTCTCACACTAGGATTTTCAAGTTAACCGGAATACATAGCAGCTGCAATGCTTGCCATGTCCAAAGCATGTGGCCAGAGAACAGAGATTATGTTCAATGCAAGCAATGAGGGATTGCAAGGTTAGCTTGATGACAGACGAAACAACAGAAGGCTGCATATTTTAAATTCAGAGAGATAAAAATGTAAGACCATGCAGATAATTCTCTGGGGGGGGGGCGATGGTGGCATCTCATTGAAATGTCTGAATTTTTCTTTTAATTGTATGAAAGAAAGAAAAAGAACCTTTTGTCCTGTTTTGTTTTCTGATCTGTTCAAACATGACTTTTTGGGGCCACAACGGCAGAAACATACCATCCATTTCTCCAGTTGACAGAAATCTAATATTCAAGATGGAAACAAGAAACAAAGGAAGGGAAGGCCTACAGAACAACCTTCACATGTTCCAGTTGTAGGAGGTTGAAAGTCAGAAAAGGAATACTGGGGTTCAAGGGGCTCCTATTACTAATGCAATTTGACTTTCTACCATTACAGTTTCATGTTTTCAAACCCGTTTTAGATTGATATTTGTGTCAAGCAACAGGATCTTCACTAAGGTCAGAATGAGAAATTCACTAGATGATTTCTGATACAATTAACAACACAGGGGCAGTACCAGCAAATCCTGGAGCTGGCCTAACCTCTGGACTGCAGTCTGCCTATCTTAGACTTCATTTTCAAATAATTCATTAATATTTGGGCCCTGTCTGTGTATGAGATGGGGGTGGTGGTGGTAGAAAACTGGCAGAACAACAGGCTGGCTATGATGAAAAACCAAAGGGACCTTGGGGAAGAAAAAAATATCTGATTTCAAAGATAGGGCGTTTTTGTGAAACTGGAGAGAAGGTGGATCATAACATGGAGAGGCTTGTTCACCAACTCTTGTAATGATATAAAAGCCAGCAGAATGCAGCTTTACAGTACAGCAGATGGAAGTTGAGGATGGCCAACGGTTCAGAGAATCTTCCCCACAACTGGTTCGGATGAAAACAAAATGAACCAGTTACTTACCTGTAAGGGTGGTTCTTCGAGTAGACCTTCATGAAGCCACACAGATGGGTTTCCCAGGCGCCCCTGCGCCAGAGGTCGGAACTTCCCTAGCAATAGGAAAGTTCGTTAGTCTCCGCCCCCGCACCCTGCGCATGTGCGAGGGTGTTCCCACCTAAACGCCTCAGTTCCTCTTGACCGCCAGGATGACAGGTAATGGACGTACCAGTCAGGGTGTGACGGTCCGAGGGCAGGCGGGCAGGTGCTGTGTGGCTTCATGAAGGTCCACTCGAAGAACCACCCTTACAGGTAAGTAACTGGTTCTTCTCCATCGTGGCCTTCGTGAAGCCACACAGATGGGTGATTGCAAGCAGTACTCACTGGCAGGAGGGTAGTCACGCCGTCACAAAGGAAAGCACTGCCCTCCCGAAGGAAGTGGCCGACCTCACGTGGGCATCCACTCTGTAGTGGGTCACGAAGGTGTCAGGCGTAGACCAGGTGGCCACCTGGCAGATGTTGTCCAGGGGTACACCCTTCAGGAAAGCCGCGGAGGAGGCCATAGCCCTAGTGGAGTGAGCACGAATGCCCAAGGGTAAGGGGACCTTGACCAGCTCGTAAGAGAGCTTAATAGTCTGTACAATCCAGCGGGCAAACCGTTGGGAAGAGACAGGAGTACCCAGTACTGCAGGATCATGACACACAAACAGTTTATTAGATTTTCTGATAGGCTTGGTCCTAGAGATGTAAAAAGCCAGGGCCTGTCTAACATCAAGTGTATGCATGTCCTTTTCAATCCTAGTCGTAGGATTGGGAAAGAAGTTTGGTAGAACAATAGGTTGAGAAACATGAAAGGAGGAAACAACTTTCGGGAGAAAAGTTACATCAGGATAGACCACCACCCTATCATGGTGGAAACGTAAATACGGAGGGTCGCACCGAAGGGCACAGATTTTGCTGGACTTTCTAGCCAAAGTGATGGCCACCAAAAAAGCAGTTTTTAGAGTGAGCAGTCTAATGCCTGTAGAAGCCATAGGCTCAAAGGGTGGGCATTGCAAGGCCCAAAGGACCAAGGACAGGGACCACTGAGGAAGAATAGGTTTCCTGTCAGGGAAAGTGTGTTTGAGGCCCTTGAGAAACTGCTTCATTCTAGGATGCCTGAAGAAAGCAGCTGCCTCTGAAAACTGTGGCTGGTGAGCCACAATCGCCGAGAGATGGACTCGAAAAGAAGCCGATGTTAAGTCCTGAACGTTTCAAGTGTAGAAGATATTGTAAGACTCATGTGAGGGAGGGATTGACAGGGTCAAACCCCTTATCTGCCGCAAATAAAGAAAACCTCTTCCACTTATAGGTGTATTGTTTTTTAGTGGAAGGCTTGCGGCAGGAGTCCATGATGGTTTCAATCAAGGCAGAATCCTCCAGGCTGTAAGATGGAGGCGAGTCAGGTCTGGGTGAAGAACCTGGCCGCTGTCCAGAGAGAGAAGCTCTGGAAACTGGGCAAGGCGTATATACTCCAAGGACATTTGTAGAAGGGACACGAACCAGGGCTGGCGAGGCTACCAAGATGCTATCAGGATGAGGCTTGGCTCTCTCCTGCAGGGTCTTTATGACTACGCTGTGCATCAGAGGTACAGGAGGGAAGGCATAAAGAAGGTCTCTCGACCATGGGAGGAGGAGAGCATCTCCTAAGGAGTGACCTCCCTTCCCCGCCCTGGAGCAGTATTCCTGGCACTTGGTATTGAATTGGGAGGTGAAGAGGACCACATGAGGGGAGCCCCACCTGCTGCAAAGGAGGTTGAAAATCCTGGGATGCAGTTCCCACTCGTGGGTCGCCTGAAGTCGACGGCTGAGGTCGTCTGCGTCCGAGTTCTCCTCTCCAGGTAAGTGCATAGCCATTGGGTGAATGTTGTGGGAGATGCACCAGTCCCAGAAGCGGATCGTGAGCTGCAGAAGACACTGTGAGTGGGTTCTGCCCTGTTTGTTGATGTAGTACATGGCGGTTGTGTTGTCGGTCACCGCCAGTACTACATTGCCGGAGAGGTGTCGGATGAACACCCGGAACGCTTTGAATATCGCCAGCAGCTCCAACTCATTGATGTGGAGCTGTTGCTCCTGTGGAGTCCAGGTATCGTGGATGGAGTGAGAAAGGCAAACAGCACCACAACCTGTGGTGCTGGCGTCCGTTGTCACTTGTATAGTGGGAAATGGATTCCTGAAGGGACGTCCAGTGAGGATGTTGGACCGATAAGACCACCAACGAAGATGTTGAGGTAAGTCCTGGGGGATGGTGAGTTTGCTGGTGGGGTAAAAATCCTTAATAAGGGTCCCAAAGAGGGTCAAAATCTTGGAGGAACCAGGCCTGGAGAGGTCTGAGTCGCAGCCTCGCATGAACCAAGACGGAGGTCATAGAGGCCATGAAACCTAACAGTCTTTGGGCCTCTAATGCTGGGATGACCTGGTGAATTTGGAAATTTCGAAGCAGATGGAGCATATCTGCAATTCTGGTCCTCGGAGGAAAAGCCATAGCTCTGGTGGAGTCTAGAATGGCACCAATGAAGCTTACTACTGGAGAGGGTTCGAGATGCGACTTCCTGTAATTTACCTGCAGACCCAAGGACTCTAGGGTGTAGAGGACAGTGGCGATGTCTTGACGGGCCTTGTCCTGAGAGTCTGCGACGATCAACCAGTCGTCGAGATAGGGGAAGACAACTATTCCCAGTGTGCTGAGGTAGGCTGCTACTGGGGCCATGCACTTGGTAAAGACTCTTGGTGCAGTCGCCAAACCAAATGGCAGGGCGGAATATTGATAGATGACTTCCCCTACAGCGAAGCGAAGCAGGTGACGATGAGCTGGGTGGATCTATATGTGGAAGTATGCATCTTTGAGATCCACAACCCCAAACCAATCTCCTCTGCGCAGAAGAGGGATGACTTTCTCCAAGGTGACCATTTGAAATTTTTTTGTATACCAAGAATTTGTTCAAGAATCGCAGGTCCAGAATAGGCCGGAGTCCTCCATCTTTCTTCGGTACCATGAAATAATGGGAGAAGAGGCCTAGATGAGCGAGGTGCCTTGGGACCACTTCTATAGATTGCTTTTGAAGGAGAGAAGAGATTTCTTCCAGGAGGCAAGGAGATGGAGAAGTGCGAACTAAATTTCCCAACGGGGGTAGAGAACTTAACTCTAACAGGTAACCTTTTTGAATAACAGAAAGGACCCACTGGTCCAAGGTGACGTGTTGCCAAGCCGCAAGAAAAGGATCGAGACGGATAGGATGGTAGTCAATAGTCGTCTCGGGATCTCCTATCCCTGGGCTTGGAGGGGACAGCAGTAGACTTGGACTTCTTAGTCTTGGAGGCAAAGGTGGAGAGCGCCGAAGGTCTTGTAGGATGATCTCTCTGTTGGTGTTTAGAGGAAGACTGAGCTGATGGGGGCCAGAAGCGCCTTCTTGAGTGGAAAGGAAAGGAAGGTTTGTGGCGGGAAGGAATCACGTTCAACTTTTTGGCAGTGTCCTGCTTCTTATGTCTGTCCTCCATAAGATCATCCGTGGCGGTGTTAAACAAGTCGGAACCATCAAAAGGCAAAAATTCAATTTGTGCCTTATGGTCATCCAAAAGTCCAGTGGTACGTAGCCAAGCGTGTCTACAGAGGGTGATCGAGGAATTAAGCACCCTAGAGGCAGCATCAAAGGAGTGTTTGGAGGCCCTCATCTGCTGAGCTGCCAGAGCCATAGACTCCTCATAGAGGGCGGAAGCCTCTGCACGCTTGTCTTCTGGGATCAGCTCCAAAAAAGGATGGAGGTGAGTGAGAAGATCCTGTTGATAGGCCCCCATGGCGCCTTGGTAGTTCACAATTTTATGTTGAAGAACTGCGAAAGAATAAAGGTGCCTACCAACCATATCTAGCTTTCGTCCTTCTTTAGAAGGAGGAATGGGGGTTTGCTTTGTACGTGACTGGACTTGGGAGGATGCGACTACCACCGAGTTGGGTGTAGGGTGCTTATTAAGGTAAGGCGCCTTATCATCGTGGACTCTGTAGAGAGCTTCCAGCTTGCGAGGGATGGAAGTGGTCGACAAAGCCTGGAACGAGTCCTCGATCATAGTCAGGAAGGAAGGAATCAAAGTAAGATGAACTGGTGACGTTTCATTGTTAGCAATCCTTCCAAAAATGTGGCATACTCTTTTGGGCTGCGGCTGATGGATTGGCAGATCAATAGTTTTGGACATCCTGATGAGGAAATTGGCATAATTCCTCATAGAATTAGAAGTGGATGGAGGAGATTTTTCATCGACCTCTGAATCTGGAGAGGTGACTAGCTGTAGTGAAGTCGAATCCGAGACTTTGGAACCGACAGATTCAACTTCTGAATCCACATCATCCTCCCCATTCGATCCCGAAGAGGAGGGGACCAATGCCATCTGGTCGGATTCGACCTGGTCTGCAGAATGAATCAACCACTGCCTTCGGTCAAAACGGAGCAAGAAGGCCAGTATCGGAGGGACAGGCAAGGGAGCTTGAGTATGGTGCTCCTTGTGCCTCTTCTTCTTAGAAGGTGCCATTGAATCCGAAGCCTCGTGGTCCGCTTAGGTGGTGTTAGTGCCTGGGCCACTGCAGCAGGTACGGATTCGGTCTGAAGCGCCGGGATGGAGGAGTCAAAACCGACGGAAGCAGCCGGGATGGTAGGCTGGAGCTGGACGTGTTTGCTACGTCGCAGCTTGTCTGGCTTCAACGACGAACCAGAAGGGAATGTCGGAGGCAGGGAAGAGGCGCGCTCTTCAAGTTCAGTCTCCCGGAGTAGAACCGGAGACGAAGCAGCCTTTGAAGCCAGGGATGGAGAGCGAACAGGAGGCTCTCTGGACTGACTGGTCCCTTCATTTCCGGACCAACGGGTCCCAGTGTCCATTATTGGAGTCGAGCCCACCAAGGTGATATTTGGAGGTGGGGCTCCGTCATCTTCAGATGACGACTCCGAAGGGTCCGATGGAAGAAGCTGTTGGTATTTCAAGGGAGGAGCCTTTGGAGCAACAGCCGCCGCCGAGCCCGAATATTCGGTTTCGACAGTCACCGAGGTAGAGGCCAGAGACGAAGAAAAAGTGGCCATAGCAGTTGAACCCGATGCAGTGGAAATCTTCAGAGGCGGTTTTGAAGTCTTCAGACGTTTAGAGGAGGACTTTGAGGAAACAGCACGGGACGGGCTAGTGGATGGTTTCAACTTCGAAGAAGCCACAGCCTGAAGAACCGGGATCTTCTTCGATTTCTCCCTCGGTTTTTCCACCCGAACCGAAGCCTCCAACTTACGGGGTAGGTCAGCCGCCTTCTGCTCCATCAGTTGCAGGCGAAGTGAGCGCTTGAGAAGGTAATTTGCCTGCAGATCGGACAAGAGTCAGTACGGTGGTGCTCACCGAGACAAAATAAGCAAAGTTCGTGTCCGTCCATATGAGGGATCTTAGCCTGGCAGTACGAACAGTGTTTGAAGGGGGCGCGAAACACATGAGCCGAAAGACAGTCCGAGTCAAATGCCGAATAGAAGAAAAAATCCTGAAACGATGAGAAATAGCGCGGAGACTAACAAGGTAGAACCTCTAGCCAAGGCAGTTAAGATGAACTGAGGCGTTTAGGCGGGAACACCCTCACACATGTGCAGGGTGCATGGGCGGAGACTAACGAACTTTCCTATTGCTAGGGAAGTTCCAACCTCTGGCGCAGGGGCGCCTGGGAAACCCATCTGTGTGGCTTCACGAAAACCACGATGGAGAAGCCAATGTTATGTAAGAAATCTGATGGAGGTGGAGTTGAAGGAATGGTTTTATACAGGGACATAAGAACCATGATTGGTTAGGTGGTTGTCTTAAAAAGTCACTTTGCTTTCTCTTTAATGTAGAGTAGGAAGGGTTTTTTTTTTTGAAGATGAACCCAGTAAAGGTGTCCTGGACTGGACAAGAGGCAAATGAATGAAATGATTGTTTAAATAATGAGTGGTGAGGCCAGTAAGAACACTGGTCTGGGTATGGGGACATATAAATGGTGCTCATCTTCTTGGCTGTAGCCTGTATCATCTCTGTGTCATCTGATATTTCACTGTGTGTGTTTTTTCACAGTAACACCCTGGTTATCAAGTGTGAAGTCTCCAACAGTCACTCTGGCTTTGGTGAATGCCAGCAGAATAGACCTAGGTGCAGCAGTGGAAGGTGATGGAAGTTTTAAGTGCTTTGGCTACAAAATCTGCAAGACAGGCTGTATTGATTTCCTGGGCTTCCACTCTTCATGTGCCCTCATGTTCATCTTTTGGGAGCTTGACCAAAGAAAGAGAAGCAATCCTTTCCCATTAAAAGGCTGATAAATCACATAGATGATCAGCAATACAGGAGGAGAATGTTGTAATGGAAAAGTGCTTTCTTCAGATAGCATCCCGTTTTCTGTTTTCCTTAGCCATGTACTGTAAAGAGCTCATCTCATATTTTTCTTTGGGTCACTTTGCTCTTCATTGGTCTTCATGGAGGATGTTTGAATAAAAAGCAACAGCTCTCTGTTAGTTGTGTGCACTATTTTTAAGTTTGTAAAGTTTATAAAAAATAGAATGTTTAGTATATGTTTCTTTTTCTTTATTATTTGACATTATTTATTTGGCTCGTTGGTGTTATTTTATTGTTTGTTGTGAACTGCCCAGAGTGGTCTTAGTAGCCAGATAGGCTGTACAGAAATCAAATCAAATCAAATCAATCAATGCAGATTCTCTCTGTGTCACCAAGGAAAGACATGTCAGAATAAGAATAGTAATAGCTACTAGCAGTAAGGTTCAAGCTTGAATCCTCCGAAAAACAAGATGGCTGTGTTTTAATCCCTAGTTTCATGTATACAGTCATATGCCAGAGGTGATCTGCTAGGGCTGCACATTTTCATTGTGCAAGAGGAAGTTCTCATCACTTACAAGGCCCTCTGGTTAGGACTTGTGAGGCCATCAATGAAATGAAAAGACAATAGTCATCATCTGAAGTTGACTCCCCAAAGGAATAAGAGCCATTGGCATGCGTACCTGGATACCTTGGTCATTATGTTCTTCAGGGATAACAGGTGTACAGGCACATTGACCAGAAACATACACTGTCATTATTAATGGGCAGGAGGCATTGCCATCAATGCAACTGGCACAGGATAAAATAGTGGGAAGCACAGGTAAGTTTGTGGGTAGTTGACCCAAGGCCAACACTGATATAACAACAAATGTTATATCCATTGTTGAGATCAAAGGTTGTTTGGGAGGTTGTGTCAGCATTGAAGGAATGGTTGATATTGGCATTGTCAAGTGAGACACCAGAAATTACAAACCATAAGCATCACAAGGGGGAGTGGCATTGGTACATAATGAGGAAATGCTGAGATAAAGAAGCACTAGAGACACTGTCCATTACTGGGGACTAGTACTATGTTCATGGCTAAGTATGATTAATGGATGGGGCCCATGGTGGGTCTAGAATTTCCACTTAAGAATAAGACAAAATGAATTGGAGCTTACCCACTGGGTCACAGTTGTGGTAAGCCTTGCTTATTTGATAAGTCTTAAGTTCAAAGACCATATAGTCAAGCATAACCTCTTCTGGACTGATATCTGGGGGAAGCAGTTGAGAAAAACCATTTATTCAATTCTCATATGGAAGCTGCAGAGTTTGAAGCCAACCAAGCTGAAATAAGTATAGCCTGCTATGCTTTGAAATCCATTATTAGACGTAAAGGGGTCTGCCAAAGCACAGCACTAGCCATCTTAAGAACGTAAGAACAGCCTTGCTGGAACAGGCCACAGCACACATCCAGTCCAGCATTCTGTCTCACACAGCAGCTCACCATTTGTTTCAGGGTATTCCCAAGCAGATGTCTTCACCTGCTTACGTTCCTGCAAATGGCATTGAGAGATATCCTGCCTATCTCTCCAACCTGGAAGTTGTCCTTAGCCACTGATACCCTTGTTCTCCATGAACTTGTCCAATCCTTTCTTAAGGCTGTCAAGGCAAACAGCTGTCACCACTTCTTCTGACAAGGAGTTCCACAGACCAGTGATCCTCTGGGTGAAAAAGTACTTTCTCTTATTTGTTTGAGATATTCATCTTCCTTGAACTTGCTATTATTCTTATGTCTAGGTAGAGGGGAGTGTGAACCTTTGTTTAGCTTTATCTAGCTGCTGGCAATCAGTCTTACAGGTCATGAATGGAATTTAATTATGCTGAAATTGTTGAGTGACATGAAACCAGGGTCAAGAATCATAGTCAAGGAACCACAGATCAAATTATCAAGCAATGCCAAATCAGGGCATGAGAATCCCTTGGGCTCATACACAGTAGCCCTGTTACATGCTACCAGCAAAATACCAAATTTAGAAGCTTCCAAGGTATTCTGTGTAGGCAAAGAAAAACTATAAATGTAAGTATATCATAGACATCACAAAGAAGCTGCATAAACAGTACAGCAGGGTAAGTAAGGCGTTGATCAGGATACAGTGATATACCAATGGATTCCAATTAGTTTAGCAATTAGAAATAAAACTGAAACTGTGAAAATATCTGCCATGGCCACCCTTCTGTGGTTTAGGGAAAGGCTGAACAAATGCATAGCTCATGTTTGGATGAGGAACATGGAGAAGATTAGAACAATTAGACTCTTGTTCTCATAAACTGTGTCATAGGAACACAAATTTTTAACCTGTTTGAGATGCTCTTCGTTTTGTTTATATAATAACCCGCTTGGCAAGGCACTGAGGTAAGAAACTTTTATTCCAACCACTAAAAACACTCCGTGGGAAGAAAACCAGACTTGGACAATACAGGGGAGGAATCTTATACCTAAATCCAGTAAAGGAAAACTGTCCAGGCCACATAACTTTACAACCTTTTACACATAAACAAGTGTCTACTCACCACACTATCCAAGGCAAATAACAAATTTAAGCCAAAGCCCGAACTGCCTATTCCTCTTACGTTAATTAAATTATGCAAACAGACAGGCAAAGAATCATGGTGATAAAAGTGCTATTCAGTTTAGCTGCAGTAGCAGCAAGGTTAAATGGAAAGATGGCAGTTTTCTCCAGAAAAATGAGAAATAGGAAAGAGTAGATTTTTTTAATTAAAAATGTATCCATCAAGGGGTCCCTGGGCAATGTAACCAATGCTAGATAGGCAAACACAATGTAACAGCAAAATCAGAAAAGAATTTTAAAAACTTACAAAGGAACAATCAAATTAAAACACAGTTAATTAAAAGTGCATGAGCAAACGAGAATACTTTGAGAGCCAAAAAGAAACTAAGACCTCTGTGTGTTCCTGTGGCAAACAGGGTTGATTATGTATATGTATTACTATTTATGAATATTGATGTGAGTGTTCGGAATAGCCAATCAGTGAGAGGTGGGTGTGGCTAAAGACTATAAATGCATAGAACCTTGTGGTAAAAAGGGAGAAGCCTGAGAGAGGAGTGAAATCTTGGGGCTGATTAGGGTCTGGGACAAAGCTTAATATATAAATATAAACAAAAGTAACTGTGTGAATAAATAAGAAGTATTGTGAACTTCTTAAAGCATATAAGTTAATCGGTCATTGCTATATAAATGCTATTCAAGATCCAATTGTAAATCAATAAACATTACAAGTTTTACTTGAAAAATATACAATTTGATGTCAGACTCTCTTATTAAAATAAATAAAGGTATCCAGGAAACTGGTGGTGGCAGTAGAAATAATAAAAGCATGGGCGGTGTACGTCACAGTTCCTAAAGACAGCATTCCAAAACCAGACTGCCATCACTAATAAGGCTTCCTTTTAAAAAAGTATTTCTCCCATAAGGAGGGCTCTCCTCCTTAATGAGCTTGTGATAAGGGAGAAAGCACTCCTTTAGGTACTGGTGTCCCAAGTGATTTCAGGCTTTGAAATGAAAACCAGCAGCCAATATGAATTCTTAGGAATTCATGCAGCTTTGCTAAGTTGGCCAGAATTCTTCCTGCCAAATTCTGCACAGGTTGAAGCTTCCAAATATTTCCAAGGGCACTCCTGCATTTAACACATGCTTTCTGTTTTCTGCAAAAATGGAAAACACGTGGCTGTTTGGATGTTACTGGACTGCAACCTCCTTCAGCTCCAGCCAGCACAGCCAATGGGGAACCCACAGCCCAACAACATCTGGAGGGCCAGATGTTCCCCATCCCTGCATTTATAGTAATCTAACCAAAAAGTGAGAATTTAACAACAGAGTTGCAACTTAATGGTACAGCAAATGCTTGCTTTGCGTGAAAATACCAGGGACAATCCATAGCAATCCATTCTACTGTTAATAGGATTCTAGACATTACAGTCTGGAAAGAGTTGCTGCTAAAGAAAGTGGCACTAGCGTATATTTGGTGTATATGAGTGTGAGTGTGAGTAGAGAGATCACATTGGAAGGAGATGTTCTGCTAGGTACGGAGGTCCCAAACCATTTAGGACCTTGTATGTCCCCATCATCACCTTGAAACCGGCATGGAAATGAACAAGTAAGCAATGCAAGCCATCCAGGGTAGGGGAGATATGATATTTCTTCATCCCACTCAATAATCTGGCTCTTTTACATTCTAAATACATATCCAGCATCCACTCTTGGTATTTTCTAACCTACATATTACCAGTATCAAATAGCTCATTCCTAAATCTACCTGTGGAATTAACTGAGATCCTCCAGTCTCACACACTTCTTGCCACAGTTTTGTTCAGTTGACACATGTCCTTGAAATCAAGCGACAAGGCATTTCCAAAAGTCACACGAGCGTTCTAGAGCTGATGTTATTTAACTTACTTGACTGCCAACGATGCAGGTCTGATGTCAGCATGGTGCGTGTGTGTTTGAAAAGCCCAGAATGAACCTCCTGGATAGAGCGGTGGTCGGTAACTGGGGGAAGCTGCATTTACTCTCCCTACAGCTCCATTCATCAGGTTTAGATTTGTTAACTAAAAGGCAAGGAAAAGGAAAGGAAAAAAATATTTTACAAGATTCAAGACAGCAATAACAGGATTTTCTGGAACACATTTGAGAAATGATACTTTCATTGTCTGATACAGCTTGTATTTAGAGACATATTATGGTGTAGTGAAAAGCTTCGCTTGTATCAGTGAATTCAAGTTCTAATCTTTACTAACTGAGGAATGCTGCATGCAGGGAAAAGGAGAAAAAGAAGCCTGCATTTCTTTGAATAAAGTAGGGCAAAAATGTAACAACAAAATCATGATAGCGGGAGGGAGAGTTTATTGCTTTCCTCCCCTTACTGCAATGGTAAGCCAATGAACTAAATGAGCAAAACTATGTGAAGTTTGATATTTTTCAGTCCCTACCCTATTCCAAGTCCTCAGGACTGGTTGCTACCTTATTTTAAACTAAAAGCTGTCCTTAAAAAAGATCAAGCTCAAAAAACACAAACATAGTATGACAGCTTGTGTAAACCACCATACTTGTTCCCCCACCTCTACAATACTCTGTTTCCCATGAGTTTACACAGAAATGAAAAATTGCACAAAAGTTCCAGAAATGTTGCCTATGCTGTGGTAAAACCAGCAAAAACTATGGTAACAGTAGGTTCTTGTGCATATCTAAGCTTCCTTTTGCAAGATCATCACTAAACCATTTGATTACATCAGTGGTGGGCCCACACATGATCCCACACACACACACACACACACACACACACACACACACACACACACACACACACACACACACACACACACACACACAGAGTGTAACATCATGCACATTTTAGACCAGAAAATGCACACACACACACACACACACACACACACACACACACACAGAGTGTAACATCACACACATTTTAGATCAGAAAATGCAATTTTTAGACACAGGAATTGAGGAACCTCTTGTGAGGAGTGTGGACTGGAATGGGCAAACTATTCAGAAGTTGAGTCATGGCAATTGGACTTGTCAGTCTAAATAAAGCTGGTGTGAAGTCTCCAATTTATAGTTCACCTTTGTTTCATGCCACTCTGGTCTGAACTGTCTAGTTAGGTGGACAGTGGCCTGAATAGGCCCATTAGGTGGACCATGGCTTAAATAGGCTCGTTAGATATATAATGGCCTGGGGTGTGTGAAAATCCCACCTATGCAATCCTTCCCAACATCCATTAAGTATGGATTGTTAGTCATGGCCCTCCTGGTGTAGGTGTTAAGTGCTTCTGATTTGCCTGGGAATCAATGAAGCTACTTGGATAAGTAGTGAAACATTTCGATCTCACAAGAAAGGAAGTCCAGCTGCCATGACTCAACTTTCAGATTCAACTATCAGTCTAATTTTTGCATCGATTAAGAATCTGCTGATCTGGAGGGCCATCAATGTGGGCTACTCCCATATTTCCCTGGCACAGTGAAAGCCATCCGAGTGCCATTCCATGTAAAATGGTGAGGGGCAATGTGTACAGTTTAGTAGTATGAGGAGACAGGCACAGAATCATAGAGTTGAAAGAGACCTCAAGTGCCATCCAGTCCAACCCCCTGCCATGCAGAAACCACCATGAAAGTACTCTCAACAGATGGCCATCCAGCCTCTGCTTAAAAACCTCCAAAGAAGGAGACTCCACCACCCTCTTCGATATGACATCCTTTCAAATATTTAAACATGGCTATCATATCCCCTCTCAACTTTTTGTAAGGTTAAACATTCCCAGCTCCCTAAGCCACTCCTCATAAGACATTTCTTCCAGACCTTTAACCATCCTGGTTGCCCTCTTCCGGACCCATTCAAGGTTGTCAACATCCTTTTTAAATTCAGGAGCGCAGAACTGAACACGGTACTCCAGGTGAGGCCAGCCCTGGTTAGTACTTGGATGGGAGACCACCAGGGAATACCAGGTACTGTATGTGCCTGTAGTAGGAACTGGCAAACCACTCCAGTATTCCTGCCAAGAAAACTCCATGGACATGGGGTCATGAAGAGACAGTCATGACTGTAACGACGCAACACACACACATCACTTCCTTTGATCTAGACACTATGCTTCTGCTGAAGCAACCAAGAATCGCATTGGCTTTCTTGGCAACCGCATAACACTGATGACTCAAGTTGAATTTGTGGTCCACCAAGAAACTCAGATCCCTTTCACAGGTACTGTTCTCCAGCTAGATGTCTCCCATCCTATAGCTATGCAATTTATTTTTTCTACCTAGATGCAGGACCCTACATTTCTCTCTGTTGAAACTTATTCCATTAGCCTTGGCCCAGCACTCTAATCTGTCAAAGTCATTATGGATTTTTATCCTATCCTCTAGGGACCCCTCCTAATTTGGTATCTGCAAATTTAATCAGTTACTCTCTATTCCTTCATCCAAGTCATTAATAAAGATATTGAATAGAATCAGAGCCCAGAACAGAACCCTGGGGAACCCCACTGATCACCTCTCTTCATGCTGAGGAGGAGCCATTTATAATCACCCTTTGCATATGATCATTCAATCCATTACAAATCCATCTAATAGTACCTTTATCTATCCCACTTTCTGCTAACTTCTTTGGAAGTATGTCATGGGGAACCTTATCGAAGGCCTTACTGAAATCTAGATAAAGTATATCCACAGTGCTCCCCACATCCACCAGGCCTGAAGTAAGAGATCAAATTAGTTTGGCATGGCTTGGTTTTGTGAAACCTGTGTTGACTTCTAGTAAGGACAGCAGTGCTTGTTAAATAATTACAGACTATCTGCTTAGTAATCTGCTCTAGAATCTTTCCAGGAATAGAAATCAAGCTGACTTGGTGGTAATTGAGTCCTCTTTTTTCTCTTCTTGAAACATTCGCCCCCCCTCCAATCTATGGGGACTTCCCCTGTTCTCCAGGAATTCTCAAAAATTCCAGAGCCAATGGCTCCAGAATTACTTCTGACAGTTCCTTTAATATATTTGGGTGTAATTCATCTTACCAAGGAGACTTAAATTCATTCAGGGTTTCCAGGTATTCCTGTACTACTTCCGTATCTATCTTACGTGGCAGTTTCCACCCTACCGCATCTACTCTTCGTCCCGAATGAACTCTTTTTTCCTTTGTGAAGAAAACTGAGGCAAAGAAGGTGTTGAGTAGTTCTGCCTTTTCCCTGTCACCTATTAGTAACTAGCTATCATTTCCATGCAGAGACCCTATCATTTCCTTATTTTCCCTTATGTTGCGGACATAACTAAAAAAAACTCTTTTTACTATCTTTAATATCTCTGGCAAGTCTAAGTTCATATTGTGTTTTAGCTCTTTTTACCACCACTACTGCATATACTGGCTATTTGTTTATATTCCTCTTTGGTGCATTCCCCCTTTTTCCATTTTCTGTACATGTTTTTTTAGATACTTAGCTGAGTTGAAAGTTCTTTAGTTAACCATTGTGGCTTCCTTAGACATCTCACATTTTTCTTCTTCTTGGAACTAATTTAGAAGATTGTGCCTTTAATATCCTACTTTTAAGGAATTCCCATCCATTTTGGACTCCCTTCTCTTTTAGTGTCTTGGTCCATGGAATTACAGCCAATAATTCCCTAAATTTACAAAAACTGGCTTTCTTAAAGGCATAAGTGTGTCTGTGCACACTGTCCTTGTGGCTTTCTTTCCCCCCTGGACTGCCACAATTCATTAGTTTAATAAGGCACAGCTTCCTCTTAGGTGCAAACCAAGAAACTGTGATACAGACATGTCCAAACTTCGGCCCTCAAGATGTTTTGGACCACAACTCCCACAGTCCTTTGTCATTGGCAAGCTAAGCTTAGAATTCTGGGGGTTGTGGTCCAAAATATCAGGAGGGCCGAAGTTTGGACATGCCTGGGCGGAACTTTAAACCATGGTTTAAGATTTAAGCTTTTAAAATCCTAGTAATCCTAGTTTCCCAGTTTGGTCACGACAGGAAATTAACAAATTAACCCATTGATCTGCAGTTCACTGAGAAGGGAAGCTGTAATGAAATGATGGCACCGGGCTCATATGCTCCTCTGCTTAAATCAACAGATTGACATATGGCAAAATAAGGCCACTCTTTCAATTTATTTTACCTTGCAGGGTTGTTCCAATAGAAATAAAACAAGGTCCTTGCATAAAGTATAGGATATAAATGATAAATAATAACAGATGCCTCAAATATTCATGTGCCAATACAAGCTAACAGCTGACATACAGAGCAAACTTTAATATCCAAGGACAATCTGGGTTTAAAAGATTTTTTTTAAAAATCCAGGAGATCAAAAGTGTCATTTCAATACAATGCACAATTCCTTTCCATCATTTCCCAACATTCATAAAAACCTGAAAGTTGTATTATTCAGAATAATCAACTTACACAAAGTTTTGGAAAATTTAACCTGCCTTCAGAATTTGCTTCCTCAGATAAGAATTTACATATCAGGATAACTCGGCCTTGTTATTCCATTAGGAGATACATGAGTTACTGCTTTTAAAAGACAACGTGAGGGGAGTTTAATTTAATTCTCCTTTCTTAACAGTTTACACTTCACCATTTATTTCACCTTAATATCTCATCCTCCTCGTATGACACCTCAGTGCACTTTCCTTCCAATACCAAACCATTGTTTATTTTAATGCTGTCTTTCCATGTGAGGCAGGTGTGTAAACAGGGCATTTTGCAAATTTCACGTGGACAGGTGCTTAAATTACAGAATTAAACATGGGCAATGGATTCAAAAGTAAGCACGTCCACCACAGTACAAAAGAATTATTTGAGTCAGCTCACCAGTTTTATTCATTCAGACAATAATTCGTCCGTGCACTGATTTGTTTCAGCTGCTGCAATTAGCATGTCAAGTTGGTGAATTTCTTGGGTAACCCCTAATATATTATGCCGCTGTACAGCAGGGGTCTGCTTCCAACTTACGATCATTTTGTGGTCACAGAATTGATGCTCTGGCTAAGTCTTGATTAATACTGTACAGGAGAAGGCAATGTTAAAGCACCACTGAATATTTTATACTGTCCATTGGAAACCAAAGTATGAAACTAATTTTAGATAAGCTATCTTCTTAAAATGTGCTTACCACACTATGATCAATAGTTCCCAGCCCCCCCAAAAGTCTGCTTTTAACATGTGGAGTATCATTTGTTCTATACTTATAATTTACACTTAAAGAACTCAATTACATTTAAAGAAAAATACAAGTGAGACAGGAAAGAAAAATGTTTTATGGGAGAAAACATGTTTATTGGCCCAGGAACAAATATTAAACACATTTTAAGAAGATTTTTTTTTAAATAACCAATTGAAAATCACAGACCAGACACATTTTGTGCATCTGCCTGACAGACTGGATGCCATGAATCTATTCCACCTCCATCAAAGCAGCATCTAACTATCAGGTCCTACTTACTGGAAGGTCTACCTAAACAAGACATGTCCAAACTTCAGCCCTCCTGATGTTTTGGGCCACAACTCCCAGAATTCTAAGCTTAGATTGCCAATGGCTAAGGACTGTGGGAGCTGCTGTCCAAAACATCTGGAGGGCTGAAGTTTGGACATGCCTGACCTAAACCTATTCACAAAAGGCTTTCAGAGGTCAATAAGGATTCTCCCAAGCAGCTAGCAGAATCCTGTCCTAAGAGAATGCTACCGTTTCCACCATTACCTTTAGTTGTACACAATGGCCACTGCAAAGTGTTTAAGCTTAGAGCCCTGCTGAATAAAGGTAGCCCTAGCCCAGGATAACTGGGAGATACTACCGTACTTTTCAGTCTATAAGACACCCCCATGTATAAATGACCTCTACTGTTCCAACACAATATTACAGTTCTGCAATCACATGAGTCTCTCCTTGGCATAGCTTCCATGTATAAGATGATCCCCCAATTTTTAGTCTAACAACTTTCAACAAAAATATAGTCTTATATATTCAAATCTAGCAGAAGAGTAGCAGAAAGAAGGATGATACAACACGCATGCACACATGCTGAAAACAGAACAAGAATAAGTTTTTAAGTGTCAAATTGTATTTAAAATGATTTCTTGGCATTATATATTGCAATGGACTAAATCACTGTTTTAACAGCATGCCTTCTAAATAAAGTTTAATTCTTAGCCCAGTATTGTTTTTAATGGGTTTCAAAGCAAGGTAACAGATTTTAGGACCTCGCTACTTGTCAGAGCGCCTTCTCCCACTGAAAACCGCCCATAATAACCGATCCTCCCAGGCTAGGCGTTTGAGGCAACTGACACCACGAGAGGCCCGAAAGGAATAACCTTCCACCAGACATCTGCCCGGCCCCCTCTTTGGCTGCCTTTAAATTTTTTTTAAAACATGGTTATTTAAGCAGTCATTCCGCCAAATATAACTGCAACTCAGTGTTCACCCATTAAATCTTGATTTTCACTGATTAGCCTGCCAATAATAATGTATTGTTTTATGTCACTTTAATATTATTTTTATTTTTATTTTATTGTGTTACTATTTATGGTTTTATTGTATAAATTGTTTGAATGTATTAATTGTTGTAAACCGCCCAGAGTGACCTTGCTGCCAGATGGGCAGTCTAAAAATCCAATAAATATTAAAATAATAAATTAAATAATTTGTACATATTAAGAGTTCTGCACTATCAACCTATCAAACAAAAATATGCTGAGAGACAATGGCAGTTTCACCCTGTTGATAGGTGCCTTGGGAAGTGTGATTTATCTCATCAGTTGTGCAATCAGATGCATAACCAGGAACCTGACCAGCAACGTGACAAAAATGTTGCTTGGCCCCTGTTCAGTTAGCCATGCCAAGTTAAAGGAACCTGCCTTATCTCTGCTGGCAGGTGGTTCCACGTTTCAGGGGCCATCACCAAAATGGCACGGCATCTTGTTATTGTCTTCATGCCCTGTATTGGGGTGTCCACCTGCAGCATGAAGGACTGGGAGGATCCTGTAGACCAGGATGGCCCACTGAATCAAGAGGGGTTTATTGAGTCAACTCCTCTTTAAGTACCATTTTTTCAAATAGGCTTACTCTAACTGGGATTAATCATAATTAAAGTAGGCCCACTTGAATCCATGTCACCTATGAAGGAGGTGACCCACTAAATCCCCACTGATGCAGTGGTCTCTGCTAGTACAACTTACTGCATTTAGCAAAAGCAAAACAAAGTGTACTGCTTATATACCGCACCATAGCGCTTCAAGCACTCTCTGGGCGGTTTACAATTTAATTTTGCAGGCTATACATTCCCCCCACCACCACAGGCTGGGTACTCACTTTACCGACCTTGGAAGGATAGACGGCTGGGTCAAAGGATAGAAGGCTGAGTCAACCATGAGCCTGCTACCTGGGACTGAACCCCAGGTCGTGAGCAGAGTTTTAGCTGCAGTACAGGCATTTAACCACTGTGCCAGGAGGCTCTTCTCAAGAATTTTGGCTTTGCTCCAGAGAGAGATATAAACAGTGGCAATCATAGTGCTCCTCAGTAATAGCTAGTAGCTACTACTATTCCTGTGAAAGGTTTTATACCGCAAGTATAAAAGAACAGCATCTGGACTTTCAATTATCACTTACTTTACTTCATATCTGCTAACAAAGCATTGATACAACCAATACTTCTCTCCCACATGGATGTGTAGTGCAAAAGTTAATACTGTTTATACAGTATGTTACAGTTTCTCCTCTGGATATGGGTTGTATATGATCAGTAATTAGGTGTGGTGGTGGTGGGGGGACATAAGCACCCTGGCGCTACGTCTTTGCTTTACTCTTTGTTGTGTCCAACTCTGTATGAAGGCCTCTTGGAAAAAGAAGAGACTTGTTCCAAGACCATTCTGTCCTTGATTGAAAGCCATTTTCAGCCACACCCATACAGTACAAATCTACCCTCAGGCCAGTTCATTTCATGTATATATTTGCACTTACCACCGTAAGCCAAAGGAAAATGTGAGCAAGGACTAAAGGGCTTGAGAGGTGTGAAATCTGTGTGTGTACCAAAGCTGATCTGGCCAAAGGCCCATGACATTCCTTTCTTGCTTGCTGAGCTTACCAGCTTACAGGATATGCACATGCATAAAAAGCACAAGTGTTCTAGTCTCCAGAAAACGTTCCAGACAAAGACCTGCCAGAGACATTCCTGGGAAACCTGACAAATTTGCAGATTCGTCTGTACTGTCTCCAGCATATGCATCCATTTAACCGTCTTTTTAAAAAAAAGATATGGTTAATAGTGTAGCAAATGGTGACTTGCCTGTTTCCATTACTTAAAAAAGTCAGGCCCTGAATTAAGTACTCTCAGCTTTCAACTTTCTCAGTCGGAGCAAGCTGTTTCAGCAGCAGACGTAAATGCCAGAAGTTCGTTGAACAGGGAATAATCTTTCCTACAAAAAAATGTTTCTTGAAGCTCAGCTTGAACCAACTAGCGGCTTCCTTTAAATCACAAGATCCATTCCAACTGCACAAAAATTTCTCTGAAGACACAGAGTAGCAGAAATTATGCTATTCCAAAGACACTTTTCTTCTTTTAAAGCCTTTACACCTGATGGGTCTGACTTATTTACCTATCAATCATAACCTATAAATTGGTCCCACCTCACTTCAGCAAGGGTTTACTTATTATGAAAAAAAGAGAGAATTACTGTATATTGTTTAACTAATTAAAAGCACATGTTGCAAAATAAATAATTAAAAGCACATGTTGCAAAATGCAGTTAATGATCAGACATAGGTTTGACAATTACTGCTTGAAATTATTATCTCAAGATCAGAAGCTCTTGATGAAGAAGCTACAAATTAATATTACTGGCAGCACTCAAACCTGCACATGCTTTTTATCAGAATCTGCCATGAATGGAGAGTAGGGATGAGCCAAGGATGACCTTGAACACTGACAGGGAATCAACTCTCCAATATGTTTTCCTGCCACATTAAAAAGGAAAATGAAAGAGCAGTCAACTCAAAAGAATGAAATAATGTACTTTGAGATACTCTGAAATAGTCTTGTGACATCTTAAAGACTATTCTGTCAGTCAAAGTCCAAAGAGATCTCAAAGTATCTTCCCAATCACCTGGGCATCCCGAAAACCTGCTCTTGCACACTGGAAAGCTTTTGAGAGCTAATTTTCAGATTGCTCCAAGACCTGTAGGGGAAAGGCACTGGCACTATAACTTCAGCATCACACTGCATTTAGGTCTAACAAATTTGACTTGGCATGAGCTTTTTTTGGGGGGGCAACAGCATGATATCTAATATTATTTTATGTGAAGTGAAATTAAATCCTTTTAGTGTGCACAATGATCTTTACCTCTCTCACTCATTTTACAGACATTGGTTTAATAATCTGCTAATGTAGATCAGACAGAATTAATGTTGAGAACATAAAACTAGGCATGCTGGATGACCCCAAAGAGCTACAAACACCTGTAGTTTATCAGATCTCCAGGAAACCCTACAGGCGCCTACAAACAGGTGTCAGTGCACTAGCACTCTCCCACACATGTTTCCCAACAACATGTTTTGAAAGACACATGGCCTCTGCTGCTGGGAGGTCATATACAGCCATCATGACTTCAAGCCATTGATAGTCTCCATATGAAACAGTTACAGGTTTTGCAATGATTAATACCTAGCATATTTTGTTGTAATGAAAACCCTGCAGTGGATACTCTATGCCCCAAAGAGTTCCATCAGGATTGCCCAGGTTATCTTAATTATACTTTCTTGCCAAATGAAAACACGAAATAGGTCTCCTTCCCAGGTCCAGCTAGTAAGTGCCCACCAGCACATTTGCTGGGAGCCTGTCTGCAAGATTTGAGCACTAGCTGGCTGAACAAAAAAGAGAGATCCATCTCATTCCAACCCTCGCCTGGGTGGTCCGATGTTATCCCTGTGATCAGACTCCTTGGATGGAAGAGCTGGAGCTGTTCCTAGTGATAGGCAGTCCCTGAATTCTCACACGCTTCTTCAGACAAGGGGAAGAGTTCCTACTAGACTGCCCCTCCTTTTTCTCAAGCTAGGCCAAGTCCACCCATTCTTCTATTTACCATCAATAACCACAGAGTACTGCAGCCTAGGAGACGACCGCAATAAACTACTGCTCCCCACCCCACCACATATACACAATGGCCACTGATAAAAGACCTCACACAGAACCAATACCACCATGGAGCATGCAGCACAGAAAAGACAGCTGTGGTTTGGTGGGGTTTTTAAAAATGAAAACACATGAAATTAGACCATGCTCAGCTAGCCAAGTACTGTACTCTCAATCCTGATTGGACCCACCTTCTAGGACATCTTGCAAATGCCTTCCCAGGGCTGCAGCTAGGTCCTTTCCACTGCAGATGCAACAAACTGAATGCTGCCAGACAAGACTACAAATAAACAAACTGATCTATTTCTCTCTGCTCTATGTTAATAAAATATCTTCTTAGTGTACTAGAACCCTATAGCACCATTCTCCTGGCTGTTGCTTCAATGGAAATAAGATGATCTACAGTGTTTAGTTAACTGCCAAGAAGGTAAGAAAATGCACAGATGGAAGATGATACCTATCATAATATTTTCCCTCAAGTTAAAAATCCAAATTTACACTTGTTTTCAACCAGAATGAGGCTTTAGACCCTCTGTTATCCAATATGCCACCAACTTTAACTCCAGGATGTATAAGATAAAATACAAAGATGGACAGGCTGGATGTAGTAATGTGTCGCTACAGACTTTATGCAACTTCCTGCCATTCTCAGTCAAACATGAATAATTTTTACCAACCGGAGACCAAAAGATTAGCATCATGTCAATGTCAGAACTCCTGCAGCTGAAAATGATCAAAGGCTACCTATAAACTGATAAGACTACTTGGTCACAACAACTTAAATAGACCCTTATGAACAAAAATATACTTCCCCCTAACCCCCAAAAGGAGAACAGGACAGTAAAGGAGTAGAAATCAGTGAGAAGAACAAACCAGCAAGTCCAAGAAAATGGGATTAACAACATTTCCACATGGGGCAGATAAGACAGGAAATACCAGATCTCTCCTCTGATTAACATTCAGGAATACCACATTACAACCTTATACAGCTACATGTTTCTATGAGTATCTCACATCTATAATCACCTTTGATAATCAGTATTAAGGACATGGCTTTAGTAGTATTTATTCCTTTATGTGATGTCAGTTACTTATATTAATAATTGTATGTCTCCTCCCATGTCTAGAAAATTAAATTTCCTTAACATGGGTATAACAGTATTTATTTTATTTATTTATTTTTGCATTTATATACCACTCCCATTTCCCAAAGGGAACTCTGGGCCGTTCACATAAAAAAGATTAAAAACATAACATCAATAGGAGAATATAAAAAGGTACTAGGCAAGAGGCATAAAACTAGATAGTAATGATAAAAAAACTTGGTACAAACCCTAGCAGTTGCCAAAGGCATCCCTAAACAGCCAGGTTTTAACGGCTTTTTGAAGGATGCCAATGAAGGAGCCTGGCGTATCTCGCTCAGTAATTTGTTCCAAAGCGCCGGGCCGGCCACCGACAAGGCCCATTTACGAGTTGCTACCCTACGGGCCGCCCTAGGGGTGGCCACCCTGAGCAAGAGAGCCATGGAGGATCGGGTGGATCGGGCCAGCTCTGATCGTAGGGAGATACGCTCTGCCAGATAATCAGGACCCAGGCCATGGAGGGTTTTGTAAACCAAAACCAACACCTTGAATCTTATTCGGGAGGCAATGGGCACTCAGTGCAGGCAAGCCAGAATGGGGGTAATGTGGCCAAACCTGCCCGCACCAACCACCAACCTGGCCGCCGCATTCTGCATCCACTGCAGTCGCCGAACAAGGTTCAAAGGGAGCCCCATGTAGAGAGTGTTACAATAATCTATCCTCGACACGACCAGCGCCTGCACCACTGTCCTCAGGGATTCCCCATCAAGGTATGGGCGAATCTGGGTGATTAGCCTAAGATGGTAAAAGGCCGACCTGGTCACGGCTGCCACCTGGGAATCCAGAGACAGATCCGGATCCAGGACGACGCCCAGACTCCTCACTCTTTCCGCCAGGTGGAGGGTGGACCCACCCAGACTGGGAAGAGGGTAATCAATGTTTGCTGTCTTTATGTTAAGCTCTAAGTCACAAAAACAGTTTGAGCACCTACCACTACAATTATTATATTGCTCTCATATAGCCAGATTAAGATGGTGCAAGGATACTATCAAGATACTACACTGATGCTGACTTGTACCTTTCTCTCTAGCAGCACTATTTTTTTCTTTGAAACAGTAATTGGCTCCAACAGGATATTTTCCTAGACATGGAGATCAAAGGTTGATAACAGCAAATGCAGTGTTACAGAGTCAGATGTGTTTAAAGATGCAAAGGTCATGGAGAGTTACCATAACAAACCCATTCTCATTCTCAAAAAGATACGGGCTGGCATCCAGTTGATTGGCCATTGGTCAAAGTTCCCTCTAATCTGTGCATATGCATACTCAAAGTGTTCTGCTTATATAACGCCCCATACCACTTCAAGTAGTCTCTGGGCGGTTTACAGTTTTAATTTCAGTAATGCAGGCTAGACATTGCTCCACCCCCCCACCCCCTGCAGCAAGCTGGGTACTCATTTTACCAACCTTGGAAGGATAGAAGGCTAATGATTTTGTATTGATTTAGTATGTTTGAAGTTTTCTCTGTTTTGTGCAAGTTGTTTATTTGCCATTTGTTGTACACCGTCCAGAGTTCCCAAGGGAAAGTTGTTTATACATTTGCCATTTGTGGTGGGGCCCTGGAATCATCTGCCGCCTGAGCTGCGCCTGAGTCCCTGCCTGCCTTTAAGAGGGCTCTAAAGACCTTCTTTAAAGATGCATATGGTGACCTTGCTACTTAGTCCATTTTTTTTTATTTCCCTGCCCTATTGTTTGCCGCCATCTTGCCTCCCGCCACCTCTGCTTGGTGGCTCGGCTAAGCTTTTAGCTTTTTAGCTCTTTTTCTGATTGTTAGCCAGGGAGTTGATGGAGCGGGATATAAGTATTTAAATAAATAAATAAATAAATAAATAAATAAATGAGCTGGGTACCTGGGATTGAACCCCAGGTCGTGAGCGCAGCTTTACCTGCAGTACAGGCATTTAACCACTGCGCCACAGGGTTCTCACCCAAAGCTTCATCAGAGAGACACGTGGCCAGCTGGTTTATTTACCTCCTGGTTTGAATGAAGCCCCATCTACCAATCACACACGCATGGAGAGAAGCTCTTGCACAACGGGAGAGAAAATGAGAGGGATCATTGCCACTGATGATGGTTCAGTTCTTCAAAACACCTCCACTTAGGAGTGTGGGATATTGTGGTTCTATACAGTAGCGACAATTCAGCGTGCTAGGAAATGGCCTGATAGTGCTGCACAATATCGTGCCCACACTGTCAGCTTGGGGGGGGGGAGGGGAGAGAGATGTCAAGCTTTAAACAGCACAATCACACTTGCTGGAAAACAGCCCTGACAATTGCTTTGTGGTTCAGTAAGGAGTGGCTAACTGATGAAAAAAGGGACCAGCTTCTGGGATTTCACTTTGCTTGGCGTCTCTTTGTGACTGTTAGTGAGATGAAGAGGGTATCTTGTAAACCACCTTGACTCCTGACACTGGTGTTACCAATATTCAGGCTGGCCTTTGCTATGCTGGCAACAAAATAAAGAATAAATAAAGTGGCCTCAACATGCCCTCTCTACACAAGCCAAGCTTTAGTAATATTCATACCTGTTTTCATTGTGTCATAAATAGAAAGTCTCTTGCAGTTGCAAGTCCTCCTGGGACAAGATGTTCCTTGGGAAGCGCCCTCTATAGGACAGTGGGACTACCCCTTCCAGGAAGCCTGCCTGTAGACTTCTGATTTTGAAGGAGCATCTCCCAGAATTCTGTCAGGAGAATTCTTGAGAAATTCTGGGAACTGAAATCCAAAAATCCTGAAGTCCCTTGCCTAGTACAGAATATTAGTACCTAGCAACATTACTTTTTTTGCATTCTAGCTCCACAAACCCCACAATATAGCTCACAGAGATTCTAAGAATTTTAGTTCAAAAATAAGTCTGGGCTTTAGAATGCTGCTTTTTATATACCTGCTGTGTAAGAAGACTTATATGACTAGGTGGAGAGTACTGCCTGGCCGCCTGTTTCTCTGCCAGTCTCTGCAATTCTGCTGCAACAACGCCATGGTTGTAACGTCTGCAGTCTTCCCCATCCTTATTCGCTCTGGCGGACGTACCACGCTGTCTGCTTGGGCTGTGACTCCTTGAACCTGCTAAAGAGGTTGAAACAATTTGCTATGAAACAGTTAGGGTCAGCCTGCAGATAATATCTCTTCTTTTCCTGAAATAAACAAGAGGCAAACAAAATTTAATTAAAAACTTCCCTACAGAATGTATTCACCCATTTGACTTCTTATAGGTCCGTTCTCCACTTCAATGCCAACCTTCCCAATGTATCCTTCCCTATACAAAGTATTGCCCTTTTTAAAAAAAAATTCCTTTCTAGTCAAAGCAAGTTTCATACAAAACACTCTAACCCACATCTGAACAACAGGGGAACAGAAATATAACAGAAAAATTAATCCTACTGAAAGGTCATTATTAAGATGTTGAAATTTTTCTGTTCCACAGCTATCTCTGCATGAACAATTATGATGGCACCACTGGCAGCTACAAATTGACACTTCTGGGATTTGGGGGCATGTGCTATCCAGTGGGAAGGCACAAATTTGAGAATTCCTGCAAGGACTTGTAAATTGGCAGCAACAAGCCTCTGCAAGTTATACTATTCTTCCATAGGCGTAATTATGCAAGAGGATTCTGGCCACTGGTACCAAAGGTGTGCAGATATGTTTAAGACATACAGTACAAAATTGAAAGGTTAATTTAATATTGTTGGGTCCAAAGAAATACCTCCAGCATTTGAGAAAAACAACCCAAAGTATGAAATTCTGTTGGGGGAGCACCACATTTCAAATAAATCATTCATTTTCTGTCAGCTTTCTTCACAACCCAGCTTTCACATCCATCCATATATAATAATCAGGAATACAACAATGTAAATTATCTTGGTCTTGGTCTCCAGTGACACATCCATGCTCCTGGCTGGATCACCGCAATGGCAGAACCTGATAAGGATAACTGACTCCCTGGGATTTACAGTCCTCCCAGGCAAAGAACAGATTCTATGATTTATTATAGCTGACACGATCCCAATAAAGGGTTAATCCCAGAATAAAACCAGATCACCAGTAACAAGCTTTTGCAAACTCCTTTGGGTATTTCATCCTCTGATAATGAAGGAGTCAGTTATCTTTATAAGGTTCTGACAACTTCATAAGTTGCTGCTCTTCTAAGTCTCAGCCTCCTTCTGATTTCTTAGCTGCAGTCCCCAATTGGACAGATAATGAAACAAGGTATACATTTTCAAATTCTTCATCATCATCATTAAAGTTGTGTAGTTCTTCTGGGTCCCTCCGGGGAGAAAGGCAGCATAAAAATAAAGTTTATTATTATTATTATTATTATTATTATTATTATTATTATTATTATTATTATTATTATTATTATTATTATTATTATTATTGATTTTGGTCTTCTTAATGTTCATCTGTAGTCCTGCTTTCTCATTTTCTTCTTTAACTTTCCCTAACAGTCATTTCAAATCATTGCGGCTTCCTGCCAGCAAAAATGTGTCATCTGCATCTTAAACTATTGATGTTTCTTCCACCATTTTCCCTCTTCCTTCATCTGAATCTAGTGTAGCTTTCCACATATGTTCAGCCTACAGATAGAAGAGATAAGGGGATAAAATGTTCTATTGTCTGGAACCTTTCCCTGTAGGGAACCATTCTGTTTCTTCTTATTATATCCTAAAAGTAGCTTCTTGTCCACAATGCAGGTTACATATCAAGACAATCAAGTGCTAAAGCATATTACACTGCTCTTCTGGTTCAAGCTCAGTTGACTTCAGCAATCCAAACAGTTTCTTCATATATTCATCTTCAACAACAGATTCAAGGACTGTTGAAGGGAATCACCCTTTTCATGGATAAACATCTTAAAATGGCGAAGCTTCAGCGCTTAATGTGTGTCAGTGAAGCTAAGGCAATGCTCTTGGGAGGCAAAACTCCATTATGAGCCTTGGCAGGGTTACCCAAGGCAGAATGGTCATGGATGGAACCCGAGATTAAGAAGCACACACCTTCTTCAAGGGACCAGCTGCATCAGCAGAAGAAAATGGATAGGTTCTAAAGGTGATGGGGGCAGCAACTACTGGGCTAAAGGTTACACTGGTAGAGAAGTACTGCACAGAAGGTGAACTGGAGTGGAATATTTTCAGTCACACAACTACCAATTGTTCTACTCTGGAACTAACAAACCTGGAAGAAACTGAGTGGTTCTAATACTGAGGCAAGATGTAGCACTGTCAGTTAGAGGCTATAATACAAGGTTCAGACTCCATGGAAAACCTATCAAGAGACAGTAACCATCATCATTCAAATCTATGCTCCAATTACCAATCTTGAAGAGGACGAAAATGAAATACTTTATACAAGCTTAATGTGCCAGGTCCCTCTCTGTTTTTATTTTCATTTTTTTCCTAGCTGCATGCTGTGAAATTTGGGGCCAAGACGATGTCCAAGAGAGCCAAAGGCAGCCCACCCTTCCCGGATGCACACAACAACAGTGAAAGGTACCCCCTGCAGAGGTAAATTCTGCTCCTCCCTCTTCCATCAAGGAAAAGCTGAAGAAAAAAATTCTGCTCTCCTTGAGAAAGCAAGCCCTAAAGTATTTACTCCCCACCAGCTGGAGCCAGAAATTTGTTTTGGCTGTCCCTACTCAAGATAGAGGAAACTAACCTTTTCATGTTGGGCTCACTCTTTCACTGATCAAGCACCAATCCTACTCTGGAAGATGCCACTCTCCCAACTCCCCCTTCATCTTCAGCTAACGAAGACGGTTTTAGAGAAATGTGTGCACATTGCCTGGTAATTTGAACAGATTGGCCGTTCACAAAACAAATGAAGGGTCATTCCAACAAAAAGAGTATTAATCTGAGTCATTCATTCATACTGCAATACAGGTTACTTTCTGTCACTGCCCTATTCTTTGCCCTAAGCAGTTTCACATGGATAAATTTTAATCATCACTTCCTGGACGATGGAGGACCACTGCCAAGTTGTGTCAGGCGCCAAAAACAGCTAGGTTGGAGAAGCAAAATGATCCCATTTTATATTTCTGGGTGCCAAAGATAATCATCTTATACTTGCATTATTAATTTAGCATTTTACTACACAACAATTTCCGAATATGCTTAACTGTATTTCTTTTTGAAACAAACCTCTTCTAGAAAAATAATCCCTTCTTCTTGATGCTTGCCCAGCCACACTGTGAACTTTTGCACTGAGTATAACTACAGTACTCTGAATATTGGTAGAAAGTAGAGGTACTGTTGTAGCTAAGCGGCCAGGCATGCTACACAGTTACCTGCTTTTGCTGAAGATGGCCGGATCAATCTCTGGCTGTAGATTTGCATAGCACTCTGAAAAGAAGAGAACGGGCCAACGGTATAACTGCCAGACCGACAACGGTGTAAGCTTGCACAGTCTGAGGACAGGTGGGGTGTATTTTTCACTGTATTAGAACTGCAGTCATGGGCTGTGCTTTGGAAGAAATTGGTAGGAGTCAGTTTAGAACCAGGAGGAAGACAGATGACTGAACGATGATCAGACACCTGTGCATTGTCGGAGGTAGTAGTATGAGAAGACAACTGGGAAGTGATGCTTTGTGGGGGGATCATGTCAGGAATGGAGGGAGATGCATTAAAAAGGCTCAGTTGTACTGCATTCTCTTCATCTTCTGTTGCAGGAGGACTCCCTATTTAAAAACAAATGCAAAAACGTACAAGCTGATCAGGATATTTCCTGTTTTTAATTTAAGGCAAATTAAGAACTTGCTTAGAAAAATAAGTAATGTCAACAGGGTGTCAGAAGATAACATAAGACATGCATGTTTATACAGACATGTCTACAATATTCATTTTCTGTCTGAATTTCCTAACGGAGTGGTTTTAACAAAGGAAGGAAGGTCTTCTTGGCCATTTTTCTGATTGTTAATTCTATCTATTACACCTGCTTTTCAATGGATTATTGTTATTGATTTTTGTGAAGCTTGTATTTAATGATTTTGTTTCTAGTCATTTGTCCCAGTGTATTGTTATAAACTGCTAAATAATAAGTACAGTGGTCTCCTGCCCTTTCGCGGTTCATATACTGCAGTCCCATTATATCGCAAAAGGGACTGAGGGAGGGGGGAAGGTTTGTGGGCTTTTTAAACCGTTCTCCCCTTTCCCCAAGCCCTGGGCTCCAGCTGATTGGTGCTGGGGTGGGGAAACAAAAGGTTTTTCTCCCTCACCCCAGTGCCAATCAGCTGAAGCCCAGGGCTTGCCTACAGAGGTATTGTGTGCTGCTTCTCCGCACCCCCTCGGGGTGCTGGCTAGCGGCACATGATGCTAAAAGGGCTTTTGGGCGCGGAGCCCAGCACTCGGCCCAGCGGCCAAGAGGCCTTTTTAAAGCTTGCCCGCCCGCACCCACCCCATGGTGCTCAGAAGCAGTGCACAATGTTTAAAATTGTGCCCCCCAACCTGCATCTGCATATTGCGGATTTTCATTGATCGTGGGTCGGGTGGGTCCCTAACCCCCGCAATAGACGGGGGGTTACTGTAAAAGCATTAGACCCTAATAGTAACACATATTCTTGACCAACTTTAAAACTATACAAGTTTACAACAGCTTTGTTGGCTTCAGTCCATGTTCAGTAGTGTGTAAATGATATATAGTATATAATACACATTTCAATCCATTTCTGCTTATCACAATAGCAACATGTTGGATTATTGGAAGCTCTGATCAAGAGAGATAATGCATTTCTTTCAATATTTACAAGAACTACAATATATTTCACTTGACTAATGAATTTATTTATTATCATTGTGAGTTTTTTGGGCTGTTTGGCTGTATTCTGGAAGTTTTTCTTCCTGACATTTCACCAGACTCTGTGGCCAGAATCTTCAGAGGACACCAGCCAAATATGATCCTTCTGAGGGATGTGAGTCAATAACAAAATAGCTGAAGGCCGGCTAATTGCAGTTTCAGGAAGTAACATTCCAATTTTCAAAAGTAGCTTTAATTTACATAGATTCCGTACCATGAAAAAGGTATCCAACTGTTCTGAGCAGCTAACAGATTGACCCTCAGCACCTTTTCCCTATCTAAGCTCACTTATGTTCTAATTCTCTCACTTACTAGGCAGTTTGGTTTCTTTCTGCTGGTTACGTTGCAGCTCCTGAGGCACGTCATTCTTATCTACTGGATTTTGAGACTCCCGTTTTTCAGCCTTTTCTCTGATTTCTGTGTCATCTGAAAAGAAGTTTGAAATTTGAGACAGAATCCGGTTGGGCTATCACCAGTCTGATGTTTCCATATATCCACTGGTGAAATTAAGTCATATGCAAAAAAGTAACCATGTTAGTGAATTTAAAAAAATTAAGGAGACTTGTGGTACCTTAACAAAGGTTTTAGTCCTTAAAATACTCTGTGTTGTTCTAGTTTTTTTCCCTACATTTGTGCAGCAGGAAAAGACATACTCACCTCCTTTGGCCTTAATTTCCAACTGGCTATTGCTGAGTTTTGTGGCTCCAGAGTGTGTTCCCAGGAAGACACTTGCTGATTTATTCTTATGCGTGTAAAATGTCAACACCTCCTCCAGATCAGTTTCACTAAGGTAAAAATGAAGTAATAAAAATGAAAATGTTTGACATTTAGGATCACATCTGGAAGTTGAGTCATAGCTACTGGACTTCTTTTTCTTTTATAGAAACAGCTTCCTGTCACCCTGTCTGAGATGAAAATGGACTGAATAGTTTAGTTGGACAGTCCTTCATTTTATAGTTCACTTTGACCTCCTGTCACCCTGGTCTGAACTAGGCTCATCAGATGAACAATGGACTGAATAGGCAGTTTAGTTGGACAATATAAGTCTCAATCTCTCAGGCTTTGCCATGACTCATTAGGTGGACAATGACCTTCACCATTTAGGAACCTTCCCAACACCCATCAAAAATAAAGCTGAAGGGGAGAAATCCTGGAAATTGAACACACTTGTTAAGACTGAATGTCACACTGAACACTGGGTTTAAGGAACTTTGGTAATAAAGAAGAACAAAGACAACCTCACCCTTGCAGCCCACCCCCAAGAAAAAAGTGTTGCCTAAATATTTTTAAAAATGTAAAAGCTAATAATCTTGCTGGATTCACAGATATACTGCATATGCCTTTTGATACAATTATTATTAACAATTCCAGCTGAGTGGCCAAGGCCCTCATCACTCCTACTCATAATGCAGCTACTAAAGCTCAGTATTAATTTCGTCATGTGTGGGGAAACAAGGAGAAAGTCAATGTGAAAGTATTTTTCATATCTACATTGCAGTATACAAATGTCTATTTGCCTCTGTCAAATACTTTATTACCACTTAAGTAACTGGTAATAAAGATCTTTCTTACCAGAGCATAAAAGCAAGCAAATCAACAAACTTAAATCTCTTTTGAGCCCAAAAAATAGAACAAGTCTTTCCTGGCACCTCTGAAGAAAAATACACTGACTTCCTGCATTCTAATTATCTTTCTGCATAATATTCAGGAACATGGCAAATAAAGAAGCCATACTGTAACGGTTCTGAACTGCTGAGCCATCAGAGGCACAGCTGACAACTACCCTCAATCTGGATAATTTGTGTGCAGCCAGGATTATGGCTGAAGATAATCATGTTTCGTCCAGCAGTGTAAGTTAGACAACTATTTGCTCTTTCAGACTTGTTACTTGAGCCTGCTGAATATAATAGCAAACGTTCTTTTCTCTAAATACCAACAACGAGGTGGAATCAATTATTATAGTCACTGGTCTCAATCTCTGTGCAGTTGTGAGAGAGGCATCTATACTTATCCAATTGTGATATGTTCACACTGGCTGTTTTACGTAAGTTGCACAGGCTCTTGCACACAATGAGGAGCCCTGCACAATCAGGATCAAGTGCACAGATCAGGTGCTCCTTTCACATTTTCCACTGAACGGAAAGGAAGGCACAGATCACCCCTCCAGACCATCCTTGCAAGTGAAGTTGCGGAAAAAGCTAGAAAGATGGACTTATGCATTAACAAAACAGGTAAATTCAGTTCATACCTTGCCATAGTAACAAACTTACGAAAGTCTTCAGCATCCACCCCTTCCTCCTCCTCCTCCTCCTCTTTCTTTTCTAATTTCTTCTGAGCCATTTGATCAGTTTCCTACAAGTAAGCAACAGTGACATTTTCTTGAAAACCATTTTTTTCATATACACTGCATGGTGTTTAGGATGCTTCCAGATGGAGTATTTCAAATTGTCAGGAAAATAAATAAATAGTTGTGGGTTGCTGGAAGAGTATGGCAAACCAAAGTGAATAACACCACTTTAGAGTTAGCAGAGTTTTGTATCCTTTTATCAGCAAACAAGTGCAACACAACCATGAAGCAAAAACATGTTGTGTACTGGAGAGAGATCTCTGACAGAACACAGTGCTAGTCTTCTTCTAACACAGGCACGTCCAAACTTCAGCCCTCCTGATGTTTTGGACCACAACTCCAGAATTCTAAACTTAGATTGCTAATGGCAAAGGACTGTGGGAGTTGTGGTCCAAAACATCAGGAGGGCCGAAGTTTGGGCATGCCTGTTCTAACAGGATCAAAAACATTAAGACACTCCATGAAAATTTTGGGTGCTAGATCTCAAGAAATAAGAGAAAGTACTTTTTCATCCAGAGGATCACTGGTCTCTGGAACTCCCTGCCAGAAGAAGTGGTGACAGCTGTCAGCCTTGACAGCTTTAAGAAAGGATTAGGCAAGTTCCTGGAGAACAAGGGCATCAATGGCTATCATTATGGATGCCTAAGGTCAACTTCTGGGTTGGAGAGATAGGCAGGATATCTCTCAATGCCATTTGCCGGGAATTGTAAGCAGGTGAAGACATCTGCTTGGGAACACCCTAAAGCAAACGGTGAGCCACTGTGTGAGACAGAATGCTGGACTGGAAGGCCTGTGGCCTTTTCTAGCAAGGCTGTTCTTATGTTCTTAAGACAGACAATTTAGATGAAAAATATACTTTGTATTTAAACATTTAACATAAAGAGCTTAACTTCAGCAAAATAGTAGTCTCACTATAAACATAACACATAGTAACTGTTTACTAACAACACCTCAACCAGCATGACTGCCCTTGAGCCAAGAGCAGTAACTAATGGTTTATCTGAGCTACTTTTATACTAATCCCAGCCACTTTAACTACATTCACCTGCCCATGGCTCCTTTGACCTCAGATCTTTCCAGAAACATCAGCTATAGGTGTTTCCCTGGCCTACAGTCACTGAGCAACTCTGTTCTACTGCAACCTCAAGTCTTTCTACATAAGTTTGTTCAAGTTTTAATTTACATTTGTGTTTCTAGTGACCTAAACCAAGACATAAATCTTGACACAAAGATGGCGCATGAGGTACATCATACACTGTTGCAAATCTGGGACTAGAGAGACCAATATAGAGTGACTACAAGTAACAAAGCAACATTTTCAAGGTCCCCCCCCCTTGTAGGAATGAAGACCAGAGATATCATCTTTTAAATGAGAGTGCAAAAAGTCCACATATTATGTGATACCATCTAGAAGTGTTTCATGCACACTAAAGACTTGAAGACACTATTAGATCACACAGTTTAAGATACTTCAAAAATTTGCCTCCCACTGAGGAATACAGGTACAAAGTACACATTTTTCTTTGGAATGTAATTGTTTTCTGACTTCACAGTTAAGAAACAATCCTGAGATGGACTTTTACTTATCTTGCTCAAGGCAAGAAGCTCTTATTCAAAAACTCTGTATTCCAAATATATTTATAATTATGGTGACTAAGTGAAATAAGCCAAAGCTGGGACCAAATAAAAACTTCAGTGGTTCAAGAGCTTAAATGTTTACTTTAAAAATCCTACAAATATCTGCTATTGTTCTAAGAAAGCATATATATTTGTAAGCTGACTTGCTATCTACGTCTTCATAATAAAACTTCACAAATAATTATTTTTTATGAAAAACAGTTCTTGTACTTTAAAAAGTACCCCAAATAGCTATTTTCTTCAACACTGTGCAGATTTTGTGTGCTAATTCTCAATACAGCAAGAATCATGTCATTATTCATTGGCATAAAAAGTTTGCAAGTTAAAGTACCAAAATACCAGTCTCCCACTATGGTTAAATGACTAGTTTTGCCTACAGACAGAAGGGTGAGAAGGTGTTCCACTCTCAAATTCATCTATGTCATTCACAGGTGACAAGGTTGTGCACTTATTTTATTTGTTTAGTATCCTTTAACTAATCAAAGGTAAACATTAAGGTTAAAAGAAGCTTTTCCATCCCATATAAATTATGCTGTAAAATGATCTATGTAACACCTGGAGTGATGAATTCATCAGTTATGTCTATAAACAAGGGCTTCAAGCACTGAGCTATGAGGTATAATTTCTGCAACACATTACATCAGCCACTTATCTCTACTCTATTGATTACAGAGAACTCTCTCAGAATAATAGCTGCACTCAGAGTTCCTGGGAGGTTGTGGTAAGTGCTTGTGTATAGGAAGAATAAACAGATGTCCTGCATAGGTGCTCATGGGGAGACCAGGGTTATTTTTCCACTACCCCAGTAAAACAAAAGACATGAATGTCAAAGGGCCATTTGGAGTGACATGCAGCACCTGTGGAAAGTTTGTTTTCTTGCCTGAGGATCTAGGAGGGAGTTTGCAACAACTGTAAGCTGACTGCCAGCTTCTAGGGAGAAACTAAATCAGCATGAGGCCCAAGTCTCCATACTTGGGCTCATCAGGAAAATAAAGTGATTCTGGGTACAGCTCAGCCTAAGGTCCTGAAAGAGCAACAGAGAGGAAATGTTGCAGAGAGGAAGGTATTGGCAGAATGTGGCTCAGAGAAGCAGGATCATCAAGAAGCATGCTTTGTCCTTTGAGCTGCAGAACCAATACCAGGCTCTCTGCATGGACGGTGACTCTGGGCTGCTGGAGCAGAGACATTAAGACCTGAGACTTGCACATTCCCAATGGGAGGGAAGTACAGTAAAAGGCACTGTGGGGGACTGAGGGTCTGGATGATGCCCTCCTTGATCAGATTGCAAACAGTGCAAAATGTGCAATATACTGGTAATGGGAGACATCGACTATCGTGATATCTGCTGAAAGTCCAGGTCCTTCAAGAACAAAAGGTTCAGTGAATTCCTCAGTAGCCTTGACTCATCAGGAAAGGTCTGGCTTCTGGTCTGGGTTTCCCTGAAAGAGGCCTCCTGGCAAATGATGGGGTCTTCCTTACAGTGGCTGGGAAGAATACACATGCCATGAGACTTGCCAACTTGGCCATGAAGGCTTTAAACTGAATTCAGCTGGGGAGGGAGACAATATTTTAGAGGACAGGAGAACACTGAGGCAGGGCTGCCAGTGATGCATCGGACACTTGAAGAAGTTTCAAACGGATGGGAAAGAACAAGAAAGAAGCAGCTGGATGGAATGACATGTGGTTTCAAAGGTGAGCACAACAACAAGAAAGCAACTATGATTTAATAGGCATTACCAAATCCTGGTGGTTAAGGCTCATGATTGGAATGTACTGACTAAACTAAAGGCTGTAATCTCAGTCAGAATTTACAGCTGTTACAAAAGGGACAGATTAAACACGAAAAGGTGAAGAAATAGTAATGTATGTAAAGGATGTGTCCGATTCTGAAATGTTACATGCACTGGATGATGATGGAGAACAGAAGGCTGTTGGTCAGCATTTAGGTAAACATCAAATGAGAGCGAGGTAATAGCCAAAAAGTCTGAGAGCCAATAAAGTAGCTTTTTTTTTTAGTATCTGAAGGGCTGTGGAGTGGGATTGGGTTTTGCAGCCCAAGAGGATAGGACCAGAAGTAGTGGATTTGTGTTACAACTACAACAAAGGATACAGCAGATATAAAAACCTTACACACCCCTGTTAAAATGCCAAGTGCATGTGATGTAAATAAATGAGACAAAGATAAATCATTTCAGAACTTTTTCCACCTTTAATGAGACCTACGAACTGCACAACTCAGTCGAACCACAAACTGAAATATATTAGCGGAGGAAGGAAAAATAAAAAAAATGAAACAATGTGGTGGTATATGTGTGCACGCCCTCTTATAACTGGGGATGTACCTGTGCTCAGCAGTAAAAAAATCACATTCAAACTGAAGTTAAGTAGGAGTCAGTACACACCTGGCATCATTTAAAGTGGTTCTGAGGAATCCCAAATAAAGATCAGCCGTGCTAGTAGGTCTTTCCTGAAATTTTCTTAGTCACCTCCTACAGCAGAAGTCATGGTCTGCAGGGAGCTTCCAAAGCATCAGAGGGATCTCAGTGGTACTGCTCTGAGGGAGAGGGCTTCACCCTCGAAATATTAGCAATGTTTCTGTTAATTTTCTAGTAGTCTAAAGGTATCACCTGTTCCACTTTTGTATTTTGTTTTTGTGATGGCTATATGGCTCCTCAACTTGTTTTGCTTCAATTGGAAATACTGAGATAGCAGGAATGAGCCACACACACACACACACACACACACCCATACGTGCCAAGGAAGAGGCAAATGGACCATCAACAGAGACATGACAACACTGCAACACTGGGTAATCTCTTTCCTTTTTATTTGATCCAACTGGCTACACCTAGTGGACTTTTCCAAATTTTGTCCAGATCCCCAAACGAAATGCATGGGCCTTCTGCACCAACCCCCTCCCCTTTGCTGGCAAGGCAGGGGCCATTGGCCTCAATGAGCCACATTGAGGAGAGGTGTGAATGTGTGTGTGAGAGCTGTGACATGTCTTTGGAAGGACTGGGACAATAAAACACCTCCCTCCCTTCATTTTGGACACAGCCTAAGAACATCCAAGCTCCGAGCCTCAACTAAGAGACTGTCTGGTTTTTTTTCCATCTTCCCAAGGACTTCACATCTAAGAAATAACTCCTGTAACCTATTGGTACTGCTCTGAGGAAGAGGGTTTCGCCCTTGAAATATTAGCACCTAAATTTTACAAAAACACATCTGAAGTCTCCTAAAAGCATGTGTTGAAAAGTGTTATGGTCTGATGAAACCAAGGTTGAACTTTTCAGCTATAATCCCAAAATATATGTTTGGCGCAAAAACAGCACTGCACATCATCAAAAGAACACATACCCACAGCGAAGCATTGGGGTGGCAACATCATGCTTTGGGGCTGTTTTTCTTCAGCTGGAACAGGAGCCTTAGTCAAGGAAGAGGGAATTATGAACAGTTCCAAATACCAGTCAATATTAGCACAAAACCTTCAGGCTTCTGCAACAAAGCTGAACATGAGGAGGAACTTCATCTTTCAGCACGATAATGACCCAAAGCATACATCCAAATCAACAAAGGAATGGCTTCACCAGAAGAAGATTAACATTTTGGAATGTTCCAGCCAGAGCACAGACCTGAATCCGATTGAATATCTGTGGGGTGATCTGAAGAGGGCTGTGCACAGGAGATGCCCTTGCAATCTGACAGATTTGGAGTGTTATTGCAAAGAAGAGTAGGCAAATGTTTCCAAGTCAAGATGTGCCCTACTGATAGACTCATACCCCAAAAGGCTACGTGCTGTAATAAAATCAAAAGGTGCTTCAACAAAGTACAGTGGTACCTTGTATAAAGGAATTAATTTGTTCCAAATGAAATTATGTTAAGCAAATTTTCCTTTGTACAAATGTCCCATAGGAATGCATTGAAAACAGAGTAATCCCTAATTGCGACCATTTTTATGTTGTATAGATTCGCCCCCATAAGCGATTCTGTTAAGCAACTTTCTCCTATCTAACATTTTATGTTGTACTGATTTTATGTTATACAAACTGTTATACGAGAGTCCACTGTATCAGTTTAAGGGTATGTACACATATGCCACCATATTATTTCAGTTTTTTATTTTTATTTTCTCCACCTAAAACATGTCAGTTTGTAGTTCAACTGAGTTGTACAGTTCATAGGTCTCATTAAAGGTGGAAAAGGTTCTGAAATGATTTATCTTTGTCTCGAACCATTCAACAATGTAATGAATTGCCTTGGGCAATGACAGACCTCCTTCCCTGGAGATACAGTATTTAAGCAGAGACTTGATGGCTACCTATCAGGGATGCTTTAGCTGTGGAATCCCTGCATGGGCACAGGACTCCACTCTTAGGATCCTTGGCATTCCTTTCAGCTCTACAATTCCAATTCTATGATTCAGTTTTACAGAAATCAAATAATTCCAAGTTTATACTGATGGTCAGAAAGTCTGATGCTTTTTGCTTGCTATGGCCATGTTCCCTTGTTGAATGTTCTTGCAGATGGTAGAAGGCATAAGGGGTAAAAAATCTGAAACATAATTCTTTAAATTCCATCTCAAAAATCTTCCTGACCCTCACTAGTAGATTATCAGTAAAAGCAAAAAAAAAAAAAATCAGTTACAGTAACACCTTGGTTTACGAGCATAATCTATTTTGGAAACATGCTTGTAAACCAAAATGCTCATATATCAAAGCAAATTTCCCCATACAAAGTAATGAAAACTCAGATGATTTGTTCTGGGCCCCCATAGACCACATACTGTAAACACAAAATGCCAACACTCAAAAAAGAATTTGGCTAGAAGTCCATGTCCACACCATGGTTTAGGTACCTGGTTGCAGAATCTGCTGTTTGGGAATAGCAACTGGATTTTACTGTGTATTTTTAATGTGACAATATTAAAATGCAATTTTAGTCACATACACCCTGACTAGCTGTCCCATGACTAGAAATTGTTTAAAAACAAAAAAGGATGTTGGAAGCAAATTAAATAAAAATATAAATAGAAACAAAAATAAAATCCTAACCTGTACTAGCCTTTGAAAACCTTTCTCTGCTTTTCCCTCTGCTTTTTAGGCTTGCCTGAGACAGAATGTACAATCTCCCATAATCCAGCAGGGAGGGGAAGAGAAAGCTACAACTGGCTCACTTGTGTTCATGTGACCTGCTCCGCTGCTCATATTGCAAGATATTGCTCGTTGATCAAGGCAAGTGAACTAAAGGTGTAGCTATAATGAGCGACTTGTCCCACTGTTTGGTCTTCTCTGAGGAATCTGCTCATTCACCCCTTTCCCCAGCAACCAGACAATACAAGTGCCAGTGGGAACAAGCCCATTCCCAGGGCATTTCTATCTGCACCCATTTGGTTCCCTTTCAGGGGCTAATATTTTGTATGTGCAGGTACAATCACCAAATTTTCGGTTCAATTCAAGTGTGGATTATGATTAGATCAAACAGACAGTCAAAGCAGCTGGCTAGCTGTAGCCACTCAACAATGTTCAGAAATGGAAAGCTTCCTTGCTGCTTGTCTTTGGAGGGCAAGGGACAGGAAGTTTTGCATTTCTTTTTAACCAGTGCTAACATTTCAGCAATGTTTTGAAATTAAAAAATACCTATTGAAACATCACTGATGCACTGTGTCACTCTGCAACAAATATGCAAAACCTCCCTTCCCTTCTCCTCTAATGCTGAATGGTAAGCAATATATAAACAGAAAGCTTCCCATTTCTCAACATCATAAAGTGGCTTCCTCCTCCTCTTTAACTATCTTGAGTGTCCAACTCTAGGGGCGGTGCTCCTCTCCGTATTCAAGCCAAAGAGCCAGTGTTGTGCAAGGACGTGGCCGGCATAGCTGCAAGGAAACAGTTTGACTTTCCCACTTTTTACGGTGGTACCTATTTATCTACTTGCATTTACATGCTTTCGAACTGCTAGGTTGGCAGGAGCTGGGGCTAACAGCGGGAACTCATTCTGCTGCATGGCCCCCGTTATTCGAACTGCTGAGCTGTCGACTTTGTAGCCGACAGTTTTCAGTGCTCTAGACCGCTGAGAAATTGCACCCTAATTACTCACTTTGCAAAAGCCTACTACAATGAACTTCCTGTAAATGCTTATTCTTATTACTAAAGTTTTCAGAGAAAATCAGAAGCAGAACAAAAGTAAAAACCCCTTAGCATTCTTCCTGTTTATGCAGCCAGCTCATCACCCTGCTTCCAACAAGGCTTCACTTTTGCCTGCACCAAAACATGATAGACCTTCTGCAGATTTTTCAATTGTCTCTTTAGTGCTCGGTAACATCTCTTAAACCATTATACTCAGGGATGATTCAAACACAGGCACCTCCACTGCACTATAAAAAAGATGGAAAATAAAAGTTTCCATTGAAACAGGATTTGATATGTGAGATCCAGAAGTCAACCAGGATTCAAAAATTACATATAGGTAACATACAAATAAATTCAAACAGATCATTATTGCAAGAGGCTAGAAATTACTTTCTACATGTTTTATGTTTTATTTTGACAATACATTGCACTGGGAGCCACAGAAGCAGGAAGCACTGATTTCTAGATCATTTACAGTAGGGGTGTCCAAACTTAGGACGTCCAGCTGTTTTGGACCACAACTCCCAGAATTCCGAGCCTGTACTGCCAATGACAAAGGACCGTGGGAGTTGTGGTCCAAAACATCTGGATTGCTGGAGTTTGGACACCACTGAAATGTTACATTAACCCTCTTCTGATCTAGAATTCAGTTGGCACAACCCATACTTACCCTGTTATAACAGATTATGAATTCACCGAGCTGGTGAGCCAAGATACGCCTACGGTCAAACAGGGCTAGACGTCGACTTGGGAGCAGCATTCTCAAAGATTGTTGAAGATTACTAGCTGCACGCTTCAAGAAGCGAACCACCAGCTCCTACCACAGAGAACAAAGAAAAAGAGCAAAGTGGTCTAGCTACTTTCTTATTTTTCACTCTGAGAAACAATGTTGACTGGGTACCTAAAATAACAGAAATTGTGCCGCCAAAGTGTCAAAAATAAGAGTGAATCCACAGGCAAACAGGTGTCCAACACGAAGCGTAGGGTTCCAACTGCTGTGTAGCACACTTTTTCACATTATGTTCTGACCACATATCTCTTATCACCATTATGTAACTCTGGCAGCAACTGGCTACACTCCCTTTGCCTCATGCTTTGCATCAACTCTGGCTAGAAAACCACACCATCTCCTCCCACTGCTGTCGCCAGTCAAAGGTACAGCAAACGGCCCTCACTGAAAAGTGCGCACTGAAGCAAGAAGCTAACTGTGAGCGTTTAGTTTCAAACACAATCTGTCTCCAGTCTGGATTTACTTTTGGTTAGGTGCCCTACTAAGCATGCAAATGAACTGCTCCATAGCCAAAGAGTTGAATTTCACAGCGTGCCTCTCACTAGCATTATATTAGGTTGGTTTGATCTGTTATTTTAAACATTATTTTTCACAGCCTAGCAGACAAAGCAGCTCTCACAGAGAGCCAGTTTCAATTTTCCACTTGGAAAGAGCAGGGGTAACATTTTCCACTGAGGCAAACTGATTATTCCCAATTCCTGACATAAGGTTTTTAATCTATGAGCTAGACTGGCTCGTTCCTCATAGCCTGTTCTCACAGTCTCCAGCCAGCCTAAGAAAACTGCTAGCTGAGGACAAATGGCAGGAAAGTGGGCAGAGCTTGTTAAAAGGCTACAGCGCAGCTGCTTCTTATACAGCGCAATGGTTCAGCTACTTTCTGGTGGAGCAAGCAGACAGCACAAAGCCATGTCCAGAAACCAAAGTCTGTAGGGACAATTGAAGTTGTGAGAACAGGGCAGGCATGTCCAAACTTCGGCCCTCCAGATGTTTTAGGCCACAGCTCCTACAGTCCTTTGCCATTGGAAATATAGGCTTGAAATTCTGGGAGTTGTGGTCCAAAACATCTGGAGGGCCAAAGTTTGGACGTGCCTGGAATAGGGGAACTTACAATGAAAAGCAGGTGGAAGGTTGAAACTGCTGTCATTTCAACCATGCCCTATGACAGTGACGGTGAACCTTTTAGAGACCAAGTGCCCAAACTGCAATTCAAAACCCACTAATTTTTTTTTTTTTTTGCAAAGTGCCAATACAGCAATTTAGCCTGAATACAGAGTGGCTGTGAAGGGGTGATGTCGGGTGCCCACAGAAAGGGCTTCGAGTGCCACCTTTGGCACCCGTGCCATAGGTTCGCCATCACTGCCCTATGGGCTGGGGTTGTCTCCTAAAGAATTCAAACAGTTCTTACTACCTGCTTTGTGTAGTAACTACACATGTGAGTTCAAAGAGAGGTCTCAAATCATTTCAGTAACAGCAGCAGGATGAGTTAGCATTGCAATGGTTAACAGTATTGGGCATTCTTGCACAACTGTAGCTGAAGGGAATCAGCTTCAAAGAGGCTGATTCAGGAATGCTGAGTAGGATCAGCTGGGTTCCTCTCTGAAAAGAGCTTGGAAAGCTGCACAGCCCTTACCATTTGCTCATCCTCCTTGGCAGCCCAGGCAGGATTATGGACCTGATCCCCAGCCTCTTTCATCAGGCGCAGCTGGACACGATGCAGGTATGCAGAGAACGCCTTGCGAGCCTGAACTTTGCTGTCAACGCAGAGAGGCACAGTCAGAAGTACACAACTGCGGACTTGTATCTTACATCATCAAAGTCTGTACCTTTTGCCACCCTCATTAAATGTATTTGGTGTACCCCTACATGTCATACCCCTGGGGTTACATGTATCCCTGGTTGGGAATTACTGCTATAGAACAGTGGTTCCCAGACAAAGGTCCTGCTATGTTCTTGGACTACAATTCCCAGACATCCTGGCCAGTACAATTAGCGATGAAGGCTTCTGGAAGTTTTAGTCCAAGAACATCTGGAATTTTAGTCCAAGGTTGGGGACTACTGCTGTAGAATCAGAATCAACAAGGGAAGCCCCTAAGCTGGAAAGGCATGGCAGATGCACAAAATTGCAGACAACTGTGTGCCATGTTTCCAAAAATACTTTTTACGTCATCTACAAGTTGAAGAGCAATTGAATCAACAACATAGCTGTGGTATCCTCCGCAGCAAATACTTCATTTCCTAAAACATAATGGCAGCGTCCCATAATTCACAGAATGAACAAGAAAGACTAGCACCTCAAGACAAGGATGTGCTCTCTCAGAAACAAATTCAAAAGCTTCAGTACTTCTAGGTTTTTGGGCTAGCAAGTATTTCATACTACAAGCTATACTCCAAGATGTTCAGCTTATTTCTCCTTCAGCATCAATGAATCTGATATTCAAGGCAAGCAGGTGAGCTGCCATCTTTGGCCTCATTCCATTTTCAGCTTCTAGACCAAATAAATATCAACCATGAACCTGCTTATTGGTATATTTTTCATTGGAACTCCCATACCATTCCTTTCTCTGGAGCACCTTAAGAAACGACCTGTTCAACTGTTGCATCAGAACAGTACCCAAAGCAGCAAAGAAAGAGCTGAACTCAATGGGCAAAGCCTGACATGTTCTGCTATCAATTCTAGTGTTACGTGCCATCAAACTGATTCACACCTATGAAGGAGCTATGAATGTCTTATTATTAGCAGCCCAATTCAGTTCTTGCAAAGTCAGTTATTTATTCAGTCAAACATCTTGTGTTCAGCCTTCTTTTCTATTATCTACTAGTATTCTACACATGCTTGCAGAAAAACTGTCTGCCTCTTTAAATTAAACAAGTATCAGTCCCCATCATCTTTCTCACTACTTCTTATCAAACAGGTTTATCCTTTTGATCAATAAGCCACAAAATATTTGGGCACGTGGTCATATTTAGCACAGGCCACACAATATGGGCACTAAGGAAATGTTGACCAAGAACTATGGCAGCACCCACCAACTTGTACTGACTGTTTAGGAAAGAGACCAAATCATAAATTCTATTGAGAGGACTTGTCTACAATCTACAGATTGGATACGTAGGGGGAAAGGCAGAAAGGAAATGAGTTGATTTCAATCAGTTTACATGCCAAAACTTTTTTTAAATCACCAGAAATAAATAGATTTCCATTCAGTAAATGTAAATGCAGCAACCAATTTAAATGATATGTGACCTCAACCCATACTTTTAAACCTGAAAAGGCATTCATTCAAATTGCAAGTGGGACTGCACCCTGAGATTCAGTAACTACTCACTTGGGATTACTGTAATGTGTTCAATGTGAAGCTGTCTTTGAAGATGGTCCAGAAACTTCATCTGGCTTAAACTGCAGCAGACAGATTGCACACTGATGCACCCATTTTGTACCTTTCCTTCTGCCCCAACTAAATACTTCTGCTTAATCACATTTGTGATTATGTTCCTTATTCAGTACACTACCAGGGTGTCGAAAAACTAAATTAAACATTGGTTTGGAAAATGTTAACCACCACAAACAACAGAGTTACACCACAGCTCTGTCCACAGCGGCTTAAATTTTATTTGTCCAGTACAATACACTTATATAAAGTGTTCTGCTTATATACCACCCCATACCACTTCAAGTAGTCTCTGGGTGGTTTACAGTTTAATTACAGTATGCAGGCTATACATTGCATACTGTAATTATATTTGGGGGAAAGAATTCTCTTTATGTCAATAGGCTTAACATCCAGTAAGCAGGAGGGCTGCTTTTTTTTTTAACACAGAAGGAATCAAACAATAGACCCCACCTTTTGTGTTTACCTGGGGTGGGAGTTAAGGTGCATCCATGTTTTATGTAAGGGGGAATCTGATCTATGGTCTGCATGTCTTTGCTTTTCAGGTACAGCTTCACCTACAAGCTACTATTTTAAAGGAAGATTTATTCTCTCTCTTTGTAAACGTTTCTATGTTTTGAAATTTGGAAACATAATTTTTTAAAAGTCCACTATAATACCAAAACAAACAATGAACAGAAATATTAACCCTTAAACTCACTATGGAAAGCAGACTACATTTTTCAAGCCAGTTTCTACGAGGACCACTAAGCAAATAATATCCATTCACAAAAGAGAGGGAATTGCTAATTATGCAGACACCTTAAAGAGGTAAGTCCTACACAAGGGGCCCTCTAATTTTTGGCCCTGTTGCATGGGGGTCTATTCTGTGAGTGCAGCTCCTTCCCCTGCACAGGTTCCATCACAACTGAAATAAAAATGGTCACTGCAGGTACACTGGGGAGGAAAATGCCTGATTTTTTTGGGGGGGAGCATGCACACACATGCCTTAGACAGAACCTTGGTCATGCCTACTACAAAATTTTATTTATAAATCCATTCCACATATGATGTTGATGCATTGCTCTAAGATTCACTTTGGGAAGCATAATGAAGGATCAAATGGGGTCCAATGAAAGCCAATCCCACTGATGGAAAGAGGTAAAAAACCCACAATTTCTGCTCTCTAATTTTCACTATACATTGGGGTTACTGATACCTTAGATTCTTGTTCTCTTGAAGAATCTGTAGCAAATTAAATGGAAGTTCAACATCCTTTGGAGCAGGCCCTGTTTTGTCTTGAGGCGGTGGGCCCTCAGGTCTATGTTTTTGTTCAAGATTTTTTGGCAACTTGCTTGGCTTGGCTGGCTCCGCTGGCTCTGACGCCTGGGGTTTGAGTTTCACCTGCACACTCTTAAGACCACCAGCCGTTTCGCCATGAGTTATCTCCAATTCTTCATCCTCCTCTGCTGTCTCTTCTTCCTCTTCACATTCCACTTCTGACTTGAGGACAAAGTCAGTTGACTGTGACATCCCTGTTAAGAGTCACAAGATATCCAGTTCTCAACATGTTAACCAAAGTAGAGGACAGAAAATATAAATCAAGTGCTCCTATACAACATGTAGTACTTATCTCCATGTAGTCACAGATTAGCTTCTGACAAACCAAACAGGACGTACACATATATTAGCCTTTCAGTTGCTCAGGAACGAAAACCTATAGTGGTCCCCCGCCCTTTCGCGGTTCATATACTGCGGTCCCGCTATATTGCAGGACCGAAGTATATGAAAAAAGGCCCCCTGGGTAAGGGGGAAAAGTCCTGTTTCAAGCCTCCCATACTTACCCCAGGACTGCAGCTGCCCCAAACAGGCCTGTGAGGGCCTACCTGGGCCTTCTGGAGGCCCCAAAAGGGCCTCCCTGCAAACTGGAAGTGACTTCCGGATCACTGAAAATAATTTCTGAGGCCTCCGAGAGCCTTTCTAGGCCTGTCGGAGTCCTCATAAATGATTTTCGGTTTATCGGAAGTCACTTCCGGTTCGCAGGGAGGCCCTTTTGGGGCTTTCAGAAGCCCCCAGAAGGCGCTCACAGGCCTGTTCAGGGTAGGGTCAGGCTGGGGGTAAGTACAAGAGCCCCCAGCTAGGCCAACCCTCAAGCCTGACTCAACCTGGATCTGCATATTGCATATTTTCAATTATCATGGGTCAGGTCAAGTCCCTAACCCCCCGCGATCGGTGGTTGATCACTGTACAAGCTCATTAACCCTTGGATCTGTGTTGTTGTTACTGTTCTGCTTGTTGTTACATGCCATCATGTCAGAACTACCAAACCTAACAAAGTTTTCAAGGAAAGTGAGATTGTTCAGGAGTGCTTTTACCCAGTTCCGCTTCCCTAGTCACTTTTCACAGCTGAGTGGGGATTCAAACCCTCTTTTCCAGAGTCCTAGGCTGCCACTCTGTCTACTACACCTCACTGGGAGCCACTGAATCCATGTATCCAAGTCATAATACAAGACAACGGTCAGGATTCACGTGTACCTGACAGTCTTGGCCGTCCTGATCTCAATTTCCCAAGACGCTGTCTTCGTTTCCGTACTTCTAGTGACAAGAGTTTTCGCTCATACAGGGCAGCATGAAGCTGGGCATTACAATCGGCAACGTCCAGACCCAGTTCTCTCGCAAGAGTTAAACTGCAAGATGAATACAGAAAACATGCTCAGTTATTTGGCTCCCAAGCTATGCTCAGTGATATTTATACACTGGCATCCCTGAACACTAAACAGTGAGTAAAAAGTCACCCAATGTAACTTTTAGGCCCAAACGCAATCTGAGTGAATACAAAGAAACAGAAGTACCAACTGGTAACAATATTCCTTTAAAATAAAGCAAAGTGTTCCGCTAATATACCACCCATAATGCTTAAAGCACTCCCTGGGCAGCTTATAATTTAGCTGTGCAGGCTACACATTCCCCCCACCCCAAGCGAGCTTGGTACTCATTTTACCAACCTTGGAAGAACAGAAGGCTGAGTCAATACACACACACACACACACACACACACACACACACACACACAACACACACACACACACACACACACACACACACACACACACACACACACACACAGTCACACTAATGTCCCAGACTCAGCCTGGTCTACTCCTCTGGAAAGCTGTTTGAGCTCAAAATGACTCACATGCATAAAACACAAAACAAAACCAATTATGCAACTGAAAAGAAAACCCTGGAATGAAATCAATACTGTATGATTTTTGACTGTGTACCACCTTAGTTCTAACTACTGCAACATACATGCTCTCCCCCATTTAATTACATCATGTTACTTACTTGACATTTCCTTTCATCTAAAAAGCAAGCTATTTCCCACTACCTATAATCCCCCAAAGATATGCTCAACAAAATATGCTAAAATATGCTCAAAGACAGTAAGACTTGGGGGAGGGGACACAACAGAATTTCAGATGCCAAGAGTAGTTGACTAGAGTCAGACATCACCTAGCATTAAGACAGATACTGTATGTCTTCTTCTGGATGAAGATGGATAGTGTGAAGTCCACTCATGTTCCCCTTGTGGGAAAAGAGACTTACAATGGAAACAAACCATTCCGGATATATTCCATTGTTTCCAGCCACAATTAAAAGCAACATTTTTTATCTATAGAACCCTAACAAGATGTTCCATACTAACTGAAGGGCTATCTCCCAAAATGAGCACCCCAGATTTCAAGATCCTTGCAAAGAAAATAAGTAGGTGTGAAACCAGACTTGGCGACCTTGTGTCTTTCAGCTGAGAGCCAAAGACACTTCGTTTTAGACAGACTTTGAAAAAGTAAATCACTGCTAAAGAATAGATCTCAAGGGTAGTGCTGTACCCTTTATCTTTTAATTAAATTGTTTTAAAAGGGTGTTATCATGTCCATTTTAAGGCTTAATATGTTTGTTTCTTTAAACATTGTAACTTAATAAATTTGTAGTTGTTTGAATAGCCTTTTAAATTCCTTGTAAGCTGTCTTGAATCCCCACCCCCAATTGGGACTGCTCAGAGAGTCAGAATCATTTAAATAAATCAATTGAAAAATCAATAAATAAATAGCTTGAAATATCCACTTTAATAGGCCAGGATAATGATATTATGGCTGCCTGTCATGCCTAGATGTCTTATGTCAACTTCAGCTGTTTTATTTGTTTGGAGGTGCCTGCAGAAACATTTCATTTCTTTTGTTATTTAAAAGCAGATACTTTTCAAATCTTAATTCCACACGTTTGGACTAATGGATAAGGAAAGTAATATGTGACTGATTAAAGGAATGAATGACTTTCTGGCAGATTACTCTTTGCCAGGTTATAGCATTTGTTTACTTATTTTCTGTGCCACATTCCAGATAGAACTTTTCAGGGTAGCTCCCAAAATAAAACATATATACATCATCAGCACAAAGGATGTCTATGTAAGTCTATGGAACTCCCTGCCACAGGATGTGGTGATGGCATCTGGCCTGGATGCCTTCAAAAGGGGATTGGACAGATTCCTAGAGGAAAAGTCCATCACGGGTTACAAACCATGATGGACATGAATCTCTTTTAAACCAGGGTACTTCAAGGGCCAGATGCAGGGGAGTGGTATCAGGAGACAGATATCTAGTCTCATGCGCTCCCAAACGCATCTGGTGGGGCCGCTGTGAGATACAGGAAGCTGGACTAGATGGGCCTTTGGCCTGATCCAGCATGGCTCTTCTTATGTTCTTATGTTATGTTCTTATGTTGATGGTTTTTTGGGCACCAGAGTGTTAGTTACTCTGATGATCAAAGAATGCATAAAAAACATGTGCATGCTATCTTTTTCATACCTTGCTCTTCTAAGGAAACAGATGCTAAACACCATTATTGGGGAAAAGTTAAACCAATACTGTTTCCTACAACCAAAAACTTGAAGATGTCCTGTTCAGATCCCACCAGGTGTGCAGAAAACTTGAAGTGACATTCTTATGCTGTTGACATATTGTTTTGAATTCTTTCCTTTATGCTAAAATGAAATCAACTCTGATATTCTTTTAAAATATATATAATTTGATGTTTTAAACTGAAATGCCATGTCTGGCGTGCTTTCAGCCCCTTCAGGATTGCTGGGGGTGGGGTGTCCAAATGCAGCACAAAGGATGGTAGAACCTCTCAGAAATGAGTAGGCAGTATGTATTCAGAAGTTTAAAGGAAACAGATTTTCCAAAGAGTTTACAGATTGTTCAACATTTGTTGGTTGTATATAAAAAAGGAAGGGGATAAGAGGGGATATATGAAGACTCAACACCTCCCTGCACATTGAATGAAGTGGGAGATTCTGAGGAAGAACTTCTGATGCAGAAAAAGAAATCATGATAATTGTGTCCTTAGGGATTATGCTGAGATATGTGAATTTTTCAGAATCAGAAACTGAATTTAACAGTAAGTGGAAAGGGCAGGAATGTGAAGCTGCAATTTATAAAACTCTGCATTTCTGACTAAAGCAGTATCCTGCCAGATCACGGTTCACATAGTACATTATGGTCCCAGTATATTGCTGATTTTTCTTGAGAGAAGCACACTTCCAAATAGAGAATTTTAACCCCCTCCTGAAACCTCAGTAAACTGACTTTGGGCTCTTCCTAGAGGCCCGCACCAGCAGCAGCAGCCCCAGGTCTGTTTGCTGAGGCATCTGCATTTCTCGGATTTTCCTTTATTGCAGGTGGGTCTGGCACCTTCCCACAATAAACGGGGGAGTACTGGAGCTAAAAATCAAGAGCTGCAAAGCTATGTGTAAACAATGTAAAACTGAGAGATTACATTGTTGTTACCTGCAGTCAGAGTTGAGGCATCTAGTGGCAATGTGCCCACTTTGGAAGCCAGAGCCACTAAACAGGAAAAAGAACAGGAAATGTGTGATTTCAGCTATTTAAACTTTGATTATAGACTATTAACCATGCCCCCTGTACCTACTGTACCTATCTTAAGATCCAGGAGGATCTGGTGTTCATTTTAATTCATTTTAATTGTATGCGCCCAGAGACCTTTGGGTAGTGGGCAGCATCTAAGTTTATATATATATATATTTCTGAATTTCAGGTAGCCTTTATTTATTTATTTATTTATTTACTTACTTACTTACTTACTTTTATTTTAGCCATCCCACTACTAAGTGGTCTCTGGGCGGCATATTTATTTATTTACAAAATTATTTGATGCATTAAACTCAATGTGTGTTAAGACTATGCATCTTGCCACCATGCAGCAGCATACAGACAAGACTGTGGGCAAAATCCTTGTAAATCCTAAGTAATTTTAAGACCACTTCACTTGGATATGTTTGATCCTTGTTGTAAGAAGAGAGACAGATCAGCCTACAGAGAAGAAGGCATTCATTCACAGAACTAGCCATCACTGTGAGAAGGCCAGAGTTGTTTTATCTTCTTCATATATCAATAAAACAGACTTCGGTCACAGCGAAACAGTCTCCGATATTAAATATTGTCCAGAAAACAGAATTGTTCCCATTAAAACATAAATTTGGAGACTGAATTTCTGCTTGTTTTCTAGCAGAAATATTGTCCATGCCTCAAAACACTTGAAACTCTGTCTATTGATTTTAAGAAGCCAGATGTTAACTATCACATTAATGTCTGCATTCTGTCCTTGTTGTAAGGTTCCTTCAGTCTTCAAGCCAGCATTTATTAAAGAAGACCCTAATAGGGCTTTCAAGGTTAGATATTTAAGGAGTGGTTTTATCAGTTCTACTCCCCCAGTGACTCACCATGGCCAAGTGGGGATTCAAACCCTGTTCTCCACAGTCCTAGTCCATCACTCTATCCAATACACCAGTGTTGGCGAACCTATGGCACGGTTCAGTGGGCACCCAGCATTGCCCCTTTATAGCCACGTATATTAGGGTGAAATTGCTGTATTGGCACCTTGTGACTAATTAGTGGGTATTGAATCGCAGTTTGGGCACGTGGTCTCTAAAAGGTTCGCCATCACTGCAATACACTATGCAGAGAACCTCCTCAGCCAGATGATGGCATTTGATTATGCATTTCATAAGTTTTAGAAAATCACTTAATTTTCATGTGTCAATCGTGTGTACTAGCACTATGTCTAGTGTACACATTCCAGGTGAGTGACCATTACCTGAGTCTGGGGACAGAACCAAGTTCCCCTTGAGAAAATGATTTTCTTGGATCCCTGTAGTCAAACAAGTTTTGTATTCCCTTATATTCTGCTGGTCACAGATATCATAGCAAAACTTATTAGCTGAAAGTAACCAGTTTTCACAATAGAATATAAATACAGTAGGACCCCGGTATCTCCTGGGGATTGGTTCCAGACCTTCCCATGGATAACAAAAACCATGGATAAGCGAGAATATCAACCTCCCTGAAACTGCTGCTTTGTGACAGTAGTTTGCTTTACAGCTGCTGTTTGTGATAGTAGCTTGCTTTGTGGCTGCTGAATTATTTATTTAATGTTTTCCTCTGCCAACCGTGGATAACTGAATCAGTGGTTAATGAAACAGTGGATACGGGGGTCCTACTGTAGTAGAAAATTTGGTCATAAAAACTGTAGTTCAAAAACATGGTAGAGTCAGATATCACATAAATGCATTTGTGTGTGTTTCTCAGCGAATGTATCATAACAATAATACAGTGAAACACTAATATTTGGAACATGGCATAAAGACTAAGGTGGCACTAGCAGTGTGCACCTAAGGACTATTTTGTTTTTTAAACAGGGGGTTAATTTATTTTGATTAATGAAAACATGACTATCACCTGCAACAGCATCTATAGGCATTACTTTAAACATTCAATGTTTCACTAAACAATTTAGTCACTAGGTGATGAATACTCAGTAAACATAGAGGATACTGTGGCCTGATCTGAGACTTTCAAGCCTCCAGAGGATATTTAGACAACTTTGGGTACGATGCTGCCCTCCTTAGATATCCCAAGGTCTTTGAACAGTAATGGGAGACAAGAGAGTCCACTGGCTGGTAAAGTGGGAATGGAAAGTCAAGAGAAAGGCTGAACAGGCAGCTGGATGGGAAAAGAGAAAGCCTAGGAAAAAATAAAATAAAGAAAGATAACAGAAGACCCAAAGAGGAAGAGGAGCATAAGCAATTAAGACTCACAGTGGTTACCAACCCCTACAGAACTTAGGGACACTTTTAACAAACCACAGTAGTTTTTAGGTATGTTGTGCCAGGGTTTTCACAATTTTCAACTGAAGACAAATTTTAGCTTAATTTGGCACAGACTGAATAGCTTTCAAACCAGCAGATACAATACTGCTCAGTGAGAGTTTTTTGCAAGAGAATAAGGCTTTTTTCTCTGACATAAGAAGCCACGTTTGAAGCCTAAAATAACAATTTCATGATACAAATATCAGCTCTTGTGCTTCACAAGGTGCTTACCGAGTTTGTCTAGGAAGTAGACCTCTTCTTGGACCCCCTCTGGAAAGAAAACAGGAAAAAAATCTGATGAAGCCACAAATAATCACCAAAGCAAGAAAGAGATATAAGTGTATTACAGTATAGTGTTGGAAAACTAGAGTGCACACCGATAGTCATACTTCAGTTCATGCTTCAGGTAAAGGATTGCTGCCTTGCAGGGTCAGAATAACATCCACATCCAGACATAAATCTGCTGGAAGGCTTCTAAACAGTGCAGCATCAGAAGGCAATAAAAGAACTGGTTACTTACCTGCAAACATGGATCTTCTAGTGGACCTTTGTGAAGCCACACAGATGGGTACCGAGTGCGCATGTGTGAGGCTCCAATACTCTTCTAGCAAAGAGAAAAGCTCATTAGTCTCCTCCTCCTCCCACCACACATGCATGGGCACCATCCCGCCCAAACCCTCAGTTCCCTCCTTGAGGGGAGGCAGGCGGGACTATATGGCTTCATGAAGGTCCACTCAAGGAACCACATTTACTGGTAAGTAACCGGTTCTTCTCCTTTGTGGCCTTCGTGAAGCCACACAGATGGGTGATAACAAGCAATACTCACAGGATGGTGGGAAGTCATGCCATCACAAAGGAAAGGACAGTTCTACCAAAGGATGTAGAGGACATCACACGTGCATCCATCCGATAGTGCTTCACAAAGGTCTAAGGTTGAAACCACGTAGCATGGTTGAAAATATCAATCAGGGGTATGCCGTTGAGGAAGGCAGACGAGGAAGGAACAGCTCTTGTGGAATGAGCTCATACCAGCTGTGGCAAGGGATTCTTTGCCAGTGCATATGTGAGTTCAATTGTATCAACCACCCATTGGGATAAACGTTGAGAAGAAACTGGGGACCCTTTGGAACTGGGGTCATAACAATATAAATACCTTTGTTGAACGCAAGGACTCAGTCCTTGAGAGATAAAAGGATAGTGCTCTGCAGACACCCAAGGAGTGAAGATCCCTTTCCAGAGGAGTGGATGAATCCAGAAAAAGGTAGGAAGAGTATTGGGTTGGGAGTGGTGGTAGGAGGACAACGCTTTCGGTAAAAAGGAAACGTCTAGGTAGGCAACTACCCGGTCTTTATAAAACTGTAGATATGGAGGATCACTTTTGAGAGCACAGAGTTCACTGGAACACCTGGTGGAAGTGATGATGACCGAAAATACAGTTTGAAAGTAAGTAGCTGAAGATCGCAGGTTGCCATGGGCTCGAAGGGAGGGCACATAAGTTGGTGGAGCACTAGATAGGGACCACTGAGGTGGAATAGGTTTCCCATCAGGAAACAAGTTATTAAGGCATTTAAGAAAGAGTTTCAGCTTCAGATGCTGGGATAGAAGTGAAGCTGGGGAGCCCTCAGGTTGGTGGGCGATCACAGCAGACAAATAGACCTTGAGGGAGGAAACAGACAAATCAGATTCCGTAAGGTGGAGGAGAAACTGGAGAACATTGATAAGAGCAGGATTCAGTGGGGAAAACCCCCTCTGAGTAGCAAAAAGCTGGAAGCGCTTCCACTTATAGGAATAAGGCAGTTGGGTAAAAGGTTTAATTGCTGCCAAGATGATGTTGGAGATCACCTTGGAACTCTCCATGATGTGAGGTGATGTTCTAGATTTGGATGCAGGATCCTGTTTTTGTTTTGGGATAGTAGATTGGGAAGGGAGGGAAGTCAGCGGTGATCGGACAACATCCAGAGGAGTGGGGAAAACCAAGGCTGTCTCAGCCACCACAGATCTATCAGGATGACTTTGGCTCTTTTCTGCTTGATCTTAGTCACCACTTTGTGAACTAGAGGTATGGGGGGAGGCATACAGTAGGCAACAACCCCAACAGAACATGAAAGCATCTCCAAGAGAACCTTGGCCTCTCCCTGACCGAAAGCAGAACTTTTTGCATTTGGAGTTCTCTGTTGTGGCAAAGAGGTATGTTTGTGGGATGCCCAACCAACGAACAATGGAACGGAAGGTGAGTTGGTGAAGCTTCCATTCATGGGAGGGCTGGTTCATCCTGCTGAGGTGATCCATGGTGTCATTTTCAGACCCATTGAGGTGAATGGCAATGGGAAAGGCGTGATGCCCCATGCCCCATTCCCAGAAGTCCACAGCCAACAGCAGGATACATGGAGAATGAGTACCTCCCTGTTTGTTAATGTAATATATGGTGGTTGTGTTGTCGGTGACCACCTCTACTACATTGCCGGAGAGGAGATGGAAGAAAGTTCTGCATTCTTTGAAGACTGCCAGGAGTTCCAGTTTGTTGATGTGATTTCTCATGTGACGACCAGGTGTTGTGGATGGTCAGATCTAAGCAAAAAGCCCCACAGCCACTGAGGCTGGCATCCGTCGTGACCTGAATGGAAGGTAGGAGGGGATGGAATAGGTGCCCGATCAATAGGTTGTTGGTGTTTTCCCACTGGTGTAGTTGCTCTGAGAGCTCCTGTGTGACTAAAAGGAGCTTGGAAGGCAGGTCTCTCAGGGGCTTGAAGAGGGCCAGGTACCAGGACTGCAGGGATCTCATTTTGAGCTTGGCATGTGGAAGAACTGAGATGGTGGACATCATTAAACCTAGCAGATACTGAGTGACATGGGCTGTGATGGAAGCGCCTGGAATGAACAGACAGGTAAGTGCTGCAATATCAGAGACATGGGTTGAAGGAGGAAACACCGTTGTGACGGTGGAATCAAGGATTGCCCTATGTAAGATATGATCTGTAAAGGGTTTAACAGTGATTTTTTGAAACTGACTTGAAGACCAAGGGAGTGAAGCGTGAAACATGGGTGATGTCCTTTTTGCCTTGACTCTGACACCACTAACCAATCATCCAGGTACAGGAAGATGACAATTCTTTGGGTCCTTAGGTGGGCCGCAACCAGCACCATGCATTTGGTGAAGACTCTTGAGTCCGTTGCCAAACCAAATGGAAGGGCAGACTACTCTAAGGCATCGGCGCCCACGGCAAAACACAGGTCTTTTCAGTGGGACGGATGGATTGAAATATGAAAATAAGCATCCTTCAGGTTGATCACGATGAACCAATCTCCAAGGCATAGCAAGGGGATTACCTTTTCCAAGGTCACCATCCGGAACTTTGTGGACACAATGTAAGTGTTGAGCTTCCAGAGATCTAGAATGGGACGCAAAGCACCGTCGTTTTTCGGGACTGTGAAGTACCTTGAGAAGTGTCCACTCCGGTGCATTGTCAGGGAGACAGGTTGGATCACTCATTTTTTAAGGAGGGAGACCTCCTGAAGGAGGCATGCGATGGAGTGGCCATTATGAAGTTCTCCATCGGGGGAAAGGTGTGGAATTCCAGAAGGTAGCCCTTCAAAAGAACAGAAAGAACCCAGAAATCTGCTGTTATGGACTGCTAAGCCGGCAAGAAGGAGGCGAGGCGGATGTCTGGATAGAAGTCACTGAGTGACCTTCAGTTGCGATTCTTGGAGGAAGGAGTAGAGGTGGACTTAGGCTTCTTTCCTTTAGAGGACCCTTCACAGCCACCTGTATTCAGGTTAAATTGCTGTATTGGCACTTTGTGAAAAAAACTAGCGGGTTTTATTTATTTATTTATTTATTTTTAGAGCTTATATACCACCCGTCTTCCAGAAGGAATCGCAGTTTGGGCACTCATTCTCTAAAAGGTTCACCATCACTGGCATAGACTCTTGCTATACAGTATAAGTTGTATAGCAAGAGTCTATACATGTATATGCTCACCTTATCACCTTCCATAGTTCTAAACATTTGTTTGATCATCTCATCAGTGTGGTCTCTACAGAAGTCCTCCAAAGAAGTTGACATATCCTACAGTCCTTAGTCAAGAATGGCTAACACAACTGCCACTAAATTACCTTTGATGGGTAATTTGCCACAATATGCTCAATTAATTTGTTGAGCCACAAAACTAGCACTTCTCTCATAAATGAAAGAGCAAAGAGCCTATGATGTTTTGGCAATGCTGCTAAAAGAGATTTAATCTGTTCTCTTAAAAACTGCTGGTAGTAATTATCCGTCAAGCATAAAGCAGTGGAGAAATAAAATCTGGCCCATTAAATCTAATTTTCTTTCCTTCCTACTCATAGGTATAGAAAGTGATTTCCCTTTGCCTTTTGCTTGGGTCACTTCCACAACTATAGAACTGGTTGTTGGACACGGAAAGAGGAAAAACTGCATTGTTTAAAGATGTTCACTTGTCCCTGAAATTGGCAGCATCACAGACAGTTTAACCCACAACTGTTTAATGAAGTCAGATAAAGCCAAAGTTGAATGACAGGGTTTTCCAAACTTAATTAAACCTGGCAAGTGGAGCTAATTACTTTAATTTTAACTCAAGAGATGCTGGTGATAATAATCTGGTCTCTATAAAGTCTTGTATCCACAAATGATGGCAAAGGGACAAGAACACCAATCTTCAGGTCTGGCAACAAGTGGTGAAAATGCAGTAGAACCTGGTGAATCATCAGTTTCAGGATGATTCAGGAATGGAAGACTGAGATCTCACTTTCAAATATCAGCCCAGATCATAAGACTTATGGAAACCTGGTGCAGGGGGAATCCACCGATGTTGAGAGAAATAAGTACTATTTTTGTTCACAATAAGCTTACAGTTCCTGTAAGAATACATTGTTTATTAAATTTCTCCTTCCTACTATTTCAAGATGTCTGTTGGCAAGTTCTGAATAATAAGCCATGAAGCCAAAGTTGAAGGTTGTAAAAGAGAAGGAAGAGGGAAAGCCAAAAACCGCTACCATCTTCTTTTGTTTCTTAGGTTTGTCCAAATCTGGATTAGAAGCCAAATCTTTTCTTCCAGGTACTTTTCGTTTTTGACAACAAATTGAACTCAGTATACCAAATATGGGCTGATATCAATACCAAAGCTGCCAACACTGAAACCTCCAGTAGGGGACATACTCTCAAATTGAGGGCTGGGAGAGAAAGAACAGACAAAAGGAAAAAAATTTCACCCAGCGCGTTGTTAGTCTGTGGAACTCCCTGCCACAGGATGTGGTGATGGCATCTGGCCTGGATGCCTTCAAAAGGGGATTGGACAGATTCCTGGAGGAAAAGTCCATCACAGGTTACAAACCATGATGGAGATGTGTAATCTCCAGGCTTAAAACTAGGGTACTTCAAGGGCCAGATGCAGGGGAGTGGTATCAGGAGACAGATATCTAGTCTCGCGCGCTCCCAGATGCATTTGGTGGGGCCACTGTGAGATACAGGAAGCTGGACTAGATGGGCCGTTGGCCTGATCCAGCATGGCTCTTCTTATGTTCTTATGTTCTTATGAGTGTATCTTCAGACTGGATGAATGGGTAGCAAAAAGGCAGATGAGGTGTAACATAGGAAATATTAAGTTATGAATGTTGACTTTTAGCTGTTGTGAGTTTTCCAGAAGAAAAACTTCTAGAACACAGCCAAACAGCCCAAAAAACTCACAAGTTATCAGATCCTGGCCGTGAAAGCCTTTGAGAATGCAATGTTGAATGTGCATGTATCTGTCTTAATTGTGTGCACAGTCACAAGAGCCTAAAATCACTGTGACTCTTCAGGTAGGAGATTAATGGCTTCAGTGTCATTTTATTGTCCAAGTCCCCGGTGGTAGCTCTTGCTCAGTGAAATGGGTAATGTAGCAATCATTATAGGAAGAGCAAACAACCCTTACCTAGAAGTTAAGAACATAAGAAGATCCATGCTGGATCAGGCCAAATGCCCATCTAGTCCAGCTTCCTGTATCTCACAGTGGCCCCACCAAATGCATCTGGGAGCGCGCGAGACTAGATATCTGTCTCCTGATACCACTCCCCTGCATCTGGCCCTTGAAGTACCCTAGTTTTAAGCCTGGAGATTACACATCTCCATCATGGTTTGTAACCTGTGATGGACTTTTCCTCCAGGAATCTGTCCAATCCCCTTTTGAAGGCATCCAGGCCAGATGCCATCACCACATCCTATGGCAGGGAGTTCCACAAACTAACAATGCGCTGGGTGAAAAAATATTTTCTTTTGTCTGTTCTCACTCTCCCAGCCCTCAATTTGAGTGGATGTCCCCTAGTTCTGGTATTTTGTGAGAGGGAGAAGAGCTTCCCTCTATCCACTTTACTCATGCCCTGCACTATTTTGTACGTCTCAATCATATCCCCCCTCAGGCGCCTTTTTTCCAGACTAAAGAGGCCCAAATGTTTTAGCCTTTCCTCATAAGGGAGGTGCCCCAGCCCAGTAATCATTTTAGTCGCTCTCTTCTGCGCCTTTTCCAGTTCCACTATGTCTTTCTTGACATAGTGTCTTTCTTGACAGTCTTTCACTCTGGACTTCCTCAGTTATCATTTTGAAATTCAACATCCTGAACAAGTGGGAAGTGGAAAAAATAATAATTCTAGTGTGAATTAAGTTTGGTTCAGAGTGCCAGGCTGCTGCCCTCTTCAATTAAATTCTATTCTGCCTTCCACTTGAATTTCTACCCCAGAAAAACTATTCTGTGTCCAATAAGTGAGCTTTTTTATCATGGTTCTCCATTCTATTGTTTCTTTTCACCTAAAAATATATTTCCAAAAATCTGTGCACCCCTGCACCCCCAATTGTAGATTCTGCCACTGCCTGTTACTTATTATGCTGTACCTCATTTGCAATACCGGCCCTAAATCTGCTATTATGGCAATCAGGTTTCTATACACTAGCCTCCCTTAGTAACCTCCATGATGATTCTAAAATGAAACTGGTGCTAAGCTGGTTCAGCAGAATGTTTCTTTAGCACCTAATCAAGTACAAAACAGTTCTGCATCTTAGGCCATTTGCACAGTACCTTGGACCAAAGCAGCTACCACTGGATATCTGAAAAGCAAGAGCTGCCTACTCCAACTATTTGGAAAATGTCTCACTGGCACTCCCATCTTGCCACTCAAACTGTGTCCAATAAAAAAAAATTATTGCCTCTTTGGGAGGTCTTCTCGGGTTTTATTAGTGTTTTTTAAAGTTGTATTGAACACAGTAACACGTGGGATGGATTTCTTGTTCAGACCAGTGGAACTGCTGCTGGCAGGTAAATCACTCTGCAAATGCATTCCAAAAAGGATCAGCAAGTAGTGCCTCTGGGACACAGTGTTCTCAAAAGTAGAAATAGCCTAATCATCTGAAGTAAGTGGGAATGCTCACAGCTCTGCAAAACAGAACACATTTTGCATGCATATGGTCCCACATTCAATTCATGGCACCCCCAACGTAAAGGACATTAAGTAGAAGAACAGCAGGGAGAAAGGAGCTGGTACCATCCACTAGAACAGATAGAAAATGCACTGGGTTGAAAAGAACAGTGATCCAACTTGGCACAAGTTTGTGTCATATTCACAATATATTTTATGTCCTTCTCAACCCTATAATGGCACCTAAGATGCAAAAAGGCAAAAAAAACTGTTCCTCTCTTTCCAACAGCATAATGTCAGAAAAGCATGCACAAACCAGGAAGTGGTCTAGTTTGTATTTTTACGGCATAATGCAGACTTGCCCAAACCGCTGAACTCCAAATGGATTAACTACAATTTTCAAGCCCCAGATTGAAGGAGACAGCTGGATTCAACGAAAGAACTGTACTTGCAATACTCTGATATACTGTACATTTAATATAAGATATAATTCAAAAATTGATACCAAGTTAAGATCCTAACAGAAATATACATAAAATTCCCACACGCAAGCATTAAAATACATATGCAGTTGGACACATGCAGTTGAACAATCCCAGCAGCACAGAAGAATGTTCAGTAGTATATACTACATAAGTGAATCTGTGACCTTCTATTTGCTATATGCCTAAATGTTCACATGGAGAAGGGTATTTATACCAATAATATTATAACTAAACAGTCGATGGAGAAAATGACAGATCTTCTTACAGATTAGTTAAAAGAAACCCACGAAGAACAGTAAATTTTCAAAACAAAGGGATGAATGCAGTAAGGCTAGTGTTCCTTAGAATATTCTAACAGCGCATGGGGCTAGTGATATTTATCCTACTCACAAGTCAGACATGAACAATTATCAGATGACACCCAAAAACTGAAGCTCTGTAAACTGCTCAAAATAAGATGATTCTGAATGAAGCAAATTAACAAAATGACAAATGAATTCAATTTAAGTTACTGTAAAGTGGGATGATTGCAGGAGCATTTGCAGGGTAGCTGGAAGAAAATATTAGAGAAGACTCTAGTCTGGTCAAGCATATTAACTCTTAAATTCTTTGGGAGCACCCTGTTCCTTAATTCAAAAGCCTAATTTTCTCTTTGTTCCTCTTTACTCCAACACACAACTAGCAGTGATTTGAAATGTTCAGTCTCAGCAACATTCTGATGATCCCAGAACTAGAAATCATAGAAATCATCAGAGTTGGAAGAGACCTCAAGAGCCATCCAGTCCAACCCCCTGCCAGGCAGGAACCCCATCACAATATTTCCAACAGATGGCCATCCAGCCTCTGCTTGTGTGTGTGTGTGTGTGTGTGTGTGTGTGTGTGTGTGTGTGTGTGTGTGTGTGTGTGTGTGTGTGTGTGTGTGTGTGTGTGTGTGTGTGTGTGTGTGTGTTGTGTCGTTACAGTCGTGACCAACTCTTTGTGACTCCATGTCCATGGAGTTTTCTTGGCAGGAATACTGGAGTGGTTTGCCAGTTCCTACTCCAGGCACCTACAGCACTTGGTATTCCCTAGTGGTCTCCCATCCAAGTACTAACCAGGACCGACCCTGCTTAGCTTCCGTAATCAGGTGAGATCGGATGTGCTTAGGGCATCTAGGCAGCTCCAGCCTCTGCTTTAAAACCTCCGAAGGAGGAGACTCCATGCAGATTTCTTTTGAGTAGGAGAGTTCAGGGACCATGTTTTGCCTTCCCCTGGATTTTGGAGACCTGCAATCCCTTTTGTCTTCCTAACACTTCATTTCTGGTGTTATAAAAATGCCTTTTAAGGCCCATAAGAGGCAGAGGAGCAATGTCTCTAATGGCAAATCTCACCATGAGGTTTCTGGGGAGTACACTTTGATATTTTTGATACCCCAAAGAGGAGACTGATAGTCATAGAAGCTGTGCTGGGGCACTCTGAAAGTGCATGCGGCCTATGGGCTACACACACTTTCCCTACCCCCATTCTAGCCCTTTGTTGACCCCCCCATTCCATACCAGTGAACTCCAAGAGCTATTTGCATACCTTTCGTGGAAAAGACGAGTTGCCAGCATATAGTTCATTGTAGTTTTGTGTTCCAAAAAGGATCTGAAAAATCAACACCACGGAATCAGGGGGAATCACAATTAAAAATGTTAAAAACATTAAAGAATATCAGAGCAGAGGAAAATATCAAAGATTCTTCTGAAGTGCAAAAGACATGTAGCACTGAAGGTCAGGAAAAAGAAGGCAGAGCTCCTGGGTGCTGAAAAGCAGGAGCTTCTTGGCAATACTACTACTGTTACTACTGCTACTGCTGTTGTTGTTGCTGCTACTACCACTAGAATGTATTTTGTCATACAAGAGAATGAAAGCAAAGGAGTGCAGGCAAAATTTACAATGCAAAGAAACAGCTGACAATACATTAGACTAGAGTGAGAGGAAATGGTCACACACACACACACACATACACACACACAATTTGCTTAACAAAATTTCATTTGGAACAAATTAATTCCTTATATTCCATATAGATAGATAGAGAGAGAGAGAGAGAGAGAGAGAGAGGAACTAATTAATTCCTTACCACTCTGTGTGTGTGTGTGTGTGTGTGTGTGTGTGTGTGTGTGTGTGTGTGTGTGTGTGTGTAGGAACGAATATATATATAAATCATATATACAAATTAATTCCTTACCACACATACAATAAGGAATTAATTCGTTCCAAATGAAATTCTGTTAAGCAAATTTTCCTTTATACAAATTTCCCATAGGAATGCATTGAAAACCGAGTAATCCCTTAATCGCGACTGTTTTCACATTGCACGGATTTGCCCCATAGGAGATATTGTTAAGCAAATTTCCCCATCTCCAGAAATTTTGTGTTGTACAGATTTTATGTTATACAAACCATTTGTTATACGAGGTTCACTGTATATATATCTGTTATATCCTATGTGACTTCTGAAATATCAGGATACAGAATCAAACTCTGAATTTTGCCTCACCCATAAGTATCCCAAGTTAATGGTGTTGGGAATATGCGAATGAATCCCCCTCTTCTTTCATATTCATCCTTCACACGACGCAAAACTTTTATCTGGAAAAAGAATGCATAATGGAATCCACTAGTACTGACAAGAACTGACTTCATGGAATACTCTGATGCGATGCTCTCACTATTTATTTATTTATTTATTTATTTGTTTGTTTGTTTATTATTTATATACTTGTATACCACTCTAATTTCATCAAGCAAGAACTCTGGGCAGTTTACATCAGGCAACATAAAAAAAAGAGTGGTGGTGGTGGTGGTTGATGATGATGATGATGATGATGATGATGATGATGATGATGATGATGATGATGATGATGATGATGATGATACTTTTGCTTTGCTTAATAAAAACATGGTAAAACAGGAAAAAGACAAAGACAACAGACACAAACATATACTCAGCAAGAGGTGCAAAAATTCATAACAAACAGTAAACACGGGGAGAACAAAACATCCTTAGACATTGCCAAAGGCTTCCTGGAACAACTGAGTTTTTACTGTCTTTTTAAAGGAAGCCAGGAATGGAGCCTGGCGAATCTCACTTGGTAATTTATTCCATGCAGCCGGCCACCAAGAAGACCTGGTTGTGCGTTGCAACCTTGTGGGCCTCCTTAGGGGTAGCCACCCGGAGCGAGAATGCCACAGAAGCTCTGGTGGGCTGGGCCAGATCTAACCTTTGGGAGATCCGCTCTGCCAGATATTCAGGACTAACAATGGAGTATACATATAAACCCTGTTAATCAAGAATCAGTGAGTTTGGGGGCCAGTTACTTCTGTTCTGCAGAATTAATCCTTTTATTTCTTGTCATTTTATTTTTTTAAAATAAAATTTCTTTATTTCTTAAATAAATATTTCTTTAATAAAATGCCTTCATGATGTTTGTTCACAGCAGTCATCGGCATCTACTAGCCCAATGGTCTGATTCACTTGTTTCATTTATCTTTCTAGTAACTGATAATGGCACGTGACTCCCTTACCTCTTCCATGGACAGACCCAGCATGGAGCCAACATGCCTCCCTGACACCTTCTCCTTTGCTGAGGACATGATGTTTTTCATCTCAGCATCACTGGCAGAGAGAGGACGAGAACGCTGTAGGATTACAATAAGAAGTCCAGTTTTAGATGTTTCTTCAAATTTTATTCCAATTATTTTTCACTGATTCCACATGCTAGACTCATCTGCCCAGGAAAAGATACATACTCAAAGCCAGTATTCAAAATCAAAGCAGATTCAAGGGCATCAATGTCAAGTTTCACACTCCCTTCCTACAACTATAGCAAGGACCACGCTGCATTAGGTACCAAAATCAATGTTCACATTCTTAGTGTTGGGCCACAGAGCTACTTCCTAAAGCAGAAGAAACCTATTTTCTTTCTATATGGGCAGAATACAACACATGTTCCTGGTTTTGGTACGTGTGGCGTATCATGACTAGTAATCTGCTTGAGAGATGAAGCCACACTATTGAAATTCAGCTCCTCGGTTATTTTACCAGTTCCAAGTACTCAAATTACCACAGTAAAAATCTTTACTGAGAAATGACTTTTCATTTTCTTCTATCATATCAGTTTCAGTCTCAAAGTGGTCATCCGAGTTAGTCCTAGGCAAGAATATAATGGAAAGAAAAGTGGGGAGAAAGTAGAATCTGAAATTCTGGCAAGACATTTTCGACCTAGAGGCACTGCCAAGGCTGGAATCAAAGCTTTTGAGACAATAGGTCCTAAAGAAAGTTTTTAAATCCCTGAGATCAAAGTAGCTGCAGCTAAAAACAGGTTCAGCTGCAGTACTGATTAAGAGCTCAGTTTGGGCCATCTCTAGAATGAACCATTAAGAATGTGCTCATTTATTCCATATGGTTTTGATCCATCAATACAGGAGAAAGGTGAGATTAAATCAAAAACAGGATAAGCCTTAGAACTGAGAGTACCGTACATAATCCAGAGGGTATTCAAATTCAGACGAGTGAAGAAGATGGTAGAATACACATAGAACCTAGACTCATTTTCTTCATTAAGGATCACCCAACATTCAGGAATATTGCAGAGCCAACATGAGCCTCTTTTTACGAAAACAGCTAAATCTTACATAACAATTCAAATATTGAATTGATTATAGGCAGTTTCAGTTCTTAGAGATTCTAGGATATCACAGACTCACTTCATAACAAGGCAGGATGTTAAGCACAAAGTGCTATCAAACAGGAAGGAACTTCCCTCACTCCTTACTGTATCATTAATCTTACAGCAAACTCTTAACTTCCAAACAGTAAAGTAATGCAACAATCACTAAGGACAGCAGAGAGTCGGAAACAAAACAAAAAATGGAATAAAAGAGTAACGGAAACAACAAATAGGCATGCAACCCTGACAATCACAGGAAAGGAAGAATCTACGAGACTCAACTGATTAATTCCAACATGACAACTTCATATTTTCCCTCATGGCTCTGCAACCCCCTCTTTTTTTTTCTCGTTTTCCTTATTTTTGTTGCTAGTAGTATAGAAAGGCTACTTGATCTAAGAACTTATCAGAATACAAATTAAGGTTCTCCCATTAAAAAAAATATTATTTCCAAAACCTAAAACAGGAAAGTTTTTCCCTTTACAATGCAGAAAAACCATGCAGGGGATGCAATTTATTGAATTAACATTCAAGTTGCAATGTTGCATTGCCTGAATCAGTATCCGCTCCTTCCCTAAAAACTGAAATCTTAGAAATGTGTTTTTCTTAAAATTATTTCTATCCTGTTTCTACTTCAATCTGAAGCATTCCAGATGACTCACAAAAGATCTAAAAACATTCCAAGTTCAAAAATAAAATATCACAAAGTATCCTGCCTAATCCAGGAAGGTACCAGAAGCCACCTACACAAGCAAGTCATTACATTCTGACAATTCCCTCTTCTCTGCACCTCCTATACTTACCCTGCTCTTGAACTGTGTATATGGATGACTTGCCCACTTACTAGCTCTCTCAAAGCACGGAAGGCATTGCTTTGTCTCCTGACTAGTCCTCCAATATGGCAACCAAATGCTGAGATGTGTAGAAAGCGTGTTGTAACATGTTTAAGTACATGATCCCCAGATGTTCCTGGACTGCAGCTCCCAGAAGTCTTCATCACTAACTGAGCTGGCCAGGATTTCTGGGAGTTGCAGTCCAGGAACATCTGGGGACCCACAGGTTGAGAACCACTGAGCTACACAGTCCCAGGTTGCGATCAGAAGAAGGAATTAGTAAACCATTGCTGGGAATTCTCTACCTGGTAAAGCTTGGTAACCCTATGTCAGAATTAACTTGACAATACATGGTTATTATTTTAAAGACACCAACAAGATTATTAACATATTATTGCTTTTTTAAAAGCACTGCAATTATAATGAATATGAAATGTATTTCATTATAATATACATAGGTTACTTAGTGATGCAGCATAAAGCTTATTACCTACCAATTTGGCATTTGATGATCGAAACTGTGCAGAGACTGGACGCTACAAGAAGATAAAAAAGAATAAAGATTTTATGTTATTCTCTAAACACTGCCATTATTCCTCCCTGTGTAGCACTGCACAAAGCATTTGTTTCTTATTTGTATAAAAAAAGTCTGGTTAGTGTCATATTTACAACCTCCTAAATGTGTATTCGTGATATTTAAGAGGCACATATATCTTGAGCAGATCATAATACAGAAAATGTTTAAAACCAAGAACAACTTCTGCTTCATAGCAATAGCCTCTGGAAGTAGATGGGGCTACAATTGATGTGTACGAAGAAGAGGAGTCATGATTTAATTCAGGCTAAATACCATATTCATTCTCAAGAAAAGTGACAAATTTCAGATTTTCCTCTATTTCTCTTACATTAAACAACTTTTTGAAGTACAAAATTTACAAGCATAGAAAGAAAGCATATCTTTGGCATCAAGTTTGTTTACAGAAGGTCTGTGTGTATCCTGATGTTGGCATTGCCATTATTTCACTGTCAACGTGAATGTATTTAGAGCAATAGACTATGTCCAATTTTCAGCATATCTTGCCAGAATTCCATGTAGTCATGCTGGCCAGAATTTTCCTGTAGATTCGGTGATAAAGCAAATCAAACGATTTCATGTTGAAAAATAATTGTCCAGCTTAGCAGCTGCTTTTGATACCTGAAGGGGATGTGGTTTTGCACTGTTATTAGCCGCTATTAGCAAGGATATTAGATCTTTCTTTAGCCATTGTCCATGACTGCTGATGGCACTGTATAAACAAACAAAAAAACACCAGAGGGATACCAATTTTTTAACCATGTAGTAGCCAACTTATTTGTCAGCAACTCAGAAGCCATCCATTATGAAGTACTACCAACACACTAGAAGATGCCCCTGAAATATAAGTTTGTCACTCAATATACCAGCAAAGGAGTATTATTTTAATCTTAAAGCTACTTTTTATTTCCTCCTTACTTGAGGTTTCTGGTAGGGATTTCTCCTTGCCTCAGAGGAATAATAAGGTGTCCGGCTTAACCGCTGACCTGGATCCTGACAGACAAACCCTGAGAGAGAGAGAGAGAGAGAGAGAGAGAAACAGTCTATATAAAAATATTCAAATTAAAGACAGTTTGCTTCACTTTGCATTGATTGATAGCCTTGGCAGCATAATCATTCCATCAAAGGAACCTCCTCAACTAGTCTGCCATGGATGTCATCCCATAAATATATGAACTACCTGTACGTAATGGAATGGTTCTCCTAGACAGTATGAAAATACCCTGCTTGAATTGCCTTTCAGTGTGTACCAAATTCAAACAATTTTGTGAGAAGTTGTAGTGTAGTAAGTAATGCAACAAGAATAAAGCATGAGTGGTGTGAGCAAAATATAGAGCTTGTGGAGGTCTTTTCATCGGCTGGTATCTGTTATGCTTTGACAAGGTTTTATTTTATTTTTCTGACAAGATTCCAGTTAAGATAAGTAGAAAATGAGATTTATGCTCACAAAACTATAGTAATCTACCCATAGTGTCAGAGCATCACACAAATAACAGCTCCTGAACACACCACTCTAGAATCTATATTCATACTTTCAATGGGTCTTTCATACTACCGTATATAGTTTTGCTTGGCAATCCTTGACTATCTATCAACTAGTATATAGCCTCCCTTTAAAAATAATTCTGAAGCTGCTATTACAACATGGCATTTCAATGTATAACACAGTCATCCCCTTAAAATCAAAACAATTATTCCCTCAATCCTTGCAAAAACAACACACACGAGTGCTAAAATACTGGACTGGAATTGGCATGCCGCTTACCTACAAGTGTAAACATGTCTGAGATCATACTAGCTTTAATCTTCAAGTCCAAAGGAGCATCACTATCCAACATGAAGGGAGAGAAATAAAACAAATAAATGACCCGCTGCATTAATCCACTTAGTCCAAATCACATTGGAATAATTCAAGGAAACACAACTCTGGGCATTTCAACTTTATGAACATCTTCCTTCCTCAGAATCTTTAGACATAAAGGAATGTTAGCCCAGGATTCCCTTTTTCCTAATATATGAATGAAACCCAATATTCTAGGATTTGTTTTCTTTGGGACAAAGATTGAATTTTATCTGATTCTTGTGCTACAGTTAGCAAAACAGATGCTCACTCCATAAAAATCTTATACTGCTACTACTTGCATTCAAGAGGGCAAGAGATGCTTAAATGTGGGGCTGGAGTGTGTGTGTCAAGTATAACCACAAAAAGTGTTTGGCCAGGAACAAAGAACTTAACATAAGAACATAAGAACATAAGAAGAGCCATGCTGGATCAGGCCAAAGGCCCATCTAGTCCAGCTTCCTGTATCTCACAGTGGCCCCACCAGATGCCCCTGGGAGCGCATGAGACTAGATATCTGTCTCCTGATAGCACTCCCCTGTATCTGGACCTTGAAGTACCCCGGTTTTAAGCCTGGAGATTACACATCTCCCTCATGGTTTGTAACCCGTGATGGACTTTTCCCCCAGGAATCTGTCCAATCCCCTTTTGAAGGCATCCAAGGCCAGATGCCATCACCACATCCTGTGGCAGGGAGTTCCACAGACTAACAACGCGCTGGGTGAAAAAATATTTTCTTTTGTCTGTTCTCGCTCTCCCAGCCCTCAGTTTGAGTGTATGTCCCCTAGTTCTGGTATTTTGTGAGAGGGAGAAGAGTGTCCCTCTATCCACTTGACTCATGCCCTGCATTATTTTGTACGTCTCAATCATATCCCCCCTGGGGAACTGGTTGTAAACAGCAACTTCATTAAATCCTCCAGGAGATGGCTAAGATCTCACGAGCATTTAAGAAGCTACCTCTTCACACACTTCCTCAAAGAGTCATTTGCCCCAAGCATGAAGAGTTCCAGAGGAGACACTGCATTAAACCCCCCTTTAAGCAGATAAGCTGATGTACATCCCCCCCCCATTCAACCGAATCTATGCAGAAAATATACTCCTCTTTACTTGAAGAATAAGCATCTCTCAGATGCAACAGAAGAAAGAGACTGGAGTGTGCTATCTGGGATCTCTCTGCACTAGTTCTGTCAGAAATTTCCAGAAAAATCTCACTACAAAAAAGGCCCTGATCCTCCACCCAGGCCAAGAATAAAAGGAAAAGGAAAAGAGTGGTATGAAGAAACTAAGATGAAGGTGAGTTGCAGAGTTTCAACTTAATGCCATGACCTGCTTGTTTCTGACAGACAAATACACAACTCTCTCACTACTCAGTTGGCCCTGTTCAATCCTGTCTCTTGCAAAGCTAGTCAAGAGGATGTGGCACAGCAGGAGATTTTGGAACAGGTTGTAAACAGCAACTAGGTGTGATACCATAGCATGTCCCACTCCACTCCGTCCCCCTCCCCAAAATTCTTCTCCATCTCAGTGTAATATCCCATCTGTATCTGTGGCACAACAGACATGGGGGAGGGGTCCTGAAAGTTCAAGTATTTCTTAAAAATAAGATGATTAAATGCCAGGGAGCTCAACAAAAGTTTCCAATTTCCAGAGACAAGGAAGTCTCCTCAATGGAACTGTCAAGAGGGGACCATTAAAAAGATGCAGCCAAATCCCTGGAAACAAGATTCATTCACAACTTATTTTAAAATAGAAGTAGGAAAATATGGCCTTCTAGATATTTTTGAACGAACTCCTATAATCCCTCACTATTGATGATGGGCTGATGGGAGGTAATAAATATCTAGAGGGCCAGGGCTTCCTATGTCTGCCCTAAAGGGTTAATTTACTCAGTTGTTTAAATCAAGGCAGATTTCAAATCCCACCTTTCCCAAGAATTCCTTACCAGGCCAGGGAAGGAGACAAATTCACCTCCAGCAGCCAAGGCTTAAGTGTTGAATCAATGAGGACATCAAAGCCATAAAGCTCTGGAAGAAAACAAACAGCAAATATACATACTGTACCATTATGTCATCTAGAAATGACATAATGGCATTTACAATTACTTAAGTCAACAGCACAAGTATAAATTAACTGATCTTGGTTGAACCCAATATCAAGCTTACCATGTAAGATTGGGAAGTTTTATTTATTTCTTAAGAAAGTAATACAGATTATTGTGACTGGTTTTAAACTGCTTGAGCCCTACTACTACATCATGCTTCTGCGCGTACAACCATACAGCAGGATAAATGTATTAAGTCATACCAGGGGATTCAAATTTCTTTTTTTGGTCTGGTTAAACTACAGTAATTAGCCACACAGGGAGAGGGGAAATTGGCTAAGCAATTGTTTGCCAGTTGTTAGCTCTTCTCTAGCCCAGCAGGAGCACAGATAAAAAACTATGTAATAAGTTGTAAACAAGGGGAAACGGCAATTTCCTCCTCTTGATGTCTATTTTTTTTTACTTTCTACTTTCTCATTCTCTCTCTCTCTCTTTATTGGTGTGTAAGTGTCCTAGTGCTTCCTAGATGCCCTAAGCCCATCCGATCTTGCCAGATTTTGGGAGCTAAGCAGGGTCAGGCCTGGTTAGTACTTGGATGGGAGACCACCAGGGAATGCAAGGTGCTGTAGGCACCTGGAGTAGGAACTGGCAAGCCACTCCAGTATTCCTGCCAAGAAAACTCCATTTTATTTATTTTATTTATTTTCAAATTTGTATACCGCACCTATTTCCCGAACGAGAACTCAGGGCGGTTTACATAAAAGTTTTTTTAAAAGTTAAAAACAATACCAATAACAGTAACATCCAAATCAGGCAATCACTCTTGGCGAGGGGCAGAGGGGAATTTAAAAAAAAAGGAGTGCATCCCTAGCCGTTACCGAAGGCGTTGCTAAATAGCCAGGTCTTCAGAGCTTTCTTAAACGACGCCAGCGAAGGACCCTGCCGTAACTCGCTCGGCAAGGAGTTCCAGATAGTGGGGCCAGCAGCCGAGAAGGCCCATTTGTGAGTACTCGCTTTACGGGCCTCCTTCGGAGTGACGGTCCGAAGCAAGAGGGCCAAGGAAGATCGGGTGGGTCGGGCCAGGTCTAATTGTCAGAAAATATGCTCTGCCAGATAGACAGGGGCCAAACCATGGAGGGTTTTGTAAACCAAAACCAACACCTTGAACCTTATTCGGGAGGCAACGGGCAACCAGTGCAGGCAGGCCAGGATGGGGGTGATGCGGTCAACCACCAACCTGGCCTACCCGCTGCAGTCGCCGAACAAGGTTCACGGGAAGCCCCATGTAGAGAGCCAGTAATCCTGGCCAGCGCCTGTACCACTGTCCTCAGGAGTCCCCCATCAAGCTGCAATCTGGGCGAAGCCTAAGATGGTAAAAGGCATCTGGTCACAGCTGCCACCTTGGACTCCAGGGACAGGTCCAGATCTGGACGGCCCAGACTCCTCACTCTTTGAGCTGGAGGTCCCCACCCAGACTGGGAAGAGGGCCACTGTACCCATCCTGGCCACCCTCGAAGAACAGAACCTCGGTGTTTCCAGGGCTGAGCCTGAGTCTGTGGACCTTGGTCCAATCCAGAACTGCGGCCAGGCAACGATCAAGGGTCTGGACGGCCTCCACTGCGGAGCTGGAAAAGGAGAGATAGAGCTGTGTGTCATCAGCGTACTGATGACAGCAAGCTCCAAAACTCCGGATGATCTCAGCCAGCGGCTTCATGTAGATGTTAAAGAGCATTGGGGAGAGGGCCGACCCCTGAGGCACCCCACAAGAGAGTGTCCAGGGAGCCAACAACTCACCCCCAAGCTCACTCGCTGGGTGCGGCCCTCAAGGAAGGAACGGAGCCAGCCAAAGGCCAAACCCCCAATCCCCACCTCCGAGAGCCGCCCCAGGAGGATACCGTGGTCGACGGTAACAAAAGCCGCTGACTGGTCGAGAAGGACCAGCAAGGTAGAGCAACCCCTGTCAGCCCTCCTCAACAGATTATCGTGCAGAGCGACCAGAGCCGTCTCAGTCCCATGACGTGGCCTAAACCCCAATTGGAAAGGATCCAGGACATGGTTCTCCTCCAGGAACGACTGGAGACACAGGGCAGCGACCCGCTCGATCACCTTGCCCATAAAGGGGACATTGGCTATAGGGCAATAGTTGGACATATCGTCTACAGCCAAGCCAGGTCTTTTGATAATGGGCTTCACCACCGTCTCCTTCAGATGACTGGGAAAGATCCCGCCTCTGAAGGAAGCAGAGGCAATTAGTGAAGCCCATTCCAGCATGCTCCCTCCGGCGGTCTTGATCAGCCAGGAAGGGCAAGGGTCGAACAGAGAAGCCGCAGGCCTGCAATGCCCCAGGGCCCTGGAGGCATCCATTGGTGTAACAGGCCGAAACTCTCCGACCGGCATCCAGCTCGGAACGGATGGCCTCTATCTTAGGTCTAAAAAAGGCTGTGAAAGACTCACTAGTGAAATCACTAGGAGGAGGCCCCGGCGGACCGGGATTGGTGAGGTCTCGAACCACCTGGAACAATTCCGCCTGATGATTCAAGGCCTCACCAATTCTCAGGGAGGCATAAGATCTCCTTGCGTCCCTGATCGCTCGGGAATAGCGACCGGTCAACGCCTTAACCGCAGCCCAATTCAAAGCCGTCCAGGCTTTCCGCCATCTGCTCTCAAGCCTCCTCCGCTCTTGTTTCATCACCCGCAACTCCATGGTGAACCACAGAGAAGAGCGGGCTGGGCATCGGATAAGGCGCTTGGGGGCAATCCGGTCAACTACCCCGGTCACATCCTTGTACCACCTTTCAACCAGGGAGTCGACTGGATCGTCAACCAGACCGTCCGTTACACCCCCGAAGGTCTCCGAAAACCACACTGGGTCCAGGAGTCCATGGACATGGGGTCACGGAGAGTCGGTCATGACTGTAACTACACAACACAAGGTGTCCTAGTGCAATAGCACTGGAACTAAAATGTTAGTATTCTTTGCAAAGATCCAACCCTCGCATGCTTGATCTTTGCGCCTCACCCAGCCACGATACCATTGTGACAATCACAAGCTTTTCTTTCCTTCAGAACCCACAGTGGAAAGAAAAAAAGGCCAGTGGTGGCTCTACAGAGACAGAGTAGAAGCGGGGACAATTGGGAAGAGCAGGGATCTGGAAAGGTCAGAGTGCTGGCATTAAGGTGTTTTTAAAACGAAAGAAAAAGAAAGAAAGAAAGAAAGAAAGAAAGAAAGAAAGAAAGAAAGAAAGAAAATGAAAAGATCCTGGATGGGTCTTTGCCCTCTTCCTTGCTGCTCAGCCGCCACAATTTTCTGCATCATTTCAACCAATGGTTTAAAACATGAAAGAAAGAAAGTGGAGACAAAATCCTGGATGGGTCTTTGACTCCAAGCTGATTTCTGCTGACTTTTCTACAATTTTCTGCATCATTTCAACCAAAGGGTTCTTGCTTCACCTGAGGCAGTTCCTCATGTTGAGATCTCAGCATGACAACAGACATATTTGGAGAAAACAACTGTTTATTCGCCAAGGTAATAATGGCAAAAAAATGGAAAAAACTGAGTCATGACCATCAAACGAAGAAGGGAGAGAGAAATGCCTGAATATGCCATAATGATAAAACTTACAAACTATATCAACAGCAGACTGATCAAAGAATCTGATTAAAAGCAAAAAATTATTTTGATTATCTGAATAGATAAAACAGGGATACAATTATGAGGAAATACTTGTAAAGAAGGAAGCAGAGGCTCAAGAAGTAAATTATAATTAAAACTAAGAATGAATCTAGGTTCAGCATATATTTCAAAATACTAAGCAAATTTAAAGTACAGTGGTAACTCAATTTAAGAAATTAATTTGTTCTCTGGGCAGTTTTGTAATGCAAAAATTTTGTAATCCAAAACGCGTTTTCCCATAGGAATGCATGAGAAACCAATTAACCCGTTCTGGAGATCTGAAAAAAAGGCAAAAAAGAGCCTTTTATCTGTGCAAAACTCTTTATAAAGTGCACTTTAAAGGCATGCAGAGCAGGAAACACCCCCTTGCAATGCAAACACTCGAAAAAAAAGCATTCAAACAATAAAAACCAGCTCACCCTTCTGCAATGCAATACAATAAAAAATGCTCAGAAAAAAACATGTAAACAACAGAGATCAGCTCAGTCCCTCCCATAATGCAATGCAATGCAATCAAAAATGCCTTTCTACCACTTAAAAATGCATCCAAACAGTTCAAAAGGTCCCAAAACTGCTGCAAAAATGTCAAGAATGGCTCCAAAACCCAATGAAAAAAACAGTTTCCAGCCCTCCACAAACTACAGAGGTACAAAACCTCCTGGGTAGTACTTTTCTTGTGATGCATTCAATGGGCATCCCATTGAAAATTTTCATGAACTGAAACATCCCCATTCCCAGAAATTTATTTTCATAAACCATTTTTTCATTAACCAAGGCATTCGTAAACTGAGGTACCACTGTACTGAATAGTGTGCTTAATATGAAGTACAGTATACAGTGGTACCCCGACTTAAGAGCAGCTCAACTTAAGAGCAATTTGACTCAAGAGCGGAAAACTGTTGGCATTTTAACTGCCGCCTTACAAATTTTAGAAATGGTCTGCTCGACTTACAATTTTTTTTTCATTTTTTAAACTTATTGTTTTCAGTTTTTTAGATAGGTACCCTGATGTAGGAGTAGTTCGACTTAAGAGCATGCATTCGGAATGGATTAAATTCGTAAGTCAAGGTACCACTGCACTATACAAGTAATGTACATAAATATATCAAACATTTGAGATGTTCAAAATTGTATGTAACATTGTCTTTGTTATCCTTTTTGATTTCCCAATTTAATAAAAAGAGAGGGGGAAAACAACTGCTTGCCGTGGTCCTGTCCCGTGCGCCTCCTCAAAGGACCCTTCTGCCTCAGATAAACATAAACCGTCCATTCAATTGGCCCCACCTCTCCTAATTCCACCAGAACTCCTTCTCCTTCCATTCTCCTGCCTTCTTATCTTCCTCCCCTCAAGTTCCTTCCTCTCGTAGCCCTCTACCATTGGCTCTTTCCTTCCCACTCTCTCTTTGAATTCCCTGCCATTCTTCTCCTCTAGCTCCATCCCTGACACTGCTGGCAACAATGCGCACATCCCGCTTCCAACCCAGCCTGCCTGGATGAGGGAGGGGAGAGCTCACTCCTCAACTCTCCTCTCTCAGTCGCTCTCTCCTCACATCAGCCTGTTCCAATCCTGCAGCATTTCCCACATGTTCTGCAAATGTGAAACACCCTGAGTTATCAGTCTTACCTATGGACTCCCGTATTTTTCAACTCCTTGTGTTCAAAAGTAGATACAATTAATTTGTTCAGACTGATAATGGTGCTGTTTACAATATGACTTCTACAGATAGGGCTTCAGAGAAAATATAATATACAGTTTCTCCATAAATGTCTCCAGATATCAACATTTCAACAGTTATTTTCAACACATCTGTATGCATAACACTTCTATCGCACTATGGCTGAAATCTGCTGGGTAAGAAATCTGCCAAGAGCAAAGAAGCAAGAGAAACTGTGAACAACAGTTTAGGGCTCTAACAAAAGGAGAGCTTGTACCATTTTAATTTCACAGTTAAGTGCTAGTCCTAACAGAAGCTAACCCAGCATCAAGATAACATGAAGTTTATCTTGCTTTGTGTACCACACTTTTAAATGGATTCCCAGGCCTTTGTCAACCCTTTCAGAAATCTGGTTTCTTTATTTTTATTGCTTTACACTGGGAAGAGAAGTTTAGCGTCATGACACTTCTGAGGCACTTCTGAGATATAAGGTCAGTGTAAAAGGTACACTAATTTAATTGGCACCAATTAAGAACAAAGCCAGAGGGGAGGTGGAGAGAAATGAAGGAAGTGATTCACTGCATACCTACCAGATAGAACTTGCAAAAAGTCATCCCAGGATTCATGCCCACTCACCTACTCCTTAAGCGGCTTATTTGTAGTTTCAGTTTTAGTTTTTGTCGTCCTGGCCGTAAGTCTGCCGGTGGATTATATTATAAGATTGCTTTGTTTCTCATTACCGTTTATGTGTTGTGACAACTGCTTTCTTTTTATTCTTGATTTTTGACAGTAGTTTGATGGTAAATGTGACTGTTGTGAACTGCCCGGAGTTCCTTTGGAAGATGGGCAGTATAGAAATGTATAAATAAATAAATAAATAAATAAATAAATAAATAAATAAATAAATAAATAAATAAATAAATAAATGAGGGCAAAACAATTGTTTTGACGGATGCTGGGTGTTTGGCTGTTCTAGTCATGGCAGATGAGGAGACAGAAGCCGCACACCAGCTCCTTCATTCTCTCAGTTTTCTCACTTTGGAAATACTGTATAAGTTTTTCCTCATTCAAAGCACCACCATTGCCACTGCATCTTCCGTCCCCCTACTTTCGTCCACAATAGTTCCCCTGTCCCAGTAAATGGAGTTTCTGCTGAAGCCATTTAATGGCACATGACAATTTGGAGACAAATCTGGGGGTAAACGTCATGCTCTTTCAAAACAAAACAACAAAGAGGATGAGGTACCAAATGTTCCAATTGGAATATTTCAATTGGAATATTTGGTTCATATTCTAAATGGCCAGACACAACACTGGGAGAGGGCTTCACAGACGCAACACTGAGGGGTTTTGTGTGTGTGTGTGTGTGTGTGTGTGTGTGTGTGTGTGTGTGTGTGTGTGTGTGTGTGTGTGTGTGTGTGTGTGTGTGTGTGTGTGTGTGTGTGTGTGTGTGTGATGTGCTACCAATAGCATCCACTTGGAGACACAGGGAAAAGAATAATAAAATATTTACTCCCACCCACATTTCCCATGCAACACACAATGTGCATGGCTTCTGCCCATAGGTTGTTAACCCCATGTCTTCTTCGCCTACTTCATGAAGCTGATAACGCATTGTTTCTCACTCATGAAATCTCAAAATGTGCGACATTTACAAAGCATCACTGTAACTGCTTCTTTGGACACACTATAGTTCCAACATCTTCATACAGGAAATTCTTTGAATCACAAGTTATATCTGCATGTTTTAAAACTTTACCATGAGAGTAGAGTAACATCTTCAACTGTCTAAAGGCACATAGTCATAGCTATGCTCCACGTCTTTTTAGAAAGTCGTTTCACGTGTGGGCAGCCGTTATGAAGTACTTACTGCCAAACGCAACGAGTTTATGCCAAACACAGAGCGCTCATGGGTCTGACGAGGAAAATGATAGCTTGGAAATTGTGCAAGAAATTCAGGCGCCTCGTTTACAGCTGCTTGAAACAGCCAGGCTTTGCCATGTCACTCGCCTTTGTAAAGGGATTAGAGAAGGAGGATTGATTAAAGGAGGGCCGCTGTGTTCTGGGATATCTTCCTCTCAGCCGGCTGCACCAGGACTGACAGCTCATATTGCGCTAGATGTTATATGATGAGCACAATGGAAGGGGGGGGGAGAGACCTGAGGATCAGGTTTCCTTAGATGTTTTCCTAACTTTCCACTTGCACCAGCATCTACAAACAGCAAATGACAATTTCCTCTTTATAGTCTTTCTTCACAGTCTTACAGGACACTGTCTTTTCAGCAGTGACTATTAACTAGTTTCAGCAAACTGAGTTTCCTCTTGACAGAAGAGTTTGCAAACAAGACTTCCAGATTCTTAACCAGAGACATCTCCCTCCTTCCTCTGAAGAAACAGCTAAGCGTCCCAGCTTTGCTGCCCCATTTGCACTGCTGCCTGCAGTGACTGCCTCACTTCCGCTTACGGCAGAACTAGCCTTGGCTGAAGCCTAAATTTGACAGCAACTGGCAAAAACAGCACATTCCTGTATCATTTTATATAGCTGGGCTTAACTGGAACATTCTACTGTTAACTGGTCAGTGAGAAAATTAGAAGAAATCTGGCATTACCTTCTTTACAGTTGCAGGCTTTCTGATCAGCGTGCAGGGGAAGGGACCTAACAGAAACAGTGTCTATGTTCTCCAACCTCCAGGGTCTTGAGGATGCCAAAGGTATGACCCTGGTGCCATCAAAGCCCTAAACGGCTTGGGACCTAGATACCTGAAGGACCGCCTCCTTCCATATGAACCTACCCGGCAATTAAGATCTAGCCAGGGGGCCCTCTTGAAAGAGCCATCCCTCAAGGAGGTGAGAGGGATGGCTTGTAGACATAGGGCCTTCTCGGCAGCTGCCCCAAAGTTATGGAATGCCCTCCCAAGTGAGATCCGCCTGGCGCCAACATTGATGACATTTCGGCGCCAGGTAAAAACCTTCCTGTTCCAGAAGTTTTTTAATTGATACAACATAGACTGGGGTCCTTTGATGGCAATTTTAGTGATGATTTTAGTATAAGGTTTTGCTGTTGTTTTAATTATTTATTGATATTTGATGTCTTAACTGTTTTAATTCCTTGTTGTAAGCCGCCCAGAGACCTTTGGGTAGTGGGCGGCATATAAGCTGTAAAAATAAATAAATAAATAAATAAATAAAACTCTAAAGGAGCTCCGCCATTTGAGAAGCACTCCTTAAATTGTGCAGCTTAGTCAGGAGCTGGCTTTATGGATCTTTCCCAAAACCTCCAAGCTAAATGAATAACCTCTATAACAGTGGTGTCCAAACTTCAGTGCTCCAGATGCTTTGGACCACAACTCCCACAGTCCTTTGACATTGGCAATCTAGGCTTGGAATTCTGGGAGTTGTGGTTCAAAACATCTGGAGGGCCAAAGTTTGACACCCTTGCTCTATAAGTATCAGGAAACTTCAGCAGGTCCAAAACACAACTGCCAGATTGCTCATTGGGGCTTGTTATAAGGATCACAAAAAATCTTATTGTCGCAGACCCACTAGCTGCCAATGTATTTCTGGGATGAATTCAAGGTGTTAGTTCTCACCTATAAAGGCCTAAATGGCTTGGGCCCCACTTATCTCAAGGACCGCATGTCCCTTTATGAGCCTGCTTGGGAGTTGCAACCATCGGAGAGGATGTTCTCTTGATCCTGCCACTGTCAAAGGTGTGTTTGGTGGATACATGAGAAAGGACCGTCTCTGTTGCTGCTCCCAGACTTTGGAAATAGGTTCCCCCCCACACACACCTTTCACAAGAATACAAAAACTCTTCAGGCACTTTCCCGGAGTGACTGACTACCTGAATGGGAGTTTTAAATTGATTGTTGTACCCTACTGCTTTGAATATGTTTAGGTGTTGCTTAGTCTCTTTTAGTATGGTGTTTGTGTGATCATTTTTAGTATTTGCATACTCACTGTTGTTAGCTTTAATATTGCTTTTTGATGAAGTAAACCACCTTGGGTCCTTTTAAGGAGAAAACAAATAAACAGGCCAGAACAAATTCTATGTTGAATTTTGAAAATGCCCTGGGCATTGCTCCAAAAGAATACATTCCCTATATAAACAGTCTTGGGAATAGGCTATGGAACTGTGATATATTCTAGACTCATAATTATTTCAAGGAAATATTCTAGACTATTATTTCCAGGAACAGAATGGGTGCCAAAGTGAAGAGTGAGTCATAAAATGAAGCTTGCACCTTCATACCAACTTCCCTCTTGCCCACAGGGTAAGGTATCACAGGGCTTCAAAGTATCTGACATGTGCCATAACAGGGCTTTTCTATGCCCACCCAGAAGCAGACTCCAGAAGTCAAAACAATGAAACCTTTAACAGACTTGCTCTGCTATACACCGATCCCCCTCCCTCCTTTTCCTGCTGAATCACCTCTGTAATGGTCTGCTTGGAGTGCTGAAAGCTGCCACTCTCCCTCCTTTAACGCCCACATGCTTCCCTAAACATGTACAAATGGTGAAAAGCTAGGTTCCCCTAGGAGCAAAAAGATATTACAGTCACCTTCCTACCTTGGGATAGCCTTGGTTCGTTCACTGTCAGGCCCAGTCCTGGGTAAAGCTGCTCCATCCCAAGTACTTTTGCCTTGCAGAGGAAAATGTGCCTGCTTTGTTCATTTCCCTCAAAATGCAAGATACCTTTTGACTATGTATACAGGTTACACGGCCTTCACATCAGAACACTGAACAGTGGCATTTTCCAGGCTACCTGCCAAATTAATGCCTTTCCATGATATATACATAATACCTGCAAGTCTCCAGAGAGACTGGAGTTAGACCACCATGGCCTGCAAGGTAGTTAATCTCCCAATACCTGGCTAGTTGGCATTTACAAGAGAGAGAGAAGTTCCCCTGTTGAAGATTAAAAATGAATTTTACAAGAGGAGGTAGCCCTCATGTTCTCCTTTTGGTTCATAACTTGACCAAATATATGTGATAAGACACAACTGTGGGCCTTTGAGGACATATAGTTATTACATATTCTATGGCATTCTAAAGACAAATTCATTATAAGTTGCTGGATAGATAAACTACAATTGTTTCGCTCTTTTATTTTGCCTCACAGATAAAAAGACAGATAAAAACAGAAATCATACAATTTACATTAATGGCTGCCAAATGTATATGAAACTACCTGTACTTCTAAGTACTGGAAAACAGAACACACAACCCCAAAGCAAGCCTATAAAACCCAGAAATAAAAGAACTATCCACAGAAGTGCACTCATGCCAGGTTGAGAACAAAATGGAAGTTGAGGAGGGGTGATGTAACACACAGCATGGAAGAAGAAATAAAGGAAATAATATGCAAATATGTTACCACAGAGTTTTTAATAAGACCCTAATGTTCTTTTTTTAAGTGAAAAATACATGTAGTTTTACTCTTCCTGGTCAGAGAAACAAGGGGAGATAGAAATGTTTCTATATTTTCAAGGCTGAAAAATACAGATATTGCTTATCTAGATTTCAGTAAGGCCTTCAATAAGGTTCCCCATGATATACTTACAAAGACGTTAGCAGAATGTCGGATAGATAGTGCTACTGTTAAGTGGATTTGTAATTAATTGACTGATCGTACCCAAAGGGTGATCATAAATGGCTTCTCTTCAGCTTGGAGAGATGTGACCAGTGGAGTGCCCTGGAGTTTTGTTCTGGGTCCGGTGCTATTCAATATATTTATTAATGACTTGAATGAAGGAATCAAGAGTATGCTGATTAAATATGCAGATGATACCAACTTGGGAGGGGTTGCTAATTCCCTAGAGCAGGCATGTCCAAAGTCAGGCCTGGGGGCCAAATGTGACCCATTTTCAAATTTTGAGTGGCCTGCAGCCTCTTCTTCCCGCCTGCTCAGACTGTCACGCATCCCCGACAGCCTGCCCTTCCCCATACCGGATGGAGATGACAGCTTGCAGTTTTATGGTTTGCCTGCCCTCCCTGCCTCCATCCATCCCCCCAGCCACCTGCCCAGCTTACACACTCCTGGCTCCCTTGCTGCAGCATCCTCCCCACCTCCTTGCATGTTATAGGGACTTGTCCAAAGTCTGGCCCGGGGGCCAAATGTGGCTGAATGGTCGCCCACCACACATTTTCACCTCACCAAATCTGGCCCTCCTTGCAAAAAGTTTGGACACCCCTGCCCTAGAGGATAGGATGAAAACCTTTATATATAGTCAATATAGGCAAAAGAGTTAAATTTTTTTAACATTTTCTAATGGTGGTGTGCCTCGTTTTTTTCACAAGTGTGCTTGACAGACTGCCCTAGAGTGCTGGGCCAAAGCTAACAGAATGGGTTTTAATAGAAAGAAATGTCCTGCATCTAGGTTAAAAAAATGAATTGCACAGATATAGGATGGGAGACACCTGGCTGGAGAATAGTACATGTGAAAGGGATCTGGGAGTGTGGGTGCACCACAAATTGAACATGAGTCAGCAGTGTGATGCGGTGGCCAAGAAAGCCAATGTGATTCTTGGTTGCACTAACAGAAGCATGGTGTCTAGAGAAAGGGAGGTGATAGTACCACTCTATTCTGTTCTGGTCAGACCCCACCGGGAGTACTGTGTCCAGTTCTGTGCATCTCAATTTAAAAGGATTTTGACAACCTTGAATGGGTCCAGAAGAGGGTGACCAGGATGGTTAAAGATCTGGAAGAAATGTCATATAAGGAACAGCTTAAAGAGCTGGGAATGTTTAGCCTTAAAAAAAAAAAAAAGAAGGCTGAGAGGGGATATGATAGCCATATTTAAATATTTGGTTTGTTTTCCATGGCTTCAGAGACTAGGACTGATGGAATGATTTCAAACTACAGGTAAAGAGATTCCATTTGAACATCAGGAAGAACATCATGACAGTTAGAGCTGTCCACCAGTGGAATATGCTGCCACGGAAGATGGTGGAGTCTCCTTCTTTGGAGGATTTTAAGCAGTGGCTGGATGGCCATCTGTCGAGAATCCTGTGATGGGGGTTCCTGCATGGCAGGGGATTGAACTAGATGGCCCTTAAGGTCTATTCCAACTCTATGATTCTATGATTCTATGAACTTACAGTGACTCTAATCGGGGGTTTCAAGGTGACTGCAAGATTTATCATTTCCATCCCCCTAGTGAACTTCATGGCTGAGCTGAGATTCAAGACCAGGCCTCCAGAGTCCTAGACTATCACTCTATCCACTACACCTCACTGGGCATAGTGTGAGACAGTGATAAGGCATCTCATAATCCTGTTTTATCTATGAGAATACTGGTAATAACATTTCTCATTTTTTAGGAGAACCTGAGTTAGGGTTGCTTCTTTTAAGTTAATGAAGGTTGCCAAGTTTCACAGGAATATAGGCAGGGATTTTTGCACAACAGCAGCTTTCACCTTTGGAGAGTATTCATAAATGACTCAATGATCAGGGATGGGGTGGGGATATTTGTTGTTAACAGATTTTTGTTTTGAAAATGACAGACAGCCTAGAGGTGGCCCTAAATAACAAACCAATGAAGGATGGTGCCATGGTTTATGTTAAAAGAGAAACCTAAAAAAATGTGGACGGGACCATGATTTGTTTCTCTTCTCACCAGTATTTTTTGTATGCAAGTCTAATTTTCAGCAACATGTATTTATCCAAACTCCTGACTCAACTGTATATTTTTCTTCAACTGATGTAATAAACCATAGATAGCATTACCAGCTTCTAAATCTACAGAATGAAGCAAAGACATTATTCATTGCCATTCTAACAAAATGGGACGCCTTGCCAAATACTAGTCCCTGAGATGACCGAGGGCACTGGAATAAAATGCTTCTGGTCTCTGCCACTTCCAGCTCTGTGGCTTCTCTCCTGTGTTTGCACAAAGGGCTGCAGGAAGCAGGCAGTGGCTGCCAAAGGGAAGGCTGAGCAGCAGGTACTGGAAAGTGGGAGAAGGCACATAGTGGTACCAGCCGCTACTTTTTGGAACCATTCCCAACATCTTTGCCAGTGAGCTCTCCTTTCTTTGCCAGCAGATAGCTCAGGATAAAAGCCCTGCCAGATCTAAGCTCTACCGCCTCCATGTGGTGCAACCCTTCAAAACACAGGCACAGCAAAAAAGGGGAAAAAAAAAGAGGCCAAGACAGTGGAAGAGCCTTTCCCTCAGAATGCTGAATTTACAAACTTGCCACAAATCATCTTTCCCAGAACCTCTTAAAAAACCCACCAGAATTTCTGTGAGCTATAAATAACCTCTGGATTTTACTTAGCCATTTTTCCATTCTCCAAAGCCTTTATGTATGACAAATTCTGAGAGGACTTCCATTTGTGGGTTCTCAAATTCAGCTTTTTCAACAGCCTAACTATAACCAGGTCAGATACTTGATGCAGGACTCCAAATATCCTGATGAGTCATCTACAGTACTTCTGTCCTTTTATTAAAGTTTAGGGAAATCTTGACTGTAAAATGGACACCCTGAGGATTTTAGGCATGGTGTCAATTTATACTTATACAGTATTAGAATTTCAGCAAAATGAGCAACGTTTCACACATTCTGAAGACTTCCGGAAGAATTGTTCTAACCTAGCAAGAATATGGAAGACCAGAAGCATGACCAGAAGGATATTTATATTTGTGCTACAAATACACACAGAGTACTTTACAGAATTTGGTACAATCTCTATGTTAATGAGGTTTACATTATATATAACCATTCAGCAATGTTCCCCCTAAACTGTGCTCATGCACACACACGCAGAGCTCCATCAGGCCTGCGTATCAGCAGTGGGGTCAAAATTTAGAGAATTTAGAGAGCACCAAAAAAATTTAGAGAACACCAAACCCAATAAAATCAATTCTCAATACACTCAGACATCAAAGAAACAAATTTAGCACTGAGAATTAAAAAATGTATTGAGAAGAAAACATCGTGTCTCAAAGTACCATTATCCAAATCTATTGTACTGTACTATATTTAAAATAATTGTTTTCTTTATATATAAAGAATATTGTGTGGCTAGAGCAAATACAGAAGTGAGGATCTAAAACCAGCGGGACATGTCATCCTTATGGAGGAAGACCTCTGTAGATTCAAGTTCTTATCTTAAAACAAAGAATGACAAAGGCACAAGATAATGGTAGAGACAAGTTTAAGATATCTACAGAAGACATCAGGTAATTTTAAAAATGATACCTCCTAACTTTGGATACAAAAGCGGAAAATGATCACCATCCAATCTTCTTGAGCTCCAGAAATGGGAAAAAGCATGAAGGTCATCACTCTTATCAAGGCTGATTATTAGAACTGTCAAGTTTGGAAAACACGTAGTGGAAGAGGAAAAGACACTAGAAGCCACGAGAAAGCAGCTGAAGGGATGGGGAGTTTCCAACACAAACAAAACCCACCCTCTATTCCTTGTATTTTTGAAGACCCTACACTTTTAGTGACTATTTCTCTACCACAGTTCCAAGTCTTTCTCTGAGCTATGAACCGAAATGGTTTTTAAAGGGAGTTTCACTGCCCAACTTAAATTGCCTCATCTCTATTAACAGCAGTTGCCAGTTATTCCATTAATTAGCTGAGTGCTTTTTTGTTATAATTTTTGCTAGCATAATGAACCCACTAGGTCATCTGTGAATTGAACAAATGACTTTTCTTTCATTTTTAAGCCTCAGCTGTTTATTTAGCTGATGGCCCCACGCCAATATTACATTACTAAGAAAAACAACATTGCTTACTGGTAACAGTTGTTCTTTAACAGTCCATACAGGAGAGGACAGATCAACCCAACTGGACACTTACATTGTGACTGCATGGTAACATCAAAGTACAGCTGTATATAGCCTCAGATGGCCTGTAGAAAGTGTCAGGCCCATTAATGGCACAATATCAAGTGCCATTCATCCACCTGTTCAATCACCTCCAGAGCAGCAGTTAGAAATGTATCACATGTTAACAGAAACTATAATAATTAAGGTGTCTTCAGTTCCTTACCAAAGCAAACACCACGATGCGGGACAAAGGCTTTACAGGCTGAGGCTATAGCCAATTCAGCAGAAAGTATTGTCTTAATTATCAGATCCTCCACACTGGCCATCAGAGCTTGAACAAGAGGAAAGAAAAAGAGAACAAAATACTGATTAAAAGGATTGTTAATCTGCAGTGTCTTAATGGTCCACGCATATGAAGGCTAATATCAGCAGCTGTTTTAATAGAGACCAATGAAAAAAATTATATGTGTAAGTAAATGGCCAGTATAATATCATGCCAAAGTGTAACTGTAAAAGCCAAGTAAAATAACATAGATAACTGTGTGGTTTTTGTAACTGGCTGCCAAGGTTGAAACTGTGCCTCCTGGGAAAAGAGTGGACAAGCTGCACTGTCAGTCGCAGGGCACCTCTAGAAGAAGGGAATGTTAAACTGTTTCTGTGTATTCTTTACCTAGAAAACCCCTGTAAGGGCTTTTCGTACATTGGAATCAACTTCGCAGCATGCAATTATAGTCGACCCTCGTCTAACAGTTTGTATAATATAAATTTGTACAACATAAAAAATTCCAGAGATAGGGGAAATTTGCTTTACAGAATCGCCTATAGGGAGAATCCGTACAACATAAAAATGGTTGCAATTAGGGATAACTCTTTTTTCAATGCATTCCTATGAGAAATTTGTATAAAGGAAAATTTGCTTAACATAATTTCATTTGGAACAAATTAATTCCTTTATACAAGGTACCACTGTATTATTATTAAAACAATGCTCCAATATTGAAGTACAACATGAAAGAACAGATCATTCTATTTCTGATTCATTTTTACAGCCAAATGAGAGCTCTGAAAGCAGATAAATCTAATTTCTACCGGCCTTATCACATTTTTGCTGAAAATATGATAAAACATTTGCCCAGCTTCATTCAACACCTGTAAAATAATAGCTTTATTAGACTTTCAACAGGTATATGTATCGGTGGGCCTAAAGACAGGGGGTATGTGAACTTACTTCTAGAAAATGGCAACCTGTATTATTCTGCCAGACCACTGTAACCTTGCCCAGAAAAGTACCCTCCTGTCCCCAGGTAACTCTTTGACATCTAATGGTCTGACATTAAAGATCTTACAAGTCCTAAAGCGGATGGATCTATTTTCACCACTTTTTAGAGCCCAGATGGGGGTAGAGTTAGTAAGCTGAATTCTGTATCCCACACTTCAAAGTACGCTGGAATGCCCAGTAGTCCAAAACATCTGGAGGGCCAAAGGTTCCCCTCTCCTGTACTAGAGGGTGCCAGGGGACCAGACAAGTGCTTTCAAAATTCCAACAGCAAGAAGGAAGGACAACCCAAAGTATGAAAATTATAGCCAATAGTTGTAAACTCCGAGCAGAAGACTGTGTACAAGCACTCCCACCCACCAAACAAACCAGAATCTGTGCTAACTGCTAATAATATTGCTTGAGACACAAATTGAAATTTATACTGATCATTCATCATGTTCCCAGGGGACCAATCAAAAATGCAAAGTAAAGTATGGAATTCAGGATAAAAAAATTAGGGTATCTCAATAAAATACATGGGTGTTCTTAGAAAGGACAGTTGGAACTATAAGGAGACAATCAATGTCCACTCTAGTATTTGGCCCCACTGTGCAGGACTCTGTCCTGAGTGCACATGTGCCTTCTCCCATGCGATTCATCACAATTAGAACCCAAATGATCGGTGTGGGTATGTTGGGGACAAAAAGCCCTGTGCGGGGGGGGGGGGGGGTAGAGGCATGCACATTCATGTGTATGCCTTGGAGTTAACTTTGGAGACAACATCTGACAGAGAAAAAGTAAGAACATAAGAACATAAGAGCCATGCTGGATCAGGCCAAAGGCCCATCTAGTCCAGCTTTCTGTATCTCACAGTGGCCCCACCAAATGCGTCTCGGAGTGCATGAGACTAGATATCTGTCTCCTGATACCACTCCCCTGCATCTGGCCCTTGAAGTACCCCGGTTTTAAGCCTGGAGATTACACATCTCCATCATGGTTTGTAACCTGTGATGGACTTTTCCTCCAGGAATCTGTCCAATCCCCTTTTGAAGGCATCTAGGCCAGGTGCCATCACCACATCCTGTGGCAGGGAGTTCCACAGACTAACAACGCACTGGGTGAAAAATAGTTTCTTTTGTTGTTCTTACTCTTCCAGCCTACAATTTGAGTGTATATCCCCTAGTTCTGGTATTTTGTGAGAGGGAGAAGAGCTTCCCTCTATCCACTTTACTCATGCCCTGCATTATTTTGTATGTCTCAATCATATCCCCCCTCAGGCGCCTTTTTTCCAGACTAAAGAGGCCCAAATGTTTTAGCCTTTCCTCATAAGGGAGGTGCTCCTGCCCAGTAATCATGTTAGTCGCTCTCTTCTGCACCTTTTCCAGTTCCACTATGTCTTTCTTGAGATGCGGTGACCAGAACTGTACACAATACTCCAGATGTGGCCTTACTATTGTTTTGTATAATGGCATTATAATGTTGGCTGTTTTATTTTCAATCCCCTTTTTGATAATCCCTAGAATGGAATTGGTCTTCTTCACCACTGCCACACATTGGGTAGACACCTTCATGGAGCTGTCCACCAAGACACCAAGATCTCTTTCCTGATCCATCACAGATAACTCAGAGCCCATGAGTTGATAGATAAAGTTTTGATTTTTTGCCCCAATATGCATTACTTTACATTTGGTTACATTAAAACCCATTTGCCATTTCGCAGCCCATTCCCCCAGTTTGGAGAGATCCTTCTGGAGCTCTTCACAATATTCTCTGGTTTTTACCAGACGGAAAAGTTTTATGTCATCTGCAAACTTGGCCACCTCACTGTTCATCCCTGTCTCCAGGTCATTTATGAACAGATTGAAAAGCACCAGTCCCAGGACAGATCCCTGGGGCACACCGCTTTTCACCTCTCTCCAATGTGAAAATTTCCCATTGACACCTACTCTTTGTTTCCTGGATCTCAACCAGTTCTCAATCCATAAGAGGACCTGCCCTCTTATCCCCTGACTGTGACAGAGAAAAAGTAGAATCCTGCCAGGAAAGAATGCAGCCAAGGATTAGGCATGGGAATCCTTTGTTCTACAATAACTAGAAGAATAATGTAAACAGGAAGAACCATAAGAAAATCTTAGGAGGGTGATTAGGCCCACTAGAGCTGATGATTTCTATCAAGATACAAAGCATTTAGAGAAAGGAATGGAATAATTGCTCTCTGCTCACCAGTCGTATCTTTCCCTTCTTGCTTCAGATACCTCAGCATTGCACTCATACTCCACTTGTTTCCATAATCTTCCACTTCAGGGTCATCACAACTAAAACCAAAGAAACAGATTTCACACTGGTAGCCTCTGTAACTCTGTTGCAACTCTTTCAATTTTGTTTTAATTGTTAATTCAAGTTTTGTATTTATTAACCACTGCACCCCGTGGCGCAGTGGTTAAATGCCTCTACTGCTGCTATAACTGTGCTCACGACCTGGGGTTCAATCCCAGGTAGCAGGCTCATGGTTGACTCAACCTTCCATCCTTCCAAGGACAGTAAAATGAGTACCCAGCTTGCTGGGGGCGGGGGGGGGCAATGTGTAGTCTGCATACTGTAATTAAACTGTAAACCGCCCAGAGACTACTTGAAGTGGTATGGGGCGGTATACAGTGGACCTTCATATAACAAGCAGTTTGTTTAACAGAAAAACTGCTTAAAGGAAATGGTATGGTATGGGGCAGTATATAAGCAGAACACTTTGCTTTTTACAGTACAGTGGACCCTTGTATAACAAACAGCTTGTATAACATAAAATTTGTACAACATAAAAAATTCTGGAGATAGGGGAAATTTGCTTAACATAATGGCCTATGACAGTGTTGGCGAGCCTATGGCACGACTGCCAAAGGTGGCACTCGGAGCCCTTTCTGTGGGCACCCAACACCGCCCCTTCACAGCCACCTGTATTCAGGTTAAATTGCTGTATTGGCACTTTGCAAAAAAAATCAGTGGGTTCTAAATTGCAGTTTGGGCACTCAGTCCCTAAAAGGTTTGCCACCACTGGCCTATGCGGAGAATCCGTACAACATAAAAATGGGATTACTCCGTTTTCAATGCATTCCTGGGGGAATTTGTATAAAGGAAAACTTGCATAACATAATTTCATTTGGAATGAATTAATTCCTTTATACAAGGTACCACTGTATATTATTTCATTTGGCAGACTCAATTCATTATTTGCCTTTAAAAGCCTTGTGAAGCTTTTATCCAAAATGGCAATCTGTCATGCCATTAAAAAGATAATAAAACTTTGATAACTTTGCTGTGGTCATGTAAGGCTAAAGAAGTCCCAAGCAAATCCCAAGTACCTGACATAGTCACCACTCTTCTTGTTGACACTGTAGTTTGTTAGATGCATGAACTGGTTTTTGAGATTCTTTGTTCCCTGGTCATATCTAACTGTCGCAAACCTGCAAAATGAGAAGTCAGACCAAAATAATAATTCAAGCCAAAGCAGATCAATTCCTTCATCAGCTTCTTATAAAGAGATGTTACTTTGGGGGAATGGACCAGGTTCGGTTGCTCCCCCTTCTCATCATCTCGAATCATAAAGAAACGCAACCGCCCAGACTCTTGTAATGATTTAGTAATTTGACTGTGACATTTCTTTCACCCCGGATATGAATGCTTAGTTTAGCAACTTCAGTATCCAAAATCATTGACAACTATATTCAAATAAACATTGGCTCCCATGACTCAAGCATTTGTCCTGATTAACAAAGATACAGAGGAGGAGGAAGACAACAAGCTGAACTTAAGGCATCTTCTAACTTTTATCATACACAAAGGTAAACACAAGGAAGCCAAGTCTAAATGATCCCAGGCAAAGTCTAGTAAGATCTCTATACAGTCTCAAATATCTTTCCCCTAATTCTTTTCCTTATAACTTCCAACTTGAGTCCATTTTTCACTACTGCAAAGGTTAGGATTCATTCTCTGCAGAAGGTTACAACTTAGGTGCCTCTGAAGAAGTCTTTAGACATCTGACAACTCAGCACACCAGGAAAAGCTTTCCTTTTTGCAAACGCTAGTCCTCTCCTGAGTTGCAATAAGATGTTCATTACCTTATCAAAGTGACACGTGTATATAATAAAACCAAAGCAAAAATGTCATGGAGCAAGATTATTGTTTTAAAAAGAAAAAGAAAAAGCAGAACATGCTGCTTACATACCACTCCATTGCGCTTAAGGCACTCTCTGGGTGGTTTACAAAGAATTATACAGGCTACACATGGTCTGCCTCCACCCCCAGCAACCTGGGTACTCATTTTACCAACCTCAGAAGGAAGGAAGGATGAGTCAACCTTGAGCCAGCTCTGAACCCTGGGTTGTAAGCAGAGTTTTGGCTGCAGCACAGCAGTTGACCCATTGCTAGAATCGCAGTATTGTTCTTTCCATAGCATTAGTAGGGTCTCCACCTGATCTAAGTTCTTTTTCCTATGTCACAACATCTGGATTATACAAAACATCCCGTTAAAGATATTTGGGTGCAGGGGCCCTATGACAATGAGCTAAATCCTTTAATTTATAAACAGTAAATGCTGAGATTCAACATAATTGGACCAAATGAATACCCTTTGCTTTACTGAAAATACCAAATAAAAATAGACTAACATAAATTGTTTGGCCTGGTCTGTTAGCCTAAACCAGGGGTCCTCAAAGTTTTCAAACCAATGGGATTTGTGACACCGCTGGGGGCCGGATCACAGTTGAAAAGCAGCTGCGATACCTGAAAGCAGGGGGTAGGTGGGGGTTGGACCCAGGGGCCGGATTCAGGACTTCCATATTGAACCCCTGCTCCAAACCAATGGGATTTGTGTACCTAGATCCACCCCTCCTTCAAGGAACCTACCCGGCAATTAAGATCCACCCCTCAAGGAGGTGAAAAGGATGGCTTGTAGGTCTAGGGCCTTTTCGGCAGCTGGCTCCAGGTTATGGAATGCCCTCCCAAGTGACATCCGCCTGGCCCCAACACTGATGAGATTTCGGCACCAGGTCAAAACCTTCCTGTTTCTGAATTTTTTAAAGTAGCATAATATAGATTGTGGGTTCTGGTGGCAATTTTAGTGTTTTGTGTTTAAATGTTTTTATTGCTTTTAATTGTCCATTGCCTTTTTAATGTTTTAACTGTTCATTTTAATTGTAAGCCACCCGGAGACCTTTGGGTAGTGGGCAGCATATAAGTTGTATAAATAAATAAATAAATAAATAAATAAATAAATAAATAAATAAATAAATAAATAAAATGCTCAATTTTTAAAATTCTTTCATACACAAATCTGAGTCATCTCACACTCTGCAAACTTTTCTTTCAAATTCCAGCTAAAACCTCAGCTTTCTTCATTCTCCTTTCTCTGTCTACATCTCTATTAATGCTACTCTTATGTCCTTTAAATAACCCCAGTGTCCTTGTCCAGGAGGCCAAAAGTGGCAGGAAGTTTCAACTTGACCTAACTAATCAAAATATGCTAAGCATCACACTGAAATATAAAATCTTGTGGTTCGAAATGCCTAAGCCTGCCATGAAAACAGGGGATGTGGATCATGAAACCAACTGTTGTTCCTCCACTACTTAAGCGAGCTACATTCCCCAAATGTCACAGGCTTGCCAGCTAGGGGTTACTAAGAGGGGCACTCCGGCTGCTGTAGCAGGCTCTGGCCACAACACAGTCTATGAGGTAATGTGAATTCCTTGGCTCACAGTAAGTACCTGAATATTTTGGAAACCACAGGAATCCAGCAGAGAAAAGGTAAATATCTCCGTGGAGCCAGTGCTAATTAGTGAGCAGGGCTACCAAATAAGGGGGCACTAGAGGGCTCAGGGAACAGGAAAGGAGTGCATTGTTAAAGACATTAAGAGGCTTTGCTGCCTGCTCCTTCATTTCAGACCCTGCGCAGCTCTTGCAGCCACATTCATTTTCCAAGCGCCCTCCTCGCCTGCCTGGGCCCCTCAGACGTGCCTTCAGTTTTCTCCTCACACCATCATGCTTCCACAAAACAATCTGACAGCTTCCTTAGATCAGCCGTCAGAAGTGTCTGCTGAAGACGTCTGAAGACCCAAAACTGCCATCTATTTAAAACCTGAATCTTTTTAATGAATGAAATGTTCCTTTTGAATCCAAACAAAGAAAGCATAGTTTTGGAGACAAACCTCCTCTAAAGCCTGTGCTGGAGTTCCCCCTACTGGCCGTTTATTCTTGTCTTTACAATATATTCCTTGCAGAATCAACGAACAAGAGAGATGATCCGAAAGCTGAGTCGTGGCAAGTGGACTTTTTTTCTTGTGAGATCAAAACGTTTCACTACTCATCCAAGTAGCTTCAGCAGTTGACTGATGAAGCTGCTTGGATGAGGAGCAAAGTGTTTCGATCTCACAAGAAAAGAAGTCCAGTTGCTTTGACTCAACTTTCAGGTAACCTCCCCTGGATGGCTGAGAATCTTTACAGACAAACAAGCGAGATGGACAACCAAAGAAGGCAAAAGAACACAAAAAGAATGAACTGTAAAAATTACATCCAAAGGATATTTTATATGGAACAAACAATAGAAACAGTCAAGTCTCTTGCGCATTATTCTGACAGAATATAATTGGCTGCTATACCATATATCATGGAAGCTACAACCATGTTAATTACTGTACTAAGGTATTACAGTGACCCTTGTATAACAAATGGTTTGTATAACATAAAATCTGTACAACATAAAAATTTCTGGAGATAGGGGAAATTTGCTTAACAGAATTGCCTATGAGGCGAATCTGTACAACATAAAAATGGGATTACTCCATTTTCCATGCATTCCTATGGGGAATTTGTATAAAGGAAAATTTGCTTAACATAATTTCATTTGGAACGAATTAATTACTTTATACAAGGTACCACTATACAGTGTAAAGCTGCAGTTTTCAGTTTCAGTTCAATGTATTCAGGTGGTTGGTAATATTGCTTCATATGAAATAGATCATTTCAAAGACAAATGCTAATGCTTACATAGAACAGGAGTAGGCTGCACAAGCCACCTCATATGATCATATTTATTTTTATCTTCCAAGGTCCATTATACTTAATCAGTATAATTAATTTCTCATGAGAAAGGCACTATGCCAATGACACTACACAATGTGGGCAATCCACAGCTTTATCCTCAACCCAGTACAACTGGTCCAACACCATGCTCCTATCCCAGGTTGCACCATATACAACTGCAAATTGAGCATTGATATGACTAGGGGTATAAATCCTTGCTCGTGTCATTTTCCACACAAAGACAAGGAGCTGCAACAGTCTTTTCCTTGCCAGCAAGGATAATGATGAAATTCCTTGTGCCTTCAATACAGTCCTCACTTTAGCAGGAATGATGGTTTGTGCAAAAATGTGTATTTTCCACAGAAAAACTACCAATTTTGCATAAATGGCTTTTGATACCATCAACCATGCTATCCTTTCAGGATGGCTCAGGGAGTTAGGAGTTGTGCAGTCCTGTGCTGGTTCACTTCCTTCCTCTATGACTGGTCCCCTCCTTTTGGCCACAGGGTTCAGTACTCTCTCCGCTCCTGTTCAACATCTACATGAAACCACTGGATGAGATTATCTGTCACCACAGGGTGAGGTATGATCAGTATGCTGAGTATACTCCATTATACATCTCCATCTCGGGTGAGGTAAGTGATGCGCTGACTCTGCTATCTCAGTGCCTGTAGGGGCCTGAATGGGGAACAACAGGCTTCAACTGGACCTTGGTAAGACACAGTGGCTGTGGGTGAATGGCTCTTCTTTATTTGGAAACGTGTCATCTTTAGTTTTGGATGGGGTTGCACTGCCCCAGACAAACCCGATGCACAACTTTGGGGTCCTCCTGGACTCACAGAACTCCTGCTTGGAAGAGCAGGTGGCAGTTGTGGCCAGGAGGGCCTTTGCGTAACTTTCTGTGGTGGACCAGTTGTGCCCTTTCTTGGATCAGGAAGCCCTCCAGATGGTCACTCGAGTCCTTGTTATCTCCCACATAGACTATTTTAACATGCTCTACATGGGGATGCCCTTGAAGAGTATTCTGAAGTTACTGCTGGCTAAGAATGCAGCGGCATGAGTTATTCTTGGTGCCCCAAGATCGGCACATTTAATACCTCTGTTACGCAAGCTGCACTGGCTGCCAGTTTGCTTCCGGGTCTGATTCAAGGTGTTGGTTATCACCTATAAAGCCCTACATGGAATGGGACCCGGTTTCCTGAGGGACCATGTCATCCCCATTACATCAACCGATCCCACCCAATCGTGAAGGGGGGCATGCTACAGACCCCGTCAACAAGACAATTTCATCTGATGGGGTCTAGGAGACGAGCCTTTTCTGCAGTGGCCCCAGCCCTCTGGAATACCATATCCCCAGAGCTGAGACAGGCCCGCTCGCTCCTGGCCTTCCAGAAAAGTTTAAAGACCTGGTTCTGCCAGCTTGCCTGGGGTGAATCAAGGCACAGTCATGCTTGGAGATGGGTAACATCTTAGATCCTTTGTTTTTTAAAAGCTGTGCCACTTACTGCTGATAATTATTTGCATGTATACGTTTTAAATGCTTTTTAGATTTTTATATCCCCTGTTTTATAATGTTTTGTACTGTAAATTGCCCAGATGGACGGTGACAAATCTAAAATAAATAAATAAATAAATAAATTTCTAAAAATTGTGAAAACAACTCAAGCTTAGGATGCCTGCTGTTTTAAGCACTGTGTGAGTTTTTTGCATACTTCTTTAAAAATGCATGTGAGCAGAACCAGAGCTTGGGAATTCAGTTCCCCATTGTCCCTCCTTGACAGGGGCTGGGGTCAACAATCCTTCCAGCTCTGCAGTTGCATTATTATTATTATTATTATTATTATTATTGTTGTTGTTGTTGTTGTTGTGGTGGTGGTGGTGGTGGTGGTGGTGGTGGTCCCCCGCCCTTTCGCGGCTCATATACTGCGGTCCTGCTATATTGCGGGACCGCAGTACCCTGAAAGGGGTTGAGGGAAAGGGGGGAAGGTTTTGGTGCTGCGGAGACCAGAACCCTTTCCAAAGATCACCTGCCGCTTGCCCGCACTCCCTTTGGGGGTGCAGGTGAGCGGCGCACGATTTTAAAAGGGCTCTCGGCAGTGGAGCCAAGCGCTTGTCTCCGCCGCTGAGAACCCTTTTTAAAAATCGCGCACCGCTCACCTGCACCCCCCGGGAGCAGCGCACAATGTTTAGAATTGTGCCCATCCACCCTACCTGAATCTGCATATTGCGGATTTTCAATGATCACGGGTTGGGTGGGTCCCTAACCCCCACGATAGGCGGGAGGGGTTACTGTAGTAGTAGTAGTAGTAGTAGTAGTAGTAGTAGTAGTAGTAGTAGTAGTAGTAGTTGTTGTTGTTACAGAACCTGGCGGGAGGGCTTAGTTCTTCATACTGCTGTTCTTTTTAAATATGTTTCTTATTAATCTATGTTGATTTGCTGATTATGTCTCCTTATTGTGTTGTTGTTAGGTGTATTTCCTGATTTGTTCTGCTATGTTCGAACCCCGTTGGGAAGATGGGCGGGATATAAATTCAATAATAAATAAATAAATAAATAAATACTGCTCCCAATTGAGGGCAGGAATTTCATAGGGTTTTAAAATTTCTCACTGAAGTATCTCACCATGTTGAAAAGTTTAGTGAGTATTGTTTCTATCCCTAGTCATGCCATACTATCTCAGTTAACAAATGTGGTTATTGAAAAAGCTGTGAAAAGATCAAAGTATTATAAGGCTAACAAATCCTTCAATAAAAATAACACTTTGTAAAAAGTGATAGTGTGCATCTGTGGTCCGGTTAAAATACAGCTATGTTCGCACAGCACAGAGAAATTTCTTGATAGAGACTGAAAAATACTTGATAAGTTATGGCAATGGAACCATGAAAACGTTCACTTGTGCTTATGCTTAGATTCAGTAAAGGTAAAAAACATAAACTGGAGAAGACAGCGTCCACTCCACTACTGCCACCTGAAGGCTACATGCTGAAAAGGCATTTAATTCATTGATTTAATTCACACACCAGAAAAGTGTCTCCTTTATCTCAAAATTTTACACTTGTGGTATGTTGTGCAATCCCTTCACATGATGGCTATACGGTGTAAAAAGTTCAGTTAGTCCCACATAGCCAGAACTACATCAAACTTTCAACTAAACCAGGGGAGGGGAACCTTTGGCCCTCCAAATCTTTTGGACTACAACTCCCAGAATCCCAATCCTATATTGCCAATGATAAAGGGCTGTGGGTGTTGTAATCCAAAACCATCTGGAAGGCCAAAATTTCCCCTCTCTTGGTCTAAATGATTCAAAAATGAGTCAACACACCACCAAGTAATTTATTTATTTTTAAAGACTTCATGGCTGAATCAGTGCCAAACAGAAGCCTGAGTTGTTTGTTGGCCAGCGGAGGATCAGCAATATATAGGATAGGAATCTTTATTGTCATTTTCCCCTTGCAGGATATCCCGAGATCACCAGTTCAGACTCCGGAGTAAGCCAATAATGCAGGATTAAAAAACAGTAGGTCCCTGACTTTCAGGATTTTCTGCCGATTAAGCTCAATCGGGCAGGGATGCAAGATCCTACATGTCGTCTGAACTCCAAAAAATAAACTGAGCTTGATGAGGGACACTCAAGAAATATTTTGGATGTCTGAACACAATTATATACAGTGGATCCTCATACAACAATCGGTTTGTATAACAAAATCTGTACAACATAAAAAATTATGGAGATAGGGGAAATTTGCTTAACAAAATCGTCTATGGGGCAAATCCATACAACATAAAAAAGGTCGCAATTAGGGATTACTCTGTTTTCAATGCATTCCTATGGGAAATTTGTATAAAGGAAAACCTGCTTAACATAATTTCATTTGGAACAAATTAATTCCTTTATAGAAGGTACCACTGTATTCTCTCTGTATTTTCTCATCATCAATGAGAAAATACTGCTGACTTTAAACAATCACTGGAGATCAATGAAAAGATAACAAGTAGCATATATTTACTGATAACCACCCCAGAAAGGGTGTTAATCTATACATTTTAAATGTATTCATTTATCATTTCCAGCCGCTAAAGTTCAACTAAGTTTTAGAATAATCTATATGCTTTTTTACTATCCGTAGCTCATAGTTATAAAAATGTATTCGATCCCTATTCACATAAAGTCAGTGTTAATCTGGGGGGAAGTATTTGACCTACAAAGCAAGGGAAATATAACCAGCACCTACCTGGCTAGTCCTTCCTCATAAAGGTAGATAATAAGGGGATCATAGGACGTCACCAGGACATATAGCCGCACATCAAATTTGAAGTCTGAAAAAGACCAACAATAATCCGTGGTTCAAATTTCTCAGAAACTAGGGAAGAATTCCCAGAATTATCTCCCAGAAATAATTATTGAAGTCAGTGTGTTTGGGTGACAGAACAAATAGAATCAATAGAATAGAATCATTTAGGATGTATTCCAATCATTCACTAAAGCTCTTGGCCTCTGAGACATATAGAAAAAGCAAAGGCTAACAGAAGCTCACCATCTATGAGTAGAGGGTTGCTGATGTAGCGTGAGACCAGGATGTTCTCCTCCAGGGAAATCTGATTTGGCTGCAGAATGAGACAGACAGCACAATGAAAATTAAGGCCTGAATGCTGCCTTCAGTCACTTGGCCCACCATGTTTATTTCATTAATAGCTAAACATGAAATCAATGCTTTTAATTAACCACACCCTGCAATTAAAGCGCAATCCTCTTAAGACACAGGAACACACTAGGTATTGTGCAAATAAGCGAGCACAAGGCAGAATATTGTCTGACCATAGACCCTAGCTAGAAGTTGCAGATGTGCTGGAACAAAACAGTCATCAGTCTGTGAAGATTCTCAGTCATCCAGGGTTATCTGGAAGTTGAGTCATGGCAACTGGACTTCTTTTCTTGAGAGATTGAAATATTTCACTGCTCAACCAAACAGCTTTGACAGTCTAAGGAAAACTAGTTGAGAGTCCTCCATTTTATAGTTCACTTTGATCTCATGTCACCCTGGTCTGAAATAGGCTCATAAGATGAACAATGGCCCAAATAGGCTTGATAGGTGAACAACAGTCTCAATACACTCATTGGGTGGACAATGGCCCACCTTTACAACCTTCCCAACACCCATAAAGTATGAATCATTAGCCATGGTCTTGTTGGTGGAGGTGTGAAATATTTTCGATTTGTCTGGGGATCGTTGAAATGGCCGCTTGATAAGTAGCAGACAGATTGTGCCTGAGCCCCCCACCTCTGTTGATAATAAATAGCAAAAATAGCAGTGATGTGCTATTTTATGAATATGAACATATGATAGTATTTATTGCTGTTGTGTCTTTACAGTCGTGATAGACTCTTCATGACTCCATGTCCATGGAGTTTTTCTTGACAGGAATACTGGAGTGGCTTGCGAGTTCCTACTCCAGACACTTACAGCACCTCGTATACCCTGATGAAAAGCACTTTTAGATCCTGGCACTCCCACTTCCCGTGCTTCTTCCTAACTTATTGGGTGAATAATAAACCAGACGAAAGAGGTGCTCCAGTCAACGCCTTGGCATCAAAGAGAAATTCCCACTTAGTCACATTTGAAGAAAGTCTTCCATCCATCTGTGCTAGTACATTCAACTACTAGCCAGGCCTGACCCTGCTTAGCTTCCGAGGTCAGGCGAGATCGAATGTGCTTAGAGCACCTAGTAGACAAGTAGACAAGTATAGTGGTTATCTTAAGTAGACACAGTCATTAGGTTCCTTTATGGCCAAAGAAAGAGGTAAACAGCACAGAACTGCAAGAGTAAAACAGAAGAGACAAGCCCTTTATTCAAGAGAATTAAAAACCATAGCAGTTGTCAGTTATCAGTAAATCTCAGTGGTTGAGATCCGGTTACAGCCAGAGTTTTGGAGTTTGATTCCCTACTTTGTCTCCTTGACAGAGGCTGACCTGGATGATCATAAGGTACCTTCCAGCTCTGCAGTTCTAAGTTATAAGATCATGATCATCCTGCATGTACTGTTGCATTTTAGGGAAAATGCTACATTCAGCACCATGGCATTGTGATTTCCACTTGTACAGTACTTCTCTCACATATCTACTTCAAACAGATCCAGGGAGCCCACCAGAGTTTGGGACATTTATTTTACCAGCAGATGGAGAGCATCAGATACAACCGTATCATCTATATGTATACATAGAACATCTGAAAATATCAAGAGGCCAGATTCAACCCTTGTCTACTTAAGATAACTACTATAAAGATTATCATATGTTCATATTCATAAAGAAGCACATCACTGCTCTACTTTTACTACTTATTATCAGTTCTCCATTCTGGGAACCTATCATTTGAGTTGGTTATTACGATCTCTTGGCACCAGTCTCAAGGGGACTCGTAGGTTTTCCACTGGGAAGTTAAAAAACATATGGAAAAATGGTAATTGGCCAAATGAAACTGCCATTTGAGGAATGGACTGGCAAATAAAATGAAAAGGCCATTTTAGCGCCTATGCAATTCTTGGGTCCCCAGAACAGAAGAAAGGTGGTAAATAAAGCAAACAATAATAATAATATTGTGGGACAGAGGAGGCATTTGAGATAAACTAATTCACAACTGCAGGTTTTCCTCTCATGTCAAAATGAATTCAAACCTAAAACTATGCACTTCTCCCTTTAGTATTTCTCTGATTTCAGCAACAACTGAATATTACAAATCGAACAGAAAGATAATAATAAAGCTGTACTCGATACTAAGGCTGAAATCCTATGCACACTTAGTCTGGAATTATGTTGACCTACAGTACATCTAGATGAATATGCATATGATGAAGCTACTGACAGGAAAGCAGCTCTCTTTAACGCTATTTCATAGAGCTGCATTACAGCAAAACTAGCAAATAGACTTCTTTTATCCAAAGCTTTTAGCTGCAAGAGCTGAAAACAGACTTGTTTGTGACAACTAGGAGCTCTAGTCACAGTTCATCATAGTAAGAATTAATGACTGAAATCCTGTAGCATAAATGGCTGAAATCCTGTTACGTCATTAGTTGCTGTGGTTCATTTGGAAATAAAACATTTCTGATTTTTGAAGATCATGAAAATGCCATCGAATCCCTTTCATCGCCAGGAAGCCACTGAAAGCAACAGAGTGGGTAAGGTCTTTAATGACTGAAAACTGCTAAAGATGCAAAGAGGGGTCTGGGACATTCTCCTTTTGCAGTTCATGTATGTAAAAATGGAAAGTGCAAGGGAGTGGAATCACCCTACAATTTATCTGAGCAGAAGAACTGGATACCACCTGTGGATTTAATGGCAACACAACTAAGTCAAATCAAACATGCTCTTCACCTATAACAATAACACCACCAAGACATTTGGTTATGAATAGATTGATAACCACTTAGAAAACTTCAGTTGTTTAATGTACACAAATGCATCTCTTACTACCTACAGGAATTTCTAGAGAGTTCTCTCTGAAAATCTGGCAGGCTTGCAGTTTTCAGTTAGCAGCACATGGGTTTAGAGTGCTTTTCCCATATCTGACCCTGTGTTCATACACGGTGATTTTTGTGTATAAGACTATTTTTCCCCTAAAATTATTTGACAAAAAAATTGAAGGTCGTCTTATACACGGAAGTAAGCCAAGGAGAGAACTGGGTAGTTGCGAAATTGTAATTTTGAATTTGAAAAGTGGGAGTTGTCTTATACATGGGGGCGGCTTATAAATGGGAAAATACGATACATCTTTCATTGAAACTTCAAGTAAAGTTTTACACAGCTCTGGAAAGAGTTGCTTCATGGACTTGGCTAGCGGTGCCCTGATTCCATGGGAAAGAAGCCAGGCTGACAGCAGATGAGGCAAGCTGGCCCCTTCAACACGAACGGAGGAAGAGATGAGCAAAAGAAATGACTCATTGTCCGGTGTTGTACTATTTTATGCCAATAATACTTTATCTATGAACTTCAGAATCCACATGCACTCTCATATATATATATATGTATATATGCATGTTAGGGTGGATTCGGGTTTCTTCCCGTGTAGAAATCTGGTTGTTTTGGCGACGTTTCGACGAGGTCTCACTCGTCATCTTCAGGCTGGTGTTCTGGCTTCTTTCTTCTTGAAGCAAAGCGTGGTCTCAGTTGAAGTCCTTCTATAAATACTGCTGGGGGGGTGTGGTTTGCTTGCTTTGTTGCTGATTGCAGGTTCCTTTGTTCCTTTGTTCTTTTGTGATCTGCTGTGTGACTGAGGCGATCGTTAAGGGATTAACTGCTGATGGCTGTTTAGATGGCTGTTTACATGCTGGTGGGTTAGATGGCTGGTGGGTTCTGGCAGTATCCTGGGCTTTGGTGGAGTGGGGTCCTGTGTCTTGTGAATTCATTTTGGTCTGGCTACGTGTCTGTGGTCTCCCAATGTTTTTTTGGGGTGTGTGAGTGTGCTCCATGTGGTGACTGGAGTGGGGTGCCGCAGTAGATGGTGCAGTCGTGGTTTTGTTATTGGATGGTGGTTTCGTTTCATCTGTGGGAAGGGTCTGGGTTTGTGTTTGGTGTGGATGGAAGGTCGTGGCATCTTGTGTCCTTTTGGACCTGGTGTCAGTCTTTGTGACAGAGGCTCGTCTGTTGACCAGGGCTAGTTTCCAGATGTCAGGCAAGCGGGAGGTGTCATCACGTTTATTCATGTTGTTTGGGTGTTTCTCTATTTCAATGGCTTCCATGATTATTCATGGGAGACCACAGACACGCAGCCAGACCAAAATGAATTCACAAGACACAGGACCCCACTCCACCAAAGCCCAGGATACTGCCAGAACCCACCAGCCATCTAACCCACCAGCATCTAAACAGCCATCTAAACAGCCACCAGCAGTTAATCCCTTAACGATCGCCTCAGCCACACAGCAGATCACAAAAGAACAAAGGAACAAAGGAACCTGCAATCAGCAACAAAGCAAGCAAACCACACACCCCCCAGCAGTATTTATAGAAGGACTTCAACTGAGACCACGCTTTGCTTCAAGAAGAAAGAAGCCAGAACACCAGCCTGAAGATGACGAGTGAGACCTCGTCGAAACGTCGCCAAAACAACCAGATTTCTACACGGAAGAAACCCGAATCCACCCTAACATGCATACCTATACCCGTGAAAATCTACGAAAACAAATATCCGACCTCTACGGGAGGAAACCTTCCAGCTGACCAGAACCTACGAAAACTAGAAGTCCGAAGAGCCACCATATTATGTGACATTGCATTCCTACGCAACTGCCGAGACAAAAATGTGATCCCCACAAGCTTCCAACTGAAATTCCACTCAAAAACCCCATCCAGCGAAAGGATCCTGAAAAGAACAGAACTAGCCCTAATCAGAAGCGAACTACACAGGAAAAGATACCTACTAGATCAAACCAACAGAGACCTACTCACTCTCCACCTCAAACTCAGCAACAAAATCCACCCAACACTCTGGAACAAATCCAAGCAACTGGCCGCCTGGAGAGCTGAAACAGAGACCTCCCACAAGACAGACACACACACCAACAAACTCCACAAACTGGAAAAACGCCAGAAGCCCAACCCCCCACAACAGCCCATGAAACAAACAGTTCACAACATATCAGACAGGACACTCACCATCGCAGAGACCAAAGTCCTTTCCAAAGGATTCAACTTTGCAGTCGCCCCAGACACATCCCCACCGAAAACATCATATGCGGAGTGGAAGCCAGCCTAACCAAAATCAACCCAGATGAAGCCAACAAAATCAGACTCAAGTCACCAATGTCCTCTGCTCCAGCAAACCACCCAGAAGCAATTTACACAAAGAAGAACAAAAGCCCTCTCCAACCTGAGGAAAGACAACAACATAATCATTCTCCCAGCAGACAAAGGCAATGCCACAGTGGTGATGAACACATCCGACTACCAAGCCAAACTATCCAACCTACTACAAGACCCTGCTTACATACCTTTGAACACAGACCCCACCACCTACCTGGAAAAAACCACCAAAGCCAAAATAAAAGCCTCTCCCTTAAGTGAAGAAATCAAGCCAAGCATCATCCCCAGAGAGAAATCATCCAGATGCCCCAAGCTCTACGGCCTCCCAAGATTCACAAAGAAGGAACACCTCTCAGACCCATAGTCAGCTCCATAGGCTCACCTCTACAAAACCTCGCCAAATTTCTTGCCAAACAACTCCAGCCCTATGCAGAATCCATCACTTCATACGTACAAAACTCGTTCCACTTCATAGAAATTATAAAGAAACAAGACCTACAACCCAATGACCTACTCGTGAGCTTCGATGTTGTTTCGCTCTTCACACAAGTGCCCATTCAAGAAGCCTTGACAGCTATCCACAACAAATACAACCCCCAAACACATCCTAGATCTGACCAACCACTGCCTAACCAACACATACTTCATCCACAATGGACAAAGATACAAACAGATAGAAGGAGCACCCATGGGATCACCCCTCTCACCGGTCATCGCAAACCTATATATGGAACACTTTGAAACCAACGCGTTACAGAAGTCCGAACATAAACCCAAACTCTGGCTCAGATATGTTGACGACACCTTTGTTATCTGGCCACACGGGAAAGATAAACTGAACAACTTCCTCACACATCTCAACAGCCTACACCCCAAAATACAATTCACTATGGAAATAGAAGCCAACAACCAACTTCCCTTCCTGGACGTCCTAATCTACAAAAAACCCGACGGCTCCTTAGGACATACCATCTACCAGAAAAAAACACATACAAACCGCTACTTAAATGCACAATCACACCACCACCCTGCACAGATCAACTCCGTAGCAAAAACCCTCATCTCCAGAACCAAACGCCTCGCTGACAAAGACCACCTAAAAACTGAATTACACACTCTCTCGAATGTTTTAATTGCGAACGGATTCCAAAAAAACACCATCACCAAACTAATCCAAAAGGAAACACCCCCAAGAACCAAGAAACAGAAGAGAACAACGGCACCGCCCTCCTCCCTTACATCAAAGGCACCACAGACAAAATCAGCAAAATTCTCCACAAACACAATATCAAGACAGCCTTTTGCACCGACCAAAAAATAGCCAACATTTTAAGAAACCCCAAAGACAAGATTGAGCTAGAAAACCAAGGAGTCTACGAAATACCATGCAAAGTCTGTCCAGCCACATACATCGGACAAACAAACAGGAGAATAAGCGCACGCATCGCAGAACACAAGAACGCAGTCAAAAAGAAGAAAAATCTTCCTCTCTCTTCCAGCACATAAAAACAACAGGTCATGAAATTGACTTTGAAAGAACCAAACTCATCTCCAAAACTGAACACTTCAACAGTCGAATAATCATGGAAGCCATTGAAATAGAGAAACACCCAAACAACATGAATAAACGTGATGACACCTCCCGCTTGCCTGACATCTGAAACTAGCCCTGGTCAACAGACGAGCCTCTGTCACAAAGACTGACACCAGGTCCAAAAAGGACACAAGATGCCACCACCTTCCATCCACACCAAACACAAACCCAGACCCTTCCCACAGATGAAACGAAACCACCATCCAATAACAAAACCACGACTGCACCATCTACTGCGGCACCCCACTCCAGTCACCACATGGAGCACACTCACACACCCCCCAAAAACATTGGGAGACCACAGACACGTAGCCAGACCAAAATGAATTCACAAGACACAGGACCCCACTCCACCAAAGCCCAGGATACTGCCAGAACCCACCAGCCATCTAACCCACCAGCATGTAAACAGCCATCTAAACAGCCATCAGCAGTTTTTGGGCCCTATTTACAGATGAGGTGCATGGAACAGTCAGCACTGAACTACTGTAACTGAATCCATTCACCAAAGGCATATTTATCATGATGGGTATAATAAATTCAGGAAAGCATTCGTGGCAGCTAGGTTTAATGTACTTCTATCTACAGTACTAGATGGCAGATTTCATAATCTCCCATCTGCAGATCATGTGTGCCTTTGTAATGAGATAGAAAGTGAAACTGTGGACCATGTTCTCCTAAATGTTGCCTTTACACGTATTGTGATATGCCGAGGGTTCTACCCCAGCCTATACTGCTACAATTTCAAGGATGGTCCAGATAATTTTATTGCATGGTTTTACTTTCAGATAAGTCAGACACTACCACTGCTGTCTCTGGTTTGTGCAATGTTTTGTGCGGCAGCAATGAAAATTCACCACTCCCTATCTGATGGGATTGGGATGAGCCCAGCTGTTTAGCAGGGCATGCTGGCCATCCTATATCTCACACATTATCATTAGGGAGATAAGTTAGTGACACTACAGAGTGGACTGAACTGAACTGTAGAACACCACAGTCTGATGTAACTGAGGAAACTATTAAATTTATTCACACCCTAATACTGTAGCTGTGTTTAGATTATACCATTGTTATGTCATGTTGTATACCTTTTTATTATATTGAATTTTCTCTTCCCTTTATTAAATGTACATATCTGAGGCTCAGAGACTGTAATCAAGTTGACAACTCAGTCCTTTACACAGTGTTTATTTAACCTGACCTTCTTCTCTACCTTATCAATTGTTTATTTAACCTGACATTCTTCTCAACCTTATCAGATATATAGGGGAGATGATCACATATGGTAAGAATCTCATCACATTTGTGCCTTTATCAGATAACTGATGATAAGCAGATGTGTGGTAAAATTCTGCTCTCCCATAGGAAGATGCTACAAACAATCACAAGCTTTCCATATAACTGTATTCTCACTACAACCGCCATACCATTTGGTAAACACTGCTTTCTCTTCAATTCAATATTGGAGTTGTATCAATTATCAGGATTGTTAAAAAAAATGACAAGCACTGCCATGGTTTCTCTAACTGTTCCACAGCCACTAAGAGAGATACAACCTCAACTTTCCCCAACAATCATACAAACATTTGTACTATGAATCTCAAATCAGCTGGATATGTCACTGACCAAAATCCGTATATGATTATTAAAGACTGTATACTTGCCTAAGATATAGCCATACAGTGTATTTTGATGAGAAGATGCTGATAACCATCAAAGCCACTTTATCAAGGCCCTGTGTCCTCACCTGGCATAACTTAAACCTGCTGCGTCTATCAAATAATTTGCTAATCTCAGGCAAGCAACACAGAACAGAAAAGTGTTTCAAGGAAGTGGCATGCAATGTATTCTACATGTAAAAGCTAGAATATTTTGATGCAGGATAAAATGGTATTGCTAACTTGTTCAGAAAGATCAGCCACTCATCCAACTTTATATAATTTTAGGCACTTACATTGTTAATTAAATAGACACCACGCCCTCTAGAAGATGCCACAGGTTTCACTATCCATGGTCCCCTATCCTTTGAATAGGAATCTGGTTGGGAAAGAATGGAATAGATAAAATAAATACAATAACAACAAATGTTCAGCATAAAGACTTCCCAGAAACTCCAAGCCAGTACAATCTACTGGATTATAACCTATTCAGTAATTAAATTGGCCCTTCATCAACATATGGAAAAAAATAAGTGTTTGTAGGTTCTACTGTTTCAGAAAGGGTACTGCTCCAGGCAGAATGCCCAGTGAAAATATATAGCAGAGAGTTTCTGTACAGAAATAGCTCGTTTCTAGCCCTTAGCATTCTGAAGATCTTTGGAAACAAACTCACAAACTTTCTGCTACAGTGTTAAGACTGCTCTCTCTGAAGCTGACACTTACTGCAGAACTCTTGATATTCAGCTGGGAGGATGAAAGTCTGTGGCAGAACATGGAATGTTTTGAAACCATAGGTTTGCTGCATTCGATTGATGTTCTTGTACAATCTGTCCTTTCGAGTTAATTCATATGACCTGAAAATAAGGATGGTGACTGTTTGATATCTTCTTTGTAATGATCTTATAAAAAAGTTTATTTTAGCACTGACAAAATTTTAACAAACAACCCTGTTACTTTTCAAAAGTGAATGTGTAGAAATGTGTGTTGTTTGACAACTCCCACAGTTCCCCAAGCAACAGAGGGGATTTTGGGAACTATTGTTCAAAAATTCAACTCTGTGCACCTTGCATTAAAAGTGCCCACCAGAGCCCCCAAATTGTAACAAAACTACAATGTAAAAACAAAAACAGACACATGCATTCTTGTGAAAACAGGGGAGAAACCTACAATTTTAAACCCAAAGGACCCAGAATATAGCTCTAACTGTCTGTCAGAACTTCTGCAGAGATGTAACCAGCCTCACTACTCTTGAGAAAGACTTCCATAATTAAGGTGCAACTACAGATGAAGCATACAGTTTTCATCCAGATACAGTGCTACCCTGACTTACAACATTAATCCGTTCCAAGCGCAGGCTCATAACTCAATTAGCGCGTAAGTCAGAGAGCGGCTTCCCATAGGAATGCATTGAAAATCAATTAATCCATTCCGGAGGAACATATTTCAATGCATTCCTATGAGAAAGCGCTTTAGATGACCCGCAGCTTTCCCCCTCCCCAATCAGAGGGGGGAGTCGCAGGTCATTTAAAATGTCTTTAAGCAACCGAGCCAAGTGCCTGGCTTGTTTACTTAAGGACATTATTTTAAAACCGCTGCTTCTTTCCCCACCACCACCATTGGGCATGTAGAGGGAGAAGCGGTGTTTTTCCCCCAATTTTTTTCCTCTTCCAATGCAAGCGCTAATGGCTGCCATCAGCACTTGCATCGGAAGTGGGGGGGAAATGAAAAAACTGCCACTTCTCCCTCTACATGCCCGATGGTGGGGGGAGAGAAGCGGAGGTATTTTTACCCTTTTTTTAAAAAAAAGGTCTTTGAGGCACTGAGGGAAGCTGTCTCTTTAAACGGAGGCAGCTTTCGTCAGTGCCTCAAAGACCTTTTGCAACAGCGCACACTTTTTCCCCCCGGTGAGGGGAAAAGCGCGCACTGTTTAAAGGGTCTTTGAGCCACCGACCCAAGCACCTGGATCGGTGGCTCAAAGACCTTTTAAATGACCCTTTCTCCCCCGCCCCAGCCGCCATCGTTACTCGGGGGAAACCCCATCTTGCTCGTAAGGCGGCTAGGGGGAAGACAACCGGAGCCCACTCGTAAGTCGGGATTCTCGGTTGTCGAGCGCATCATAAGTCGGGATACCACTGTATTTATAGACTGGAACTCTTATCAACTGTAGCAACTGAAACCTACATTATTAAGGCTGATGAAAATGGTTCAACAATTGGAAGCCCACTCCTTCTTCATAAAGGAATTTACTACTAATACAACATTTTTGAAACCTCAAATGTACAATACATATTTTTAATTAAACATACTTCTTACCTAGGAAAGTGGTTGACCTTTTGAATATCACTGAGAGTTCGCAGAATATAGGGTTTTAGATGGGACCCTGTCCACATCAGGTTATATTCATTGCTACTCGGATGCACCTGGGGGAAAGACATGCTTGTACATCCTTGCAAGATAATCATTTGGGTAGAACTAAATTATCTCAATCAATACATTGATTTGAAACCAGAAAAGAAGGCATTATAAGAGCTAGAATGTGCACTCAAGTGTATGACAATAAACTGAATCTGGGATATTTTGCATTTCTTGGTCAGAGCAAAGAGCCCAGAGGCATTAAGCAGCACCCCACAGATCCTCCATGTCAAATCCAGCATTTAGAAACATATTTAAGGTGAAAGTCAGTATAAGCTTTACATTAGAAATTAATCTTCTTTGCCTTTGCTGCTGTCAAAGCACTGCTTAAATCATCAAAATTTTGTGGTCACAGCACCACCTATTTCCCATCAGACAGCAGGAATAATGAATGAGGGACAAAGGCGAGAAAATGTAGAAATGCTGTTTCCTTACATTATCCTTTCAAGAAAGAATAAAAGACAATTGTGCCAATTGCCCCTTTCCAGTACCTCACTTAGTCACTCACTCCCTATGCAGCAACTTTCTTAGAAAGTTGACTGGGACTTTCTCCTGGCAGCTGGAAAAATGAAAAAGAAAATAAAACAGAGGCAAGCTCTGAAAGACTTCCAGACACTCCCTTCTTGCCGTGTTTAATTTATGACCCAACCTTGCTGTTTTTATTTCTACTTCCCGAGGAATAGAGTTTTCATGGAGTACCGGAAAACAAATGAATACCATCAAGGACCAGATAAGGACTGTGCCAAAGTGCTGTCAAAAGTGCATAATACAGATTGGCCCCAATCTGTGTATCCTTTACTCAGCCATAGAAAGGGCAGAGAGATTATACACATCGCAAGTAATAACTCTGCAAAAGTGATCCCTATTCACTGTCTAATCTTAAAATATATGTCAAACCACCTGATTGTGTTTCCCTGATACAACATCAAACAAGATTAAGACTTCTTTTCTTAACATATTTAAATTAATAATTAAATATCTTGCTAAAATAGATAAAATTAGACAGCTAATGGTGAGGAATAAGGAAGCTGCACTCCAACAACATCTGGAGGGACACAGAGTCCCCATCAATTATAACACCCCTTGATACACTTGTCTATATCGCACTGCAAGGATCTTTCTAGTACAGACAAAATTACATGGCCAGCTTTTTAGGAATATTAGGAGATGCCCCAAATTTTATGCTTAGAAACTCTAAGGCAAGTGTAAATTAATAATAATAATAATAATAATAATAATAATAATAATAATAATAATAATAATAATAATAATAATAATAATAATAATAATAATAATAATAATATGCTAGAAGGTGAGTGCATGTTATCAAGTCATAATATTTGAAACAGAATGTTAGATAAACATCAAAATGCATAAAGAGAGCATTTCACAGAGCTTTTTGTTTACTTGGCATTGTTAAACACACCCCAGGCTCTGATCTGTAGCTGTCTCTTGGTTCTAAGAGGAGTGGAAACAGATTTGGGTTTTCAGTTTCTTCATACTCAAGAAGTCTGATGCATGTACCTCACGGAATCCATGAGCTGATAAAATGCTGCGTACCAGACGACTGTCTGTCCTCACAATCTTAAAAGACAAGCGATAGCGTTCTGTGAAGAGAGCAACACAAAATTAGTAACAGCACCCCATTATGTTGCACCAGCTACATAACAGAAAACAGTGCCAGAAAATTCAATATATTTATACCTATCACACTGAAATGGCATACAATTACAGCATATATTTACAATATTAAAGTAACAGGACAATAAGGTTAATTTATAGAACTGAGTAGTCATATTATGTCAAGCTTACTGCTGCAGTTGCTATCATCAGTTCATGCTATAAACTGAGGTTGTGCTGCACTTTTCCTGCTATTACCGTATATACTCGAATATAAGTCGACCCGAGTATAAACCGGGGCCCCTAATTTAAACCCAAAAAACTGGGAAAATTTATTGACTCAAGTATAAGCCTAGGGTGGGAAATGCAGCAGGGCCTGGCAACTCCTCCTTTGTGAGCTGGGTGTGTGTGTGATGTTTAAAATGACTTTTAGCCCCCAAGGCAAGTGCTTGAGTTGGTGGCTAAAAGTCATTTTAAACATGGGGGGTCAGGAGAAGTGTTGCACAATGTTTAAAATGACTTTTAGCCACTGACCCAAACTTGCCTCAGTGGCTAAAAGTATTGACCCGAATATAAGCCGAGGACCCCTTTTTTCAGCCCAGAATTAGGGCTGAAAAACTAGGCTTATACTCGAGTATATACAGTAATTGTAACTATTATTTTTATCTGGTATTTTAAAAATGGCTTTTAACAGAATAACTGGTTCAACTAAGTTTTAATATTCATAATATACTACTTTGAATTCTACTGTACACTGCATTGTGTCCCAGTTTTTAGAAGGAAGATACAACTTTTTAAAAAAAAGTAAATAAATAACTGCTGGAGGCCAAGATTGAAAAGTTCTTAAATGCCTAACATTTCAAATTATGAATTCTTATATTTCTTTCCATTTTTTGTAAAAAGAAAGCTTAACTTTGTATAAGGATAGAAACTGTATACAGATTAATTGGCTTCCCATTCATTTCAATGGGAAACCACATTTCGGTTAACAAGATTTTCACTCTACGAAACGGCCCGTGGAATGAATTAATTTCATTAACAGAGGTAACACCGTATATCCAAAAACAGCGACCGGCTACCTTATTAATGATTCTCTTTACTTTATTTGACAGAAAGGAAACTAGCATCTGGAGAAGTCTTCTTATTCTCACATTCTACTTTACTTATTCTGAAAATGACAATATATTGTGTAAAATTATGTTTACCTCCAATCAAGCGGATATAACTGTCTTTGGTTAAAATGGCTTCTGCGTGAAATACCAGGATTGGGATTCTTCTGAATCCACCAGTCCATGTGATACATGGATGCTCCCTAAAACAAGAGGCCACAGATGTGAACATACAGAAAGAAGACTGTACTAAGCATGAAAAAAACCAGGTTAACTACTTTATATGGATAAAGTACTGGTTCACAGTAAAAATAAATCTTAGAATCCACATACTCCAAGTAAAACTTTATAATAAAACAAATTACCTGTACCTAATATAGTTATGTAATATTCTAACTTGCGTGAATTTTTCTCAATTTAGACAAATGACAAGTTTTACTTTCCTCCTTTATCTGATTCAATATTCAGAGCAAAAACATTAAGAACACTTGTCTAATAAAAGAAGATAGTTCTGATATTTTAAGTAACATCAGATTAAGCCTGCAATATTTAAAGCAGTCCTATAAGATATATCCTTACATTTTCCGATTACACTTCATGATTCAGGACAAAAATGACAGTGTATCATGGCAACTTTTGTTAAGACAACACGTCAGGAAATAACAAAGTGTTGCTGTGCGACTATTAAGTCTCACCACAAATTGCAGAGATGTTGACACTGTACGGTCACTATGCAGCAAGAAGACAACTCAATGTAGGTAATGGCAAGTAACAAAGTTGAGTAATGAAAACTATTTAAGTCAGAACAAGAAATTGAAACACTATGATGCAAAATACAAGCAAATTTGCATATAACACATTCTCTTATGTGAAAAAGTTTTTGCCTGATCACCTATTCAATTAAATAAAATCAAATTTTGATTTTGATAAACAAATTGTTTAGTGTGTGATTACATGCTACAAAGAGCCTTGTGACACAGTGGGAAACAGCAGTACAGTAGGATTCCCGTATCCACCGATTCACCATCCACGCCATCCATCCAGTTATCAGGTTCACAGCATGTTCTACCGCTAGAGCCTTATAGTCAAGGAAACAAGCCTTTTGCATTCCTTCAAACTTCCTCTCTACGAATAGAGACAAATAAATATGCCCCCAAACCACTGAATTGTCTATAACTGAAAACCACTGAATTGTCTATAACTAGGAACGTGCAATCCATTCTGGTCTAGAAAGAAGCAGAAAGTTTAAGAGCATTCCACCCAAAGGGAACTAGACTGGGCAAAAACACTCACAGACTCCGGATTCCTTCTGATAAGCACAAGAATACAGACTCAGTTAACAGAGACAGAAGTATATCTAATTACAGAGTATGATGAACGCTTGAGATCTAACAAATAACGCAATATGCTCAAGTAACCAATTTCACTCTATAGTATCTACAAGAATGGTATTACATGTCACGGATGTTATTCCTCCAACATCCCCACCCCAACTACATCAAATGCTGTATTTCCAGTAAATGATAATTAAGAAAAAATAAACACCGAACACAATTGGCAATGCTAATAGTACTAGATCATTAGAAACTCCAATTAATTGTGTAACAGAAGGAAAGTACAGAGATATCTTTGAGATTAAAGAATGGCATAGTTGCTATGCTGGCATAAAATAACTTCCCTAACAATACTGTATTCTCATACCAATCAAAATCAGAATAGGGTGCACTATACTATGCAGTTTCCCCCTGAACGGACTGAATATTACTGTAGCTGATAAGCTGTAATTACACATAGACAAACAATAACTTTACACGTGGATTTGTATCAATGTAAAAAAACTCAAGCGATTTTTTTTAAAAGAGTATCCTACATTGACAAGCACATTTAAGTACCAGTACATAAGAAAACAAATGACAAACAACAATAATCCTTATTAATATAGAAATAAACCAACATATGAAATACAGTATTTTGCAGTTGTTTGAAGGTATTAATCTTGAGAGGAGCAGCGTTAGTTTTGAGCATAAAATATTTCATCTTCTCCCTGCTACACCATAAAGTAGAAAATGTGACAATGGATGTTAAAGAAGGACACAAGGACAGTGATGCCTTGAATTACGAATGATTTGAATGACGAAAAACTTGAATTAAGAAGGGAAATCTGCCCGCTGCCAAGCTGTCAAAATCACCTGGCTGTCGGCACACTGACAGCTAGGTGATTTTGAAAGCTCTGCAGCCACTGTGCTTTTTCCTTTGTAATTCACGTTTTTCGTAATTCACGGTGCTTTTTCCTCCAGCCCGCCGGGAAAGCAGGCAGGTGGTAGGGATCCAAAGGCATGGATCCTCACCCCCGCCTGCTTTTGGAGGTGCGCTGAAGGAAAATGCATCGCTCCCCCCGACCCCCATAGAAAGCAAAAGCCCTTTCCCATCTTTGGAAAAGGACTTTTGCTGGCTGCCCTGACCCAGCAGGGAGATTAGTGGGCGAGCAGTAGAGTCACCTGTCACCCACTAACCACCCCTGCTAGGTTGGGGCATCCGGAGCCAGCAACCTCAACTCAGCAAGGTTTTTGGAAAGACCTGTGCCCGCGCGCAACGCAAGGAGGGGGCTGTGGGAACAGGTCTTTTGAAAAACCTTGCTGGGTCAAGGCTGCTGACTTCTCGATGCCCTGACCCAGCAGGGGGCGGAGTGGGCCAGGGGTGAAGTCACTCCTTGCCCGCTCAGCCCCCTGCTGGGTCAGGACAGCTGCTGCCCCCTCTTGCCACATCCGAGTGGCATTGGCGAGGGTGTGCGTGTCTTGCTTCATCCAGTTGGGAAAGGGCTTTTTGCCGAGTGGTGTTGGAGTGAGACCGATCCTGGCTGCCCCAACCCAGCAGGGGGCTGAGCAGGTGAGGGGTGAAGTCACCCCCACCCACTTAGCCCCCTGTTGGGTCAGGGCAACCAGCAAAAGCTCTTTCCCTAAGACGGATTGGGTGCTACATGGTCAGGAAAGCCAGGCAGGCTTTTAAATTTCACACACCTATAACTCCTTGGGTTGTGAACGCACGAAATTCAAAGCCTGGTCTTCCCTGACCGTGTAGCACTCAGTCCACGGGTGTAACACCATGGGGAAAGCCAGGATTGAAACCGCCACGCCCCCCCTTCGCCTGTGTCTCTGTGCTGAGCCATTACCTGTTTAGCTTTCCTTTCCAGTCTTTGGGAAAGGGCTTTTGCTGGCTGCCCCCCCCGGCACAGCTGGTTGGTGGTGGCGGGGGGGCAGCGGCTTTACTCCTGTCGCCCGGTCTCGCTTCAACCAACTGGGTGACGTGAGACCAGGCAAAGTCAGGTGGCTGGTTGTGAAGCGTTTCCTGCGCTTTAAGGCTTTCCAACCAGCCAGCCGACTTTGCTCCCCAGCAGACTGGCTGCTCTTCGCTCATCGCTCACTGCAGCGGGTGAAGCGCAGCCGCTGGTTTGGTGGGGAGCAAAAGCTGGCGGCTGGTGGTGAAGGAGCCAACTGGGTGCCTGCAACAATCCAGCAAAACAGAGCTGTCTAAATCAGTTGTTTGCCGACAGCCAGGCAATGTTGACAGCTCCGCTGCCTGTTGATTGAGGGGGTTTCCCACCAATCCAGCAAAGGGAGGAAGCTCTTCCCTGGCTTTGCTGGGTTGGGGCAGGCTTCCCATAGGAATGCATTGAAAACCAATTAATCCATTCCCTTATTTTGCCTTTTTTCAGACCTCCGGAACAGAGTAATTGGTTTTCAATGCATTCCTATGGGAAACTGCATTCCTCTGGGGAAAAGAAAATTGTGATTTACGAAAACTCCTTTGGAATGGATTAATTTTGAAATTCAAGGCATCACTGTAAATCTGAATGCCTATCAATCTCATGAGAGACAAACTAAGAAGTCCATGCAATGGAGAAGTTAAAGGAATCTTGATGAAAATCAAATGTTTTAAAACATTAGACACTACATATCTGAATTAATGTGTGCCCTACCCAGTTCAATAAAATAGCACAATATTTAAAAGAAATAAAAATATCTGCCCTTCACAAGATCCAAGAATACATTTTCCAGGAATAACAGAGTTCTGGCTGGACAGGTCAGTGAATCAGATACCTGGCTGTGGAGCCAGAGATTGGGATTTCCCAGAATCCAAAAACAGCCAACCTGTGTGGCCTTGGGCAAGCTGCACAACCCCAGAATGACCCCAGAAGAAGGCAATGGTAAACCACTTCTGTATGTTCTCTACCTGAAAAGCCCTGGAAATGGTTGCCATAATTCAGAATTAACTCAACAACACACAATTATTGTTATTATTATATATACCTGAATTAATGTGTGCCCTAGCCTGTTGAATAAAACACTACAATCTTTAGAAGAAATAAAAATATCTGCTTTTCTTGAGATCACATTTTTGCAGATTAAGAGAGTTATGTCAGTATGTCAGCATATAAAGTGAAAGTAGTCATCCACTGTAGGTGACACTATAGTAAAATATTTCCTTTCTCTAAGTTTCCTAAATTGATAATTAAAATCCCACATTCTTGCGTGCCACTATGGAGATTCTCAGCTACGTCCTCTTCAATCCCTTCCACAAGTTGTTCAGTCTGTAACACTGAGCAAAGGCAGCAGTTTTAAGTCGAGGAAGAGTATATTGTGTCTATCCTAACATCTTACATAAGCAGAAATAGAGCCAAGGTTGCATGTAGGGACTTTAGGCTAAGCTCTGTCCTCAGGAGTTACAATAATAACACTAGGGCTCAGACAAGCTTCCAAGTGACTGCAGCACTCATCTTCTTCATGACCCTGGGTTACCTGATGCAATGCCTGACATGTTGGATGATGGTAGGCAATGCCTATATAGAGAATAATTCTGTCATTTAAACTACACCTACCTGAATAATTTTTGAACCATGACAAGCAAGCTGCATGCATACATATAGATTATCAAGCTTATGCCACTATGGCACTGCAGCAACTGTCAGAACTGGATATGGAACAACTGACTGGTTTAGAATTGGGAAAGGAGTACGACAAGGCTGTATACTGTCACCTTGCCTATTTAACTTATATGCAGAGTACATCATGAGAAAGGCCGGTCTGGATGAATCACAAGCCGGAATTAAGATTGCCGGAAGAAATATCAACAACCTCAGATACGCAGATGACACTACTCTAATAGCAGAGAGTGAGGAAGAATTAAAAAACCTCTTAATGAGGGTGAAAGAGGAGAGTGAAAAAAATGGGCTGAAGCTCAACATCAAAAAAACTAAGATCATGGCCACTGGTCCCATCACTTCCTGGCAAATAGAAGGGGAAGAAATGGAGGCAATGACAGAGTTTATTTTCTTGGGCTCCTTGATCACTGCAGATGGCGACTGCAGCAACGAAATAAAAAGACGCCTGCTTCTTGGGAAGAAAGCAATGGCAAACCTAGATAGCATCCTAAAGAGCAGAGACATCACTTTGCCAACTAAGGTCAGGATGGTTAAAGCTATGGTTTTTCCAGTAGTGATGTATGGAAGTGAGAGCTGGACTATAAAGAAGGCTGATCGCTGCAGAATTGATGCTTTTGAGCTGTGGTGCTGGAGGAGAGTCTTGAGAGTCCCCTGGACTGCAAGGAGATCAAACCTATCCATTCTGAAAGAAATCAACCCCGAATGTTCACTGGAAGGACAGATTTTGAAGCTGAGGCTCCAGTACTTTGGCCACCTCATGAGAAGAGAGGACTCCCTGGAAAAGTCCCTGATGCTGGGAAAAATCGAAGGCAAAAGGAAAAGAGGACGACAGAGAATGAGATGGTTGGACAGTGTCATCGATGCAACCAAAATGAATTTGACCAAACTCCGGGAGGCAGTGGAGGATAGGAAGGCCTGGCGAGCTCTGGTCCATGGGGTCACGAAGAGTCGGACACGACTGAACGACTGAACAACAACAAACCATGGTATCTTTTGAAAGGTGACATTTCAGGGAACAAAAAACAGGCAAAAGATGATACAAGATACTTCTGCCTTGAACTCTGGGAAACTACTACAACTTGGAGTAGAAAATATGGGATTAGATAGATAAACAGCTTTTGTTCTCCTGCTTCTGACCAGCTTCCACCAGAATGAGAAGAGTAAACAGCTTCTCGAGTTCCAGAATAGTAGTCAGGTAGGAGACTACACCAGGCATGTCCAAACTTCAGCCCTCCAGATGTTTTCGACCACAGGTGAGCCTTGTGGCGCAGTGGTTAAATGCCTGTACTGCAGGTAAAACTGTGCTCACGACCTGGGGTTCAATCCCAGGTAGCAGGCTCAAGGTTCACTCAGCCTTCCATCCTTCCAAGGTCGTAAATGAGTACCCAGCTTGCTGGGGGGCGCAATGTGTAGCCTGCATACTGTAATGAAACTGTAAACTGCCCAGAGACTACTTAAAGTGGTATGGGGCAGTATATAAGCAGAAGAAGAGCAGAACACAACTCCCAGAATTCCAAGCCTGTATTTCCAATGGCAAAGGACTGTGGGAGTTGTTATCCAAAACATCTGGAGGGCCAAAGTTTGGACATTCCTGGACTACACATTGGTCATACCTTGTAACCCACTTTGCTTTCATCCCCTTGAACATTTCCAAATGTACATGTTGAAACACCAAGGCTGAAATTCTGTTCCGGAGCACAGTAAGTTGCTTTAGAGCAGACCCACTGAATCAATGAGGATTTGGTGAGTCATTTCCTCTACCAGTTTCATTGATTCAAATGGGTGTATTCTAGTTAATCATAATCTTGGAACTGCAGAGCTAGAAGGGACCCTATGGTTCATTAAGTCCAACCCCAGTCAAGCTCCCAACCTCTGGCTCCACAACCAAAGACCTAAACCACCGAGTGATCCAGCATTTCTATACACTACAGTACATCACAACTAGAGCAGGCCTATATGAAGGACTGGAACTCATGGAGGGGTTGACTCCCCAAATCCCTGTTGAATTAACAGGCCTATTGTTTGTTTGTTTTTGCATTTCTGAGCCGCTCCGATTTCCCCAAAGGGACTCTGGGTGGCACACAACGAAAGCCAAATAAAATAATCAGGATTAAAACACCAAAACCAAAACAATCAGATAAAACAAAACCAAAATCATCCCACAAACACACAAAAACCCGGCAAGAGGCAAAACTAAATAATGGCAGGAGAATACAGGACACAGAAGGGGAAAACAGCAAACAGTCACAGATTGCCGAATGCCTCCTTAAAAAGCCAGGTTTTCAAAGCTTATCGCGTGATTTATACTAAACAACGGGATTTCAGGCAATATTATAGTTTTAGTGCTGTGTAATGGAACCCTGTATTTTTACTTACTCTGGTCCTTCTTTCACCTCTTCTTCTTCTTCTGAGGATGAGTCTGTTTCTTCTAAATCCCGAGCCATTCCAACTGGCATTTCCTGTTAACGTTTTCATACAGCCCAATAACAATGGCTCCTCAAACTCTTCCTTCTAAAATCAGTGGACTCAGATGGTATTGTTTTCTGTGGAAAAAATGGGAGGGGAAACTGATCAAAGTAAGGTAGGGCTATATAGTTACAGGCAACAGTTCCTAATTAAGAAAGGCAGGACTGTATGGTGTTTTGTATATTTATTATTTTATTTTATTATTTATTTTATTATTTATATACCACCCATGTTCCAAAGGAACTCCGGGCAGTTTACAACAACAATAATAACAAACAAAATAATAGAAGGAAGAAAACATCATAATAATACACATAATAATAAAACTACAATAAAAAATCACTGGCAAGATGACAGGGCAAAAAAAAGTTCAAGTTAAAGGTCGCCAAACGCCTCGCAAAAGAGCCAGGTCTTAGATTGCTGGATTTGGGTATAAGAACTTAAGTGAAAAATTCCAGTACAGTAAGCTATAATTCTTTCTGGGCCAAGTTACTATCCCAAAAGTTGATGGGGAGGATGACATGAGATAGAAATACAATACTGTAATAATTAAATGAGATACTTGAGTTTCTAAAACAAAGAGGTGAACAAAAATATTAACAATCAACTTCTACAACACACCACATTTAATATTAGTCTCTTGGGACATACTCTATGTGCACAGGACCTCTATCCAAAAACAGAAGATGTGTATAATGTAATTGACAGAAGGACCTATAATAGCTTGTTTTCTCCAAATTAACTGTTCTATTTGTACTCTCCTTGCAATCTCCCTCACCTTCAATTAGACTAGTTAAGGAATTCAACCTGTTCTGGGTACAGATACTCACACACATCTCCACTGAAATGTTTTTCACATGATTGCGCTTAGTTATATTCCCCAGCTGGGAAGTGGCTAAAGGAAGTTGAAGGCATAGGGAGTACAAAGCAGACACAATAATGGGTAACAGGCTCAGAACCATTTGCCATATTTCTTTTTCCAGCGTGAATGCAACCCACCTTCACTTTTATCTAGTCTACAGGAATACACCACACTTTTACTTTATACTGTCTGGCAAGGAGTTATGCTTTCAAATGCAACTCTGCTATACTGACATCTATTGGGATCCAAATCATATAATTCAGCCACAATCTGACAACCAAAATGCATCCTCATGGAAGTAAAATTATGTAATGACCCCTTGTATCATGACATAACTATCAAACCATAGGATCTAATCTACAGTATGAAACTAGATGATATTACTGGACACAACTGAAGTTCATTATAACTCCAGAATGGAGAAATGTAAAGACAAGTCTTCCTCTGGCAAGGCAAAAAACAACTGTGTCAAAAAGGCAGAACAAAACCTTTTGACAGGTACATTCAAAAGCTCACCTTCTGGAAGCACTCTCGCTCCTTTTTCTTTTTAAGGAAACTTGCTGCTGCTCCTAACAACACAGACTTACTCTGATTCTGGTTTTGTTTTGTTTTTGTGGTCTGGTGACGACGTGCAGCTCCTCCCTCCCAACCTACCTGGCTGCAGGGGCTGAAACCAACACCATCCCAAAGACACGCGGGCGCGCACACAACCGCCTACAAGGGGAGGCAGAGAGGGAAACTGGTTTTCCCCATCATTGGGGGCGCCCCACCTCTCCGCCTGGTGGGCAGCAGGAAACCCTACAGGAGGACCCCGATCCAGCAGATCTCCTCGCCTGCACGTTGCGGCTCAACTCGGCAGACTTCCCGGCTCTTGCCAGTCCACGCGGGGTGACCCTGACAGATGGGAAATGTTACTCTCTCTCTCTCTCTCTCTCTCTCTCTCTCTCTCTTGGACTACAGTTCCCAGAATACAACACCCGCCGTGACCATCATGCTGCCTGCTATATTCTGGGAATTGTAGTCCAGAAAAAGTAACTTCTTCCAACTCTGACCCAAGCAAAGGGGTCCTGTCTCTCCTCCCTCTGGCTCTCAGGATACAACCCCGCCCCCAGGATACGTGTCACTTCTTTGAGCGGGAATGATGATGATGATGATGATGATGATGATGATGATGATGATGATGATGATGATGATGATGATGGCGACGACGCCTCCTCCTCCCGTCCTCAGGAGCCTCTCAAGAAGTAAAGCACTTCCGCCCGAGCAGACTCGGCCCACCCACTGCCGGCAGGACCGTCGCCCTGGAACTCCCTCGGCGCCCATCATACCTGCGGCTTCATGTCCCTTGGCGGCCCGGCAGCCGCAGCAACTCTTGCCGGCGCTTTCCTCTGTTACTACAACAACCAACGAGCAACCGTCCCGTCCCTTCCTCCGAGACGCCTCTGCGCATGCGCCGGCTCTCCGCTCCCGCCCAGCCCCGTTTCCCCAGGGCGCGTGCGCAGAACAACACCTTCCACCGTTCGCGCGCTTCTGCGCCTCTCTGTTTTGCAACAATGATAAAAAGAAGACGGGGGGGGGCTGTAGGGGCCCACACGGCACTACCTCCCCTCCGAAAGTTACGTCACGGCGCCCCCAGGAGCGTCCGAAGCCTTTGATTGGCAGAGTCGCCTACTCGTTAGGTGGCGCGGTGGGTAGGTCTACCAAGGACGTAGGGACCAACCAGGAGCATGCGAAGCCGGGCAGCCGACCAATCATCGCATAAAGTGTCGAGGAGGCGGGGCTTCAGCTCCTAGGGCTGGCGGTGGGGTGAAAAGCTTGCTGCAGTTGGGCGACGAGGTAGGGCGATGTAGGATCTCTCTGGTATACATTGATGGGTGGGGTTGGGTGGGCACGGAGGAGATGGCGGCGGCCGCGGCGGGACGTGGTTTGCAGGGAGAGGCTTCGTTTGCAAGAAACGGGGAACGGCTCCGTGAGAGCTCCGTGGGGAAATTTAGAGAGGATTTCTAAATACGACAAAACACCGTAGGTTGAAGGAGTGGGTTTCTCAAAGATGACTACTGTACCTTTATCGTAGGAGCAACTACAAGTTGACAGAATTCTTGGTTGCACATTAAAAAAGGCCACCTGTTTGCCCAGCATTCTCCCAGTTTGCCCAGTCTTGAGAGTTGTAGATTGAGAGGAGGGCAGGAGTCCACACCCTGGTTGATCAAGGTTGCGATGTAGGCACCTGTATGTCTATTGTTTTCGAAGTGGCTGCCGGACCTCGGCTGAAGTATACAGTGTTTCCAAATTAGCTGCATGCAGAATTGGACGTTTGCTTTTCATAGGTAAAGGTATGTGTAGGAATCACACACACCCTCAGCTAAAAATGTGTTGTGGTGAGAAACTGGTTCTTCTAAAGGAGGTTGGTACTAATACTGAGAAGCAATCCAAAAAAAGGACTTGCCCATCGTCCAGGAACTAGTACTGCTAGTCTTCATTTCCAATCCTGTGTGCAGCAAATTTGAGTACATATCACAACTGAATTCCATCAATCATTTTGCTATCCAGCCAGAGTTTAGAGATTGCTGGGATTCAACAAGGAGGCCTTGGACAAGCTGCACCATCTCAGAGTGCCCTGCCTAGAGGAAGGGAGTAGTGAACCACTTCTTAGTATCCTCTGCTGAGAAAACCCTGGGAAGTGTTGCCATGAGTTAGGATAAGCATGATGGCATGCAATTATGGCCTGAGCTGAGATTTTTGCAGAGAGCTGTACTAGGATATAGCAGGAAAGGTTGCAAAGGTCAGGGAAAGAGGAGTGGCCACAAATTAAGATGGTTGACAATATTGTATACAACACTCTAAATACTGTCTTTGTTGCTTTGTGGATCAGGTTGTGTAGTGCCACTTCAAGATGAGTCGTTTTCTGAATGTACTCCGGAGCTGGCTAGTCATGGTGTCCATCATTGCAATGGGGAACACAGTGCAAAGCTTCAGAGACCACAGTTTTCTTTCTGAGAAACTGTACACAGGCAAGCCAAACCAAGGTAAGATGTTCAGGCCAATATTTTTGGCATGCTGGAAATACTGTACTGGAATGTTTTGTTTGGGCTCAGATTTTGCCTAGAGATTCCAGAAACACCTATTATGATGATAAAGGGAGCTATGGTCTTAACAGATTTTGCAATGGCCTATACTCTGATGTAACAGGGAGGTTTCAGAGGTCAGGCAAATATACTTTTATCAAAGAGTAGATCTATTGAATTAATTGTTGAACTGTTAATCCCCTTGATTCAGTGAGTCTGTTCTTGTCAGAATGATTAATTGGGTTAAGGTCCAAATGACAAGATTGTTGTTACGGTAAATATCTTTTTGCCTGCAATGTTACTTTTAACACCCAGAGGTAGCCATTTTCTTTCAATAGTGACAACTTAGGGCGTTTATACACGACCCCTAAACTCCGGGACAAATGGCTCCCAGCTCCGGAGCTTAAAAATGTTTACCCACCAGCTCCGGAGTTAACAGGAAATTAAGTGCGACCCCGCCCACTTTAGCGCGTCCCAGCGCAGCTTTCAGGTACCTGCTTTTTGGAGGTGAATATTATTTGATTCGGTGTAAGGATAATGAGTGCGGGGCTCTCCTTGCTTCTGTTTGTTGTTTTTTGGCTCCCGCCCCTTTAAGAGCTACTTTTACAGAGACGAGAGGCAGAACGGAGGTGAGCGGTATGTTTTTCTTTCGCTTTTTCTCCCTCCCCTCACGCAGCCAGCAACCAGGAAGTGCGGAGGGGGGTGGGGACACAGGAAGAGCGACAAACCCCTAAGATCTCTGGTCCGAATTTAAGTGGCCAGCGGATCTTAGGGGTCGTGTAAAAAGCCCCTTAGAAGCTACTACATATAATATAGATCGAGGTGGACCACCTTGGTATGTGTGCCTTATGTCTCATTGATGTGACAGAAGTCCATGTTTATTATGTCAAGTGTACATCTTATTTGTCCAGTGCCACTGTCACTGTCCATATGGTGAAATTAACACATAGGTTCATCTCATCTATTTTTATTTATTTATTTTTGCATTTCTATACTGCTCCCATTTCCCAATGGGAACTCTGGGCGGTTCACACAAAAAGTTAAAAACAAATGTTGTGTCTTATCTTAGTTACAGGAGAATCTGCTTTGAGTCAAGTCAGATACTGTAATTGATATGCATATGGAATTGTGGTCTACTTAAAGCAAATGTCATCTCAGTCCCTTTGGAAGGCATATACAAGGGGTTCAGTTACCAGATTCAAGTGTTAGATTTCTGAAAATTAACTTTGATTGAATTGCAAGGCAGTACATATCCATGATTAAAATGAAATCATGTATCTGCCAGCATGCCATACCTCCTCCCATCTGACTGATGCATACCTTAGTATTAGCTCACCAAGAGCCCTGGCAGAGCAGCAGTTGTGCTTTACCATATACTTGACCTGCAAGTCTCGATGCAATCCTCCATTATGTACCTTAACCCATTCTGTGTTCTGTTAACAGTGTTTCTTCTGTTGAACAGAGTCAAGCAAAAGCAATCCTACCCCTCCAATTCCTACATCAGAATCAACTCCTTGTCTTGTTCCAACCTGGCCTCTGCCCCCCCCCCCAAAATCTTCATCCTTTGCGGTCTTCGTGCGAGAACCTACAAGGGAGTAGATTATTGGTTTTGTTTTTTTCTTCTGTGCACTTATTTCAGAGGCTTGCAAGTGAACCTCAGGAGTGTGTTGCCTCTCACAAACCTTCATAGCGTATGCCTGCACCGCTCTGGCATGTATGGCTCTGCATCTTGCTGTTTATCCCTGTTTGAACTGTTCATATACCCAGAGGGGTATGTTCTCTGCCACCCCAGAGGGAAAAGGAGAAGTTTCTCTTATGATGAAGCATCTGTCTGTCCTAGGGTCAGATTCCACACATATTCTAAGGCTGACAGTAAGCTTGGGAAACATGTCTCCGGCTGTAAATCGTTATCCTCTGAGCTGAGAGAGGTGTTTGACCCTTTTTGATGGGCATGAAAGGAAGCCCTAGAAAAGCACAGAATTGGCTTTCAAGAACTGCAGGGTACACAGTTATCTTTTCCCTTTTCAGATCCTCTTTTAGTCTCCATTGAGGCTCATAAATTATTTTCTTTAAGAAGTTCCAGTGACAAAAATATCCTCCTAAATTGCTCTGCCTTTTTTAAATAAAGAAATACCCATTCAAGGAATCTGTCTAACCTCCATTAGGTCTTCCTTTCATCACCAGGATCAGATACAGAAATGGCTGTGCTGGCTGGGATATTCTAGGAGTTGTAGTCCAGAGAGAGAGAGAGAGAGAGAGAGAGAGAGAGAGAGAGAGAAACCTATCTCATCATTGACCATTGAGTTGCACAGCCTTTTTGGCTCGCACTCTCTGTAATTCCATTCTCAGAAGCATTTTTGTTATCTGGTCATCACTAATCCAAGCAACAATCTTTTAGAGTAGCTAAGCCCCATATTTTTTACCTTTTTGGTACATGGAAGGCTTTTCTCTGCTTCTAGCCATCCTCTTAATAATTGTGTACCAGCAAGTCAATTATAACTTATGGTTTTCAGGGTATGGCAAGTACAAAGAAGTGGATTACCTTCCCCCTTTTCTGGGGGCATCCTGGGACCGTGCAGCTTGCCACCAGGCTGTCTCTTTTCCCAAAAGGCACAGTGGGAAATTGAACTCCCAACTAGGGATGGGCATTTTGTTCAGAACCAGTAGGTTACAAAACGAACCACGCGAGCCCAGGTGGTCCTTGGAACAGGCTGATACACGCAGATCCAATTGTTTTACCTTTCTCTGTCTCGCGCAGGGTTAAAATCCAACAAGGAAGCATCCTGTGACATCATCTGTGCTAGATCTGTGATTCTGGCCAATCGGGCTGTGCAGGGATAGGCATCAACCTGCCTCCCTCTCTGATTGACCAGCATCCCAAAGTGGGAAAGATGACATCACAGCGTGCTTCCTCGTTGGATTTTAACCCTGCACAAGACAGAGAAAGGTAACGTAATTGGATCTGTATGTATCAGCCATTTCCGAGGACCACCTGGGCTCGCATGGTTCGTTTCGTAACCAACTGGTTCCGAAAAGAAATGTCCATCCCTACTTCCCAACCTCTGGCTGCGTAGCCAGATACCTGAATCACCGACCTAGACAGCCCGTTCTAGCCATCTTCTACCTGTCAGTACAGCAATCTTTTCTGAAGCCCAAAGATAGACCTTCATTCTCTTCCCATCCTTTCTTGTCCATTTCCTTTTACCCTACCAGTTCACCGGGCATTCTTGGCTTGAATAGGTGTTCAGTTCCCATCACTGTTTTTTCCTTAATGCTGGGAACTGAACAGCTAAGCAAGCAAGGTACTTTAATGCAGTGCCGGGATGAGTATCTGGATAGTTAGAAAAAAAGTTGCCACCATCTGCACCACCTCCCCTCTTTATGCAACAAGCAATCTGTCTTGCTGGATCTGCGGCTTTACATCTATGCACTTCTTCATGTGCTAGTAGGATAGTTATACCAACCAAAACTCTCCCTTGATATAATGTATGAGTACAAGTGTTTTTGAATGCAACAGTTTCTAACAATAAAATCTGTGTATACAGCAGGACTGCAGTGGGGCTGACCTTTTTGAAGGACTGCATGCGAGTTAGTTCCTCCAAATTAAGGTCAACAATTCGCCATTTGGAGGAAAAGTGTAGTGCAGAAAGCCCTGTCTGTGCCACTCTGGTGTTGGGTTTCTATTTTTGATATAATTTTTAATAGTCTTGCTGGACTTTACACATGTGCCTGGAATTGGTTCAAGAACACGCGTGAATGAGGAAGCCCAGTAAGATTTGCACCAACACCGTAACTAAAGATGCTACAGGCGGTGTTTGGAACCTTTTACATGCAGTACATATGCTGTGCTATTGAGCAAAAGCCCTTGCTCTTAGGTCATGCCTTGAAAAAACTAGGCTACTGCAGATCTTCCTGTTGTGAGCTTGTAACAGCCCTGAGCATCCAAGATAGACGATAGTGTCATCCAGGATTTGGATCAGAGGATTCTTGGAGCATCCTCTGCAGCGCTGGGGTGAACGCTGTTCCTTTCCGTGGACTCTGTTGTTCAGAGAGCAAATGTATACTTTCCATGCATCCCAGAAACAGGCAGTCAGCTGTACATTTCCCTTCTTAGTAATCTCTTGTCACACTGGGTGGATGTAATTGTGTTAAGGAGAAAGGATCCGACCAACTCCTGCCATATCAAGATCATAGTTTCAGGGTGTCTCCAGACATTGTGGCTTATTTGAAAAGACACGGTGGCTGGCGTGCAGCCACTCGGATGACTTCATCCCAGCAACAGCTCTCGTTGCAAGGAACGATAGTTCACCAGCATTCAAGCCCATAGCCAAGGCTGCTGGCAGGACCAGGGCAAGGCAGTTTTTCCACGAAACCAAGGACCCGGCACCCTTTCCAACATCTGCACTATATACTTGCAGAACTGCAGAAGGTGCAGTTGAAAAGTTCAAATGGCTGAGCCCTTCCGCTGTGGGGGGAAAGGTAGTGCGTGGGGCTTTTTTGTTTAAAACAAGAGGCAAATGAAGGAAGACCTAATAGAGGCATATAAAATCAGGCACTGTATATAGAAAAAAGGAACAGGCAGGTATTTTTATTCTAGCTATTTTTCCTAATTATTACTTTTTCTACTTAATATTTTGCACTAAGTTTGCACTAAGGGGTCAGTTTAGAAATATAAATAAATAAATAAAAATATTACAACCTGGGCCGTCATGGAGTGAAGCTGAAAGCTGAGAGATTTGGGACAAATAAAAAGACGTACTTCTTCAGCCATGTCATTAAGATAAACATGTTGCTTCCACAAGACATAATAACAGTGGCCACCAACGTAGTCAGCTTTAAAAGTGGGATAGGACAAATAATGGGAGATAAGGTGTTTCTTACTGTTATGTGCTGTCAAGTCGCCTCTGACTTTTGGTAACTCTGTGAATGATCTCCAAATGGTCCTGCCTTCAACATCCCTGATCAGTTCTTGTAAACTCAAGCCTATAGTTTCCTTTAAGGAGTCAACCCATCTCATATTTAGTCTTCCTCTTTTCCTGCTGTCTTTCACATTTCCCAGTGTTATTGTCTTTTCTGGAGTATCTTGCCTTCTTATGATATGCCGTAAGTGTGAAGCCTTGCATTCAATATTTTTGCCTCCAGAGATAGTTCAGGCTTGATTTTATCTTGGATCCGCATGTTTATTTTATTTATTTTAGAGTATTTTTACCCTGCTTTTCTCCTTGGAAAAGGACCCAAGGAGGGGCAATACACAGTCCAGTACAATTAAGACATGTTCAGGTATTGCGAACAGGGAATTGAGGGACATCTTACAGCATTAAAAGACAATATTAAAGCTACAAGAGAACGTGAGCAATTAAAGAGAGTAAAAATTCCATGTAAAAGTTTTGAGTGATGGAAACTAACATTGAAAACATAGTGTCAGTGCAATCACACAAGGATATATGTGGTTATAAACACAAAGTCTATGTGATCATGTATGGTAGATTCATATAAAAGACACATAATAGCTTTCCCATCATTCAGGGAAAGCTTGCCTGAAGAGAAAGGTCTTTGCCTGTTTCCGGAAAGACATCAGAGATGGGGCAGTCCTGGCCTCTAGTGGGAGGGAGTTCCAGAGTCCAGGTGCAGCAACAGAGAAAGCCCTTTCTTGTGTTCCCACGAGACGTACCTGTGAGGTGGCAGGATGAAGAGAAAGGCCTCTCCTGATGACCTTAACACCCGAGTCGGTTCATACTGTGAGATTCGATCTTTGAGGTAGATAGGACCCAGGTTGTACAGTGCTTTGTAGGTTAAGGTCAGCACTTTGAATTGTGTGCGATAGTTGATTGGTAGCCAGTGGAGCTGCTTTAATAGGAATGTAATGAGACCTCTGTACCCAGTCCCAGTCAGCAGTCTGGCTGCTACATTTTGGACCCGTTGAAGTTTCCTGAGGCTTTTCATCCCAAATAGTCCCACACAGAGCACATTACAGTCTGGCATGTCCACAAAGCTCTCCACCACATTTCATCTGAAATGTTTTCTTTCTTGCCAGTTTTCTTAACTGTCCAGATTTCACTCCCGTATATGGTGATTATAAATACAATTCACCCACCCACCTCAATAATGGAAGCCCCTTGCTTCTAGTTGTTGAAGAATAAGGGGAAAGATGCTGTTACACATCTTGCTTGTGCGATTTCTGTATAATGCAAAAAGAATGCTGAACTAAGGAGACCTTTGTTTTGCTTCAACATGACTCTTTCTATGATTGTATCTATCTCCTAGTTAAGCATTCATTGCTCCATTGCATGTGCCTGTGTCTCAGAGTCACACTCTTGGCAATGCACAAAAATACATTGCATTCCCTGGCCCATCTTTCTGTTTATTTGAAAATATCACATATCCCAGTGTGGTGCCTATACTGGTGGAGATGTTTGAACCAGTCCCATCACCTTCAGATACCCATCTAGAAAGTGTTAGAGAGCAGGCATTTTCAGATGTTTCTCCCAGACTGTGGAACTCCCTTCTACATCAGGCCAGGTTGGGGTCATTCCATGTCAAATCAACCAATGAAAAATCCATTTTTGGTACATTTCTACCTTACCATAAGATTTTTTTTTAAAAAATCAGATTTTTTTGGTCCACTCGTTTCTGAGATTTTCAAAATTGCAACAAAAAAAGCCAAAATTCACTCACCACCATAACTTCAAATGTCACTTAATAGATAGCTGTGATAGCTACAAACCTGAGACAGGTGTAATTTAAAAGCACATGAATAGGGCTTTCATTTGATATATAACATGATGCAATTGTACATTTTTAAAAAATTACACATTATATGAATATAAAATTTGAATTTTTTAAAAATGAAATTTTTTTAAAATTTTCAAAACATTCACACTTAAAGATACATATCTTATAGCCAGTCACTCCACATTTCAGGATGGTATCTCAATGGTATCATATAGCACTTAAATTTTCTTGTTGGCAGTGACAAGGATTTAAATTGATTTAGCCACCAAAATAGACCAAAATTTCTATACCTAATTCTTAAGAACCTTTTCCACCCCTTAGCTAGTGTGTTGGATGCTCTTGTCATCTCCTGTGGGGTTAGCTGGTATGTTCTCTCTCTCTCTCTAACAAACACACACACACACTGTGAGTCCTACTAACTCCTGCTATAAGGCAGTTCCTTAATCTTAACTCAGCAAATTTGGAAAAATCCTATTTTTTCAGATGGGTACTTGGACTTAAACAATTGGTAAATTTCTCTAAGATTGTCAAGTATCAGATGCTTTTGGACATGAGTTCAACAACCATCTTTGTTTTTGATTGAAATATAATCTTTCTTGCCACGCATTTGCCTTCTGACTTCTTCATTGCAATAAAATTCCTTTACTAAGTTGATTGTGTCTTCGGGTAAAATTTTTCCAGATTTGGGAATAGGTGAGGACAAAATGCCTTTCTCTTTCATAAGTTTCTTTGCCTTCCTTGCAATGTAGTTACTTACTCCGAATTCACTTTCTAATATGCTTTTACGTGACCAGCTTTCTGGTAAAACTGTCAAAATCATGAGCTTTTTACTTTTCTTCACAAGTTTAAAATTTTCCTTTAGTTGCTGAATAATTTCTGTATCAGAACAGTTACTTTCTTCCTTGCTTATATAATCTTCAGAAGTTCAACCTTACTCTTTGTAGGTTAAAATAAAAAATAAAATTATTTTCCCCATCTTTTCTTTGCAATACTTCTTAGACAGTTTTAACACTTTCTTCTTAAACACTGAAGACTCACCAATGAAGGTCAAAGAGGCATTTAAGTGGCTAATAGATGCATCAGGGTTGAAATATTCAGACTCCTGAAATATTATACAATATTTCAATCAAAGACAAAGATGGTTGTCAAACTCATGTCCAAAAAGCACCTGATACAGTAATACCTTGGTGTATGAGCATAATCCGTTCTAGAAACATGCTTGCAAACCAAAACACTCTGATATCAAAGCAAATTTCACCATACGAAATAATGGAAACTCAGATTATTTGTTCTGGGTTCCCATAGATCACATAACTGTACAAAGAAAATGCTAAAACTCATGAAATTTTGGACTATTTTGGGGGCTAAAAATCAATTTAATTCCTTGTCACTGCCAACAAGAAAATTTAAGTTTTTTATGATACCTTTGAGATACCATCCTGAAATTTGGAGTGATTGGCTACAAGATATGTATCTTTAAGTGAGAATTTTTTGAAAATGTTTAAAATATCATTTTTTCCAACAATTTAAATTTTATAATTATTTAAATATGTAATTTTTTTGAAATGTACAATTGCATCATGTTGTATATCAAATGAAAGCCCTATTCATATGCTTTAAAATGACACTTGTACCAGGTTTGTAGCGATCACAGGTGTCTATTGAATGACATTTGAAACTATGGTGGTTAGTGAATTTTGGCTTTTTCTTTTTTTCTTTTTTTTTTTCTTTTTTGCAATTTTGAAAATGAAATATCTCAAACAGGTGGACCAAACAATCTGAAAAAAAATTAAACATCTCATGGTAAGGTACAAATGTAACAAAATGAACCAAATCCATGTAATCAAGGTTTCATGCATTGGTTGATTTGACATGGAATGACCCATTGGCCTCTCCCTATTGTCTTTCCACCAGGCTCAGTGACCTTACTCCTTAATCAGTTTTGGCTAGAGATCAGGCCCTTCAGGTATTTTTAACAGGTCATGTGCTTTTCTTCTTTAAAACTTCATTTTGTGTGTGTGTGTTTGTCTGTGCATGCATGCGTGCACGCTATTTTTGTTTTTAAATCATTTTAAATTTAATGACCTTTCAATAGTATTGAATAGTATTATTTTTAATTTTGCAATCTCCCTTATATTTCTGAATTGGAGAAAAGTTAGGACACATGAGAATTTGTGTTGTTTTAATAACTCACGTATTAGGAGGGAAAGCAGGACCGGGATCAGCTGCCTTTGGGTCAACATGTTTAAGGGTTAATTGCCTTTAGTAGCACCCTTCCTTTGAGTAATGTCAATAACACTGCCACTCAAATACTAGTCAGTTCCACCTCCGTTGTTCTATGCCTACTGCTTAGCTCTGCCTGGAGAGTGTCAGAAAAAGGAGCTTTGATTTTTCATTTGCTTTCTTTGTACAGTAAATGGACTCCAGGCTCGGACCTTCGGCATCTGGACCTTGCTGTCTTCAGTGATTCGTTGCTACTGTGCCATTGATATCCGCAACAAAACGTATGTAAAATGAGTGTTAGAAAGGATCATTGGCTCCTCACCCACCTTCCAGTCATTGGCACATTCCCTTTTCACCTGTAAGAATGATGTAGTGGATCCCTGTTTTATAAACCTTCTCATCAAGCAGATTGAGCAGTTGGGAAACAATTTCCTTAGATCATTTAGAGATTTAAAAAAGAACAAGGAGGAGGGTGGAGAGACACCAATGATTTTTTAAAAAAACCAAATTGATTTGAATCAATTTAATTTAGGTTAAATCAAATGTATCTTTTCCCAGTTCAGTGCCTTTGGATATTTTGGACTCCCACTTCCATCAGCCATACGGCCCTTGAGAGTTGGGGATTGTGAGCGACCCCCGCCGCCCCCTCCATAATGAGGTGCTTAAAAATTATGTAAGATAGGCTTTTATTATGTTCACTGGAGTTCAACACAGACAGAAAACACCTCAGCACAGTTCAGTGGTGCTTTGCCCCCTCTGGGAATTAATAAGGCTTTTTCTTCTTTGGAGCAGGCCCTGTCAGAAGTCTCTCCATCTGGTAGTAGTGCCTGGCTAGACTGTCTTTTAGCTTCAGAGCACAAATAACTGGTGTTTCTCCCAAAGTCCCAAGACACAGCCTCTCAGTTCTCACTCTTCCTTACAGGTTTTACTCTGTGCCTGTGTAATTCCCATAGAGTGGGGAGTTACCTCACTCCCTCACTCCAGAAGCCAGCGAATGTCCTGGTCAGTTAAACAACACCGTCTTCATCAGGCCGGCCCGCGTTGTCTCCCTTTATTCTTAGTTCTCAAACATTGGGCTGCCTCCGGGAGGGGCTGAGCCCATGAGCTGTCTTCCTTCACTCTGCTCCTGGGTTGCACAGAGGAGACTTTATCCCTTATACTCCTTGGCCCCGGCCTTTAATGCTCACCTCCTCCAGGTTGTCCGACTGGCCAGGCTTCCTCCTTATCCAGGGTGTCCCTTGCATCCTCCCAAACATCCGTCTCTCCTTCCTCCTCCTCCACGATGATGTTTTCTCCCCTTATCTCTAGGCCCGCCAGAGCTCTCTCCTCCCCCCAGACAGGTGTTACATTTCTCTCTAATTGCCTTGCTGCCTCGGGAGGCTGACCACTCTCCCAGCTGCTTTCAGCTGTCTCACACATCCCCCCTTCCAAGTGGGCAGCCTCCTCAGCAGGGTCTTCTGTCCAAGGGCCCTGGCGAGAGAAATAGTCCACATTAGCATGCTGGCGACCCTTGCGGTACCGCACCCGAAACGCAAAAGGCTGAAGGGCCAGATACCAGCGGGTTAGCCGAGGGTTGGTATCCTTCATGCGTTGGAGCCATTGCAGGGGTGCATGGTCCGTGACGAGCAGGAAAGGGGCCCCTAACAGGTAGTAGCTCAACGCCTCCACTGCCCATTTGATGGCCAAAGCCTCCCGTTCAATCACTGCATATTTTTGTTCTCGGGGGGATAGTTTCCGACTTAGAAACAGGACAGGATGCTCTCCATCCTCATAATGTTGGGCTAAGATGGCTCCTAATCCCCGCTCTGATGCGTCAGTTAGGAGAATGAAGGGCCGTGAAAATCAGGGGCTCGCCGGACAGGGGCTTCACAGAGCCGCTGCTTTAGCCTTTCAAAGGCCTGTTGCTCCCTGGGTCCCCACCGCACCATCCTTGGAGCCTTCCGGCGTGTAAGGTCTGTTAAGGGTGCCGCAATGTCCGAGAAGTTCGCTATGAACTGGCGATAATAACCGCAAGCCCCAAAAACTGCTGCACTTCCTTCTTAGTACGGGGTGGACACCACTTTTGACACTTTAGTCACTTTGTCCGCCATTGTCCGGATTTCTCCCCCACCTACCAGGAATCCCAGATAAGGCACGTGCGCCTGCGCCAGCTTACATTTTCGAGGGTTCACGGTTAACCTCGCCTTCCTTAATTCCCTTAATACTGCTCTTAGGTGCTCCAGGTGTTCTCCCCAAGACTGACTAAAGATGATGATATCATCTATGTATGCGGACTTGCACTGGTGCCAATACCCTATCCATCAGCCAATGAAATGTTGCTGCAGCCCCATGCAGGCCAAAGGGCATATAGGTGAATTGATAGAGCCCTACTGGGGTGGTAAACGCTGTTTTCTCCCTATCTGCCTTCCGGAGTGGGATCTGCCAATAACCTTTGGTTAGATCCAAGGAGGACAGGTAGGTGGCTTTCCCTAATCTCTCTATCAACTCATCCACCCTTGGCATAGGGTAGGCATCAAATTTTGATACCTCATTAACCCGGCGAAAATCAATGCAAAACCGGGTACTACCGTCTGGGTTTGGGTACCAGGACGGGATGGCTCCGCCATGGACTGCTAGACGGTTCAATGACTCCCAGGTCTAGCATAGACCTGACTTCATCTATTATGATCTGTTTGAGGTGCTGAGGCCAGGTTCGGGCTGCCGATCTTACCACCACTCCTGGCTCAGTCTCAATTGGGTGTTCAACCAGGGTTGTGCGCCCGGCCGGCTGACTATGACATCTGGAAACTCCTGTTCCAGGATCCTCAACTCCTGCTGCTTTTGAGGTTCAAGGCCCTCATCTAGTTTCCACCTATCCTCTAGGTCGGTGGAGGACCCTTTAGTCTCTGGTCCCAATTCTACCTCTTCTACTTCTCCCAAGAGGGCTTCCCTATCCTTCCATTCCTTCAAGAGATTGACATGAAAGATTTGGGTTGGCCTCCTCCGGTCTGGCATCCTAACTTCGTAATCTACAGGTCCAACCCGACGTATTACTTCATAAGGTCCCTGCCATTGTGCAAACAGCTTAGTTGGTTCGGAGGGTAAAAGCAGGAGCACTTTCTGTCCAGGGGTGAACTCCCGCAGTTGAACTCGGGCATTGTACCGACGCCTTTGAGCCATCTGTGCTTCCCTCAAATGTCCCTGGGCTAATTCGGTGGCCGTCCGCAATCGTTCTCGCATCTCCAGGACCTGCTGTACTGTACTCTGGGCCTGGTCTTCCCTGATTCCCAGTGCTCTCGCACCAAATCAAGAACTCCCGAGGTTGCCTTCCATAGAGTAACTCAAAAGGGGAAAATCCTAAGGATGCCTGGGGCACCTCACGGATAGCAAACATCAATGGTGCCAACATTTGGTGCCACTGAGTGGGCCTATCTTGTGCTATCCTGCGTAACATAGTTTTAAGGGTTTTGTTGAACCTTTCTACCAGACCATTAGTCTGTGGGTGGTAAACTGAGGTTCTCAAAGGCCTTATGCCCAAGAGCTTCCACATTTGCTTTAAGGTTTGACTAAGGAAGTTGGTGCCCTGATCTGTGAGGATAGTACTGGGGAAACCCACTCGAGAAAATATGCCCAGAAGTTCCCTAGCCAAAACCTTGGCTGTAGTGGACCGGAGAGCCACCGCCTCCGGATAACGGGTGGCATAGTCAATCACTACCAGAATGTAAGAGTGTCCTCCAGCTGATTTAGGGAGGGGTCCTACCAGATCCATGGCTACTCGGTCAAAGGGTTTGTCCACTAGGGGCAAGGACACAAGTTCCCCTCCAGGACGAGGCCGGATCTGTGTTCTCTGGCACACTGGACACGACCTGCAATACTGTTCTACCTCTGTATACAGACCGGGCCAAAAGAACCGTTGGCGTATGCGGGCGTTCATCTTGTCTGCGGCTAAATGCCCAGCAAGGGGTGGGTCATGGGCTAACTTTAACACAAAGCCCCGAAGTCGTTGAGGAACTACCAGTTGAGCCCCTGGAAAGGGTGGGTTTGGGTCAATCCGGTAAAGAAGACCATCCCGCATCTCGAAACCCACTTGCCCTGCCGGCGTTTCCCCTTCCGGCCTAGCCCCTGCAAGAGCGTGGGTTAAAGCAGGGTCTTCCTGCTGCCATGCCCTCACCTGAGCTCGGGAGACCTTCCCTAACTCCAGCTCCCCTTCTGACTCCCCTGCAGCTCCTACTGCTAGCTGTGGGGATGTCACCAATTTTTCCACCCCATAATTCCTCCCCAACAGCATGGGCCATGCCAAGTTTGGTACCAATCCCACCCTCAACCGTCTTCTCTCGGCCCCTATGGTGACCCATACCTGTGTAGTGGCATATGGCTTCACATCCCCATGAATACAACGAATTTTTACCAAGCCTTCCTGTGACCCCCCTGCTTGAGATCGGAGCAAGGTAGTACTACAACCTGTATCTATTAAGGCCCTGACTGGTTTCCCATTTACCAAAACATCCGCCTGCCACTCAGGGCCGGTGACCTCGCCTACCTGCATCGCTGCAACATAGGCATTAGCCCACGAACAGTCCATGAGTGGGCAGTCCCGTTTCAGATGGCCTTCCTTCCCACAGGTAAAACAGGCCATACTTTTGGGGGTCCGGCTTTGGGTTCCCTGAGATCCCCCTCCTTTGCTAGCCTGGGCCGGAGCTGACGGGCTTGGGTTTGATTGAGTCCTCTGGGAGGCCTCCAAACCAGGTGAGTTGCCTCTGTTAGGAACCGCACGATGAACTAACAACCGGTGTCTCCCTAAAGATGATTCCTTCGGAGGGGATCCAGCATTCCTTGGCATCTGTTCCTTAGAAGAATTCCGGTCCTTCGGCGACAGGCTCCTAGAATCCCAGGTTTCCTCAGCACACCAATAGGCTTCTAATGCAGAGACTGCTTCTTCAATGGAAACCGGACGTAATCGTGTCACCCAGTTCCGGGGGCCTGGGGGCAAGGTGGTTACCAACTGCTCTACCACCAACAGCTCAATTATCTTCTCCCTGAGTTACTATCAGGCTTGAGCCAACGGGTAGCATAAGCCCGCATCTTCTGGGCCACCGCCCTGGGATGTCCATTACTCTTAAGACGTAACTCCCGAAAACGCCTGCGATAGGCCTCGTCTGACAAATTCAACGTACTCAGGATGGCTTGCCTCACCTTACCGTAATTGGCAGCGTCCCGGGCATCTAAGGCATCAACTACTTCTTGGGACACCCCTGTGAGGCAAGGTGTGAGGATTAGGGCCCACTGCTCCTTTGGCCAAGCCGCAGCTGTGGCCACTCTCTCAAAGGTGTTGAGGAAAGCTTCTGGGTCATCCTCAGGTGTCATTTTTGCATGCGAATGGGTGGAGGACCAGCCACCCAGGTACCCGAAGCCGTTGGGGTGGCTCTCAAGACTTCAGCCATTTGTTGTTGCCCCACCAACATTTGCTCCATCAAAACGCGCTGGTTTTCTGCCATCTGCCGTAACAGGTGTTCTTGCCTCTCGGTGGCCCAGGCCAACAACTGGGCGGTGGTCGCTGGGGCATCTGGAAGAGCCCCACGTTGGGCGCCAATGTGAGCGACCCCCGCCGCCCCCTCCATAATGAGGTGCTTAAAAATTATGTAAGATAGGCTTTTATTATGTTCACTGGAGTTCAACACAGACAGAAAACACCTCAGCACAGTTCAGTGGTGCTTTGCCCCCTCTGGGAATTAATAAGGCTTTTTCTTCTTTGGAGCAGGCCCTGTCAGAAGTCTCTCCATCTGGTAGTAGTGCCTGGCTAGACTGTCTTTTAGCTTCAGAGCACAAATAACTGGTGTTTCTCCCAAAGTCCCAAGACACAGCCTCTCAGTTCTCACTCTTCCTTACAGGTTTTACTCTGTGCCTGTGTAATTCCCATAGAGTGGGGAGTTACCTCACTCCCTCACTCCAGAAGCCAGCGAATGTCCTGGTCAGTTAAACAACACCGTCTTCATCAGGCCGGCCCGCGTTGTCTCCCTTTATTCTTAGTTCTCAAACATTGGGCTGCCTCCGGGAGGGGCCGAGCCCATGAGCTGTCTTCCTTCACTCTGCTCCTGGGTTGCACAGAGGAGACTTTATCCCTTATACTCCTTGGCCCCGGCCTTTAATGCTCACCTCCTCCAGGTTGTCCGACTGGCCAGGCTTCCTCCTTATCCAGGGTGTCCCTTGCATCCTCCCAAACATCCGTCTCTCCTTCCTCCTTCCCCACGATGATGTTTTCTCCCCTTATCTCTAGGCCCGCCAGAGCTCTCTCCTCCCCCCAGACAGGTGTTACATTTCTCTCTAATTGCCTTGCTGCCTCGGGAGGCTGACCACTCTCCCAGCTGCTTTCAGCTGTCTCACAGGGATGCTGGAAATTGTGATCTAACACATCTTGATGTCCTAGCTTAGGAAGGCTTTCATCTTCCTAAGAAAGATCACAGATGTTGGTAGTCATTTTATGTCATGGTAAAACAAAACAAAAACAAGTGTTCCGTGTAGATACTGCCCCTTGGCACTTGAAGCACTCTGGGCAGTTCAGATTTTTTATATATATTATGGAGACTACACATTCCCCCTCCCTACCCCATCAGGCTGGGTACAGTAACCCACCACCTATCGCGGGGGTTAGGGACCCACCCGCCCCGTGATGACTGAAAATCTGCGATATGCGGATGCGGGGCAGGGGGGCTGCTCCAAAACTTCTCAGAGGAGCATGGGCCAGCGGCGTTGGGGGATCTGATCCCCCGCTGGCGCCCACCTGCGCTGCCCCGAGCTTTCTCCCCAACCCCAGCACTAGTCAGCTGGAGCTCAGGCAGGTACTGCTATCCCGCAATATATTGGGACCGCAGTACCTGAACCGCGAAATGGTGGGGGGTTACTATATTCATTTTACTGACCTAGGAAGGATGGAAAGCTGAGTCAGTCACAAGTCAGGTACTTGGGCTTGAACCTGGGTCGTGAGCAAGGTTTTATGGACAAACAGTTTCAGAGCCCCTGCTTTCCCTTTGTGTCAACTTTCTTTCAATCAGCCCTTCATACAGAGAACCACTTGAAAATAAGAACAAATGTCTGGCAGTCTTTTGAGTGAAGGACTCTTCTCTATAAAAGGAGGTGCATGACTACTCTTGGGTTGCCATAGGGGGCCTCAGGAGTGACAAAAGCAACAGAGATGCCTTCCAGTCTTCTATTGGTTGGAATCATTACTTGATCAAAAACCCATCCACAAATAGAGGGCGTTCTTCTGTTCATAGATAGGATCTAAGTCAATGGTAAACTGAATTAGGAACGATGTATAGAAAAGCACACACTCCTTAGATATACAGTATATACTTGTACAGAATACATACATAATGTGTATCTGAGGAATGTGTGTGTGTGTAAACAAACCAGAAATTAAGGGTGAGGGCAATAACTTCATTCTTACCTGGATTGACTTAAAAAAAAGATTGTTGAAGTATATAACCATTTTATGCAAATAAGGATTTGTATGTTCAAGGAAATATAAACCACTAGCAGAGATTAGCTGCGTTGTGGAAGAATAAATGCACTTAAGTGTTTAAGGAGCTAGGAGACAAAGAACAAGACAATAGAACTTAGTACAAAACTTATATTACATATGGACACATGACAAAAAGTAATATACAATAACAATATACAAAGTACAGCATAACAGAGAATGGGGAAAGCTGTCTCTCACCTCAGGCAGTCCCAATTTACATTGGTTTGCTCGATACCTATATACACAAAGGAATATGGTGTAAGCCAATCACACACTACATGGGATGAGGTTATTTAGCTATACCACCTGTGCCTAATCATCCTGACCTTCCAGTACTGATGATTCTTTACACCTGTGACCTAGACCTAATACACATTCTTGTCTAGCTCATGACATAATATTTTACACCGGATCCATTTTGTAATCTGTTAAATATATATTACAGACATTTTGTCAAAACTACAATCCTGGACAAAGATTTCAACCAATCTTTTAATTTGCATACTTGGTGATTCCAGTTTTATAAGATGTCCTTTACAAAGATGCTTGCGCACCCTGGTTTCTGTTATAACTAAAATAAAAGAGCTTGCAATTTTTAAATGTTCAATATCCCCCTCCCCTCACCAATTCCCAGTGGTTTCGCCACAAGAAAAGAAACCCCCCAGAAACCTTGAGATGTTCATGGAAGGAATTGGAACGGTTTAATTTCTGAAAAACTGCCACTGACACTAATGTCATCTGCCTCACATGGTATAAGTTAAGCTACTGGATTTCAACCAGTGAAGGGCTCCAAGGGGTAAGCAGAACTCAAGCAGAGAACATAAATGAGATTCTGGAGGTGGTGCTCTAAATAAAAAAGTAAACTTTTCCAGCTCTTTTTTAGTTTTACTCCCCTATGCAAAGTCCAGACCTCAACCTGCTTCTGGTTTACTTTCTGCTTTATTTACTCTTAATTTCTTTGAGATGTCTCCCTCTGCAATAATTTTCTTTCTCTGTGCTCTCTGGCAGTCTCTATAACATCACCCTGTTGACCTTCTTCATTGCCTTGGGCCATTTCCTCTCTGAAGTCTTCATTTATGGCACAGCAGCAGCCACTGTCGGCGTCCTGGCTCCCCTAATGGTGGCAAGTAAGTCGACTCCCAGCAGTCTCTCCTTCTTTGGGGCTTGCCCCGTGTTTCCACAGTGTTAGCCCACTCTTCCTGCCAGGCTCACAACAATCCTGTGAGGTCAGCAGGATCTCAGCCTATAATCTTCCTTGGGATGAACTCCTGTAAGCCCCAGCCAACATAGCCAGTGGTTAAGGATACTGGAACCTGAACACCTGACACCAGAGATTTGCTCCCAAGGATGTTGAAGGAAATTCATAAGGCTGAGGTTGGGCTTTCCAAATCCAACTGCAACAAATGCCACTTTGATGGAGCCCATCTGTTGATCTTAATTCACCATTGCCTTTGGACCTCCTGTTCTTTTAACCTTAAGCACCAGTAACTTAAACTGGGCTTGATAGCGAACTGGCAGCCAGTGTGATTTCTTCTGAATCAGCATAATATAACTCATAATTATAGAACACCAGTTCTGTGTGGCGTTCTGGTAAAGAGAAGTAGATGTATTATCATTTGTATAACTACAATGGCAGTAGTAGTCATTATACAGTAAGACCAGGTTTAGGGGCTGACCTGGCCTTGTTAAAAAAAAAAACTACTATGTAATAAAATGCAATAGTCGAGGTGGGAAATAAGATTATACCATGAGAAATAGTCTCTCTTCCCTTCCCTGTTTTCCTTGTCTCAGGTTTCTCCATCTTGGGCATGCTGATTGGACTGCAGTATCTGGAAGTGGAAGCGACATCACAGCACAAGAAACGGAACTGAAGTTACCAATCTCATCTACACGAAGCCTGCTAACCAGCCATCTTCCAGCATCGACCACCACATTGCCTCCGTGACCTCTTCTCCGCACCTTGTACCTTACAAGCGGTCAGAACATACTTGGACATCAGTGTCATCTTTTTGCACCCAAAGAGTTTTATTCGGAACAGGCAACACAAAATCTGGGTCCAGTGACAGAAGCATGATTCCAAGCTGAGTGTGATGGGAGGCATGGTCTTAAAGCATTGTAGCTCTCCATGAATGCCAAGTAAAAGTAGTAGATTTCACACACTCTCTCTCTCGCAACCCTTGAAGGAAGAGGAAACGTGAGCTTCCTAGGATCCAATGAAGATGGTTGTGGGAAGGGAGGGCTAGCAATTTGCTTTTGTTGCATCCAGAGCATCCAGTATATTTGTCATCATGCATGGTTTTTAAGAAATGAGAGAGAATTATGCAAAAGTGCAGCTTTTTAAAAAAATCCACTAGAGCAGTGCTGGTGAACATATGGCACGGGTGCCAAAAGTGGTACTTGGAGCCCTTTCTGTGGACACCAGACATCACCCCTTCACAGCTACCTGTATTCAGGACAAATTACCGTATTAGCACATTGCGAAAAATTAGTTTTGAATCACAGTTTGGGCACTCGGTCTTTAAAAGGTTCGCCATCACTGCACTAGAGTGAGAGAGATGTTAGTTTCACTCTCCCCCTCTTCTCACACCTGGTCTTCATATTAGTTCCCATGACCTTCAGATTTCTTCCTTTACCTTCCAAAGAAACAGTGTTAGCACACTTACCATTGAAAAATAGACTGCTGTTTAATACAACTCATGCCCAGGGCTGGGTTTTGGGTTTTGTTGTTGTTATTTTGGACCACAACTCTTAGAATTCTAGACTCGGATCATACTGGCGAAAGAGTTCCATAAATTGTAATCTCAAAAAGTAACATTTTCACATGCTGCTGATCCCAAACCAATCTCTTCTTTGGTTCATGTTCCTTTTCTTAACCTGGTTGTAGAGTTCTTTCATTTGGCAAGACAAATTTGAGTATAAACAGGAGACTTGTCTAGAGCATTACTTGGTATATGGGACCTGGCACAATCCCAAGCTGGGGAAGAGTTTGCCATGCCAAACTAGTTTTTTAATTATTTTTAATTGCATTTTATTACATAGTAATTTTTTGTAAATGGCCGGGTCAGCCCCTAAACTTGGTCTTACTGTATAATGACTACTACTGCCATTGTAGTCATACAAATGACAATACATCTACCTCTCTTTACCAGAACACCACACGGAACTGGTGTTCTATTATGATGATTCAGAAGAAATCACACTGGCTGCCCTTTCGCTATCAAGCCCAGTTTAAGTTACTGGTGCTTAAGGTTAAAAGAACAGGAGGTCCAATGGCACTGGTGAATTAAGATCAACAGATGAGCTCCATCAAAAGAGATATATTATGGATCTACAAAGGAGAGGGCCTTCTTTGTAGTGGTGTCCCGTATCTGGTATACTTCCCAAAAGGGGACCTAAAAGATACCAGCCTCGTATTGTTTTCAGTGCCAAATGAAGACATTTCTGTTTGCCCAGCTGTTGAAAACTGGTTATACTGTTTTTAACTCATCAAATAGTTGTTATGCCTTTCATATTGTAATGATGTTTGCTTTTATTGTTAATGTTGTATTGATTATTGGGTGATTTTTTTAAAAAAAGAAAAGTGTACTGCCATAGAATTCATTTGGGGATAAGGGTCTATTTATTCTTTTTTAAAAATGAATACATACATCATCCACAATAAAAGTCAGGGCAGAACTGCCCCAACCACAAAGGAAAAAACCAAGCAGTACCCACTTTTCAGGAGTTTTTGCCTCTGCTATATAAATGACTTGGAGAAGCCCTTTGGAAGATGTACAGAGGAGATGAACTCTTTGTTGGTTGACGTTCCCTGCATTCTGTGGCATTTGCATTCTCACCATGTAATCAAAAGTTCAGTCTGCCTCTTCTCATTTTGGTGCTCTTTGTAGCCTATGCTGTATTCAGTACTAAGTTGTACTTTGTAAATTAGATTGCACTTACTATGAGGGTGGTGAAGGAATTGAATGGTAAAGACTTAGGTTCATCCAGACATTTTGCAGTGCATGCTTATTGGTGAAGTGAAGAATTCTAACATTGATGACAACCAGTATTTAGTCCAGATGAATTAATGTGCAATATGAATAGTGTGCTAATTTACTGACACTGAAATTAAACAAGAGAAAATATTATGCCTTGTTGGTTTGTGCATTGTTTATTATGCCATTGTTAAGCTGTTTGGCCTAAAATTTAAGGTAGGTTCAGTTTTACTTCATCCAAGTACTAACCCTTGGCTAGTATACATGATTAAGATAAAAAGGGGAAGCACGCTGTTTATACACCACACCATCATACTTAAAGTACTCTCTGGGTGGTTTATAATTTTTAATTATACAGACTACACGTTGCCCTACCAGCAAGCTGGATCTTCCATTTCCTGGTCTCAGAAGGACGGAAGATGGAGTGAACCTTGATGTAGCTACCTAGATTGAACTTGGGTCATTAGCAGTTTTGGCTGCAGTACTGGAGTAGGAACTGGCAAACCACTCCAGTATTCGTGCCAAGAAAACTCCATGGACATGGGAGTCACAAAGAGTCAGTCACGACTATAACGACACAACACACACACACTGTAGTTTAACCACTGCACCAAAAGGCTCTTAATATACAAATTGTTTAAACTATACTTCAGCATAGAACTGTGGCACTTCCTCAACATTCTTTGTGGCTGCACAGCTCTGTTTGCTCAGTGGAAATTAATTGAGGACTCAGCTGGACAGTGGGAAAGACATCACTTGAAATGCCATTGATACTGCATCTAGAAAGGAACGCTTGTTAACTCATGGTTACGGCAGCCCTCAAATGATGCTAGATCAAGCTCTCCTAAATATCTGCAGCATTTACACCAAAGAATAAATATATGCCAATCTGACAGCAGAAAAGAGCAATATTGAAAAACATGGCAAATGTCCAAAGATACTTGATGACCTCCTGCCCCCTCAAAAAAAAAACTTGAGAAGGGAAAGAAACTCCAGTATGATAACCAGTGGGAAAAATCAGTCCTTTCAACAGTATATAAATTGAAATGTGTTTCCCTGACTATAGGTGTTATCTAGCTTATCAGTACCAGGATATTTGGGCTATTGGTATTGTTTTCTGAGTAGTAATTATTTGCATAATTTAAGTTTTAAAAACTAGGTGCGGTTTAAAATCCTTTAGGATTTTTACCATGAAACATTTTATTTCCACCATCTCTGTGTAGTTTGCCCAAGGCAGTAAATTACAGCAATGAGACAATACATTTAAACATGTTGAACTTTATGGCAAAAACATCAAAAATGCAGCATTGCTAAAGAGCAGAGGACTAGTCAGAACAAATATAAATATGAAAATACAATACAGCATTGCTTCTAAAGTTATAGTACAACTTCCTTATACCTCATACCCCAAACTAATTCCAGAGAGCTGTTAAAACTTTGGGGGATCAATTTTCAGAGTGCAAGGAAGGAAGGAAGGGGAAAACTACAGTACAGATACTGCCGTCATCTTTGCAGTGTTTGACTCAGCCCAAGGGGTGACACTCATTAGCTCTACTGATAGCAAGAGTTATTGAAGTGAAAGGGAATTAAATGATTCAAAACTCTAAAATGGACTTATAAGAGAAGGATTTGGCTTCTTGTTTTTGGGCGGTGTTTTTTCCTACAGGAGTGAAAGGGGTAATTGTGAATGGTAATTCCATTTGCTACATAAGGTTATTCTTTATATATCTATCATTTGTTTGTTTGTTTACTTCCTGATCAGTGTTATGGCATTTTTTTTTTCAGGGAGACATCTCACTTCCAGTCATCAGTATGTACTTTATGCCATAATAAAATGAGTTAATTTTTCAGGCGCCACAACCTGTGACTAGTTTAACAGCAACTGGTCAAAAGGGTTTGTCCCCTGGACACTGTCTTCATTCAACAGAAATGGCCATTCCTACCGTTCAAATGGATAAGAGACTGGGAGACAACAAAATGGAGACAATATGTCTAAAAAGAGCAAGAGGGCGCACAGACACACTACCCTAAAGATGTAAGATCTATTACTACTGAGTGGCAATGAATGATGAAGCTCCAGTGCTACGTTTTTTTAAATAACCATTTACTGCCCAGGTAAGTTAGCAGACAGAATTTACCAGTCTTCAGCTATTAACATATTTTCTTTCCATGCTAAGTTTGGGTTAGACCCAGTTATTCCAAAGATGGAAGCAAAGACACGTCAATGGTCCAGATCTAATTAGCAATCCAGTGCCTCTCTCCAGTGATTTGCTCAGGGAAAATTGTGAACAGGAAAAACTGCACAGCTCTTTGCGAAACTGAATAGTTCTACTTTTGTTCGGGAGCCAAAGAGCATTGCCTGATGTGCTACTAGGTGGGAAGTTCTCACCTTAATGCACCTTGACAGCTATATACTGGAGGCTGAAGATCGCATTAACCTGTTTGCAATTCTCTGCTGTTATGTAAGTTTGTTGGTTCTATTCTGTCGAAGTGGCAAGTAGAACTGGAATGGAATGGAGTCTCCATGCCTCATTCTTGCAAATGGAACCGGCACAGCTCTCCTTACTTTGTTGTACAGATTTCTCATTTCTCATCATAGAGTGTGACATGGCTGTACTAACACAAGTACTTCAAATCATACAAGGTTCATCTTTCTTCACAAAATTTAAGCTGCTTTTCCCTTCCCTGACAGTAAAATAATCCCTGTAAACCACCACATATTTGCTTCCAAACTGGCCATTTTCTGACAAACCACCATCCTTAATTATTCACTCATTTCACCAGAACTTTAAAAAAGCATCACCAAATTATTGCATATTATTGTTCTGTCCTGTGATTCTCCACGCCTGCTTTGTGCCATTTTTCCTTGCAATACAACACATTTGTACTGCCAGTCTTTCTAGTACAGACTGTCAAACTACTTTGTAAGATTGACTGCATTGTGCTTTCAATTAAAACCTCCTTCTTTAAGTGTTTTTTCTTCCTGTTCAACACAGCTGAAACAACTGATGATCAGTTGCCTCTTAAATAGTCTTGGGAGATGCTTAAATAATCTCTTTCCTTGTATTATTTCTTATTTAATTTGATACAAAAATACAGTTATCCTTTCTGGGGGGGGGGGACTCAAGGAAACCATGGAAATTACTGATTCCCATAGTTGAAGAAACTGACTTGTTCTCTCAAAGAATGCTTCAAGGAACTTTGAATAAGCATTAGAGAAGGCACTTGGCCCTGGGGAAAAATACTACAAAAACATTTGATTTGTGAATCCATCTGATTGTGAAAAAGCAACATCAAATTAGTGCTAAGAGATCTAAAGTGGAAATAAAACTATGACAGAAAGGCTGTGCTTCTCATATCCTCTTTAACAATCCGTTGCAGTTTAACATTTCTCGAGTATGACCGTGATTTGTTAAAATAGAGCATTTCCATTTCAAAATGACAGCCCATAATCATTTTCTTTTTTAATTTTTTGGATTGGGTTTACAATACAGGCATCTTAAGGAGGAGGAAGCCTCCACCACTTTTTGTCTGTTTATCACCTGATGAGTTTAAGTTTCCCATATACAAATCATGATTTTTTTTTTACTCCATTTAGGGCTGCTCACAGAGCAAGTAATCAGTTCTCCCTGAGGAGCAAGGATCTTCCTCTGGATCCATTTATTATCCCATCTTGACGATCTATAGGATAGTTAAATGGATAGACAAAGGGGAGTTCCCAGTCCATCCTGAATGCACTGGAAGCAAATGTGGGTTCAGTGGTTTAGCTGCCACTGTCAAAACACGACAGCTGTTGGCTCCAGTTTCTTTCTGCTGAGCAGCAAAGGACAAAGAAACTGGCTCACACGTGGGTGATTCACGTCCTGTGCTGCTCTTTCTTTAGCTGCATAAGCAGCTTCCTGGATTGCCCTTGCTTGCTGGCCCGCACTGCATGCAATGGGGAGGTGGAGACAGCAAAGAGGAGAACTCTCCCGTCGCACCCTTGGGATTCCTCACAGAATGGTAATACACTGGACTGGAGGCTGGTCTTCCAATTTCTTCTGAAAGAAAAAAAAGTATAGTTAGATTAAGAGCCGCAGAGAGCAAGACGCCGGCAGCCTACACTCCTGCAAAAGGAAGCCAACCCTCCTTTGCATCCAACCATCTCAAATGGCAGGACAGCATAGATCCCAATGGAAAAACCTGACAAATTTTCTGTAGGCACAGGTGCCGAATTCTGATCACTAGTCAAAGGAGTGTGTGTATGTGAAAAAGCCAAGTCCAGATGAAAAACATACACCCTCAGTGATGGAAAAAGTCAGCTTCCAACGTGCAAATGGAAAACAGTACCTCTGTAGCTGCAAGAAGCAAAAGGGAGCAAAAGATTGCAAGGAGCCTGTATTGTTGCTTCCGTTATGACAGCAAGGGGAGCCTAGATCCCAGAAGTCAGCTTTTAACAATAAAATGTATCATCCTTCTTCTTAAGTGCCATGTCCTTGTAGAAGGACATCGGCAATGGGTAGCATAATCTATTTTTTGTCCAAAGCTTTTCTAAGCAGAGGAGCTGTGCCCACTGTGAACCATTGGCTTAAATTCTTAAGCCATAATGTTCTTCTATGCCCCAGGCCACATTTCCCATCTGTTTTTCCTTGAAGGATAGCCTGAAGCAGATGGTATTTGTTATTGCATATTATGTGACCGAAATATTGTAATTTTCCTCTCTTATCATTCAACTTCTGAAAATGTATTTGTTGACTAAAATTGCACAATCCAAGAAATTTTGAACGCTCAGGACCAGTGATGCCATTCTCCCTTGATGACATACTGAAAATGCATCACCACAACCCAGAATCTCCTTCAAGCCCACCTGATCTGCATTTCATTTACAACCCAAATGTAGGGCTCACACTGAATTGTTGTAAGACATTTCTGTTAGAAAGAAGTATTCTATTCTGCTACATTCCACTAGAAAGAACAACACCATAATTGGGGCCAACACATTATTTATTCACATGTGTGTGTTTTTGGGTCATTACAGCCATGACTAACACTTTGTGACCCCCATGTCCGTGGAGTTTTCTGGGCAGCAGAACTGGAGTGGCTTGCCAGTTCCTACTCCAGGCGCCTACAGCACCTGGTATTCCCTGATGGTCTCCCATCCAAGTACTAACCAGGGCTGACCCTGCTTAGCTTCCAAAATCAGGCAAGATCGAATGTGCTTAGGGCAACACAAGTGTTAAAAACCCAAGGTAGCCAGTAGATAATGATGTTCAAGTGGAGAAGCAACTTAGTGAGCTTGGTGGCACAAGTTGTCTCTTTACTATGTATGGACAACATGTGCCACATTGGCTCCTGTGTTGTAAAGGGAATGGCACATCTGCATGAGAAGTCTACAAAGTGGCTTATTGACTATTGATGTGCATAGGGTCAGCCCTAGAAGTTAGTTATAAGCAGGAGGTGGCTGCTTTAGGCAGGTTACTTAGACACTCTGAGATCTACAAACATATTAGGCTGAAATCCAGTAGTAAGTTGCAAATAAGAGTAGGCCCATTTGAATCAATGGGAGCTTACAGAGAATGCACCAAATCATAACTAACTCAGTTGGCCTACTCTGGATGTACTTTGTGTAGAACTATTTTTCATGCATTTTTATTGGTAAGGAATAGAAAGTACTACTTTGGGATTTTCAGCCTCGGATGCCAAAATATTTGGCTATGGGCATTTGCTGCTTCATCTCAGACAAAATGTGTAGGTATGTGCATGTGCACACACAGAGAGAGGCTATTAAAGTTGTTTCAGTCTGACAGAGACAATGAGGCTCTCAGGTAAGGGTGACAATCTTCATTCAACTTTTGACATGGTGTTTTTCACGCCCTTGCCTTGATAAGGGATCTAAAATAATGTGGGAAGGTATAAAGATTAGGACAGGCTTTGCTTGGCTGAGCAAAATTAAAACAAGCATCTCAATTTTCCTCGCAAATCAAGTCCTGCAGCTCTGCGGGTTCCTCCCACAAGCTGGTGCTGGTGGAATTTGGCAACTGTGCTTGAACAAACTCAATAGGTGTTAAACCTCAAGACTCAGCAGCAGAGAGGGCAACCCAGGGCCTTCCAGATGCTGACGCATGGCACTGCCTTTCATCCCCAACCACTATGGCCAGTTGTCAACAATACCTAGAGGGCTAGAGATCCCCCGTCTCCATTCAACTTCTAAAAATGCATTTGTTGCCATCACTAAAATTGCACAATCCAAGAAACTTTGAAAGCTCAGGACCAGCGATGCCATTCTCCTTTGGTGACATACTAAAAATGCATCACCACAACCCAGAATCTCCTTCCAGCTTTTTAAAACCACTTGCTTTCCCCAAGCCCTCCATCCCCAAAGCCTGGCTTTTAACAGAGGTTTCCCAATTCTTACTTGGCATAAACCTGAAAAAGACAGGGTAGCACTGGCCACTTACAAAGTGCATTCTAGCCTAGGCAATAGTTTTGCTGCAGTAGGAGTGAGTGAAGAGACACAGCATTCACTGCACAAAGCAAAGAAGAATGTGGCCTTATTAAAACATTGGCCAGCTCAATCCTATGCAAGTCTCTCAAGTCCTACTGACAATATATTATGGGACTGAGTGGACGGCAAGGCCCACTTGAGTGGGAAGGAAGCTCTGCCACAACTCATTTCTTCAAAACTTACAAAAGCAGGAAGTCAGAGGCATAAATGTGAACTCCCCCAAAACCAATTTACAAGTCATTAATATTTAGCATATTCAATGCATGAGCACTGAAAATGCCACCTCCAATTTTTCACTTCCACTTAATCATTTAATTATTGGTGCCACAATTTAAATCATTGGACCCGCACTGTATATTTCTTTAAATTCTCTTTGATTTATGAGAGGCTCACATGGTTGTCTTCCAATTTAATACTAAACGGGGGTTTCAACAAACTACAGATTCCCAAGTTGCCCCCGCCCCCAAGGACACTGTCCTTTGTTACGAACTGCACCTGGAGCTTTCTGTCACCTATTTCACACAAAACCAAAGGCTCGATCCAGTTATTCAGTATTAAACCAGGGTTTAGCAGCATGCAGGCTTCGACCTAGAACTGGACAATTCTGACTCACAAATAACTACAAGTTTTTTTGTGGAAGTTTGTTAAGTGTAAGCGAGTTAGGGTTAAGAACACGGTTGGGTTGGGTCCAACTACCATTTTTCTACATGGAATTAAACATTTAAATGTAATATTAATTTGTGTCTCTGATCCTTTTCACAATACAGAATAGGTGAGGTTTTGTATGCTCAACAACTTCAGAATGCTCAGCGCATACAAGCACGACAGGAAACTCTGATTTAAGGCTGAAGAGATGCTGATGTTTAGCCCAACATGAAGACAGAGAAACATGAGTATAAGTTTTCCCGCAGATTTGACAACAGGGAAGAACGTTTTAACCTTTACACATATAATTATCATTTTTTAATATAATTCTTCCCCTCAAATCCATGCTTGAAATGCAACTGTACATACTTATACTGTACTTCTTTCCAGAGAGCCAATACCAGTGATGTAGATCAGGAAGATGACTAGTCAGATTTAATGCATTTATTGCAAGTTGAAAACCCCCAAACCTTATTCCAATATAGATTACCCCATCTCTCCAGCCACCTTTGTGGGCAGGAGAGAGAAAATCTGAAGAAGATTCACATCCTTTTATTTAGCATGGGACGCAATTAATGTTACTAAATAATTAATGTCATTAATAGTCAAATGAGGCCTGTGGAAGAAGATTCCTGGAGGAAAAGTCCATCACAGGTTACAAACCATGATGTAAATGTGTCATCTCCAGGCTTAAAACCAGGGTACTTCAAGGGCCAGATGCTGGGGAGGGGTATCGGGAGACAGATAAGGAGTCTCGTGTGCTCCCAGAGGCACTTGGTGGGGCCACTGTGAGATACAGGAAGCTGGACTAGATGGGCCTTTGGCCTGATCCAGCATGGCTCTTCTTATGTTCTTATACAACATCCTTTAGTGGTTTAAGGGTGGCTCTACAACACCCACAGATCCTTCCACCCCGAAATTAATGGGCCAGGCACAGCAATAACTTAGGATAGTTGGTATATGTTGATGTTACATTTTGCAAGAAGCAACACTGAAAGCAGCAGCTGTGGAAGATGGATTCAAGATCTCATGGTACACCTTCCATCATCAAAGATACATGATTTTGCAAAATGTACCAGTGTTCACATATTGATTGCTCAGCTGTTTAAAGTGAACTGGAAAGGCAGAACCCTGAATGCACAGAATTAAGAATGGGTCTAGCATTGTTCAGCAGCTGCTGCCTCCTCCCTCCCCTGATTTTTAAGCACTCTTTTTTTTTAACTCTGTTAGGATTTTGCCCAATATTAGCAATTCCTTAGTACCTTTCAGCTAATTGTCTCTGCCCAAAGAGATTGCTCACTTGAGAACGGTGACCAATAAGTGTGTGAACACGTGTTTTTTGAGCAAGAGCAGAAGGAGATGAAACTGGAGGAAAGACAAAGAGCCAGGCAATGCCTAGTTCAAATATGAGCGCAGCAAAGTATCAAGCAAGGACAGGAAGGCCTTTTTTAAAACGCCAAGGGTACTTGTGCAAAGCAAAGCATTCTGTGAGTTGCACTAGCCATTTACACCCCTGAGGGCTCCAATCCAATGGTTGCTTCGGCTGCAAGGCTTAATGGTGGTTAAGGCGGGTGGTGGAACTTTGCACTGCAAGATGTATTTGATAGATGTGGGGTTTGCTCCCTGGGCAGGGCTTGCGCTCTTCTCCGCCAGTCTTGTTTGTACTAGATATCTGAGAACAGGAGCCTCCCGCCATCTAATACAACATTTCCCGCTGAGCAAATAAAGAACAACGTGTCAGGCACAAGCTAAATGGCAAAGTTAAGGAGATCAGTATGTTTTCCAAACGCATTCTCCGCAGCTCTTCCTAATTAAAAGGAGACAATTTCCTCCAAACAGAGGTTCTAAAAACAAACAACAGCTTTCTCTGTCTTGTCCAGGTCTGGGCTAAGCTTAGGTGGGTCTGTGCAATATTTTTCAAACTGCCTGATCGCAAAAGAGATGCACTCCCCAGCATCCATGGGCCAACTGGAACCGGGCAAACTCACTACGTACACTTTCCTTTTGCAGTTAATTGATAAATGATAAAATATTTTGTCTTGTGCAATTTTTAAAGCATTCATTTCCCCCCTAAGTAAATCCAAGATATTCATTACGTATAATTCCATATTAAAAAACTCATTTATTTATTCTGTTTTTTCTGATCAGTTGTACTTTCTGAAGCACACAAGCGCAATACTACCCGTCACCACCAGACACCTGCCAAAAACAGTTCTAAGCCACAGAGACATGTGAGGACGAAGAATAAATTGTCCCCGTGGAAACTGGTCAATGATGAGACTGGCAGGAAGCAGAAATGTAAATTTAGCAAAATGAGTTTTTTTTTTTAAAGAGGAGTCTTATATTAATAAATGCCACATAACAAGGGTAACCTTACTGAGGTTTGTTGCTTTTGTTTTTTTTTTTTTTAGAAAATTAAGTGCTCAAATAGCAAGGGCAACTTGAGATGTGCAGTTCATCACCATTTTTAGCAGCCAGCAACTCTGTCCGTTTCCAATGCTGCCATTTTTTAAACTGAGGATTTCCTGGGGATATTTTAAAAAGAAAAAGTCTTGGGGCGCTGTATGAGGCCCACTTTACCCAACTCTGGTCTCGTCAATGAAGTTATTTGGGTTATCCGAAGAACCAACAGCTACATTTATCTCCAGATTTCTATAAACATCACTGGAAGCCAGTGCTATAGGTGTTAAAAAGACCCCAATTATCTCAGCAAGAAGTGCAACATATCTCTCGTTGAGAATTGCAGAAGGACATTGTCTCCTGGGAAGAACTGATGGTTCAACACATATAATTTCTGTATAAGTCCATAACCTAGTTTTCACCATAACTTTGGTGTCTGCTTCTAGGATCTGGGTGTCATTTCAACAGGAAGCTAGGTTGGCCCCCTTTCCTCCTATCCTCCTTGGGCAGATCTTTCCTTTAAAGAAGAATTTTGGCAAGACAGTATAGGAAGGAGGCTTTTGAATGCTAATAAAATATTTTAATCCAGCTTTTGTTTGAGTTTTAACATTATAATTTACTGAAGTTTAGCCACATGTGTGCTTTTAAGCCCTGCAGAAGTATCTAGAGTTTGTGAGCAAGAGAGAGAGAGAGAGAGAGAGAGAGAGAGAGAGAGAGATTTAAGTAAAATTGTGCAATTATTAGCTGTTCAATATTGTTTTCGTGCTAACCATGGAATCGGCCATTGAATTGATGCTAGTGCAGCCTCACAGAAACAGCAGGCCGATAACGGTTCTCCTACCTTTCTCTGAGAGTTACTGGGCAGGGCTGGGAAATGATGGGGTTAAGTCACATATTCCATAATTCATTATCTGACTGCTATTGCCCTGGAGTCTCTGTAACAACAGCCACAAGTCACAATCCAGAAAGGAGGAGAACAAAATGCAGGGCGAGGAGGGGGAGGGGCATTTCGGCTGGAAGAAGAAAGGGAAAAGCAGGGCTGTAGACAAGTTGATCCATCCAATCCTGGGTGGATCACCAAAAATGCAAGAGGGCTTTCAGTTGTATTAAGCGTATAAGGAAACCTGATGAAGCCAAATGTGTTGGAGCAGGTGGAGGCCCTTTGCTGGCCTCATTTCTATGAAGACATTTCACTGGAACCAGCAGGATGCTAAATGTTCACAGGTGCATATTTCTGGTACAAAAAAAGACATTTCAAGTGGAGAATATAGGACCCTTGGGGGGGGGAGACAAAAACCATTCCAGATATAGATTGTTCACTCTTGCTAGTGACTGATCACACCTCCTAATGATTCCAAAGCATCCTTATCTCACTTTTTGTTTCAAAAGAAGGTCATTAGCCATGATAACGATGCCTCAATACCACAGCAGTCATTAGATCCGGTTGTTACGAGAACATCGTTCTGACTAAGCAAACCTAATTCTGAGGGGCAATGATGCTTTCTCTGTCATGGCGAATTCTGGAGGTTGACTGAAGAAGAGAGAAATAAGTACAGCTACGGCCAGAGCTTAGGATGCCGCTAAGCAACATGGGTGTTTCCCCGCCTTCCATGCCTTTTTGACACCTGTCGACCTCCTTTTCTGTGTATTTGGCTGTACAGAGAAGAGTCACATAATATGGAAAATGCTTTTACCATCCCTCCATTTTTGGACTCCCTTCATTACGAGCCCATGACCATCTGGCCAGTGGCTGTACAGAGAAGAGTCACATAATATGGAAAATGCTTTTACCATCCCTCCATTTTTGGACTCCCTTCATTACGAGCCCATGACCATCTGGCCAGTGGCTGTACAGAGAAGAGTCACATAATATTTTTGGAAAATGCTTTGGCTGTACCATCCCTCCATTTTTGGACTCCCTTCATTACGAGGCCATGACCATCTGGCCAGTGGCTGTACAGAGAAGAGTCACATAATATGGAAAATGCTTTTACCATCCCTCCATTTTTGGACTCCCTTCATTACCCCATGACCATCTGGCCAGTGGCTGTACAGAGAAGAGTCACATAATATGGAAAATGCTTTTACCATCCCTCCATTTTTGGACTCCCTTCATTACGAGCCCATGACCATCTGGCCAGTGGCTGTACAGAGAAGAGTCACATAATATGGAAAATGCTTTTACCATCCCTCCATTTTTGGACTCCCTTCATTACGAGCCCATGACCATCTGGCCAGTGGCAAGCGATGCTGGGGACTGCTGCTCAGGAGGGCCACAGATTTCCACTTCTAAGTCAAGGGAATCATTGAAATTGGATACATGTTTCAACTATTCGGCCCTTCATGTTACAGGTGGGTGGCATGAATGGCTTCCTTCCTGGAAACATGAAGGGAATTAAAGAAAAAAGCAAGCAGGTTGGAGGTCAAAGCTGCAATAACATTTTTTTTTGGGGGGGGGGAATTAAATCAGAAATTCCAATTTTCAGAATTCATATTTTGCAAGTAAAATCTGGATCCAAAATAAAATTTGCCCCTAGAATTATTGCTTGTTTGTTGTCCCTTTCAAGGAGCCATGTAAGTATGCATGAATATTTATTATGTTTACTAATGATAGCTGTATGCCTGTCCTTAAGCAGTAAGCACTAATGAAGATGAGCTATAAAATACAATTAAAGACCAACTGCCAATATCAATTACTGAAATCAAAAACCATCAAAATTGGGCAACAAGTAAGCAGAAAGAAATATCAATTTCATCTTTGACTAGAGCAAGTGGCTTAGTTCCCATGTGTAATATTCAGTTACAGGTACAGAAATCTAGAGTAGGAAAGAATCAACAAACATGTGGGGGGTGGGGTTGAATTTGTGGGCCTCTACATGTTGGTTATCCAACAATTGGATAACCTCACCTGGATGACTGAGAATCTTCACAGACATATCTACATGTTGTTGGACGACAACACCCATCATTCTTCTACGTTGGCCTTGCTGATTCTGATGGACATCACAGTCCAGCCGCTCCTGGAGGATCACAGATCCCTCTTCCCTGATTTAGCCCTATCCTTTGCCAAAGGGAAGGCCTTCCCAACCGCTAGCCCCTCCAGGTGTCTTCAATGCAATCCATGTGACATCATGCAATAAGGTGGAGGGTATGGACAATGGTACCTACAGTGTAAACTTCAACACTTACCTACTCATATTTTAGCCTACTACCTGAATACAGACTGTCACCTCTCCCAACAAAATAAAAGGAATCTTTCATCCTCCAGATATTTTGGACAGCTAATAGATCCTGACCCCTGGCCTAAACTAAAGCCTGATTGATTACCCAATATAGCAAAGATTCCCAACCTAGAGGTCCTGACCCACAAGGGAGTCACAAAGGGTTTTTTGGGGGGTGGGGGTGGGGTGGGGGTGGGGGGAGGACCAGGGTTAAGCAAATCCATGTGCCTAATCCAGACGTGGATGAGTTCAATTTCATTAAGAGGAAAACCACTTTGGATCCTGATTCCGTCTCCCTTTTGCTTGCAGATCATTTCTTTCAGGTCCATGCGATTGAGGAGGGGAGGAAATGGAGAGTCTGAGGAAAGGTAAACTGCACCTTCCTTATTCAGACTCATTTAAAAGTATTTTGGGGTTGGAACAGAGAATCACAGGATCTGGAAAATGTTAGGGAAACTTACGGCTTCTTCTCTTCTCTCTTATTGGGGCATGTTTTCTTCACGCCATTAAAATGCCTTGTTATGCGAATACAGGGTGGTAGGCTTGCTAAAGCGGGTCACGATTCGAAAAAGGTTGGGGACCACTGCAACAGAGGGACTGCCACGCACAAGAACAGTGGACAGCTTGTGATATTATTCTCCTTTTCAAAAGTAGTGTTATTGTTGTTGCTCCAAAATGTTCACTAAGCTGCAAAGATGTCTGATGGGCTTCTATGTAAACAAGCTGCCGCACGGAAAGACGGTCCGAATGTCACTCGGCCCCTACCGCTGCTCCTAGGCAACAGGATGGCAAGCTGCATGCCATGTTCCATTGGCTCCTGGAGGAGAATCCAGCAGCAGCACTCAACTGTTAAATACCAGGCACTGGAGAGACAACAGTCATGCTTCCCCCGGCTGGTACAACGGTTCAATGCAAGTTATTATCACAGCTCACAGGTGGAGCCTATGATCATCTGCTCCCAACCCCCAAAAATCTATTGTTTACTCACAGTCTGCTCATTATCCAGATTGGCCCGCTGTCTCCTGAGATCAGGCTTGATGAAACCTAAGGGAAAGTGGGAATTAAAATCAGAATCAAGAAACTGCCACGCAGACCATAAGCAGCTGTCGCAAGGCATCAGAAAACATATGGTGCAATGTTTATGACTCAAGAAGGTTGAGGGAAGTTAGGCATGGTAGCAGAAAGGAAAGCACTGTAGAATTTATTTTAGAAAACTGGTCTTCCACCTTTTGATTCTGAAAGGAGTTTCTGGACCGAAAACACAATAATATATATTTTAATCTCGTTTCATGTGGAACGAAACAAAATATTTTTATCTTCATTTCGTTCTTCATTTTGAGCAGTTCCAGAAAAGGGTGACCAGGATGGTTAAAGGTCTGGAACATATGTCTTACGAGGAGAGGCTTAAGGAGCTGGGAATGTTTAGTCTTACAAAGAGAAGGCTGTGAGGGAATATGATAGCCATGTTTAAATATTTGAAAGGATGTCATATTGGAGAGGGGACCGGTTTGTTTTCCATGGCTTCACAGACTAGGACTCGGAGCAATGGTTTCAAATTACAGGAAAAGAGATTCCAATTGAATATTAGAAAGAACTTCCCAATGGTTGGAGCTGTTCAGCAGTGGAATATGTTGCCACAGAGGGAGGTGGAAGCTCCTTCTTTTAAGCAAAGGTTTTTAAGCAAAGACTGGATAACCATCTGTCAGTTGTACTTTGGGGGGTTCCTGCATGGCAGAGAGTAGGGCTGGATAGCCCTTGAGGTCTCTTCCAACTCTATGATTCTATGATTCTATGCCGGTGGAAGGAACCAAACAACTTGGGGATATTTTTGGTAATAAAAACTCCTCCAACCCCCAGGTGATTAAACTTTGCATCCTGTATTAAACTAGAAGACATTAAGTTCCTGTATGAAAATAAGAACAAAGAGAGGTTGGAAGATGTTTAGAAGTGTAATTACCTGTTATAATCGTGCCAACAAGCAAGAATGCACAGAGGAAGATATTTCCAGCTTGAGTCCCAAAGTTATCAATTATTTGTCCTTGGCTGATGGTGAAAATTATTCCAAAAATCTAACAGAAAACATTTAAATAAGTTACAAAGGAGTGGAACAAACAAACATTTACAGTATACATTTCCTCACATTCCCTAAATCCTTCCTTGCCTTACTCTCGTGTTGGTGTATCAGTTATACCATTGCTCTTAGAATTCATGCCCTGTCATTACAAATAAAATTGCTTGAAAATCTTTGGTCTGTTAGATAATCATACATTCTAAAAATAATGAAATATTAATGCTAGAATGATCAAAGTAGACAAAGGTGCCCTAAAATGCTAGAATCCTTGTAATTGGTTATGTTCAGTGCTGATCTTCTCAAAATCAGTTAAACCAGGGCTGTATCCCTATGCAATGGCAAAGTCTGATCTATCAAATAAAGGAGCATATCAAGCACCAAACAGAGAGAAATAACACTAAGGGAAGTTTACATAATTTAAACAAAGCATAAAACCAAAATAAAATAAATCAAAGAGTAAACAGAAGAACAAGAACAGAAAAGTAACCTAAAATGGCACCTGGAAAATTAAACCAAACAACAGTAAATAAATTTATAACACTAAATTCATTCATTCATTCATTCATTCATTCATTCATTCATTCATTCATTCATTCATTCATTTATACATACATACATACATACATACAACTTATATGCCACCTAGAGATCTATGGGTAGTGGGCAGCATATAAGTTTTATGTATGTATGTATGTATGTATGTATGTATGTATGTATGTATGTATAAATAAATAAATAAATAAATAAATAAATAACATGAAATGAACAAAAGATGCACCAGAATAAAAAAGAATAGCAAATAACCACAAATATAAATATAACTAATATATCAGATGATTTTGAAAAAATGTGCACAAAATGTTGCCAAAAGACTTCCTAAACACGTCTGTCTTCAATAGCCTTCTAAAAATCTGTACGGGAGGAGACGTCTAATTTCTGTTCCACAAGGAGGGTGCCATGGATGAAAAAGCCAGATTCCTAGTAATGGTTTTCTTTATTTCTCCCAGGGCAGGTAGCATCAGTAATGAGGCTTGAGAGGAACAGGTCGATATTCTTGGGGAGAGGCACTCTGATAGGTAACAAGGTCCCAAACCATTTGGAGTGTTATAAATCATAACTAACACCCTTGATCTAGCAGAGCAGCCAACAGGGAGCCCATGCAGGTTAGAGGAGACAAGATCAAACTTCCTAGTCTGAGAGATTAACCTGGCTGCTCTATTCTGGATCGGCTGTAGCCTCTGCATCACCTTTAAGGGAAGCCCCACAAAGAAAACATTACAGGGAAATCCTTGGGATTACCAATGTATAGATCAAGATAATCAGGGATCTCTCGTCCAGATAAGAGAGCAAATGGGCAATCAGTCTAAGGGCCTTTTCACACGATCCCTAAAATGCGCGGCAAATGGCTCCCAGATCCGGAGCTTAAAATTGTTTCCCCACCAGCTCCGGAGTTTACAAAAAATTAAGTACGACCACGCCCACCTAAGCGAGTCCCAGCGCACTTTTCAAGTACCTGGTCTCTAGAGCTGAAAAATTTCTGATTCAGATGTAAAGTAGTGAGTGCTGGGCTCTCCTCGCCTTGTGTTTGTTTTTTTTGTCCCCGCCGCCCCTTTAAGAGATAAGAATCATGACGACGACGGGCCTCGGGGCAGCTTCCACCAGCAGACGGAGTTGAGTCTGCATTTTTTCTCCCTTTTTTTCTCCCTCCCCTCACGCAGACAGGAGCAAGGAAGTGTGGAGGGGGTGGGAACACAGGAAGAGCGATGAACCCCCAAGATCTCTGGTCCGAATTTAAGTGGCCAGCGGATTTTAGGGGTCGTGTAAAAACGCCCTAAGATGGAAAAAAAAACAGTCTGGGCCACAGCCAATATTTGATACAATGGTACCTTGTATAAAGGAATTAATTTGTTCCAAATGAAATTCTGTTAAGCAATTTTTCCTTTATACAAATATCCCATAGGAGTGCATTGAAAATGGAGTAATCCATAATTGCGACCATTTTTATGTTGTACGGATTCACCCCATAGGTGATTCTGTTAAGCAAATTTCCCCTATCTCTGGAATTTTTTATGTTGTACATATTTTATATTATACAAGCCGTTTGTTAAGTGAGGGTCCACTGTATTCCAGAAACACCAGATCCAAGCTTATGCTCAAATTGCAAAGTCAGTCTTTTAGGGTGAGTGTAACCCCACCCAGACTACGTAAATTATCCCTTAATCTGAGAGGAATCAACAGGAATCTGAAAGAATCAACCTGCTTCCAGCAACAAGTTCTCCATCTTGCCTGGATTTGTTTGCCCTTGTCCAGCCCATTATCAGATCTCCAGATGACCTCTCCCTGCAGCTTTATATCGATCAGTGATGGTGAACCTTTGGCATTCCAGATGTTTTGGACCATTACTCCCAGAATTCCAAGCCTGTATTGCCAATGACAAAGGACTGTGGTAGCTGTGGTCCAAAACATCTGGAGTGCCAATACAGAGATAGAATATAGTGTGACAGATCTATAGTGTAGGGGAGATGATTGAATGCTGGGGGACACCATAACAGAGAGTCCAGGGGCATGATTCTGTCTCCCCCTGCTGAACCTTCTTGATGAAAAGTTCAGCAAGGGGAGGTCAAGGAAAGACTGGCACCAGTGATGGGCCAGGTTTGATTCCTAACTCTGAAAGCCACTCCAGAATTCATTCATTCATTCATTCATTCATTCATTCATTCATTCATTCATTTAACTTACGGTATACACCGCACCATTTGGCGTAAAAGCCACTCTGGGCGGTTTACAGAATTTTAAGGTAAATAATAAACAATTATAACAGACGTTGACCTGACCATAATTAAAATCAAAAACATCAGATTTTTTTTAAAAAAATTACAATCCAAGATGCCCTAATAGAGGTTAAGATTTCAAAAACGGATCAGAAGCAATGATAATCAATAGACAGGGAAAGCCGTTTTGAAAAGACAGGTCTTCAAGAGTTCCCAGGCAGATCTCTGGGGGGAATTGATTCCAAAGAGAATGCCCGATTCCTGGTAATTGTTTTATGGGCTTCCCTCGGCATTGGCACCCTCAGATGACCTGCCTGGGAAGAACAAGTGTTCCGGGCTGTATTTTGAGATTGACTGATAGCAAGAATGATACCATCATCAACAGTATCAAAATCATCTAGAGAACACTCGGCCTTCTAAGGATAAATATACCTGTGACTATTATTGCAGAAGCACTAACCTGTGCAGATACATTAAGGAGGCCAGATGATGTCCCTTCAGATTCTGGATATGTTAATTCTGCTGCAAATTCAAAGCCCAGTGGTAGGTACCCCGTCATGAAAAACCTGCCATGCAAGATGTGGAAATAATTAGCTACAACATCAGGGCCAGGTCATTTAAATAGATACAGCTACTACAAGTCCCATTTCTCCCAGAACTCATTAATACCTAGTTACAAATAACTAACTGTTGGTAATTAAGTCATTTTGCTCTAACTAAAATATAATTAAATTACATTATGACTGCAACTTAATGAACTATAACTCCACTCCTCTTTCAATGTATCCATAAACTTAGTCTAAAGATGTACAAGAAACATAGAGTCTCCCTACTTAGCTGTACTTCGTAGCTTTGGCCATCAGTTTGTAACATTTTCACTTTTAAATAAAATAAAAGTAACTATTTTAATAGAAGGTATGAAGAGATTTAAAGTTAAAATAGGAGCACTGAAGCTTAACTACTGTAATTGCTTTAAGAAGTGTCTGTGAAGATTCTCATTCATCCAGGTGAGGTTACCTCAGAGTTGAGTCATGGCAATGGGACTTCTTTTCTTATGGGATCAAAACGTTTCGCTACTCATCGAAGTAGCATCTTCAGACTTAAGCTATTTGGATAAGTAGAAAAACATTTTCATCCCACAAGAAAAGAAGTCAAGTTCCCATGACTCAACTCAGAGCCAACAGAAGCAGGAAAGGGTACGGCACGGGCACACTGTGTGCAGATCTCACAATGGCCAAGCATGGCTTGCTCACCAGGCCCTCCACTTCCCATGGGGAGAAGGGAAGAGGTCTTTCTTTCTGCATCAGATGCAGCAACAACATGCCTTGGAAGGACAACTTTGAAAACTGGCTCTGAATGATGGAACCAAGGTAGGAAGAAAACTTACCCCAGGACACCCGCAGTCACAAACACCACCCAGATATAGCCTAGATCCAGAGTGAATGTGTAGATCACCATGCCTACAAATGACATGATGTAAACTGACAGTGTCGTCTGCCTGTAGCAAAGAAAAGCATGAGTCTTCAACCAGTGATCCTACCCTGTAGCCTTTTAACCCCACAGTCATATTTTAATTAACAGTCCATTCTAAGGGGAAATACAGTAACACAAGATTCTAGTTAAGATGACAGCCTAAAGGTTTTAAATTTTTATTTTTACAGTAGTCATGATTTCTGAAGTTTCCGTCCAAGAACCCATGTGACACTAAGCAGGAACTTGTTCAATGCCTTTGGCTAAACCTGTGGCAGGGCCTAAAACTCCAGAGAGGCAAAGCAGCAAACAGTTCCTCAACATTGATAGGCTAAAGCAGTCCAGGTCAGCCATGCTCCCTAGTATAAGCAACAAGGGTCTCCACTACTTCTCTTTCCCCTCACTTCTTGGCCATGGTGGAAGGATGGTTATCTGCAAAAGGGAGGGGGTGGAGGAGAGAAGGAAGAACCCTGAGTTGATATGTGCTATGCTAAAAGAATCTGGCTGAGTCCAGAACTGTTCAGCTAAAATGAGAGAAGCATTGGGGGCCGGGGGGGGGAGAGGACAGCAGCACTTTGGAATTATCCACTATGCATTTGCCTAGATAATTAACTGAAACCCCCAGTGAAGAAAGCACAGATCACTACCTCTGCACAACAGCAGAAGTGGAATGTGGCTCCCCACAAGGGCTCTGGTGACATTTGGCTCCACCGCTACAGCGTAAGCCTTCTCCTTTAGCCGCAAGGGCTGGGACAGGTAGCCTGACTCAGGAGGGCACTCCACCCGCAGCAAAGGGGGAAAGTGGTCCACCCGGGCACACTGCAGCAGAACACCTGGCTGTCCTGCAGGAGCCTGCTTGCCGTTTCCACGTGTGTGAGCTGCCTTGCCATCCTTTCTGCCCCTAGCTCTTGTTCCCCCCCCCCGGGTCTTCTAACAGAAGGACTAAAGGCTTTTGTACCGTCAGTCATGGGGTAACAGGCCAGAGACAATATCGTAAGCAAACTCAGAAGAACTGAACACTTTGGGCCCGTTTTCAAAAGAAGAGTCAGTCACATAGGTTTATCTCGCCCAGGCAGACTCAGGAACATCCTCCTCCCCCCCCAAAAAAAAAGAACCCCACCTTATCTCTTCTCTCCCTTTTGTGCTCTAATTAACACGAATACCACACAAGAACTGGAACCTAATACGTATATTTATATTTTGCTGCTGACTTCTCTTCCTTCCACCTCTTTGTCCCTGGAATTTGCTCGCGTATGAAAATAATCCATCCCAGCAAAACTAATGATTTTTATCTTTCTGCTCTTTTGCCTTTAAGGAACCTCAGCTCCCTCCAATCAAAGACACAGTCCAATCATTATGCTGAGCCCGGTCTTGCAAAACTGAAACCCGGGGGAATCTGAGCAATTTAGATCAGCAACAACACACAGTGCCTTTGGACAGCTGGCAACAGCTCGTAGCTGCTTTGTTGCACTGGGTCTCCTTTTCCACTGTTCCAATGACCAGCAGACAGACACCACTGTAAATACCTCACAACCACAAAGCGGTTTTGTATAGATACAACTGATGGAAATGTATAAGATGTCCGGATTTAGAACTGGAACCACAATGAATGTCCACCAGCAGAGGGCAGTATATGATGTCATGGCACCTCATAATCCAAGTACAGTACTGTACAGTACAATACAGTACAGATACTTGCTATTTCCCATACTGTACATGGAAAAACCTCCTGACAAGTCCTTGCTCCAACACAGAAAGACCAGAAAGACATTCAACTCATCTTCACACCACCTCACTGGCGTCCAGCATTCACCTCAAGCTAAGATCCACAGGCCTGAATGAATACTTTGCTACACAAGCTGAATACATTGGTGAATATAGAAAAGGAAGGAATGGTCTTTGCAAAGTCATGTTAAGGGTTGGAAATTGCTAGCACAAGAGAGGAGGAAATAGGAATGTAGTAAAATATTCTATACCAGGCCTACTCAGAGGTCCATCTAGACCAGAACTGTCTTCACTGACCAGAGCTTCAAACATTATATACTGTATATGTTTTAAATTAACTAGTTAAAATAACTCATTCTTTATTGGAATATGAGTGAGAGAGTTTTGTTGCATTGCACCTTCTGTAAAAGTTACTTGTTAAGTGTTGCCTCTTTATAAAAAAGACGCCTCAACATACAATTGGTCAAGATTCCCCCCCCCCAAGTGACATCCCTCCCCTACAAAAAAAAATAATAATCTAGAAGCAGCATGCAAACATTACTTGTTACTCTAAAAAGTATAATACTGTATTACTACTGATCATTACTCCATTGAAAATGTAGTTACTATATAGTAATTTCAACACACTATCTTCATGTTTTGACACTGTCTGATAGCAGTTCTGCAGAGTTTGAGTGGGGGCTTCTAGCTGTAAAGGCCAGTGACTGCCAAAAGGGTATACTGTATAAACCAGTGTTTTTCAACCTTTTTTGGGCAAAGGCACACTTGTTTCATGAAAAAAATCACTAGGCACACCACCGTTAGAAAATGTTAAAAAAATTAATTCTGTGCCTATCAGACACACACAAACACACTTCTCACCCCCCCCCCAAAAAAACAACAAATCCATCCTCCAGCCCAGGCCCTCCCAAGGCATCCCTATCAAAATGTCCGCCTGCCCTCACCTTCCCCCTCCCTCCTCTTGGCACTTTTTTTCAGAGGAACTTGCAAACCCAGGAAGGTGGGGCTGGGGGAGGCTCTTCATATACGACCTGCCAACCCCCATCTTTTACTCCTTCCAGTATAAGCTGCCCTTCTCTTCCCCCCCCCGCCTCCTTCCAGCCAGGCAGCCACAGGGCCCGGAAGGGACCCCCCATCCCCGCCTCCTCCCTAGGTCCTAGGAATCCCCTCCTCAGCCTCCCACGTCCTCCCCTTTATTTACCCCCCACACACAAAAATGACCATTGTCAACGGCCGCCCGCTCCCCACCCTTAAAAGAGGGGTGCACACGCGTGCTCCTACCTGGCTCGGCAGGGGCGCCGCACGCCCACCCTCGGGAGACAAACAGCGAGTGTGCGAGGCGGGGGAGGGAGGGAGGGAGGTTCGGTGAGCGAGGAGGGGGAACAAACCCCAAGAACCTTTAAGAGCAGCTTCTGGAGCGCCCTTCGCCGTAATGTGCCTGCGCGGGTCTCCCGGCTCTCTCTCGCTCTCTCGCTCTCCAGTCTCCTCCTCCTCCCTTAATTCTTCTCCTTCCCCGCCCACGGCCAGCCTTTCCTTGCCGGCGCGCAAAGCACGCTGGGAAAGGTAGTCCGCTCTCCTCCCCAGGACCGCGTCTCAGACCTGCGGGAGGAACTACATCTCCGAAGGAAGCCTTGCGGCAGCCGGCTTCTTTTTGGACACCCCGCCTTCCTCCGGCTCGCAGGCGCTGCACCACTGCCTTGGTCGCGAGCGGGATGCGGGGGGGCATTGCTGGTGTAGGGAGAAATTTTCCCACGGCACACCAGGCAACATCTCGCGGCACACTACTGTGCCGCGGAACAGTGGTTGAAAAACACTGGTATAAACAACAAAAGGGAAAGGATATCTAAGCCTTTATTATTATTCTTTTTAAATTATACTAATACGACATCTGGGATTCATTTGCAAGTTTGGCTCTGTAAATGGCAGGTACGATAAGGATTATGCACTCCTACCTACTAGTATTCCCCTTAACCTTCCCCATATTCATTCATTCATTCATTCATTCATTCATTCATTCACTCATTCACACCTTAAAATGATAATCCCTATATTTTCTGTCTATAAGATGCCCCCATGTATAAGACTCCCCCTACTTTTTGTAATTTCACAACCATGCTGTTCTCCCCTTGGTTTACTTCTGTGTATAAAAACAACCTTCAATTTTTAGTCTAACAATTTCAGACAAAATTGTAGTCTTATACACTGAAAAATATTGGGAAAATATAGGGGGGGAATGCAAAAAACAGAAAGAATGAAAACAGTAAGAATGCAAACATTTTAGGCTAATCACCCAGATTCACCCCTACCTTGATGGGGACTCCCTGAGGACAGTAGTGCAAGCACTGGTGATTTTGAGGAGAGGTTATTGTAATGCTCTTTACATGGGGCTTCCCTTGACCCTTGTTCGGTGACTGCAGCAGGTGCAGAATGTGGCGGCCAGGGTGGTGGTTGGTGCAGGCAGATTTGACCGCATCACCCCAATTCTGGCCCACCTGCATTGGCTACCTGTTGCCTCCCTAATAAGGTTCAAGGTACTGGTTTTGGTTTACGAAACACTCCATGGCTTGGGACCTAAGTATCTGGCAGAGTGTGTCTCCCAAAGGTCAGCTACTCAGCTTCATCCCCACCCAACAGAGCTTCACTGGCCATCTTGCTCCAGGTGACGACCCCTAGGGAAGCCCGCTAGATCTCTACTCGTAGTTGGGCCTTCTTGGTGGCCATCTTTGTGCTCTGGAATAAACTGCTGAGTGAGCTTCAGCTAGCTGAGTCTCTGCCAGCATTTAAGAAAGCCTGAAAAACATGGCTGTTTCGAAAACATTTTGGTGATCGCTAATGCATTTGTTTTGTTACCCTTGTCTAGTTGCTTCGTCGACTACACTTGTGTGTGTGTGTGTGTGTGTTTAACTCATGTTGACTATTTTGCTTCTGTTGTTAACAGCCCAGAGTTCTCAGTCAGTGCGGTTTATAGTGTAAATAATAAATACATAATAAATCAATTTTAAAAGAGTTAAGAAATATATATGAAAAACTGTAAATCAACTCAAAAGTAAAAAAGGCAACAAAGCATAACAATCCCTTTAAAATTATTTAAGATAAGCAGTCACTAAGGGAAAGCCTGAAGAGAAAGGTTTACATCTACTTGTGGAAGGTCAGTAAAGATAGGGTCTGCCTGGCCGCCAGTGGGAGGGAGTTCCAAAGTCTGGGAGCAGCAACAGAAAAGGCTCTCTCCAGTGTCCCCTCCAAAAACACCTGTGAAGGTGGTGGGACTGAGAGAAAGACCTCTTCTGATGATCTTAAACCCAGGCAGGTTCATAAAGGGAGATGCAGTCCCTGAGGCAGCTTGGACCTAAGCTGTTTAGGGCTTTCTAGGTTAAAGCCAGTATTTTAATGGTGGTTAAAAATAGATTGGCAGACATTGGAGCTGCTGTAGCAGAGGCTTATGTGATACCCTTGTAATCAGCCTCGGTCAGCAATCTGGCTGCTGCATTTCAGCCCTGCTGAACTCTCTGAACATTTTCCAAAGGAAGCCCCACAGAGTCTGTTACAGTGGTCCAGCTGGAATGTAGCTAAGAGGCATGTGTCACCGTGGCCAAATCAGACATTCAACAAATTCTAGCAAGCACCACACCAAAATCACATACTGTTTTTGTTGAGACAACACCTAGTATGAGAATACTGAGCCTTTTCCCACTGCTCTAGTTATCAAGCTCTTTCTCCTCAGAAACACATATTAAAAATCTAAATCATTTAAGTAGGTGAAATAATAAAATATTTGGAAACCTTTGCTTTTGCTCTTCAAAAAAAATGGCCTTGTATTCGTCCTACAAAATGCTATTTTTAATGTTTGCTATTAGGTTCCAGTGTGCACTTGATCTGGATAGGACGTGCAGGCCCACTTCCCAGACAACGGAGATAAAGATCAGCTCCAAAGCCTAGAAGAAGCTGCTGTTAAATGGGTGGTCTGAATACTTATAGAATGTTTCCCCTCTTCGTTTCCATTGAATAACCTTGCCTCTTTTCCAAAGAAGCAGAGAGCAGTCAAACAAAAGACTTACTTATATGTTTTGGTTCTGTCCAACCAAAAGCCAGTGATCAAGGCTCCAACCATGCCAGACACTACAATGGTGAGACCAATTCTGCCAGCATTCAGCTCTTCACCCTGCAGCGACAAACAGGTACGCCATGAGTCAATGGCTTCACAAAAAGATTGCACAAATAACTGAAAAGTTCCCATTATCTTTCGGCAAGCCTCTCACGCTAAATCTACACAAAGGGAACAGACTCCCAAAAGCCTCCATGTGAAGCTGCCATGTGAAGCTGCCAAGTAAAATGCAGCAGATAAGAATATTTGCATGGTACCACAGCAGAGCTGCTACATGAGCCAACTGTGAAGCTCACTGGGATGACTCTTGGCTGGATCAAAATATCTCAGACTAACTTGCTTCTTAGTAACATTGAGAGGATCAGATGAGATCAGAGAGAACCAAAGGTGTCAATTTAGAGCTCTGAAGAGGAGGGAAATACTGTAGTTTGATAGGCCCCTGGCCCACTGTTCACACCTACCCTGGACAAAGGTGTGAGCCATATCTTGCAGGAAGAGTTGTTTTCAAAATGGGGCGTATTGAACAAAGAACATTTCCAGTAACAGTAATAGTTTGGGATATTGATCTAAAAGTTCCATAACTAGGTGGGGCCTTAGTTTCGTGGCCGTCTTGCTCTCTTGTTAGAACGGTGGATCCCAACTTTGAGTTTTCAGATGTTCTTGAACTACAACACCATCTAGTGGCAAAGGCTTCTGGGAGATCCAGCCCAAGAACATATGAGCATCCAAGGTTGGGAACCACTGTTTCAGAATGTTGTTGGGGTTGTTGTTGGTGGTGATGGCTTGATGTTTGTGGTGGTGGCAGCTGAATACCGCTTTAAGTCCCATGATTTTAAAACCTGGCTGCCTCTTCATTGCAAAGGCTTTCCTATGGGAATTTCAAAAATCAGAAGGCAAAGGCAACAAAGGCAAGGTAAACTGACAGCCAGCAGAAACAACTCCTTTAATGGCTGCTTGTCCGCTAAAAGGGCCCTGATGACACTGTGGTTCATGCTATAGATCTCCCCTTAGAAGAACAAGGATAGCTATATGGTTTTTTTTTTTACATAAATGGCTTTAACAGGTTCTTGCTTCGTATAAGTTTGGAATGCAACATTTTGTTTTTTATACTGCCATTTATTTGTTTAATCTGTTTAAATAATTTATATGTCACCTTTCTCTATATAGGACACCCAGCGGGGCTCACAAGTGTATTACAAACAAACATACAGCATAAACATATTCATAGGAGGCTGAAGCATGGTTTTAAGCCTCATTTTGTTGAGTTTTACCTTAGGGGGCTTTTACACAACCCCTAAAATCTGCGGCAAAGGGCTCCCAGATGCGGAGCTTGAAATTGTTTTCCCACCAGCTGCGCAGTTTTTAAAAAATTAAGTACGACCACGCCCACCTAAGCGCGCCCCAGCGCATTTTAAAAGTGCCCGGTCTCCGGAGGTAAAAAAAAATTCTGAGGCGGATTGTAAAGCAGTGAGTGCTGGGCTGTCCTCGCATTCTGTTTGATTTTTTTTTTGCCCCCCGCCCCTTTAAGAGACTGGAATGCTTCTGGAGCTGCTCCCAGAGGGCAGAGCAGAGGTGAGCCTGCATTCTTTTCTCCCTTTTTTAATCCCTCCCCTCACGCAGACATGAGCAATGGCGTGCGGAGGGGTGGGAACACAGCAAGAGGAGCAAACCCCCAAGATCTCTGGTCCGAATTTAAGTTGCCAGCGGATCTTAGGGGTCGTGTAAAAGTGCCCTTAGTCAAAATCTGTGTGATAGGGTGCGGTAGCTCTGTTAGTGGGTAGAAACAAAAGCAACAAAAATTGCTATGTCACCCAGGCAAGTAAAAAGAATGTTATTACATATATAGCCAGTTTGTCAGATGCAGCTGGCACTATCCACAATCTCAAGAATGTATACGATATACAGACAAGTGAATGAAGATGAGGTATTGAAGCTAGAAAAATATTAATGGTGTGAGCAAAATACTTTTGCATAAATGTATAAAGGTAGAAACTGCTGATGTCTTCATCCAGTGTCATTTAATTTAAATTAATTGAAAGATTCCTAACCCCTTCTTTTCAGGTTCAGAGGCTTTCTATGGATATCTTTTGGCCAGAGGAAGCTTTAGGGAGGAATGAGAGGAGGAGCCTTTTATACTCACAAATCACAACTGGGGGAATTGGGATCTCCAGCAATGATTTTTATCTGCTAAAGGCTCCCTCACACACACATCCATCACAAGGCCTCCCTGAGGTAAAAGAGAGCCCTGGGAAGCCTCAGAACATGAAAGAGTAGAGGGTGGAGGGAGTAGAAAGCTTTCAATTAATTTAAATTAAGTTTTACCAGTGACAGCTGATAACATCATCAACTTCTGCCACTGTAAATTTATGCCAGTAGGATTTTGGTCAGCAGAAACCCAAAATGACAATTATATTATTAATCTTTTCAGGGGAAATGTAACCAAAACTTTCCCAGATGCAAGTGGACTGCAGCTGGCTAAAGCTTAAGCCAAATAAAACTTGCTGGCTTTCAGATGAAAGTAGACTCCTTGTGGTATTACCGGTTATGTCTTAGGTTTCATTACAGGCAAATATCTCTGGTACTTATCATGCAACAAAAGGCAATATTCTCAACTGCAAATCAGTACCAAAAGAGCTGAACAGAGAATCACTTACTGGATAGTTTATCACCACCATGCGGTTCAGCATTGTTGAGAGTGCATAGAAGCAACCAGTGTTTAAGCCTGCAAGGTAGAGAGACAGCACAGAATTGGTATGCTTATTACAAACAGAAAACGAAGATTGGTTAATTGCCCCCCAGACCATCCAATGAGCTCTGAAGTTGTTTGGGATATGACAGGAAGGACACCTCTGTTTTCAGCTGGTGCTTCCAGGAGCTCCTACAAAAAGTACTTTTGGTCCACCATCCTCCCTTCTGTGTGAAGTCTACATCCTAGATTCAGCATTTATAGAGCACTTTTTATGAGCTTAACTTGGTACACCAACTACAAAGACAGACATAACTGCAACTTTCCACACTGTAAGCACAGTTCTCTTCATCCTAATGGCCTTTCATATGGATTACTACAATGTGCTATAAATGAAGCTGCCTTTCAATATATTTTGGAAACATCAGCTGATCCAAAATATTACAGGAACGCTGTTTTAGGGACTAGTTGGTATAATCCTATTTGAATCCCGGGTGCTACACAATGGAGCAAACTCCCGCTGTTAACCCTTGCTCCTGCCAACCTAGCAGTTCAAAAGCATGTAAATGCAAGTAGATAAATAGGTACCGCCGCAGAAAAGTGGGAAGGTAAAAGAGTGTTCCGTGCAGCCATGCCAGCCACAGGGCCACAGACTTGCACAACACTGGCACTTTGGTTTGAAAATGGAGATGAATACCACCCCTAGAGTCAGACATGACTAGCACACATGTGCGGGGGGAACCTTTACCTTAACCTATTACAATACTTCTTTGACAGCTACATTAGATTCCACTCTATTTCCACGCCCAGTTCAAAGGTCTACTGGTCTATTTCCACAACCAAATATTTAAAACTCTAATACACTTACATGCACATTAAGCTCTTCTTCATAGGCCCTTCTCCAGATTGTCCCACCTAATGAAGTACTTACTGAGAGGTGGCTTTTGATTTTGAATATTGAATGCACTCCTCCCCAGAGAAATTTACCTGCTCCCTTTCTAAGGTAATCACCTTGTGGATATATTTTCATTTCCCCAAGTCTTTAAATGTCCGCTTCAATGTATCTGAAATCTCGGCACAAATTATTCTTACTCCACCCTCTGGATTTTATGCCACAGTTGCATTAATTTTGTACTGCTTTCTGTTGGTATTTATGACCATTTTACAGTTGGAGGTTACATTGTGTGTGTGTGAACACACATTATGTGCATATATTTGATTATATGGCTAATGCTTCATCTGTCTTGGATGGGCGACTACCAGGGAATACCAGGTTCTGTAGGCGTCTGGAGTAGGAACTGGCAAACCACTCCAGTATTCCTGCCCAGAAAACTCCATGGACATGGGGTCACGAAGAGTTGGTCACAAATGTAACAACACAACACACACATATATAGGAGCCTCGTGGCGCAGTGGTTAAATGCCTGTACTGCAGGTAAAACTGTGCTCACGACCTGGGTTCAATCCCTGGTAGCAGGCTCAAGGTTCACTCAGCCTTCCATCCTTCCGAGGTCGGTAAAATGAGTACCCAGCTTACTGGGGGGCAATGTGTAGCCTGCATGCTGTAATTAAAATTGTAAACCACCCAGAGACTACTTGTAGTGGTATGGGGCAGTATATAAGCAGAACACTTTGCTATATATACAAACACAAACACATGACTGAGTGACACTAAAAGCAATGAGGTCAGAGAGAAATTAAACACAGAAGATACTGCCAACAATCATTACATTATTATCTGTGCTAGTTAAGACTGCTCAAATACCAAGGTAGTAGCTTTTCATAACAAACAAGACATGTTTCTCCTAATCAAAGCTCAAGAGAGAGAGAGAACTTTGAAAGACAACAGGGATAGAATTGATGGGAAGGGAAGAGAAACTTGCGGCAAACACCTCATAAACCATTAAAAATCAAGTGTCAGTTTAATCCACTAATTTGCATTACCTTTTAAAGGTTTTAGCTTTATTTATATTAATCTACCCATCATTTCAAGGATTTCTATGATGAGTGTTACAGTAATCTAACCATTATAGGAGTTATATATAGAAATTCCTATTGGGGGCTGTAACATGATTACATTTCCATCATTAAGACTTCTCTTTCAGTTCTGAACAGTTTTAATCCAGCGTTCTCACAGCAGGGGTAGGAAATTTATAATCCCAAAATCCCCAGTAAGGCTCCTTACAAACTATCCCCTCACACTAACGGAAAATTATCAACCCAGAAATTGTCAATTGCTTCTTCAGAAAACTCCAGAGGGTGTGGCTGACTAATTAAAGGGGATTTTCCCCTCCCCTCCTCCTATTTTGTGGCTCTAATTAGACTTTTTTTTCCTTCAAAACTTCTGGTTTCTTCTGCTCAGTTAACTTTCAGTTTTAAAAGGATGGAGGAGGGCTGCTGAAGTCACCACAAAACTGGGTGAGTGCTCATTCCGTCTTATAGCAATAAGCTGCTTTTCCTTCAAGCTTACAGAAAAAATGAATGTTCGTCTGTCTGTCTATCTACAAAGCAAGGGTAGGCAACTTTAAGGGCTGGAGGGACCAAATTTTGCCCCTCAGAACCCAACAGGAAATGAAGCAGTCCTGAAAATGATTATAGAATCATAGAGTTGGAAGAGACCTCAAGGGCCACCCAGAGCAACCCCCTGCCATGCAGGAAACCCCATCACAGTATTTCCAACAGATGACCATCCAGCCTCTGCTTAAATACCTCCAAAGAAGGAGACTCCACCACCCTCCGTAGCAGCATATTCCACTGCCGAACAGCTCTAACCATCATGAAGTTCTTCCTAATGTTCAAATGGATTCTCTTTTCCTGTAGTTTGAAACCACTGCCCTGAGTCCTAGTCTCAAAGAATATGAAAATTCATAACCAATTATTACTTAAGTCCACTTCCACTTTCAAAAGCTTGGAGGCACTGCACTCTATTACAAACCATCACTTTTGTGCCATGAAATCAGTTCTGATGGCTGTCAATTCCTTCTGGAATTTTTCTGGGCGCCGTGTATTCAGAAGTGGATTGTCATTTACTATCAGCCATAAATCCACTTGCTGGTTAGCTTAGGTTAGTTTAGTTTATTTAGTTTATTTTTTAAATTAGATTATCTTGATAATTGTTTACTAGTGGTAACTGATTACTTGTTTATTGTTGGTCTAATGTTATGTGAATTACTGAGCTATAATTCTTGTTCTGTTATACACCACCCAGAGTTCATTTCAGAAGATGGGTGATATATAAATGTAGAAATAAATAAATATAAATAAATTCTTGTACAGGTGCTCTGGAAACACGCAGATCACCCAGGGCTGCACACATGCTGGCTCTTTGCTTGTGAAGCATAGTGGGTAATCGTAGGGTGTGTCCGAACTGCAAAATACCACATGATTAGCTTCAGCATTGAAATGGTTATGATCAATTTTTTTCCCATGACTACACAATGTCAAGTTAATCACTCTTGAAGTCCACAATTTTTTCAGTGGCATTTGTGTCTTTTTGTTCAGCTGTCAGGGAGTAGTTTAGTGTTCTGCTTCAGTGGCATCACTTTTCTGGCATGTGTTGTCAGTCTAGAGGGGGAATTAGAGCTTATCCTAATGATGATCTTCAGTGGGTGACATCTTCAGTGGGGTACAGTATGGCATGACAATTGGATAATCCCCTTCAAGTGATTGCTTCAAACTTTTTTTACTGTTGTTATAATATGCATGTCAGGTTTAGTACCACAGAAAATAAGTACAGGACTGCTAAGGATGTTTGCTCACCCTCTGGTAACCAACTGAGGAGGGGCCCTTCCCATCTTTTTGCTATGACGGGAAAGCTTTTATGGGATGCCTATGAGTTAATCAGTATTTATTTTCAATTTTAACAACTTCCTGAGGGTTTCTCCCCCACCTTGCCTCCTTACCACCAAAGTTTGGCTGAGAACCAGATGAAACTAACAAAGCTGATGTGATGTACCCTGTCACTTTTTTGGGGGAGTATGCCCGTGCTCCTCCTCTCCCACCCACATTTAAACAAGCTGATTCACAAAGCATGCGCTGGGGAGCTGATAAGCAAGTTCCTCACATCCTCCCTTCCTTACCCTTCTTTTTAAATTTCTCTCACCCCTTTATCTGTCTCTCTCACACATGCACTCATCAAGTCTGCTCAGCTGGAAGGGGTGGGAGTGGGGGGAGGCTTCCCAGACTGTGGTGACTCTGATCTCAAAGTGCACCATTTCAGCCTCAGAACCAGTGTTGTGTCACTTTGGGGGGGAAAGGGGGAAAGTAGTCCAAAACTGCAGAGACATGAGCATTATATTGCCACATATAGAAGAGGAATGAAGGGAAGATATGATGATTGTGGGTCCTGATAGCAATTTTAGTGTTGTGTTTTCATGTATTTATTGTATTTATATGTTTTTTGTTCTAATGTTATTGTAATTTTGATGTTTTAATTGCTTATTTTTATTTTTACTTGTTTTTTATGTGAACCGCCCAGAGTTCCCTCAGGGAAATGGGAGTGGTATAAAAATGTAAAAATAAATAAATAAATAATTAAATATTTTGATTGTGAGCCACCCAGAGACCTTTGGGTAGTGGGCGGCAAACAAGCTAAATAAATAAATAAATAAATAAATAAATAAATAAATAAATAAATAAATAAATAAATAAATAAGATATGTAAATCAGGAACACTATAGTGATTTCAGCAGCAGAAACTGCCCTGGTACTGTTTAAAGGATTCCAACACAATCAGTGTGGTATTTTAAAATGTAGTCACATCCTCAGTCAGAGTCTGGTGGTGATACCAATAACTGTGCTCGCTGAGGAAACGTTGGCAGCCATAATCTTAAAAATTAATCTTCCAAGTTCTGACCTGAATTTTGAGAAAGGATAACCTATGACTAAAAACAGTGACAAGTCACAATTAGAGTAAGCCAAGTGAATTAATGGAATTTACTTAGGTATTAACTTATGAAATGTCCACTGATTCTATTGGTCTACTCTAGTTATGACCTGTTTCTTGACTTCATTGTTAACGATGATGTGCTCAAGCCAGCACTATACAGCCTATTGAATGGGGCCTTATAAGTGACAGAATAAGAAATGGCAGATGGGGATGAGCTGAAAAAAACATGAGCAGAATTCAAAGGGCACTGCCAGCCCAGGAGAGAATGTGGCAGGCTCTGAAAGAGTGACAGAGGACTCCTAACACTGTTTATTTCTGCTGCAGGGAAGCCAACAGCCATGACTCAAGCCCACTATGAAAACAATCAGCAAGTCGGGAGATATAAGGTAGGCATGGAGCTGGCAGGGCACATTCCAGGAATCCATCCCACACCAAACGAGGATGACATGACATTTTGCCCTTTGCGCTGGATTCTTTCACTTGTTCAGAGGAAAGGAGGGGAAAGAGCACAGACGAATGTACCCAAGGTCCATGAAACCATCTGAGAAAGAACTTATAACCAGCCAGGAATTCACAAAGCTCTTCGGAATCTCTTTCACATCACTTTTTCTTTTAAAAACAGCCTCCCCCCCTCATGCATTTTCCTGTCACGAGACTGTAAGTATTGTCACAAGACTGTGGCTTTATTTGATCTGGAACTGCACAGTGCCTCAGCATACATGGATGCTAACTCTTCAAATAAGCCATCTCAGAAACAGTCCCTCTAAATATCTTCCTGTTAAATTTGGAAACCAAAAGGGAAGGCCTGTGATACATGTGAAAAATGCATTCACATCTGCCGTAAGGACGGAGCAGAGAAAAGTCTGTCACCATTAACCACCCAGAGTGGCCTCCCTGCCAGATGGGCGGTATAAAATACAATCAATCAATCAATCAATCAATCAATCAATCAATCAATCAATCAATCAATCAATCAATCAATCAATCAATCAATAATCTCCTCCAGTTGCTCATATATATGAAGTCCCAAAGAATCGGATTTCAAAAATCCATGAAGTCTTCTGTCATTTTGCCTCCCTGAAGAAAAGCTACTTAGGGACTTTAGTACAGAAGCTAGTAACTGTCAAGACTGAAGTCAATTCCTTCCATTTAGATTACACTAATGTCATTTACACCCGACTCTCCATCCGTTAAGAGGAAAGATATGTTTCAAAGACTGCAGAAGCAACTTCTGTCACAACTAGAGCAGACATGTGATTGAAACTGCATTTGCATTTACCACGCACATTAAAAAAATAGAAATAGCAGTCAGGGTTCGGGGGAGCTCTTGTGCTCCAACTGCACATTATTTGTGCTAGGTGGGGTTACATTCCCCCTGAAAATGCAGGTTTCCAGTTTGGATAAACTCCAGGATTCATCCCTGAGCCTGGATGCCCATGTTTTGGCAGTGGCCAGGAGTGCTTCTGCACAGTTAAAATTGGTGAACCAGATGCACCCATTCCTTGACACGTCTGATCTGGCTACAGTGGCACATGCCTTAGTTACTTCTCACTTGGATTACTGTGGGGCTGCCTTCAAAGATGGTTCAGAAGCTTCAGCTGGTTTAAAATGCAGCAGCCAGACTACTGACTGGGGACAGTTATAGGGAGCATATAATACCCCTGTTTCAGACCTCCCACACTCACACACAGATGAAGTCCAGGCTTTACCAAGAACTCAAGGGCAAGCCCATCACAGCTTGTTCAGGGTTAGCAGAGTTCAAAGGGAGGCAGCAAAGACATATGCCATTCTGATAGCTGAGCAAAATCCAAGATACAAAGTCCAAGGTCAAAAACCGGTATGCAACAGGTGTTTATGCCAAATCCAAGCAGCAGGAGAATTCAAAGCCAAGAGACGAGATGACAAGGTCGAGCCGAGCAGAGACAGAGGTTCAGGATTCCACAAACAAGGCACACGGGTGACGGCAAGCCTTAGTGACTTGTTGCTCTCACAAAGGTAGCCTGCTTGATTTATGGTCCCAAGAGGGCACCACCCATTCCTGTAATCCCTCATTCTGCTAAAACTCTGGGCTATGTGAACGCAAATGCCTCCGACTTTCCAATAGTTTATCTCTCCTCTGCTTATCTCTGAGTCTTGGCTTTCTGAGGCTGACAGCTCTCCAGGAAGGACAGGACTCTCCTGAGACAGATAAGTCACTATCGGAGTCAGCTGCTGGAGGATCTGCAGAAGTTCTTCTGACCTTAACCCCTCAGTGTTCAAGTCTGGCTCCAGCAGGGACCTGACACCCTCTTACATCAACTGCACTGACTACCAACATGTTTCCAGGCCCAACTCAAAGTGATGGTCATTATCAATAAAGCCCTAACCAACTTGGGCTCAGGCTCCTTGAAAGGCTTCATCTTCCCCTACGAGCCTTCTTGATGCTCAAGACAGTCAGAAGAGGCCCTCCTCTTAGTCCCATCGCTAGCACAGGCCTGGCTGATATTTCCTCCTGCAGATCTGCTATTAACAGATCAGATTTGACTTTCTGTTTTCATTCTCTGTTCTGGGAAGTAACTTTTAGTCTCATCCATTTTGGTGTTTGGCTTGGCAGACAGTTTCAGTCTAGTCTGGTTCTCTGTAGCTGAACTAGGTTGTCGCCTGGAAAGCTCAGCCTTTCATTGTCTTTTCACCTCGCCTATACCATTTATTCAATGTTCTGCCCATCACTCTTGTGGGTTTAGTATCAAAACATAGTCACTGTTGTTCAGTACTGGAGCATGGATGGATTGTGACCTGAGCTGGCTCAAGATGTATTAAGCGTGGAATTTATGATGAGACCCTAATAAAGGGAATAGGGGCCTCTCTTGAAATCCCATTCACAGCAATCCTTGGCAATACAACCACCATCTGACCAATGCCTGTACTATCTGAAGTGTTCTAAGACCAATAAAAAAACAAACTTATTTTCTTATCTCTGATAGTAATACCAAGCCTTTATCAGATGGAGGAGTTTAACTCTTTCTTCCCTTGCTCAAGTGCCAAGGAAAAGAATAATTTTCCTTCCCAATTTGCTTTTTGAACCAGTGGTGAATTTTCCCATTGAACCTCCATTTTCATATAAAGCATCTTAATTTGTGAATTAACAGTAGCTTCTTTGGAACGGTCTCAATGTTAAGAAATTAGAGAGAAGCCATTTTTGCATGGGGACCTGCCTTCTCTTTTACACAAGTGGATACTTCTGCTCTGATGGAGTGTTTCCTTGCTATAAAGTCACAGAGGTACTCCTGGCTGCAATATCTCCTCCACCCGCCATGCCGTCAAGAGCATCCCAGTAGCAAATTCCTCACACATTTTAGCTTTCTTCTTGTAATCCAGGGATGCAAGACATTGTTGGTTTGCTACTCCCAAGATTCCTTGTCGCAGTACCAAAGACTTGGCAATAAGCAGGCACACCTTTTGGTTCTTCATTTTAGATCTTGGGCTCAATTTCAACAGGATGTTGAAGCTGCTCATTGAACGGGCTGAGCACTGAGCATCACCCATGAGCATTGGGGTGGTGGGAAGATTTGCTGTGAGTGTGGGCTTTACCAGTTCTAAAGATTGATTTGCTGAGAAAAGTATACCCTCTTCGTGCACCAAGGAAACAGCTGTCAATCAACTCACCTCCAAAATTGATTACTATGACCATTAGAGCCTTTCCAATACTGCTGGCAAGAGGACAGCATAAATCCATACTAGCCTACATCAACAACAGCACCGCATCCAAGTCAATAGCAACCACATTATCACTGTGTTCAGCTTCAATGAGACCTCAGCAGGAAAAGTGTCCAGCCTTGGGAACTGCCATTTAGGAAGGATATATCAGCAAGTTAGAACACATCCAAAGGGGAGGGGGTAACCAAAATGATGAAAACTAAGTGCCATGAGAAAAATCTGAAAGAGCTCAGTATGTTTAGGCTGGAAACGAGAAGACAGAGAGGTGATAGGGTGGCCATCTTCAAAATATTTGAAGGCTATCATTTGGAAGACGTAGCAAACCTATTTTCTGCAGCTGCCACACATCCCCCACTCACATTATAAATGATCCCTGATTTAGTCAACATCATGCCTTTTGTGCCATTTTACTCCCTTCCTAACTTTTAAGTTGCCTTAAACCACTTGTAGCCAAAAAATCTTTCCATCATCACTACAGCATTAGCTCTGAGTAGAGCCATGGTGACAGATTATGTTGACAAGACACTGCTGTGCTTAGGGAGCACAAAGCCGCCTATAGATCTTGTTAACTGGAATACATTATTTTATTAGGGGGGAAAGTAAAAGAATGCCTCCCTTTGATACAAGCCAGGACCTATGAAATATTGGATTTTGTTCTGTCTTTACACCCTTAATTTGTGGAAACAGACTCATCATTGAGGATTACTTGGCAAAGAGATTTAAAAGGAGTCTTTTTCAATATTGTCGGCTACAAAAGACTAAACATCCCTGCTAACTGGCAGCATCAGGGTCATTGAAGGCCTCCAATGTTACAAACTATCTCAGGAAAATCAGTTTCTGTCCTTTTCAAATTACTTTACTTAGTAGCTTATCCTTCATAGTGGGTAGTTGGCACAGCTGGTTGGACTTTTGTGTTGCAATTTCTTAATTCAACAATTCTCAGTGGTGCCTATGGGGCCCCTGGGGAGACCCTGGGACATCTGAAGGAGGCCACAAACTGAAAAATATGATAAGTTTCTGAAAGGTTTCTGTTTGTATTGTATGCTTTTTTGAGAAGAGGCCCTAGAACCACACCACAGCACATGAAGGACAATAGCCAAAAAACCCAAGTTGAGAATGGCAGCCCTAAATCCCCCAGACTGCATGATTGCTATATCTCATGTTCCTGGCCATAGATTGGAAACATTTTCTCTGAATACTTTTCCAAGGTCTGCACAAAACCCCCAAGGAACAAGGGGCATATCAATTTTCTCTGCTAGAATATGCAGACAGAACTGCAGTGTTTGGTCAATAAGTAGGTAGATATTAAAAGCACTATTAGTAATGGCTGGTGGAGAAGGAAGGCAGGAAAGCCTAAAATTAGGGTCCCATTAGATGAAATCTTGATTGCTTGATTACAAGAAAAACTATCTCTTTATTATGAGCATGTCTCAATACACATTTGTCCCATTACCTTGGTTTTGTTTTGCACCTATTCAATGGGGAGACAGGATGGTTTTATTTGCATGTTTGATGTCTCAGCTACACAGCACTGAAATACTGGCATGCCTAAAAGGATAACATTGCAGGAAGAGGCAAACAGGCCTTTGATTTAACATGTGATTTGATCCTGAAATTCGGAACAAAAAGGAAAATGTGGCCAGGAAGGTGACAGACAGAAAAGATGAGGTTAACAGAAAGACAAGATAAAACAAAGCAAAGGAAACAGAAAACAGAACGAAAATTCTGAATATGAAAGATCAACGAGCAGAAGATTGCAGGAATGAAGCAATTTCATCCATGCAACACCATTAGAACAGTGAATGTACTAACCAAAAATTACCCATCCGTAAAATCAAAGAATTATTATGATTACTGCTAATCACATTATCAAGTACACCATGTAGCACAAAGACATCCTAAATATTCAATAGACAGACAAAATAAGAGGAAAAATTGACATGTTAGAAGATGATCCTCTCAAGCAGGACAAGGACCTTACCATAAGTGACTATCAGCAGGACAAAGTTGACATTACGAAACAGCCGGACAATAGACTGAACGTAGGAATACTCTCCAGGTGCTGCTGTATGGATCATGGCCTGAGCCCGACTTGGAGGATATGGAGGCTTTTCCTGGAACACTGGTTAAGGCAGAAGGGAAAGAGAGAAACACAGAACCAGAAATCAATATCCGAAGGAATGGATTTTTTGACTGATTCTTTAAGAGGCTAGCAGAGATACAGGCAGCAAAATTTATGAAATAGAAGTGCATTTATGCATGCACTCTGACAATGGGCTGTGCATGAAGTGAACTTGTAAGACCACGGCTGGAACCTAAAAATATGTAAGATGAAACCAACCTAGATATTAGATAGTAACTTAGGGCCAAATTAGGTATGATGTTACTTGCCAAAGATCCCATCTGCATTACAAGAGACTGCAATATTGACCTAGCTTGAAGACTGTTTGCTGTTATAACCATTACAAAAAGACAGTCCATCTGAATGCTAATGAATTACTCTGAATGACTCTGTATATTTGAAAGCAGCATATTATGTATAAGGAGGACTTTTTTTAAAAAATCAAGAAACAATTTCCACCAAAAAAATTGCTGGGGGGGGGGTGGCTGAACAGATTTTTGTTTTAATTGATTATAAGAAATGATGAAAATTCACAATGTCTTTTTATTCATGATGCAAAGAGCATAAGATTCAGAAAATTTGAATGGAATAAAAACCAAAACTGACACATTTTCCCCATGCCTTAGGGCTTTGAGCATTTAATTCTTAAAAGTCTGGGTTTGAATCCCTCTGTGTTTATAGTGCTTTGGCTAATAACACTCCCAGGCACTACAAATTTGCAGGAAACAGTGACAAAAAAAGAGGAATATGGTCCAAGAATTCTTAAAGTGGCCTGACTTACTTGGTCAGCTCCACTTCCACTTCCACTTCCACTTCCACCAATGATTTTTTTTAACTTACCAAAGATCACTAAGAGGAAAAGTGCTGTTGCCACGCCCGCTGTAATGAAAAACATGACGCCAATGTGATAGGCCAACTGATCCTTCTCCTCCAAATTTGGAACCAGGACTGGTGGCAGCAGGAACCCAACTGCAACACCAACCTGAATAAGAGAGGGAGAAAAATACCAGAAATATCAGAAACACCAGAAAGAGTTTATTATATTCCAAACATACAATCTTGCCTTTACTACACAGTTGTTAATAAAATTATTTTAAACTTCACTCCACATTTGGTGGGGGAGAGAAAGAATAAATTATAATCTATACATTTTACACAATATCTGAACTTTACAGTTACCTCACAGTTTATTTATTTATTTATTTATGAAATAAATGATTCACTAGCTAAAAGCAGGGTCAGTGGTTTGAGCTGAAGGAACTTGTATCCATACAACAGATCCATCAAGTTCCTAAAATCAAACATAAAACCCACAGGTCCATGGGCCATATACACACACACACATATGTTATAACACCATCCTGAGGAAAGAGTTCTCTCACTCTCCATCTATGTGCTGTTGATTTAACTGAACATGTCTCTGCTTGGTTCTGCAAGACAGAGAACCAAGTATAAATTGCCAAAGGACACAAAACAATAAAACACCAGCAGAGACATACGTGCAAAAAAAAATCCAACATCAGAAACTAAATTGATAGCTCAGCAGTTTAGGTATCTAGCAGCAAGATCAGAGATTAGGAATTTGACTCCACACTGGGCCACCTGGACTCAATGATCCATAGGGTTCCTTCAATATCTACAGTTCTGAGATAAATAAATAAATAATCCATTCACAATGAATACCTGAATAAAAATGTTACACACCATTTTCTAAAGATCGCAAGATGAGACTACAGCGGTTACTTCATGTCTGTTTTGTCTCTGTTAGTGTTGCGTTTAGGAGCGGTACAAAAAAATGTTTCTTCACGTCCATCACACGCAACTACTGAAATTTGTCTCGACCACGTCCCTGGAATGGGTGCTAAGTGCAACAATCCTGTACCTAGTGCTGGGGTAGAGCTTTCCCTTGTCACTCTTTGTTCCCGCTTTCTCTTCCGAGCCAAGACACCATGTAGTAACAACTGTCATGCAACAATACATTCATTTTTCTCAGAAAACTGTGTCTGGTTGTGTTGTTGTTGTTGTTGTTGTTGTTGTTTACTTTTCAGAGGCAAAATGTCAAAAAAGAATTTTTAAGCCCAAAGAAAAGGAAAAAGGAAGCTAAACAAATTCAGCGTTTGTCACGGTACAAGACCGCGAGGTAACACTTCTCACGAGACAAGTTATCATGACCATGGAAACACTAAAACAGGGACAAAACCACATGATCACGACCAACACTGTCACGATACAAAAACAGTTGTCAAATAAAGAAGGACGTGAAGTAACGACCTACGTCTGTTAAGGAGTTCTGTTTGTTTCTTCTGTCACAGGATGTGGTGATGGCATCTGGCCTGGATGCCTTCAAAAGGGGATTGGACAGATTCCTGGAGGAAAAGTCCATCACAGGTTACAAACCATGAGGGAGATGTGTAATCTCCAGGCTTAAAACTGGGGTACTTAACATAAGAACATAAGAAGAGCCATGCTGGATCAGGCCAAAGGCCCATCTAGTCCAGCTTCCTGTATCTCACAGCGGCCCCACCAGATGCGTTTGGGAGCGCATGAGACTAGATATCTGTCTCCTGATACCACTCCCCTGCATCTGGCCCTTAAAGTACCCTGGTTTAAAGCCTAGAGATTACACATCTCCATCATGGTTTGTAACCCGTGATGGACTTTTCCTCTAGGAATCTGTCCAATCCCCTTTTGAAGGCATCCAGGCCAGATGCCATCACCACATCCTGTGGCAGGGAGTTCCATAGACTTACAACGCGCTGGGTGAAAAAATATTTTCTTTTGTCAGTTCTTACTCTCCCAGCACTCAATTTGAGTGTATGTCCCCTAGTTCTGGTATTTTGAGAGAGGGAGAAGAGCTTCCCTCTATCCACTTTACTCATACCCTGCATTATTTTGTATGTCTCAATCATATCCCCCTCAAGCGCCTTTTTCCAGACTGAAGAGGCCCAATTGTTTTAGCCTTTCTTCATAAGGGAGGTGCCCCAGCCCAGTAATCATTTTAGTCGCTCTCTTCTGCACCTTTTCCAGTTCCACTATGTCTTTCTTGAGATGCGGTGACCAGAATTGTACACAATACTCCAGGTGGGGCCTTACTATTGTTTTGTATAACGGCATTATAATGTTGGCTGTTTTATTTTCAATCCCCTTTTGATAATCCCTAGCATGGAATTGGCCTTCTTCACCGCTGCCACACATTGGGGAGACACCTTCATGGAGCTGTCCACCAACACACCAAGATCTCTTTCCTGATCCGTCACGGATAACTCAGAGCCCATGAGTTGATAGATGAAGTTTGGATTTTTGCCCCAATATGCATTACTTTACATTTGGTTACATTAAAACGCATTTGCCATTTCTCAGCCCACTCCCCCAGTTTGGAGAGATCCTTCTGGAGCTCTTCACAATCTCTCTGGTTTTTACCACATGGAAAAGTTTTGTGTCATCTGCAAACTTGGCCACCACACTGTTTATCCCTGTCTCCAGGTCATTTATGAACAGATTGAAAAGCACCGGTCCCAGGACCGAGCCCTGGGGCAAACTCATTGTGAAAATTTCCCATTGACACCTACTCTTTGTTTCCGGGATCTCAACCAGTTCTCAATCCATAAGAGGACCTGCCCTCTTATCCCCTGAATGCAATTTTCTCAGCAGCCTTTGGTGAGGGACTGTGTCAAAAGCCTTTTGAAAATCCAGATAGACTATATCCACCGGTTCACCCAAATCCACGTGCCTGTTGACCTTTTCAAAAAAATTCTAAAAGGTTTGTAAGACAAGATTTACCCTTACAGAAGCCATGCTGATTTTCTCTCAGCAAGGTTTGTTCTTTTATGTGTTTTAAGATTTTCTCTTGGATGAGGCCTTCCACCATCTTCCCTGGGACAGATGTAAGGCTAACTGGGTCCCCCTCCTTCCTTTTTAAAAATTGGTGTGACATCCGCTATCCTCCAGTCCTCCGGCACTGTGGCCGTTTGAAGAGACAAGTTGCATATTACCGTTAAGAGATCTGCAATTTCATTTCTCAGTTCCCTAATAACCCTTGGGTGGATGCCATCTGGGCCCGGTGACTTGTTAATCCTCAATTTATCAATTAGTCCTAAAACCTCCTCTCTTTTAACCTGTATTTGATTTAATTCTTTAGTCAAGAGGGGCGGCTCAGGCAGCGGAATCCGCTCAAGGTCCTCTGTCGTGAAGACAGACGCAAAGAACCCGTTCAATTTCTCTGCAATGTCCAAGTCCTCCTTAACCTCCCCTTTTCCTCTCTCACCATCCAGAGGCCCAATTGGTTCTCTGGCAGGGCCAGATGCAGGGGAGTGCTATCAGGAGACAGATATCTAGTCTCATGTGCTCCCAAACACATCTGGTGGGGCCACTGTGAGATACAGGAAGCTGGAATAGATGGGCCTTTGGCCTTATCCAGCATGGCTCTTCTTATGTTCTTATGTTAAGGAGTTATGTTATGAAGAAAGACCCCACCTCTACTGCGAGGCATCCAGTTCTGCACAGAGGAGTATCAAACAGGGCTTATTCAACAGAGCTCAAAGAACTAACACAGGGACAGTGATTATAATAGACAACAAAGTGTCCTGTGTAACCACAAACATACAACAAATTCATTTTTAGTTTTAAGGCAATTTTGGAGTGTTGTGTTTATGGCAAAATATTGGCATATCTTCCCTTTAAAAATATAAAGCAGGAGTTTCTTTGTCAGTTACAGCATCAGGGAAATCTACATTATTCTGATACCTGTTTAAATCTTCTGTTGTCAGATCAACACAGGTAGAATATAAAGACTTGAGGGTTACTCCTATGTAGTGACATCCCTAAACCATGGAAGAAGCAATGTAGTTCAATTACAGTACTTATGTGAAATGTTGACCAAAGCACTTGGGGACCTCTGTCTTGACCTGGTACATTTATTTATTATTTTTGGAAAAAATATTGACCCCCAGGCACCTTCATCTCAGTTTTAGAAAGAAAAACAATTATGAAATGAAGTCTGCCAACCAGGGTTGCTCCACTACCACTTTTAAAGTCCATTTTCATATAACAGCAATTATAACTTGTAAAAATTATCTGACTCAATTCCCCTGACTCCATCCATCTTCCTCTTCTTCCTCTTTTGATGCCTTTTCCTTGGCCTCTCTCTCTCTCTCCAACCTCCCCTTCTCTCTCCCTGCAAGATGGCTTTCTTGAAATTCTATTCCTTCTTTTCTGAGCTCATTTTGTCATCCTGAAGGTAACCCATCCCCGTGTCCATGGGTCTTCTAATTCTATTACCTCCCGATCATCTGGTAACTCCATCTCTGAATTCCTTCCCCCTCTCTCCTCCTGCCTTTCCTCTTTTATATCTCTTTCCTACTACAGTACTGTATTTCTTTTCTCCTGTTCCCTCATTAAGTTTTCCCTCTTCTTCAGTTTCAGTCTCTTTGACCCCTTTTGGTGAGGTGCTTCCAGACTTTCCTTGTGCCTGTGGAAGAATCTAACTCCACAAGTCAAACGTCCTATCACAACTGGAGAGCAAGACGTTTCATAACTGTACACTGTAGGAGAAGAGGAGTTGATAAGAGACTGCTGCTCACTCATGGGAAGGGCAACAGTCATATCATCTCCCTCAAAGTCAGCTGTTATTACAAGCTCAGCTGTTTTTCTAGTTTCATGATCCGATTTCTTTTTGTTAATGCTGCACACTATTTCACAATATCAAACATTAAGCAGAGCTGAGAATTAGTATGCTGAAATTACAGAACACACTACAGTAGTTCTTTAAAACAGATGTGGCAGCTTTAGAGAAAACTTATCATTTAGTAGGTAAGTTTAGGTTCCAAAATGAAAATTGTATCTTTTGAGAAACAATATTTTTTCAGTGGAGAAGACAAGAACACCATGTAAGCTACAAATCATTAACTCCCATGTTTGTTGCAGGTCTTCCTTTGCCAGATACTACCCTTGAACCTTGTCTTATCATCCACAGCTAGAGCACTTGAGAGGCATATTATTGTACTCATACATAGTCCTTGAGATCTAAAAGGTATCAACTCCTATCAGCAAGCTTCTAAAGACTAAAAATTATAATCAAATACTGTGCACATCAGTGCAAAGAACAATTATTTATTTAGTTAGTTAGTTATTATACTTATTAACCGCCCGATTTTCCCATAGGGAACTCTGGGCGGTGTACAGCACATCAATCTAACTACCCAACAATCAAACCCCAATACAAAAACAACACAAGTAATCATTAAAAAAATACAAGCATAATAAAATACACATCCATATAAAATTACAACACCAATGAGGTCCCAAAAGAACAATAGACCTCATGCCACCTCATCAAGGGTAAGATCCGGCAAGGGGAGGGGGAGGGAAGCCACAGTGTGCTTAGAGGTCCCCAAAGCATTGCCTGAAGAGCCAGGTCTTAAAGCCCTTCTAAAGGCCAGCAATGACTCGGCCTGCCTAATCTCAGCTGGCAGCTTGTTCCAATAGGCTGGGCCAACCATAAAGTTCTCCTGTTCACTTCAGGTGCTAATACGGCACCCCCTAATGGGATCTGATTTGACCTGGTATGATTGGACCCTCTTTAATCAAACCCAGATCTAGATTCAACTTGACATTTCAGTTATGTTTCCAGGTATGCTCTCAGAGCACTATTGTGTTCTCACACATGTTCAACCACCATCCATAAGGGATCTTTAAACCAGTGGCACAGTGTGGGGGTGCCAGAGGAGCAGTCTGCACCATGTGCAATATTGTTAGGGGGATACAGTCTGCCCACCCTCCCTCCCTGGGCAGCAACAAGTGTCTCCTGGGTATACCCCGTCTTCCTGCTTCCTCCTTCCCCTTCCTCAGTGGTTTGGTCATGGTTCAGGAGCCCATTGACAAAAGGGACCATCTGGGGGAGACAGCATGGATCCTTGCCCTTGCTGCCTGCCACAGCGATGCCCACCTCACAACTTGCACCAGCGATTGTCTCCTAGTCTGCATTGCTATCCCCAGTGCCTGAGTCAGGGTGGCTTGTTGAGGGCTTTGTCAAATTAAAAAAAATTAAAGGAGAGCTTCCAAGATTGGTGGAAGGTACTTTATACAGCTTGTTGTGTTCATCTTGAAAAGCAGCCTTATAAGTAGATAGGTAAATGTATCTGTTTTGCAGAGATAAGGGGGGGGGGAGAAACCTCAAGGCATAAATGCTTGCCAAAGTATGTAGGTAGATCATAGATTTTATGGCATTACATATTGGATGCTGCAATTGTGGCGTGTTGCAGAACAAGCTCCAACAACCTTCTATTTGGTTATTCATAATGCAGTATTCTCTCAACAACCAGGCTCCAAATGTGTCCAATATCTTAAAGGTCCAGCCTCTTTCATAGAAAAGGGAAGAAATTAGACAAATTAATGATTTTGTACAAAAAAAGGAAGCCCTAATGGGCCTGATCAGGCAGCTGCGTTCACACAAGTAGTTTAACAAGCACTTAAGGACTACAGACATTTGTACAAAAATAAGAAAAGGAAAGTGTGCATATCGATAAGACATCCTTTGTCAATGGGTCTCACTTGAATATGGAGCCCATAACCAATTTTTAACCAGGCCTTAAAAATCTGAAGCTATCCAGGATAACTGAAGTGTTCTTTTGGACCACAGTTTTCTCCAAATACAGTACACTAGACTCACAAATCTGCCCTTCTAGTTCTAAGAAGCTTCCAGTTTTCTACCTTTGTCAACCAACACATGGGCACTGAAAAGTTCTACCTAGATTTTTTTCATTTTTCCGACAGTCTTCCAAGAATCACAGTATTTTTCCAGTGAGCCCCGACTTTTCATGACATATCCAAAGCATGATAGCTTCAGTCATCGGGGAGATTTTAGGACTGATTTCATTTGGACCCACTTGTTTGTGCTTCTGTTGGTCCATGGCAATTTTTTTCAAAACTCCTTAGCTCGAAAGGAAATCTATGGGTTATCGAGTCCAGATCCTGTCAGGGAGACAAAACAGGATATCAATCTCCTTCATTCACACAACTGATATTGGCAATCAACAATTTGACAGCCCAGGGTCTGTATCACACAGCTGCTTCGCCTATGGATGCAGCAGAGCCAAAACTCAGTTGTGTCTCCTCCTGCCTTTTAACCTGCAGGCAAGTTACAGCTTTCACTGAATAAAAGGAATCCGGTCAGAATTCTATCATGATGTACTTGCAGATTAAGATTCAGTTCCCTCAGTTGGCAGAAGAGTGGCACCCTTCATCCTTCACGAGAAAGAACACTCAGTGCTTTGGGAACACTTATAATGGAGGATTTAAAAAAAATATGCAGAAAGTACCCAAAGAAACTTCCGAGCCAGTGTTACTCTTACATGACAGAGACAGGGTGAGGGCTGGTTTTGGCCATAACGTTTCAAAGCATCCAAAGCCTTTGCAACGTAGCAGCTACTTTCGAGTTGTGGCTCCTAGAAAGAAAGCTCTGTCGATTTTCCAAGAAACATTTTGCCCATAATTAAAATGAGTCTGACACGTCGGTCAAAGAAAAGGGAGTTGGCATGACTTGCCAGGCCTTCCAGGGTTTCTGGAAGGAAACCACGGCAGAGGCAAAAGGCTTTTTATGAGGACAAGACATGTGTGTAGCCTCCTTGCCATCTTCTTTGCCTCGGAGTGCGATGCTTCATCAAGAAGAAGTCTGGTTCTGACAACACCTATGTATATATACCACTCTCTGTTCTCACCAATAAACAGCTTCCTCCCTACTGCTCATTAAATCAATCAGCACCCAAATTCAAATGTGTCCATGAACAGATTACATAAAGATGAAGCTCTCTGCAGGCCACTAATCAGTGTTAAGCACTCAGGAAAACTAAACATCAGTTGTAAAAATTATGTTTCCTGAATCATGTCTGTGTGTGCGTTGTGTCGTTATGGTCATGACCGACTTTCATCACCCCATGTCAGTGGAGTTTTCTTGCCAGTTAGGATGAAGAGTCAGGGGAGTCCATCCATGAACTATTTTCTCCTCAACCGCTGATCTTTGAGATTGGATGCTGCTCCCCCCCCCAATTTGCCGACACAGACAAATTCCTCCCCTCCCCTGACTGAAGACTGGATGTTTGGATGGGCCTGTTGCTAGCCTTTCTCAAGGTGGCTCCTTTCAGAGGTGTTAGATTATTTTTTCCATCATCCCAGACAGCAACTACTGTATTCTCTATGCTGACTAGGAACTGAACTCCAACATATCTGTGTGTGTGTGTGTGTGTGTCGTTACAGTCGTGACCTATGCTTTGTAACCCCAAGTCCATGGAGTTTTCTTGGCAGGAATACTGGACTGGTGCCATTTCCTACTCCAGCTGGTATTCCCTGGTGGTCTCCCATCCAAGTAATAACCAGGGCCAACCCTGCTTAGCTTCCGAAATCAGTCAAGATCAGATGTGCTTAGGGCATCTAGGCAGCTTAAACCTATTTAATAGGAAATGTGTCTGTCTTCTGATCAAAATACAAAGTATATTTTTTAATTTACTGCATATGTATTGTTTACTTGTATTAGGATCCCTGTATTTTTTCAGGGATCCACACATGCAGGATTTTTTTTACAGTCTGTAAAAACATGTTCAGTAACAGTGTTTTGTTTACTCTCATTCGGCACATGCAACATTTCTGTGCATTTTACTTGTCTGTATGCAGACATGTTCTGAGCCTTAACATAACATTAATTGGCATTTAAAGGACTGCAAATGATGGGAGATAAACCCATTACTTCTTAAATCACATCTATCATAATACTGGTCTTCTCTGTGGCTGGCCCATTGACTCCCAGCAGAAGTGCGCCTAGCGGAGTCCCTGCCTGCCTTCCGGAAGGCTTTGAAACCCCTCTCTTCCGGGAGGCGTTTGGATGATTTTTTTCTTTTCTTTCCCCCCACACTGTGTCATGTAATTTGTTTTCCTTATTTTGTTGTAAACCGCCCGAGTCCCCCAGGAAGACGGGCGGTATATAAGTCCCATAATAAATAAATAAATAAATAAATTTAAAGAGGATGGGACTAAACCCATAAAGCAAATAACTAGATTCCTCTGGACCAGATCTGACATTATTTTATATGATAAAATACAGGTACAAGGTCATACAACTTGGACAATGTCCAAATATTCACTACAGGAAAATGAAGCCATTTAAACATGGGGTGGGGGGGTTGATTATTTTCTCCATGTATGTGGGAATTTGGGACTTGCATTAATTGCTGCAGCAAATAGCTGGGCTTTATATGAATGTGTCCCCACATTTTGGCAAAGTTTCAGCATATCTGGCACGGTGGAACTGGACAGTGAATATGTGGAAGTCAAGGCTTGTTTACAATCCTCATTTTCATTTTCATAGGCTAGCTGTTTCGATATGAGCTTTCTGGCCTCCTCATTTTCTATCTGCCTCTCCAGGGCAGTCAGGAGACGAGTGACAAATTCTGTATATGGCTCCTTTGCCTCCTGTCTGATGGAGGCGAAACCAGCTGTTGATGTGGGGTCCCCTGAATTACAATTTGTGGCAACCATTCCCACTGTTTTCTAGCTACACAATGTTCACATGTAGTTGACCAATAATTCTTTGTAATGGGTCTCTGATGCCATTCCCTATCTCAATGTTATACAGCCCAGCTTTTCAACCAGAAGGCACAGTGGCAAATCAAGTTTCCTAAGCCCAAGACCCCTGATCAAGGGCTCCAACTCACTGAGCTATCCAGCCATGACAAATAATGCAGGAAATAATGGTTCTTTATACACCACTTCTGACCATATACCATGCAAGCATCACTCAGGGTGGCTTCCCACAAAGAATATATTTCCCAGGTCTGTACTCCACCATTCAGTTATCATCTAAATAGAGTATCTTGCACTATTAGGAAATTTAAGTTAAACACTGTTTTTAAATAATCAGCATTAACCAAAACTGATTTAGCCTTTATGAACTGGGCATCTGAAATAACCAGATGAGGAAATGTATTATTCTACAGTTAGCACAGGAACGAGGAGGAATTTTTTAAACATACAAGGAAAAACAATAGATACAACATGTCCACAACATCAACACAGAAGAAAACACAGGTGGTGACACGAACTAAGTAATCAGCAACCTGGAACTATCAACATTTATTTTATGAATTTATAAACCATCCATCTAGCTACTGGGCTACTCTGACCTTCTGACCTAACTCTGATACTGTATAGCTGGTAATACTGATCTGCTGAGAAGACACCTCCATGACCTTTCCTTTTGTTGACACTATTCACCATAGTGGGGGTTTTTATAGCTAGAGTAGCACTAGAGTGAAGGAAGGTTTCAGGGAAACCACATAATTTAAAACACAAAATGCCTTTAGGAGGAAAACTCCTAAGAAAGAACACATACCCACTGCCAAAAATCCAACCCAACAGGCCTTAAATGTGCTAGGTGTCAAATATTTTTTCCTACAAACTGTAACACCTAAAAATTTGCTAATATTCGTAAGGACAAGACCATAGTATGGGCATATTTAAGATCCTGCTATTTGCCCAGACCAGAGACAAGAACAGAATGGCCAATTACACAATGGCAAATAACAAAAACAAAGCATACACTGTAGATGCTAACTGAGTGAGAAAGATTTAAATTCATATAGGAATTCAATGCATCTAACCATAATAGGGAAAAGTGCAATCAGTTGACTTCTATGCCTGTTTTCTCTGCTGTTCAGGTCCTTGCAATTGTTTGGCCACTTCATGATCTTTCTTCTTGGAGCTCTTTAGCTCTAAACTAAAGTAGGACTTTTGCATTTTTTTTCAACTTTAAATCCCAGAATTTGTCCTGGCACTCTGCAGGCAAAATTCAAGGAGCTAAAACCAGAAAACTGAAATCCACAGAGCAACTTATATTGACTACACATTGACTTCCATCTCTGTTACAAGCTTTTCTGTCCCAGTGGTGCTTGGGTATAGCAAGACTATTTGCTATTAGCCTCATGGCGCAGTGGTTAAATGCCTGTTCTGCAGGTAAAACTGTGCTCACGACCTGGGGTTCAATCCAAGGTAGCACGTTCATGGTTGATTCAGCCTTCCATCCTTCTGAGGTCGGTAAAATGAGTAGCCCCCCCCCCTTGATGCGGGGCAATGTGTAGCCTGCATACTGTAACTAAACTGTAAACCACCCAGAGACTACTTGAAGTGCTATGGGCCGGTATATAAGCAGAACACTTTGATTTGCTTTGGTTTGATTCCCCAGGAGCCACAAAGGTTCTTTGGATGGGAAGTCTCACTGCCCAATAGACTCTATAGATGGCATCTCTCTGAGAATTAACTATTCCTCGGAGCTTCCATGGAGATTTGACATCAGGAATTCTTTCTTCTTGAAAAGAGGATTGTGGTGACAGAAGCTCAAACATAGATAACATAAGGATGCGCTACGGGCATTTTTGTTTGTTTGTTTGTTTGTTTGTTTGTTTTTGTTTGTTTGTTTGTTTGTTTGTTTGTTGGCTGCAGGTCCCAGGCACCCAGGTGGGGGATTCTGAGATGCGAAGTTGGAAACATGTGAAAGTCTCATCCCAACCTTTACATTGGGTTTCAATTCAACAGCCTTTAAAATGAGAAGCTGTTCCCCATATCTTAAGTCACGTGTCCACCATTGTAGCTCTTTCGTGTCATTCTGAGGCCTCTGCTCCACAAAACAGCTGCCCAACAATGTACAAGAGCTGAAGAAGCCTAGAGAATCCCCACCAGACCAATTTTCTTTCCACAGCTGTCACTTCAGCCACATAGATGGACAGGAGACGTGGGCTCACAGGAGGCCAGGGTACGTGTGAGCTGTGAGGACTGATGTTCTGACTATTGTCATAGCTGCATCTAATGCTTAAAATAAATATAGATTACATACATCCAAAATAAGAACTAAGGAAAGCTGGCATGCAGGCAAAGTTATTTGCGTTCTGTTCTTGCTTAATTTCCCCCTTGGGCTCAAGTCTAATTTTATAGATGCAGTTAGTACTCTCTAGAAGCCACACCTCTGCCTGGTGACAACACCCCCTCCAATCTGATCCCAAGATCTCACCACAATTAGAAGCCAAAGGCCAACTTCATAGCATTCCCTGTAATTAGAATATTCCACTTCATTCAATCCTATACCAAATAGGGAAGAAATACTGCAGCAGAAGTCACCGTGTTCTCTCTGCTATCAGATATAGAGCATAACCAGATGTTACCAAAAATGCTTTGTGTATTGACACCATATCCAATGTCAGGGGAGTTTTCCAGGACCAACACCCTGTCATCCACCATAGCTTCTCCCTCTTCACACTGTATCTTCCCATCCACTGGAAAAGAACTTTCACATTTTGCAGAAATAAATACACTAGGCAACTTATATAAATTGAAGCTATGGTCCTAGTTACAACACCTACTGTCTTCTTCTTGCTCTGAACTAGGTGTCAAGATTTAAACCTGCATCTCTGCAAGCAAACTCCAACCGGACTTTGATAACTTTTATTACAGTCCTGTCTATATTGCTCTCTTTACTGCACTCATATATCTATAGCACATAATTGAAGAGATCAACAATAGCCACCCATCCAGGAAAGAGAGGGAAATAAACACTCATCAGAGAACTGGGGATCTCTTTGAAATCAAAGGCTAGAAGGAACAATTGGTTAATGCTAGATAAATATACAATCAGCCCATAAAAGTCCATCTCAGTCACACAAACTACAGTTAGCATGCATTGTGGGTTTTTTTTTTAAAAAAAGGGAGAGAAAAAACCCTTCAACAATAGCCACTCTCTAGTGTAGCACAAACATCTGTATCTTAGATTAATTCATAAGTAACACTGTCTTTGTGATGCAACCTATTGAAGCCTGAGAACGAGAAAGCTACCATTCTGAATTTTGCCTATGCCATGAACTCATTTGGAATGAACTGGACAAAGGGGAGCCTGCAGTGAAAAGACTGAACAAATGCACAGTGACATTTAATTGCAAGTAATAAAAACATTTCTTTCTAAGATCACCCTTCAGTAAACTGTTCTCTAAGCCTTAGTCACTGGTTTGGGGAAACAATATCGGCTTCCCTCATTGAGAGGGTTACTGCATGAATTACAAGTAAAGTACTATACAAGGATTAGGCATTACTGTCCTTTGGTCATCTTTATTAAAATATACTAGCCGCGTTTTTGATTTTTTTCTGTCTTTTTCCAACTCAGTTTAGTGAATCTGCCCCTAGCCCTCTATCTAAGCTTAACAGATTTCCTAGTACACAATTAACTACTGTCTTTTATTTGTAGGCCTCTGATCCTTTGGGTGATCAGAGAAGCTAATCAGTTAAAGAAGGAATCTTTGATTAATTCAACCAGTGAAATAGAATTCCCAGCCACAACATCTCTAGGGCACAGATGGGATCACAACATGTAACAAACCACATCAAAATGTACATGTGGCCATTGTGAAAGTTACATGGTCATGAACTTATGCCTTTTCCTCCCTCATAGTTTACAACTTTGCATGAAGACATAGGCTTAATATGCCCAAGAATGCACACACGTGCAACTAAAAAAAAAAAAGAATTTTAAGCCTCAAGAATGTAAAGGCTGTGTCACTTGAACTTTGTTCCCACTGAAGCTGACTTACATATGTTTACAACTGGTTAATGTGACATCAAAGCCCACTTTGGACAGTCACCTAATGAAAGTCAAACATGCTGGGTCACTACCACCAGTCTAAAACAAACTATGCAACAAGTCAACATAGAAGGACAAAAAAATCACTACAGCACCATGACACATGTTCTACTAAATGAATTCATAACATGGCAGAAGATGAGAAGATGACTGAAAACCTTAAGCATGTGGTCATTTACATTCTTGGTATTCTGATGTAAAATGAATGAAGAATCGTTCTAATGTGAGATTTCTATCAGATCAAAATTCTATTCCCTCATGGCACAGTGGTTAAATTGCTGCATTGCAGTGAACACTCTCCTCTCATGACCTGAGTTCAATCCTAGACTCAAGTAGGCTGGCTAGAGGTTGACTCAGCTTTCCATCCTTCTGAAGTTGAATACCCAGCTTTTTTTTGGGGGGGGCAATGTGCAGCCTCCATAATTGAATTGTAAACCACCCAGAGAATGATTTAAGAAATATGGGGAGGTATAAAAGCAGCATACAGTATTTTGCTTTATTGACAGATATACTAGCCAGACAGTGTGCCACTTGGCTAATACTTATTAGCCACAATCCTATCAGTTAGTTACACAGCTTGCAACTGCAATGGCCAATTATCTCCAGCTAATAATTCACCATTTGCATCCCGCTCTGCACATCAGTCACAGGAACTGGTGTGTTACGAGGGATAAAAACCATAAATGGTTAACCAGTGGTAACCCACCACTGCTATTTAAACCATTACACTGATGCTGACAGAACTAGCCAATAGGATTCTGATCATTTACATCAAACATAGAAGCCCACCAGCCTTTTATAATATCCAGTATTTCCAAGGACATTCAAAAAGAATCTACCCATATTGTCCCATTTATCTCCATGTTCACATTCTGAACCTCTGAATTCAAAGCTAAGATTCTTAGCTGAAGGCCAGTAAAGAAAAGAAAAAATAACAAATATTTCTTGTAACACTGCATGTGGAATGTTCCAAAGAAAGGGTACATTCAGTTAAACATCTAAGCAGTAGCAGGAGGAGGCATTATCCCACTGGGGTAACAAGCCCTTTGAAGAACTTTTAAAAATAAGTATCTGTACCCAAGCCTAACCTGCATGAGATTCTGGAAAGATAAATTGCTTCCATTCAAATTGAGCAGTTAAAATCTTGTAGAATGAGAGTCTGGGCAGAGCTGATTAATAATAATTTGCCATACACATGCACTGTAGACACAAAGACACAATCCTCAGAGTTATCATACTTCTCCAAGACGACCAACTACTGGACTTGTGCCCAGCTACACAGCTGGAAACAACTGTACCAACATGCTTCCAATGCAAAACTAAACAACATCCGCAGCAAGCTAACTGGTGCCTTGAAGTGTCAGCCCCTGTTACTGTAACTTCCATTTCTGGCAAACTCAGGGTCCCACATTCAAACTCAGTGGACTGAAAGTCTCTACGGTTGTCCTCCTCCAATTGGCTTTCTGTGTGTTTGTCTAGACAGAAACCTGAGAGAAGAACTCTTCCGCTGCTTATTCAGTTCACAAAGCAGCTCAGTCTGGATTGTGCAAAGTTAGCTAGCTGCCTTTTCCTATGAAGAGCCCACTAAAATAAATAAACGACGCATGTGCACTTCATATACAAGCAACCAGTTTGAATGCATGAAACATGTGCAGTTGCCTTTTCTCAGTCTGTCAGTTTGCAGTAACCAGAGCTTTATTACCGTATTATTTTTTACTGTAAATTTTTGGTGCAAATGTTTCAGTCCAGGAATGCATAGCCTTGGGAGGGTGAAACACAGGGAACCAGAGTCATACAGTCCCAATTTTAAAATGATTTTAAAAACTTGTTTAACCGTCTCAATCAATATACCAGGCATTTGTACCCAGATTAAGTTTTCTCAAGACAATGCATACTCCAACCTAAAAAACCAAGTCCAAAAACAGGATTCAGCTCCTGATTTATTGCAACAGTGTAACTACACCCTGAGACTTCCCAGGGTGAAACACCTCACAACTGAACATTTAATAAATAATAACCTTTGAACAGCAGAATGGGAAAGGACCTTATGGAACATCGAATCTAGCTCCTCTCTAGGATGCACAGCAGGGAATTTAACTCTCAACCTCAGCCAGAGATCTAAGCCACTGAGCTATCCAGAGGTTCATCCTAAAGCAGTTCAGAAAAGAAAAGGCAATGTATCTTCCTTTATCATACACCATAAATAATAGCATGATTCTGACTTTAGGAATGAAACATGAGCAGTTCTGCAGAATACTGTATATTGTATATAAGCAAACAATGCCAAAATCCTATTGCTTATAGTAAATCACACCAGAGCAGATCCAAGGAATCAATGAGGATTTGGTGAGCCAACTACAGTACTCCCTTTCTATTGATTCAGATGTGTCTACTCTTACTGCAACTTACTGTGCTAAAGTAGGGATTCCCAGTATGGTGTGGTAGGTAGAGTGACAGACTAGGACTCAGGATAACAGGGTCTTGAATTCCAGCTCAGCTGTGGAAGTTCACTGGAACTGGGAGTTGAGTCATTAAATATCTGGACTTCTTTTTTAAGTCTTAATAAAGAAACTATAAGTTGCTATAAGTTGTTATCCAAACAGCACAGAACTCTGAATAATCAGCTGTTATTTAGCTGTATTCACCTAGTAGAATCAAAGTATTCAGACCCTAAACTCTGCAGCAAATGGCTGCTGTTTGGATGAACCTGCTCCGGAAACATTTCTATCTCTCAAAAAAGAAGTCCAGTAGCTTTTCTTGACCTGCTCTAACTGAAATCCCAGGATTTAATCTGGTGACCTGGATGACTGAGAATCTTCACAGAAGTTCACTGGAAGAATGGAACTGGTAAAACCACTCCTTAAATATCTCACTTACTTTATAAGTCTTAATAAAGTTGCTATAAGTTGCTATAAGTTGTTATAAGACAGCACAGCTCACACAAATGATAAAATCAGAGTTACTCTGTGTAGGAATTGCCCTTCACCTAGTAGAATCAAAGTTAGATGACAGTATTATAGAGAAATGGCCCCTGACCTTGGGTCCCCAGTTGTTCTTGGACTAAAACTCCCAAAAGCCCATACCACTAGCTGTACTGGTCATGATTTCTGGGAGTTGTAGTCTAAGAATAACTGGGGACCCAAGGGTGGGAACCACTGCAGGACAGCAAATATTAAAAACCACACGCAGAAACATTTACTAAAGCCCAATGTATTTTTCTTGCACTTCCCCTATGAACTTCCCCTATTTCCGTTACTTAGCAATCCTCAGCTACTGCTTCTGGAATAATAAAGACCATGTTTAAAGGAAGAGGAAGTGTTCACTTTGAACGTATTGCTAGTTATCAGAAGACCCCAAATTGCAGGGCCACCTTTTGCTCTAAAAGGGGCACATGATGCCATTCTAGGTTTAGATTTTCCTTCAGGATACAGAAAGAACAAGCAGGAACCATAAGCCAATTTAGGCCGTTTTCACTCCACCACTAAAATCTGCTGCAAAGTGTTCGCAGATGAGGAGCATAAAATCATTCTCCCATGAGCAGTGAACTTTAAAAAAAAAAATAAAGTGTAACCATGCCCACTTAAGCGCAACTCAGTACATTTTACAAGCAACTGGTCTCAAGGTGGTAAAATCCTTGTTGCTGTTCTGATGCGGATTTTAAACCATTACTCAAGTCCATGAGAACACGGAAAACCTGCACCCAAACCTTTTCGCCTCCATTATCGTGTGATTGCTGCGGTTCTCAGTCGTGGGATCAGAACAGTTGTGGATTTTCAAAACACGACCATGGGAACACCTGATCTGCAACATCAACCACGTGACCACGGGGAGAGGGGTGATCTGGATCAAAGGGCCTTTTCACACGACCCCTAAACTCCGGGGCAAATGGCTGCCAGCTCCGGAGCTTAAAATTGTTTCCCCACCAGCTCCGGAGTTTACAGAAAACTAAGCGGGTCCCAGCATACTTTTCAGGTACCTGCTCTCAGGGGTGAAAATCCCTGATGCGGATGTAAAGGAGTGAGTGCCGGACTCTCCTCACTTCTGTTTGTTGTTTTTTTGCCCCCACCCCTTTAAGAGACAGGAATCAGGATGACCATGGGGCTCTGGGCGGTTGACCGGCAGACGGAGGTGAGCCTTCATTTTTCCTCTCTTATTTTCTCCCTCCCCTCACGCAGACAGGAGCAAGGAAGTGCGGAGGCGGTGGGAACACAGGAAGAGCAAGAACCCCCAAGATCTCTGGTCCGAATTTAAGTGGCCAGCGGATCTTAGGTGTCGTGTGAAAAGGCTCAAAGTTTGCCTCAGATTTTAGTGGTTGTGTGAAAGCAGCCTATATAGCCACCTTAAACCTAACTGTACCAATTCCTTCCTATATCTCCCAGTTGCCATGCAAATGGTCCTTCCTACACATGCCACAGTGCAACCAGAACAAAACTGCAAGGAGGCACAGCACTCAACCCAGCCTGTGAAATAACCTGTAGCTCTGTGTCACATCAAAATAAGATATGTAGGAAGCAGCAAATAAACTTCAGTGCATCACAGTTATCAGTCCAAGCTAACATGAAATGCTCTTCACCTCCAACTCCTGTTTTCAGCATGCTTTATTCATTATAACCTTACATGAGTATGACCAGTGCCCAAGGATGATCAGACTTCAGCCTCAACAGGAGGGTCACAAGTGTCCCCATCCAGCCAGCCTGCAATGGAGACCCAGTGTGTTTTGATTTCCTTCCCATTTATATGTGCTTGACAGACAATTTCCTTCTCCTAGTGTCAAGGCTTCAGGTTATTGTGAAATTACCCTCACTGTACATTTTCAACCCACTTGCTCCTGTGGCTGAGTTTCCAGCTGGGGTATCAAATCCATGCAGGGAAAGCTAGCATCGCTTTCCCTCCTACCTTAATTTGTTAAAATCATGTGAAGTTTTCCACTGCTTCTGAAGAGTTTGCCACCCACCTGGTTCCCGAAGACTGCAATGGCACACGCGGTGGAAACCTCCCGGGCTCCGAACCAGACGGAAGCGATGCGGCTGGGTAATCCTAAAATGAAGACTTGGGCCAGGGAGCAGATGATCTGACCCAGGACGGTGACGGGAAAGAGGTGAGGCTTCGCGCTGCCCGTCTTGACCCAGGCGCCCAGGCAATTGAGCGCGGAGCCGGCCAGGGCGATGAGGCGCAGTCCCTTCTTGTCCAGCAGCCAGGCGACGGGGAAAAGGAGCGGAATGTACACGATCATGTAACACATGGAGAGCCAGTCGATGGCGAAGGGAGTCACGCCGTAGAACCGGGTGACGATGGAGTTGATGCTGCCGTACTGGATCCACTGGAAAGCGTTGCAGAAGGAATAGGAGCTGAAGAGGAAGACGATCACCCAGCGGCGCCAAGTCAGGCGCACCTCCGGCTGCCCCGGGCTCAACTCGGGCAGCTCCCCGTTGGGGGTCGCCGCTTCCACCAGCTCAGGCTTCACCTCTTGCAGCAAGTCGGGCTCCTCCTGGCCGTAACCCAGGCTTTTGTCCCCGACCTCTTCCAGCCCCCCTCTCACCATGGCGGCCCCGCACGCAAGCGGCATCTACCTCGGGCGCCTTCAGAGTCGGGGGGTGGCTCGCCACAAGCCCAGGGCTCCGCGAACCGAGCAGCTGCAGCCGCGCGGTCGCCCTGCTCGGCCCTTTTTTCCGTCCGCTCTCCGCTCCTGTTGCACCGACCGGGTCGCCGTCAGTTCTCGGGTGCATGTCTTCCTCTCCCTTATTTCAAGTCTACCTTTCGCAGCTTTTTTTTTCCGCGTGCGCGCCTCCCCAGCACGTGACAGCGCTTCCCCCCCGCGCGCCCGGACCGCCCCTTCGGAGGCGTCGTTCCGAGGGCGCACTGCCCTCCCGGGCTCTCCGATCGGCTACTTATCCGCCGCCTTAGGCCGCGGATTGGCCCTCTTAGCCCCGCCCCTCCCCGCCTCCCCTCCCGCCCTCCTGCGAGGAGTCGCGCCAAACCGGTGGGCGTTGTGGACTATTGCTTTTTCTGTGCGAGTCACTGCATGCCATCGGCTCCCACCCACCCCAAGGCGCTGTCGGTTGCCTTCTGATAAGGGCCTTTTGCATTCACCATGCAAAACCGATCAAAGCAAGGCAAAAACATGTGGCACCTTAAAGACTTAACTACTGTACTATAAGGCTGGGGATGTGATAGCTGTTGTGAGTTTTTCAGGCCGTGTTCTGGAAGTTTTTCTTCCTAAACCAGACTGGCCGGGCATCTTCAGAGCACAAGGAGTTTAGGGAACTAGGAGTTCTCTCTGTGCTCTGGGGTATAGAGCGAGGTTGGAGTTAGGGTTATCATGTCGTTTCAGTGACCCCATGTCCATGGATTTTTTCTTGGCAGGAATACTGGAGTGGCTTGCCAGTTCCTAGCCCAGGCACCTACATCACCTGGTATTCCCTGGTGGTCTCCCATCCAAGTACTAGCAAGGCCTGACCCTGCTTAGCTTCTGAACTCAGGCAGGATCAGATATGCTTATTAGAGCATCTATTCTAGACAGCTCTAAGGTCACTATTCCCCAGAGCACAGAGAGAACTCCTAGTTCCCAGAGCTCCTTGCCCTCTGAAGATGCCAGCCACAGAGTCTGGTGAAACATGAGGAAGAAAAACTTCCAGGACACGGCCAAACAGCCCAAAAAACTAACAACAGCTGCTGTACCACATTTTAATGTGGACTTTCATGGTCAAGTATTATATTTTGAAGCCCACAAAAGCTCACATTAAAATATGGTAGTCCCTTAAGATGCTACTTGTTTGTACCTTGTTTTGTCCGGTTTGGTTTCTTTGGATTTTGCTTCATTTTGAAAAGCATAGATGGCCTGTGCTGCCTGAGAGGGATTTTTGGGTCAGCCTCATGACCCCCAAAAACATTTGCAGCACATTGGTGGGCAGAAGTATTGCTTAATTAGAGGCACCTCCAAACGCTTGGCAATTAGGTTGCGGGGGGGGGAGCGACTGCACGCCTTTGGGAGTCTAATAGGCAGATCCGGAATTCAAACGATGAGGAGTAACGGAAACATTTAAGGACACAGTAGGTGGAGAAACGAGCTGGCTGCAGCCCATTCATTCGTAGGACTATTCAGCAGCATAAAGCAGCACGTTGTCTCTCGCAAGGGTAGTCCTGTGAGTTTCCTCGGTTCAAGACGCAGACGCCAAAAGACACAATTTGCAAAAGGCGAGGCAGCCTCACAGCCCTAAAATAGCATGGCACAAAACAGGAGTTTAAATGCTTTACCAGCATCTGCGCCTGAGAGACCGTACTGTGAGCCAAGCGTCGGCAGGAGCTTCCACGGAGAACTGGGTCAGCGCCTCCCCAGACCAAAACATTGGGCTTTTGGTGCACAAAGGGACAAAAGAGCATCTACTCCCCCTCCTGGAATGGCGAGGGAGGAAGAGACAGGAAGGAAGGACAGAAAGAAAAAAAAACTCTGCTGTAGATGTCTTTCATCTGTTTATAGATGCAGAGTACAGTAGTACTGTACCTTGGTTACTAGTCTAACCCATTCTGGAAACATGTTTGTAAACTAAAATACTTTTAAATCAAAGCAAATTTCTCCATAGGAATTAATGGAAACTTAGATAATTCATTCTAGAACCCCTTGCCCCAGAACAAATCATGTACGTTTCCATTACAGTACAGTGTTACCTATGGGGAAATTTGCTTTGATTTATAGAGCCAGCGGCTGGAGGAGCAAAGCCAGTGGCTGAGAGTTGGTAGCCAGAAACTGGTGGCCACAGGCCTCTGCAACCAGAGACCTCTGCCAGGGCTGGAGGCCTTGGCAGCCAGAGACCCTCGCCGGACTGCAGCGCCGCAGCAAGGGCCAGAAGTCTTTGACCAGGCTGGATGCACCACTCCAAGGGCTGGACACCTCTGCTGGGACCGGAGGCCTCAGTCAACAAGGGAGGATATGCAAGCATTTTGCAAGGTATCCCCTCCACCACTGCGGCCATCAGCAAGGAGGTGACGGCAGCAGTGGCAGAGAAGGGGGTGAAGGCAAAACCTGTGGTGCTCGTTTTGCAAGACCTTGCTCGTAAAGCTAAACTTGTTTGGAAAAGGAACCAAGGTGGCTTGCAGTAATGAGGGATTATACACACACACACACACACACACACACACACACACACACAGACAGAGAGAGAGAGAGAGAGAGAGAGAGAGAGAGAGAAGAGACACATTTTAATAAATTCAACCATACACCAAGGCACTCATAAATTGAGGTACCACGGTGGTCCGAATTGTGTGGGGGGGATTCCCTGAGCTTTCTGAAACTTTTCTGTTCTTCCAGATGAAGCCGGATTTTACTGTGCAGCCCATGTTGCTTGAGTGCTTCAGCTGCCACAGACGTGGAGATGTCAATAGGAATGGCTTTGCTTTCTGATGTCATCCCAGCCATGGAAAGGATGGGGAAGATTAAATCTCTTTGGTTTCCAGAGTTTTCCCCACCTCTACCATTGTAAGTGCTTTTAATATTGCACATTATAAACTAAGGAGGCAACTACACTGACAGATAATAGAGGAAGGGTTGCAGGATGGGGATATTCATGGTCATATTATTTTCTGTTGACTACACAATGTACAAGTCAATGCGAATCAGCCCAGTTTTCCTCCCAACCTGTACTTATTTCCTGTATCACTGGGGCTCCTCCTGCCCCCCAATCAAATGCATTTGCATCCATTCAGGCAGTGTGATTGCTTGTGTTAATGAAGTTTCATGGCTGAATGGATGACTAGAAATTGGCTGTCCCAATGAATGGCTCAACTCTATTTTCATTTATTTATTTATTTATTCATTCATTCATTCATTCATTCATTTTAGAATATTTTTACCCTACCTTTCTCCTTGGAAAAGGACCCAAGGTAGCTTACAGTAATGAGGGATTACACACACACACACACACACACACACACACACACACACACACACACACAGAGAGAGAGAGAGAGATAACACATTTTAATAAATTCAAGCAAAGACATCTTGCTGTCTGAGACAGACTAGCAAATTCATCCATCCATCCATTCATTTTCCATTTGATTTTATTTACTGTATGTGTGACCTTCCTCTGCATCAGAGACTCAAGGCACCTCATAGTTAAAACAGCAGAATAAGCATAATTAACAACACTGTAAGCTATACAGTAATATTACAGAAACCAATTAATATAATAAGATAATTTAAAAGACAACTAAAAACATTAAGAATACCCACCAACGTCAATAAATGCAGCATTCCTAATACCCTTTCTTGTCTATATCACTTAAAAGCCTGCCTTACTCTGCCTAGTGCCTAATGCTGTAATGGTAAGGGCTGGAACTACTGGAGTGGAATAGCCTGGCTCCAGTTATTAATACCCTAGTAGCATCTCATTTCATTACTACAGAGCACAGCAAGAGAGTTACATTTCATTTCTTCAGCATGGCACTGTAAGACTGGTAACAGGAAAGGGGCATGAACATAGTACATTTTGCCACTTGCCTGGTCTTCCTATCTGTTGCCAAGCCCACTTCACATTTCGGTTTCTGTTTTTTTGTGGGGTTTTTTAAACCATTCATCGTTTGGATGCATGAAAGGCTGCTTCCAATGTGCACCTCATTTGTACTGTACCTGGAGGCTTTTCTTCAGCTCATTGCCCTGGATTGATGGGCACTGCATGGCTTTTTTTTTTTTTTTGCCATGACTGCAGGGACTCACATACCAACTGTGGCGGGCCATGGGCGGTACACTTGTAGCCGGGGGGTTCGTCAGATCAGAAGAACTCGGGTCAGGCATCTTGTGCCTGTCCCGCGTTCTGACCCCCCGGCTCGCTGCCACGTGTCCAGGAGTCACTTCTCCAGCACCTCCAACCTTTCCTGCATTCTGTTGAATGCCAGGTCAGTCCACAATAAAATCCCTATCATATATGATTCCATCCAAGATGGGCGGGCTGACCTGGCTCTAATTACCGAGACCTGGGTGGGTGCAGAGGGGGGGGGCTTCGCTCTCCCTTTTGTGCCCGCCCGGGTATCTGGTTCAGGGTGTGGGAAGGTTGGAGGGTCAGAAGGGAGGAGGGGTCGCTATCGTCCATTGGGATTCTCTTTATGTTTGCAGGGCCTCGACATTGGTTAGCCAGGGGTTAGAGTGCCTTCACCTGTTAGTGGGACAGTGGGACAGATTTGGCATTGTGCTGGTTTACCGTGCTCCCCGCAACCCAGCACAATCCCTTCCAGAGCTCTCAGAGTTCATCGCGGCTGCTCTATTGAAGTCCCTGCGCCTTTTGGTTGCGGGTGACTTCAATGTGCATGCCGGCGGTGGACTTTCCGGAGCAGCTCTGGAGTTCATGGAATCCATGGCTTCCATGGGTCTGTCCCAGCATGTTGTATGCCCCACCCACTGGTCTGGCCATACCCTGGACTTGGTCTTTTCCTCCATGTCGGGGGCTTCGAGTCTGGAGGTTGGGGGCATTGTCTCCCTACCTGTGTCATGGTCAGACCACCACCTGCTTTCTTTCCCCCTGGCGATACCGGCCCCTCCCGGGGGACCGAAACAGCTTTGGTCGCGCTGCAAGATAACCTAATCCGGGTGGCCGACAGGGGTTGCTCTACCCTGTTGGTTCTCCTGGATTTGTCAGCGGCCTTTGATACCGTTGACCATGGTATCCTGTTGGATCAGCTCTCTGAGGTTGGAATCGGAGGCACTGCTCGCAGTTGGCTCCGATCCTTCCTGGAGGGCCGCCCACAGTACGTTCTGCATGGGGGGGAGTTGTCGGCTCCTTGGATTCTCCCTTGTGGGGTTCCACAGGGGTTGTCGCTGTCCCCTATGCTGTTTAACATCTACGTAAGGCCGCTGGCTGGGGTCATTAGGAGATTTGGAGTCTGCTGTCAGTACGCTGATGACACGCAGCTCTATCTCTCCTTTTCCACCTCTGCAGTGGAAGCTGTGAGGATCCTTGATGAGTGCCTGGACGCCGTGCTGACTTGGACCGGGGCGAACAGGCTTAAGCTCAACCCTGAGAAGATGGAGGTCATGTTCTTTGGGAGCTCACCATCTGGGTACGCAGGCCCTCTTCCTCGTCTGGGGGGGGTTCCCTCCAGCCGGTGGAGAGGGTGCGGAATCTGGGCGTGGTCCTGGACCCGGTGCCGATGATGGAGGCTCAGGTGGCGTTGGTGACCATGGCCTCCTATTTCCATCTCTGTCAGATTGCCCAGATCCGCCCGTACCTGGATGTTGACTCTCTGAGAACAGTGGTCCAAGCACTGGTGATCTCGAGGCTGGACTACTGTAACGCCCTCTACATGGAGTTGCCCTTGACTCTTCTCCGGCTACTGCAGCGGGTACAGAATGCGGCGGCCAGGCTGGTGGCTGGTGTGCGTCGTTATGACCACATCACCCCAGTCCTGGTCCGCCTGCACTGGTTGCCCATTGGTCTTGGTTTTAGTTTATAAAACCCTCCATGGCTTGGGACCAGACTACCTGACAGAGCGTATCATCCAGCGATCCACCTCGGCCCGCCCTGTTCGGCAGGTGCGAGCGCACTCGCTGCGGGTTGCCACTCCACGAGAGGCCCGGAAGACAGTCACCCGGAACCGGGCCTTCTCAGTGGCAGCCCCTTCCTTATGGAATTCCATCCCCAGTGAAGTGCGCTCTGCAGAGTCCCTGCAGGCCTTTCGGAAAGCCTTAAAAACCTTCTTATTCCGAGAGGCCTTTGGCGAGTTTTAATTTACCTAATTTCTTTTTCTTCCGCCATCACCCTGATCTAGTCATTTATGATTGTTGACTATTGGTGCTTCCCAATTTTAATTGTTAGGATTTATGCCTTCCTGGGGTGCTGGGAGGCACTAGGATTTTATATCCTTTAGCTGTTTTATACTGTTTTATTGATATTGTTTCTTATTTGATTTCGTCGTGTTTTATTGTTGTTTGTTTGGCGCTTGGTTCGCCCTCTGTTCGCCACTTAGAGTTCTATTTTAGAAGATAAGCGGGATAAATATAATAAATAAATAAATAAATAAATAAATAAATAAATAAATAAATAAATAGCTTTCTCAGTGGGGGCAATACTGTCCATCCCAGGATGCCCATCTGCAGTGATTCACATTGCGCTTACCTTGATCTCCTTCTTCACAGGCCCCTCAATCAGCTCCAGGCCTAAGCATTGTCATCTTTGTAACTTATTTCTGTGTTGCCTCTATACATTTTACTGAGGGCTTTGAAAAGTTTCATTTGCAGAATTTCCCAGTGACTATGCTGGTGGATACAGGGAGTTGTAATCCAAAAAGGTAACTTTGTTCTTATTCTTGAGCTGTTCTGTTGTATTTTTAATTTGCTTTTTTCATGTTTGAAGCCTCTCTGAGAACTTGATTAGATTAAACAGGCCATGAATGCATGCCTTAAACAAATCGGCTTGTTAGTTGAGGAAACAATGAGTTGACTGTATGGCCATCTATATATTCCCCCTTCTGTGCTAATCCACATTGTGACCTATTAAGCTACTGAAATGAGGATCAATGACTTTTAGCATATGAATGTAGGTATTCAATCATCTCTTCTAATTAGTGTCTGATATAACAGTGGAAAGAAAAGGGCAAAGGAATAATTCAAATTATTCAAAGCTTACTTTGATCCAGGGTTCCTCAACTCTTGGGTGGCAATGCTGATTTGAACATACTTACTAGGGAATAATAGCCTTTGAAAAGAACAGGATTTATTTCCACATAAACATATAAGGATAGCATTTCCTATACCAGAACCTGTTGGAGGCCCTCTTTCTTGCCAGTAAAGAACCAGAGTTGATTGCACAAAAATTCATAATAAAATTGTGATCAGCCCTGCCCCTGGATAACATCAAATTATACTCTGGTGTCATTCAGCTTCTCACTCTGTCATCTGTTCCTCTAACCCTCCAACAGTTCCTTTTTCATCTGGACATAAAATACACTTGTGTGACCATATGCAGAGCCCAATTTCCAAATGTTTACACAGAAACATGATCTGCCATTGCCAATGAGGTTGAATTCTAAGCAAATTTGATTGGAGAATATAATAAATTAATAAATATAAATGACTCTTCAGTGCAATGCAGAATAGAGTTAAAAATGTAGCTGAGTAATGCTGCCTAGAAACCGAGAAAAATTATTCCATTCCATGGTACTAGAAAAGCATAACACACTTAAAGTTGCTTTAAATGAAAAATTAGTAAGAAATACGCAACTAAGGTAATCTTTGTGGAAATAGACAGAACCTGCAATCCTATACATTCTTATGAGGCAGCAGGTGAAGTAAATCTTAGTGGAATCTCATCTAAGTAAACATTAAGAACACACATAGAGACATACTGGAATAGAGTAAAAAGACTCATCATTCTGATCTCACAGTGGCTGTTTCAACAACAGGTACTGAAATAAAGGCATTTTCAGATACTGTTGTAGTTTTATATATATAACATTAGTGGCTAGGAGCAATGACCACTTTATTGTCAATAATTTGTCTAATAGTCCTTTAAAACCATATTTTAATTGAGAAATTTGGCAAAAAGGCAAGGGGCCTTGAAATTTTATTACACCTTTTTGTTGGCAGAGTGTAAGGGACAAAAAACCAACAGAAACTTGGAGAGATCACTCAAATCGTATCAATAACCCCCACCCCCAGGTTTGCAAGCAGACTAGCACTTTGTATGATAAAAACTTTGTATTTAATATAGGGAAAAGGGGTATATTTTCTTACACTTACTGTTTGTAGTTATAGTCAGAAGAAAAAAAATGGGAAAACACAGTCTCTGGCATGCAGGAGTGTAAGGGTTCTTCTTTTGGCCTTATTATTAGCTCCAGCTCAGTCAATAAAGAGATGTTTTTATCAAAGGACTGGTTTTTTTATTTCATTTTCTTTACAAAATAGCGAAACATTAACTGGTATTGTGGCATGCAATGTTGTCAAAGGAACTAAACAGATTATTCTCGCTCTCTAACATAACATTGAATGGTTTGAATCCATAACTACTGTCAGGTACAGGAATGTCTCCACATAACTTTGAGGGAGTTATTTCCTCATCCAAAGTCCTCATCCATTATATTTAATCTCCCTTCACCCAGTGTCTACAGTGGTACCTCAATTTATGAATTTAATCCGTTCCGAATGCATGCTCTTAAGTCGAACTACTCTTAAGTCAGGGTACCTATCTAAAAAATTTAAAAAATAAGTTTAAAAAATGAAAAAAAAAGGAAAATATTTGTAAGTCGAGCAGACCATATCTAAAATATTTAAGGCGGCAGTTAAAACGCCAACAGTGTTCCGCTCTCAAGTCAAATTGCTCTTAAGTCGAGGCACCACTGTACTTTCCACTCTTCTTCTTTATCCCTCTACCAGTACAACTTAGATTCATTTTATTTTCTAGTTCAACCCACTCTTTAATTTTTCTCTCTAGCTCAGCTTTTGCCTTGTTTTCCTTTTATTCTCTTTCTCCACTCACATGCCTCTCTTTCTCCCCAGTAGGAACACCCTTCACGTATAGCTTGGGTATGTCTCCTTTCAGCTTCCACCTGCGGCATCATAATTTTTCCCCATTTCTGGGTGTCTGGGTATTCTAACCAAACCCATTCCCAACCTGAGGATAGGATCTTCTTTCTTTCCTTATAACTCACTCCCTCAGCTGCTTCCAAAATCTCCCTTCCTCCTTCGTTTACTGTCTCCTTTTCTCCAATTCTCTTTTGGATTTTTCCTGCCTCACCCTTTTGTCCGATCAACCTTGTCCCCTCTGATGTCTACGCCCGTGCCTCTTTCTCTCCTGTCAGTTCTTCATCCCTTTTCGTTTCCACCTGTATGGTCTTCTTCTCTACTGGACTCTTTGTCTTTGACAGAAGACCTCTTTCTTTATTATAATCCACATGAGGTGCTGACACCACTCCATCGGTGGAGGGATTCCCTCTGTCCTCAGCTCCACAAGGAAGTCCTGCTCATTAGTTGCTTGGAGGATAGGGGTTGGGTGCAGTAGCAGATGCAGAACAACAGACCACATGTTGCTCATTATATTTTAAAAGGCATGGGACCAAGTACGGACCTTAGGCATGCAAAACATGTGCATCACCGTGGAAGCATAACCTCTACTGTGGCTTTGAAAAGGAGCCAGCATTCCTTAAATGTCTCTTAAGACATAACAACAAACAATGTAAGTGCTTTGTTTGAAATGTATTGAACTCCACAGCGTTTTGTCTGTTTTCTTATATAAAGCAGCAAGCTGTTATTTTCTTTCAGACTCCCATTTGGTTAGAGGACTAACCTATCTGTTGGAATTCTTTGAGAGTGTCAACAAGCATGTGGATAAGGGAGATCCAGTTGACATTGTTTATCTGGACTTTCAGAAACCTTTTGACAAAGTACCGTATCAAAAGCTCTTGAATAAACTTGCCAGTCATGGAATCAAGGGACAGGTCTTGTCCTGGATCAGCAACTGCCTAAGGGACAGGAAACAGAGAGTAGCACTAAATGGACACTTCTCCAAGTGGAGGGAGGTAAAGAGTGGGGTCCCCCAAGGTTCAGTACTGGGACCCCTGCTTTTCAACCTCTTCATAAATGATCTAGAAGTAGGAGTAAATAGCAAGGTAGCCAAATTTGCTGACAACACTAAATTATATAGGGTAGTAAAAACAGAGAGATTGTGAGGAGCTCCAGAGAGATCTCTTGACACTGGAGGAGTGGGCAAACCAGTGGCAAACGAGCTTCAACATTAATAAGTGCAGAATGATGCACGTTGGGGCAACAAAACCCAATTACATTTATAAACTGATGGGGTCACAACTCTCTGTAACAAACCAGGAAAGGGACCTTGGTGTCCTGGTGGACAGCTCAATGAAGGTGTCAACCCAGTGTGCTGCAGCAGTGAAAAAAGCAAATTCAGTGCTGGGGATCATTAGGAAGAGTATAGAAAATAAGTCAGCAGGAGTCATTTTGCCTCTTTATAAATCTATGGTGAGGCCCCATCTGGAGTACTGTGTACAATTCTGGTCACCTCACCATACCTCCAGAAGGATATTGTGGAAATGAAAAAAGTGCAGAGGAAGGCAAAGAGAATGATTAGGGGACTGGAACATCTTCCTTATCATCTGAGACTGCAACGGCTGGGTCTCTTCAGTCTGAACGACAGTGCCTAAGAGGTGACTTGATTGAAGTTTATTTATTTATTTATTTATTATATTTATATAGCGCCCCATCTTCCAAGATGGAACTCGGGGCGGTGTACAATAAAAAAAGAATAAAACAACAACAAACAAGCATAAAAATCAGAGGCACCAGTAAAAGTAGGAGGGTACAATACCTTCCACTGAGAATGGCGTGGGCAGTACAAGAAGAGGGGAAAAAAAAGGAAAAATTAAACAAAAACGTTGCCATATGCCTCCTTGAAGAGGAGGCTATAAAATCATACATGGTCTGGACAAAATAGATAAGGAAGATCTGTTTTCCATATTGCACAACAGTAGAACTAGGGGGCACTCCATGAAACTTTTGGGTGCTAGATCTCAAACAAATAAGAGAAAGTACTTTTTCACCCAGAGTATCACTGGTCTATGGAATTCCCTTCCAGAAGAAGTAGTGACAGCTGTCAGCATTGATAGCTTTAAGAACGGATTGGACAAGTTCATGGAGGACAAGGATACCAATGGCTATCATTATGGGTGCCTAAGGACAACTTCTGGGTTGGAGAGATAGGCAGGATATCTCTCAATGCCATTTGCAGGGAATTGTAAGCAGGTGAAGACATCTGCTTGGGAATACCCTGAAGCAACTGTTGAGCCGCTGTGTGAGACAGAATGCTGGACTGGATGGGCTGTGGGCTGTTCCAGCAAGGCTGTTCTTATGTTCTTGTGACTAAAAATGTATACAGTATACACATCTAACAAAGTACTATGGGTTTTGGTAGACAAGAAGCCTCAACTGCTCTCAGAAAATGTAGGACTGGCTAAAGGATTCTGGAATTTGTAGTACAAAAAAGGAACTTGTACAAGCTTCAGGATTAAATTTGTGTGTGGTAGAATAGGAGAAGCTGTAATGGACCATGTTTAAAAGCTAACTCCAGTACAAAAGAGTTCATTCCATTGTCTTGTGAAATCAAGAGTCTAAAGCCATTTCTGGGCTTGAATGTCTCCCTTCAGGAGAGTAAGTGTGCTTTTAGCTAATATTATAGTAACATAAGAACGTACAAACATACAGTATTTGGACTAAAGATATTGGCAAGGGGTTGGACTAGATGGCCCTTGAGGTCTCTTCCAACTCTATGATTCTATGATTTCATGATTCTATATTCAGCCACTCGCTAAAGCAACAGTTCCCAACAATGGGTCCCCAAATGTTCTTGGACTAAACGTTCCAGAAGCCTTCACCACTAGCTGTGACTGCTAGGATCTCTGGGAGTTGCAGTCCAAGATTATCCGGGGACCCATAGTTGGGCAGCACTGCAACAAAAATGCTCTGTTGCTTCACAAAAGCTAAGCAACCTTCTTATAACCAACCTTGCTTTCCTGGAGTCTTTTAAGAAGATGGCAAGGGGTATTTTATTTATTTTATCTATTAAGTTTTATACCGTCCATTTGGTAACAGTGGCCACTTTGAGCAGCACATGTTAAACAGCAACAAAACATAGCCAATATAAAAGAACAGCAGAATAAACTTAAAATACAATTTAAATATAACAAACATCATAAACATCTATTTGGGGAGGGGAGAGAATAAACTCACCATCAGTAAGCACTAAGGTCATATATTAGCCTGTGGAACCACCTTCCTGTACAACCAGGTATTTATTGCTTTCTTGAAGGAGTTCAGTGATGGGGCCAGGCAGATGTCGTGTGGAAGATTATTCCAAAGGTGCAGGGCGCTTTCTGAGAAGGCCTGACTTCTTGTTTTCTCCTTACAGACTTCTCAGTGTAAGCACCCTGAAACGGCCTGCCTGAGAAAAGAACCAGTTACTTACCTGTAAAGGTGGTTCTTCGAGTGGACCTTCGTGAAGCCACACAGATGGGTTTCCCAGGCGCCCTTGCGCCGGAGGTCGGCCTTCCCTAGCATAGGAAAGTTCGTTAGTCTCCGCCCCCGCCCCGCGCGCCTGCGCGAGGGCCTTCCCGCCCAAACCTCAGTTCCTCTTGACCGCCAGTGGACAGGTGAGCACCAGTCCAGGCGTGACGGTCTGAGGGGAGGCAGACGGGTGCTGTGTGGCTTCACGAAGGTCCACTTGAAGAACCACCTTTACAGGTAAGTAACTGGTTCTTCTCCCTCGTGGCCTTCGTGAAGCCACACAGATGGGTGATTGCAAGCAGTACTCACAGGCTGGTGGGAAGTCACGCCGTCACAAAGGAAAGCACGGCTCTCCCGAAGGCTGCAGAAGATCTCATACAGGCGTCTAGCCTGTAGTGGTTCACAAAGGTCTCTGGCGTAGCCCATGTGGCGGCTTGGCAAATCTTGTCCAAAGGCACGCCTTTAAGGAAAGCCGCTGAAGAGGCCATGGCCCTAGTTGAATGGGCTTTGATAGGGCCAGGGAGAGGCTTGTTTGCAAGTTCGTAGGCCAGAGTTATGACCTGGGTGATCCAGCGTGCAAAGCGCTGGGAGGAAACCGGACGTCCCGCGGCTGCGGGGTCATGGCAGATGAAAAGCCTCTGGGTGGGTCTCAGAGGTTCAGTCCTGGATACGTAGTAAGCCAGGGCTTTTCTTACGTCTAGGGAGTGCATGTCCTTTTCCTCTCTGGTCGACGGGTTCGGGAAGTAGACCGGGAGGATGATGGGTTGAGAGACATGGAAGGAAGACACAACCTGGGTAGGAAGGTGATGTCGGGATAGACGATTACCTTATCAGGGTAGAATTGAAGGTAAGGTGGATCGCACCGGAGCGCACAGAGCTCGCTGGCCCTGCGGGCGGAAGCAAGGGCTACCAGGAAAGCTGTTTTTAAGGAGAGCAGCTTGAGGTCGACGGTGGCCAGGGGTTCAAAGGGGGGCCTCTGCAACGCCCGGAGGACGAGGGTGAGGGACCACTGAGGTGGGATGGGCTGTCTGTCTGGGAACGTGTTGTTGAGCCCTCGTAAGAAGAGCTTTAGCCTAGGGTGTCTGAAGAAGCTGGCTGCCGGCGACAAGGGAGGCTGATGGGCTACAATGGCCGAGAGGTGCACCCGGAGGGACGACATGGTGAGTCCCGATCTTTTAAGGTGGAGCAAGTAGCGGAGGACCCAGGTAAGGTGAGGATTCACAGGGGTGAATCCCCTTTGGTTAGTGAAGGTAGAGAACCTGCACCACTTGTAAGCATACTGAGAGACTGTGGCCGGCTTACGACAGGCGCGGAGGATGGTTTCTAAGAGTTCTGAATCCTCCATGCCGTCAGCTGGAGGCGAGGGAGATCGGGATGCAGCACCTGCCCGTTGTCTTGGGACAAGAGGTCCGGTGGCTGTGGTAGGCGGAAGTAGGAGGAGGCCATTCGGAGAAGTGGGGCGAACCATGGTTGCCTGGGCCACCAAGGTGCCACCAGGATGAGGTCGGGTGCCTCTTGGGTGGCTTTGATCACTACCTTCTACAGCAGGGGTATGGGGGAAATGCGTATAGGAGGGGGTGGCTCTAAGGGAGGAGGAGAGCATCCCCTAGAGACCCCTTGCCTAGGCCTGCTCTGGAGCAGAAGAGATGGCATTTCTTGTTGGTGGGTGAGGCGAACAGGTCGACCTGCGGGGTGCCCCATGTCCTGCATAGGCGAGAGAAGGTCGCAGGGTGGAGCTCCCATTCGTGGTTCGATTGCTGCATCCGGCTGAGGCTGTCGGCGTCGATGATTTCCTGTCCCGGCAGGTGCATCGCTGTTGGGTGGATCTTGTGGTGGATGCACCAATCCCAGAAGCACATCGTGAGATCGAGGAGAGGCCGGGAATGAGTTCCGCCCTGTTTGTTGATGTAGTACATGGCAGTCGTGTTGTCGGTGACTGCCAGTACCACATTGCCAGAGAGGTGACAGAGGAACGCTCGACAGGCCTTGAAGATTGCCAAAAGCTCCAGCTCGTTGATGTGGAGCCGCTGTTCCTGCGGAGTCCAGGAGTCGTATACCTGGTAAGAGAGGCACACCGCGCCCCAACCGGTGTTGCTTGCGTCCGTGGTCAACTGGATTGTAGGGAAGGGGTCCCTGAAGGGTCTGCCGGAGAGGATGTTGTGACGGCAGGATCACCAGGCCAGTTGAGTTGGCAAGTTCTGGGGTACGGTGAGAACCTTGGTCGGGGGATCGCGCATGGGGTCGAAATGCGAGAGGAACCAACTCTGTAGGGGTCTGAGTCGCAGCCTCGCGTGCTGGAGGACGGAGGTCATGGAGGCCATATATCCCAGGAGCTTCTGAGCCTGGACGGCTTGTATCGGTTGTCCTGGACGGAATTGTTGAATTAGCGCCAGGGTCTTGCGAATTCTGTCTCGGGGGGGATAGGCCATGGCGCGAGTGGAGTCTAGTATTGCTCCAATGAACGTGGCGACTTGGCAAGGTTGTAGTCAGCTCTTCGCGATGTTGACCTGCAGACCCAAGGAGTCTAAGGTTGAGAGGACTGTGGAGATGTGGGATTTGGCCTTGTCTTCGGTATCCGCAACGACTAGCCAGTCGTCGAGGTACGGGAAAATGACGATGCCTAGAGTTCTGAGGTAGGCTGCGACTGGTGCCATGCACTTTGTGAATACTCTGGGTGCTGTGGCGAGGCCGAAGAGTAAGGCTGAGTACTCGAAGACTTGGTCACCTATGGCGAAGCGGAGGAGGTGTCGGTGGGCTGGGTGGATGGATATGTGGAAGTAAGCATCTTTTAGATCCACAACTCCAAACCAGTCCCCTTTGCGGAGTAAGGGGATAATTTTTCCAGAGTTACCATGCGGATTTTTTTGTATATGAGGAACTTGTTGAGTACCCGGAGATCCAGAATGGGTCGGAGGCCCCCATCCTTTTTTGGGACCGTAAAGTAGCGGGAGAAGTGGCCCGCTGCGGCGAGGTTGAGTGGTACGCGGTGGATAGCCTGCTTTTGAAGCAGGGAGGCGACTTTATCTAGCAGACAAGGGGACGGAGGAGTACAGAGGACGTTTCCCAGAGGGGGATGGGAGTGAAGTTCGAGGGAATACCCGTTCCTCACTACCGAAAGGACCCAGCGGTCCGACGTGATGTTTTCCCAGGCAGTGAGGAAGGGTCGGAGCCGGATGATGTCTGAGTCAGTAGTCGTCTCGATGCCTCCTCTCTCTGGGCTTCGAGGGGGGGGGCAGAGGTCTTGGGCTTTCTGGATTTTGAGCCAAGGGAGGCGAAGGGAGATGGCTTGGGTGGCTTGTCTCGGTGGCCTCTGGAGGTGGACTGGGAGGATGGAGGCCAGTAACGATGTCGGTGTTGGGTGCGAAAGGAGTGAGACGTTCTAGAGGGGATGACATTCAGCTTTTTGGCTGTGTCTTGCTTTTTATGTCTATCCTCCATTAGATCGTCCGTCGTGGTGTGGAAGAGGCCCGAACCGTCAAATGGTAGGGCTTCGATCTGGGCCTTATGGTTGTCGGATAGGCCGGTGGTGCAAAGCCATGCGTGCCTTCTCAGGGTGATGGCAGTATTGACCACCTTAGATGAGCAGTCGAAGGTGTGTTTGGCAGCTCTCATCTGCTGTCCGGCGAGGGCCATGGATTCCTCGTAGAGGGCGAGGGCTTCTGCTCTGTGGTCTTCCGGGATCTTTTCGAGGAACGGGCGCAGATGGGTGAGGAGATCTCTTTGGTAGGCTCCCATGGCGCCCTGGTAGTTGCACGCCTTGTGGATCAGGGTTGAGGAGGAATAAAGGTGCCTGTCGATGGCGTCCAGTTTGCGGCCCTCCTTGGAAGGCGGAATGGGCGTTTGATTGGTCCTGGATTGGACTTCTGAGGAGGCGACGACCACAGAGTTCGGTGGAGGGTGCTTGTCCAAGTATGGGGCACTCTCGTCGTGCACTCTATAAAGTGCTTCCAGTCTTCTGGAGACTCGTGTAGTCGCTGGGTTCTGGAACGCATCCTCGGCCATCGTGAGGAAGGATGGGATCATGGTGAGGTGTACGGGTGCCGTCTCCTCAGCGGATATGCGGCCAAAGATGTGGCATGGCCTCTTAGGTTTTGGCTGATGCACCGGCAGATCAATGGTATTAGCCATCCTCACTAAGAATGCGGTGTAATTCCGCATCGACTATGACGAGGAAGGTGGGAGCTTCTCCTCGAGGTCTGAGGAGGGCGATGTGACAAACTGAATCGAATCCGAAGCCTCGGATTCGACGTCGGAGTCACCGGAATTGTCGGAGGAGGCAGCCGGGGAGGCTTGTCGGTCGTCATGATGCTCGTCGGGTTGGACCGTCTGGATCGACCATTGTCGCCCGTCGAACCTGAGGGGAAAGGCCGGGATTGGCGGGACGGTCATGGCTGGGACGGAGGGCGCGTCGGTTTCAGGACGCCGCTTCTTAGACAGGGGCTGCTGCTTCGGAGGCGTCAATGCTGAGGCCACAGCTACAGCCACTGGCGCGTTCAAACCCGAAGGAGGGGCCGGCGTGGGGACCTCCGGAATGGTAGGTAGGTCTGTCGTCGAGGCCGTGGGGTGCGACTCCGATGGGGATCGGTGGCGCTTACGGTGCTTCTCCGTCTTCTTCCCCGGCTCCGCCCCTTTCCTTTCGGATGGCCTCGGAACCGACGGGTCCGGTGGTGTGGAGGCTGTAGCCGTAGCAGTTGGCTGGGAAAGGGTCGGTTTCGGCTTCCCGCCGGAATCGGCAGCTGGGGAGGAGAGCCTCGCGGGCAATGAGGCCGCTGGCGAGAGTGCCTTACGCACTGGGGACCGACGGGTCCTGGATTCGGTGGTGGACCAACGGGTCCCGGAGTCCGACGGTTCGTTGGGCTCCCTCCCAAACAGGGTAGAGCTGGGAGGTGCATCGTAGTCATCATCGGATGACTGGTCGGAGTCGTCGGAGCGGAGCAAGGGGTCGAATTCGGGGCAGGTTGAGATATGCATTCTCGAACCCAAAAACTCAGTCTCCACTGTAAGGGTCCCGGGGGTCGCCGAGGCGTGCGACGCCGGAGGTTTCGGCGGTTTCGCGGGCTTGGTGGTCTTGGGGGAGGAAGCCTTGGAAGTTTTTGGCTTCGAGACCGCTTGGAGGACGGGGATCTTTTTGGACTTCCCTTCCCACTCCGGGACCTCAGACTTACGGGGCTGCTCCGCGGTGACTCCTTTTTCCATGGGTTGCGGTTGCAGGGACTTTTCCAGAAGATACGAGGCCAGCCGGTTACGGTGGTTCTTCAGTGCCTGCGTGCTGAAACCTCGGCAAATGGTGCAGGTGTCGGGGCGATGGTGCTCGCCGAGGCAAAGCAGGCACTTTTCGTGGCCGTCGGAGTGCGGAACCTTAGCTCCGCAGTCAGTACAGTTCTTAAAGGGTTGGGCAAAAGGCATTAGTCAGGCAGTCCGTGTTCAAAATCCGTGAAAATCCAAAAACGAAGAAAAAGGCTCAGGAGACTAACGATGGCGAACCTCTAGCCAAAGGCGGTAAAGAGGAACTGAGGTTTGGGCGGGAAGGCCCTCGCGCAGGCGCACAGGGCGGGGGCAGAGACTAACGAACTTTCCTATGCTAGGGAAGGCCGACCTCTGGCGCAGGGGCGCCTGGGAAACTATTGCGGTCAGTTCTCATTGGGAGAATGCAGTCAGTCAGGTAGCGAGGTTGCAAACCATTTAGGGCTTTGTATGTCATGGTTAACAGCTTGAAGTCGATGTGGAAATGGACTGGTAACCAGTGCACAGAGGCCAGAACTGGGGCATTTTGTTAGATATTCTTTAGCAGTTGATTTCCAAAGGGGGTTGGATTATTAGATGACCCTAAGAGGACCTTTCCACTCAAAATTTCTTCTATTTTGTTTACTTTATTGTCCCTCCATGAACTCTAGTACTGTCTGGAGCCAGAATAATCCAGACATCGCTTAATTGTACCTTTAATCAGCACCAATACCCCACCATGCCTTTTTCTGTCCAATAAAAGACAGTCTCCCCGTGCCCCCTAACTTTTTTAGCACAACTTTCAGAATGTCTGGGAATTGTAGTCCAAAAGAACTTTCCCAAATTCTGATCCAATTATAATGTACAGTACCAACTTGAATCCTAGCTTTATCTACAGTACTGTATATGTATTACAGAGAGGCTCTTCTCTGTTCAGTAAGGCTTGCTTCTCCATCAGGTCTACATAGAAATGCAGCCTCACTAACATAGGAGCCCCAGATGCCTTTCAAATTCTTTGTGGGATTATTGCCCTTGCTCAGCCTTGTCGAAACCTCCTGCAGTGCAAGCCTTTATCTTTTCTAAAAGTCAATAATAAAATAATGAATGAAGACTTAGCTCTTGTGCAGTAATTAGTAGACAACTGAGCCTGCAGAACATGTCAACTTGCCTGGGGCAATATGGGGAGGTAGGTCATTGTTGGCATGTCAGGTCTAGATAAGGCCACAGGCATCAGTTTTGATATCTTCTTTTTATAGCTGGTTTATGGTTTAGAGATATTTCAAAAGGCGTTTACCAGCTGTATTGTAAAAGTATTATATGAAATAAATTCCAGGATTAAGTGAGGTCAGCTACCTTTCAGGGATTAAGCAGGCAGTTCAAACTCATGCATATGTAAGAGAAAAAATAGCATTATGATTTACAGTTTAATTGATGCCAGTTAAAGTACTTTATTGTAATAAGCCTATGAGATGTTTGTTTTTCTAAGGTGTGGAGCTGTATCTTGAAACTGTGACCTAGTGTTATATATTTCAAATGCAGCACTAGTCCTACCCGCTTGTACGACCTACCTTTTCCAAATATGCAGAGGAAAAACCAATACTAGTCCATCATTGACTATTGATTGATTTATTTATTTATTTGCTTGTTTGTTTGCTTGCTTGCTTGCTTGCTTGCCTGCCTGTCTCATTTGTCCCCAAAAGAAACCCAAGGCAGCTTATATCTTACAACAATTAAAACATACAATAATATCTGTCTGTCTGTCTGTCTGTCTGTCTGTCTGTCTGTCTGTCTGTCTGTCTGTCTGTCTGTCTGTCTGTCTGTCTGCACACAAAGAATGACAAGGAGGAGGGGACCAATCTGACTTCTCAGGGCAGCATATTCCAAATTCTGGGAGCAGCTACTGAGAAGGCCCTCTCTCATGTCTTCACCAAACAAGCTTGTGAAGTGGTGGAACTGGGAGAAATTACTCCCCAGAAGATCTTAAAAGTTGAGAAGGCTCGTATAGGGTAGTCCAGTCCTTCAAATAGCCTGAACGCAAGCCACGTAAGGCTTTATAGGCAATAACCAGCACTTGGAAACTTGAGCCTGGAAACAGACTGGCAGCCAGTGAAGCTATTGTAATCAGGGAGTTACACACTCCCTTAACCAACACCAACCAGTCAGGTATAGCATTTTGAACCAGTTAAAGTATGCAAGCACTTTTCAGTGGTAGTCCCCATGTAGAGTGCAATGCAGTAATCCAGATGAGATGTGAAGCAAGACATGTGTCACTGTGGTCAGATCACATATTTGAAGGACTATGCCCAACTGGCAGACCAGCTTTAAATGTGTAAGGGCATTTCTGGCCACCCTAAGACTTGTGCATCCAGGCCCAGGGTTAAAGCTAGGAGCACACCAAGCTAACCTCAGGGACAGCACGACACCTTTCATTACAGGCTGGATCCCCTGATCTGCCTTGTAACTGACCTGGAGCACATTCTGACTTGTCTGGATTAAGTTTTAGCTTGTTAGCCTTCATCTGGTCCATTACTGACAACAAGCAGCAACAGTCCATTACTGGTCTAAGCACAGAACAGCTTCCTTGGAATCAGATGGGAAAGAAAGATATAGCATACTGGTGGCTTTGAGCCCCAAAATTCCAGAAAACCAATCCCAATGGTTTCATGTAGACAGAACTAAACCCTGTGTGACACCACAGGCCAACAGCCAGAGTGTCAAACATGATTTGCCAAACACTACCTTCTAGAGTCCCTGTAGGGCAAAATCCCTGTAATCCAAGACCCATTTTAGAAAGTCACCACGAAAGATTACCAATACCATAGACAGACAGTATTAAAAGCTACTGAGGACAACAGGAACACATTTCCTCTGTCTAGTTTTGAATTACAGTAGAGTAGATCATCCACCAAGGCAACCTAAACTGTCTCTGTTCTGTAACCTGGCCTGAAGCCAGTGTGAAATGAATCTAGATAATCTACATTATCTAAAAACCTCTGGAACTAGGATGCTATATATGACTATAGATTCCTATATAAAGGTATTTCATAGAATCATAGAATCATAGAATCATAGAGTTGGAAGAGATGTCAAGGGCCATCTAGTCCAACCCCCTGCCATGCAGGAACCCCATCACAATATTTCCGACAGACAGCCATCCAGCCTCTGTTTAAAAACCTCCAAAGAAGGAGACTCAACCACCCTCCACGGCAGCATATTCCACTGCCGAATAGCTCTAACTCTCATTTGTACCATTTATTCAGTCCAGTTGTTTAGAATCCAGGATCGTTCATGGATTTTCAAATGGATGATGGGTACAGGTCAGAGCCAAGTTGCTGCTTTGGATTACAGACAATAACCATTATATTTGGAATGTTACAGGAGCTATTTTCCAAAAATGTATTTTGCCTAATTTGGTTAGTCTTCTTCAGGCTGCCTGAATACCTCAGTGAGAAAAATATCAATGGAATTAAAGACTGGAATTAAGTTCCTCACTGTGCCTGCCATGGGAAACAGGCAACCAGTATAGCCTTGGCTAAACATAACATTTCCATGACACCCTCAGAAGAAGGGAATGGTAAAACACTTATTATGAGTACTCTCTTCTGTACTTGGAAAGCCCTGAAAAGGGTTTCCATAAGTCAGGTTTGACTTGACAGCACACTGTTATTACTTTAAGTCTGTTTCTAGGCCAAGGTTGTAAGTTAGGGAACAAGCAAGGATATATGTATGATGAACGTTTCTCTGATAAGATCACCCACTGTACTTATTTTCTTGAGAACAGGGGAGGCTGGTGGATTAGGATGAGAGGCCCATTAGCTCAAATTTCAGGAGGACCTCTGCTGCGGGCACAAGTCACCCTTACTTGGTGGGGGAAACACCTTTCCACAATTGTTTGGCTTGACCACAAAATAATTTCTTGCTTCATCTTTCCCAGGTTTGCCCCACAGAAGTGGCAGGAACAAAAGCCACTGCCTTTTCCTTACACTGCACAAGACTAATCCAAATTTTCTGTATAAGCAAAGTAGCACATTTCCTACAAGACCTCAAGGTCAAGGGGGAAATTGGTATGATTTGAACAGTGGGGAGTCAAGAAGTCTAAGGCAACCTAACTCAGATTGGAAATCCATTACCGAGAACACTTAATTGAAGTTTTAACTGCACTGTACCTCTTTTCAATCCCACTATTAAATACTATGTCACAATGTTGGGAGAACAGCAGGAGATTGAATCTATGAGTGAATGAAGGAGTGAATGACAGATCAAATAACCAACCAGCCAGCCATAATGAGGAGTATTGATTCTATTTGTTCAAGGATGTTTGGGTTAATATATATCCCTATCTCCGTATGGAATTTCCAGATCTTGTGAAATGTGCTGGGGCCATTCAGATGCAGGAGTAGAGTCATGAGCAACTCATGACTGGGGGAAGAATGATGCCCCCCAAGTCTAGTTCAGGCTAGGACATCTTCTCTTACTCAGTCCAATGGGTCACCAGAAATTAACAACCAAAGACAAACCTTTTGAGGAATGAACTCCTAACCCAAGAATTTGGACTGTGTCATGGGAGCAGCTTGTCCTGAAAACTGTAGGACATATAATTTGAGGACCTGTTTTTTTATATGTATTAATATATATGATCTGACTAGAACAAGGATCTGAGTAGAATAAGCCTGCTGTGGTCTGTAAGGCCAGGTTTTAAAATATGTTGAATTGAATGCCATGACTATTGACAGGATCATGAGTAAGCATACCTGTCAAGTTTCCCGTATTGACCAGACACTCCTATTTTTCACCTTTTTTCCCGCCGTCTTCCCGGATCATTTATTTTCCCGGAAATGACCCATATTCCCCACGACCACCACCCTCCTCTCTGAGAGTGAGCGAGCAAGCAAGTGGCACGTCAGCTACATGCTGCTTCCCCTTCACCCAAGTGGGGCAGTTCCAAGTGGGAGAACCCTGCTTCCCCCAGATGATGGGCATGCCGGCTGCTCATCTTGCCCATCTGCCGGCCCGGACCAGAGGCTGTGGCAAACTGAAGGAGGGGGGCCAAGGCTGGGGAAGAGGAGGTGAGCTGGAATGGCAGTGGCAAACAGGAGGGCTGCAGTGATCCCTGTCCCCACCACCCACTGCCTGCCCCACTGCTCAGAGGTCCCGGCACTGGACGAGCCAGCTGCAGAATGGGCCTTCCCAGCTTCTTGCGATCTCCCCCCACGCTTGCTCACACACTGCTTCTAAGGCCGGAGAGCCCAGGGCTTCCCCCATGCCAAAGGGACGTCAGATGGGTGGATAGATGGATGGGTGGATGCCCCTCTCGTCCTCCTCCCCCTCCACCTCCCCCTTGCAGTGAATGTCGAAAAATTTCCCTTATTTTCAAGTCCAAAACTTGACAGGTAGGTGAGTAAGAGTTGTAAACTCTGAGCCAAGTGGAGGAATATGACAGAGCAAGGTTAAAGGTTGTGGAACAGTTGTGAAGTGGCCAGTTTACTCACTAATTCTGAACACGTCTGTGCTGTAGTTCAGGCTCTGGAAAAAAAACATAAACATTGCCTTGCTGGATCAGTTCAAGGTCCATCCATTCTATATTCAGTGGCAGTCAGCCCACTGGGATGATTACCCAATTACTAGGGTGTTCTGAAGAAGGAGAAAGCTTCAAGTGATTTTCTTTATTTTTATATATGTATTAATATCAATTTTGGGGGGCAGATAATGGAAGGGAAATGCATTTGTGGGATTTTCTGATTCTTGTTCAGAGCATAGGAAAGTTGTTTTTTTACTGTAAGGAAATGTAGCCGTGCTGGGAAATTCCATAATTTATAATCCATAAAATGGAAAAAAATGAAAAAAAATGAAAAAGTGGGGAGAAAAGGCCCAGCCTTGCTTATGTGGCTGATTCGGCTACTTTGCACCTTGATCTTTCCAGATAAAGCGGATTTGCTGCTTTTCCTCTTTTGGCAGTCAACAACAACGACTCTTGTTTCACAAGCATGACATGTATGAGGTAAATGCCAGCCACCCTTTTTTTTGTCATGTCACTGGTACTGAGAGGTACACTGCCTGCAAACATAGAGGGTTCTGTAATGCCACTATTCTCTGTCAACAGATTAAAGTCTTAATTAGTCTGTGTTATGTGTTTTCAAAGGCAGATAGATTCAAAAATCCTGTAGACGGCAGCAATTCAAGGTAAGTCAGTGATGGTCATCACTTCCAGTACGTTTCTTTTCCTGCTAGGGATATGAGTCTGGATTTCCCAAATACTCTAAACCAGGGCTGTTCAACTTTGAACAGGCCAAGGTCAACTTTTTCCAGCCCAAAGTGCCTGAGGGCTACTATACTAAAACCTCTACTTATGAATTTTATCTGTTCTGAGCACATGCTCATAACTAAAAACTTTTGTAAGTAAGGCAGCGGTTTCCCATAGGAATGTATTAAAACCAATTAATCTGTTCTGGAGGGAACAGATTTCAATGCGCCATGGCCTTTGAACTGCCCTGCTCGGCTGAGACAGTGGGCTGGCAGATCCAGAAATTTGCTGGGGCAGTGGTGGTTCTTGGGATGGGGGAGGGAGGGGTGGAAAACTTACCCCTCACTTTTTTTTTATTGATGGATGGCGGGCTAATTTTGAACCCTTCACGGGCTACCAGTAGCCCACGGTCTACCTGTTGGGCAGGCCTGCTCTAAACTACTACACCACATCTGATTTTTCTCTGGATTCCCTGTATCTTGGTTCGGATGAAGTGGGTGTACCATGTATTGCTCAAATCCATTTGAACATCATCAGATGTTTACAACAAAATGTCTTGCATCAAGCCTCCCCACTACCACCTCTGCTTCTGGTTCTTGGTGGTTCCAGGGTGGATGTACATATCATGCCACTTAAGGTACACTAGTTCCTTTGCACCTGTTACCTGCTTGAGTCACTTATCTGTCTAGGTACCGGTCTCAGAAGTATTGTATTGTTCTGACATCCCTTGAATTCTGAAAATACTAAGGACAGCAACAGAGAAGGAAGAAAGACAAGAAAGGGGGAAAATCCCAAATATTGATTTATGGTCTCTTGGTCTTGGTCTGCAGCAACAGAGTTTTCTGATTTGTACTTTAGTTTTCAAATATAATTTCAAAAACAGCTTGAATGTGTCTATTGATTCCCTGGGTTTCTCTTTCAGTAGCCTAAAAGTAATGCTGCTGTTCTTTATAAAAAAGGGATTTACTCTGCATTGTACAAAAAATTGGAGGATTGGAGGCCTTAACCCTATTGAAAAATGCCATCTGTCTAAGGTGAATCACACAATTTTTTCCTGCATTTTTCTAGCCATCTCTCACATATCTGGCCAAATGTATGACTGCAAAAGTCACTGCAGACAGCAACATTGCAGATACTTGGCAGCCACCCGTTTGTATTGCACAATTCCCTCAGGAATCTTGTTCTGAGTGTGTGTTTTTAATTTGCAAGGAAGAAAAAAGGAGGAGGGAGAACACAGAATCATTTGTCACATTTATTTTTCTTCCTTTTTTCATATCATTATATTTGTATTTACGGTATATATACCCTTGGTCCCATTCATGTGGAAGTCAGTTAAATTTGTAAATTTCTTGCTACATCTGCTATCTGATATAAACTAATAAATTTTCCATCCTGTTTCTGGCTACCCACTGACCTAATTTTTTCTTTTTTTAAAAAAAAATCATAAATGATAGATCTCTATTTTCCTATCACTTAGAATAATATTCATAATATACACAAAGACAAACAAGCCACAAATCTTACAATCTGTCTCTCTATAGGAACGCCAGGAGTATGGGAAACAAACAAGAACTGGAAATTTTCATTCAGGAGGTAAAATATGACTTGATAGGAATAACTGAAACTTGTTGGGATAACCGGAATTCCATGAGGATATAAATTGTTCAAAAAGAACGGAGAAAATACAAAGGGAGGTGGAGTTGCAGAATACAGTATTTTTATTTTCTCCTTTGAACGAAGTGGGGAGGAGGAAGCAAGTTTTAAAAGACTTGCAAAATATTGTGAAGCGCAGGGTAAAAAGAGAGAGAGAAGAAGAAGAACTGAATGCCCTTTTTTCCTCCCCTTAAAGAATTCCAAGCAGGACATGGCTCTTTCTGTGCTCAAGCCCTCTTTCCCCTTTCCTTCCTTAAACCCAGGAGGGAGTGGGGGAAGCCTGTCTTCTTCTGAGCAGTGTAGTTCTTCTTGTTGTTGCTGCTGCTGCAAAAACTTTCCATGGATAGTCAGCTAAGCGTTTTTTAAAAAACATGTTAAGGGCACAATTGCAGTGGCCATGAAGTATCCATGGCGCTGCCAAACCCAATCCATTCTCAAAGTAAAAAAAGGGACAGCAACATTCACACACCCCAAAACAATAAGGACTGAAGTGATACAGGGGTTGTATCATTTTTTAAAAGGCCATGCCAGTGAGGTGGGGGGAAAACAGATTGGCTGAACAAATGAATCAATGTAATCCATGTGTCTTGTGAATGGACATTTATAAAATTATATAACTGGATTTCTTTTGGTACAGTGGTATTGAAATATGCATTGAAAACATATAAATCCATTCCAGAAATCAGGAAAAAGGCAAAAAAGACTTTTTTGTTGTTCAAACTTCTTTATAAACTACACTTTAAAGGCATACATACTGTAGTGTACAGGGACATGATTAATCAAGAATAAACATTTCAAGCATCACACATCAAGGTTTCAAACATGGTACAGTACAGTACAGTACAGTACAGTACACTTCATAAATCACACTTTAACAGGGAAAACATAGGAAAGCATGGCAAACTGAAACAATTCCATCACTTTGGGGAAGAGGGAGTGGAGAAAGGCATCCGGGCAGCACTAGAACAGCCCCTAGGCCAGTGGTGGTGAACCTTCAGCACTTCAGATGTTTTGGACCACAACTCCCACAGTCCTTTGTCATTGGCAATACAAGCTTGGAATTCTGGGAGTTGTGGTCCAAAACATCTGGAGTGCCGAAGGTTTGCCACCACTGGCCTAGGCTATTTAACCAGGAATCTGTCCATGGTCTTGAGATCCCCGGAAGAGACATGTTCTTCTCTTGTTTCCCCCTTCTCCTCAAGTGAGATGTGCTCCTCCATCACCTCTTGCTGCAGGTCCATCACTTCCTTGTTGCTCAGGTCATGGTTGTGCCCCTCCACCAGTTCAGTGACATCCTCCTCAGTCACCTCCAGCCCCACGGTCCTCCCCAGGGAAACAATCTCCTGCACCACTGCTGACTCTGGAGCACTGGAATCAAAGAGACGCCACACAGTCTGACCACAGGTTGCACCAAACAGCACTAAGGTTCCTCTGGCTGAACCCATCCCTGGCAAACAGGATGATCTGCAGGCAGCTCACTATATTTAAATGGTGTCTCCAATAATCACGCAGGATGAGACCTGATCCGTCGGTCATGTCCAGGCAGTGCCAGAAAAGCTCCCTGGTGTACAGTTTTTTTGAAATTGAAAATGACCTGCTGGTCTCTTGGCTGGATTATTAGTGGGGTGGTGTTAGGTGGAAGGAACATGACCTTGATTAACTGAATCTTCCTCAAGTCCTGGAGGATGAGCAGGAGCATTGTCCATAAGCAGCATGGCCTTGAGTGGCAGGTTCTTCTCCACAAGGTACTGCTTGACAACAGGACCAAAAACCTGATTGACCCAGTGTGCAAACAAGAGGCGTGTGACCGAAGCCTTTGAGTTGAACCACCACAAAATGCTCAATTGCGCCTTGTTCATGTTGTACTTTTTGAAGGCCTGTGGGTTTTCAGAGTGGTACACAAGCAGGGGCTTGATCTTAAAGTCCCCACTGGCGTTGGTGCAGAACAGAGGGTGAGACAGTCCTTCATTGGCTTGTGGCTGGGCAATGTGGACTCCTCTTTAGTGAAGAAGGCGCACTTTTGTATCCTCTTCCAGAACAGGTCAGTTTCATCACAGTTGAAGACCTGCTGAGGAAGGTAGCCCTCTGAGACCATGGCCTCCAGGAACTCTGTAGCAAATTCCTCAGCTGCAGGAACATCAGAACTTGCTACCTCTCCATGCCTGACCATGCTGTGGATGCCAGATCTGGTCTTGAACCTTTTGATGCACCCCCTGCTTGCCTTGAAGACTTCTGCCTTGGCTGATGTTCCTGGCTGTTGGGTGAGGAGGTCAGCGTGCAAAGCCTTGGCCTTTTCACAAATGATTGCCTCGGTCACTGTATTCCCTGAATGCATCTTCTTTTGAACCCAGAGCAGGAACAACTTATTTATCTCCTCCAGAATAGGTGGCCATTGCTTGCAGACCCTGTTGATTCCCTTGACTGCATCTCTCCCAGTTATCTTTTCCGTCATTTTCAGGATGGTGTCAATTCTGGACACACTCCTTCTGTACTCCTTGGCAAGGTCAGTCACTCGCATTCCTCCTTCATGCTTCTTGATAATCTCTTTCTTGACCTCAAGAAGAATCTTCTCCTGAGCAGATTTTTTTTTAAAAAAATGTTTTATACACCCAGGCTCTCAATGCTCCAGTCCAAGAGCTGGCATGGTAAAACGCATTCAGAGCACAAACTCCCCCACATCCATTAAAAAAACCACAGTAAAAAGACATTCAGAGCACAAACTCCCACCTCACCCATAAGACAAAGTAAAAAAGCTGTTCAGAGCACACACACCTCAATCCATAAGACAAAGTTTAAAAAAATACATGCAACCAACATAGGTCAGCACCTTACCTTTCCACTGCTTGAAGATGCATAAATAAGTTCAAAACAAGTCCAAAAACTGCTCCAAAAACTGCTCCAAAACTCACTGTAAAAACAATCCAAACCAAACAACATATCCACACTTGCACCTTGTCCTACCCACAAAGTATGGGGTGCAATGCATCCTAGGTACAGTTTTTTTGCACGTCTAACAGAAAAAATGTTATGCAAAGCATCCCATAGGACGTTTTCGTCATGTGAAACATCCCCATTCCAGAAAATTTCTTTTCATCATGTGAGGCAAACTTTATGCGAGGTACCATTGTACATAGATCAAGCTGTAGGATTCTTTTTGGTTTGGTTCTCACAACAAATCATTTTGCTAGTTATAGGTGATATATCTTGCCATTCCTCATTATGCACAGCTGCTCCAGGATGTTTTTTTTTTTAAATCAGGGATTATGATGATTCAGAACTTGGTAAATGCTTGTTGTCTATATGGCAAGGGCAGTGAATTTTGATGCAAAGTCACTTCTAAGAGTTGAGATAAAAATCTAGCTTTAACACGAATCTTGTCACCCTAAAATGGAGAGAGAAGGTTGGGCATCTGGCAACTGAACTATAAGCCAAGGGAAGAACTAAAGGAGATAGAGTGAGGTGAAGCCTCCTGTTATGTTTAAACCCTGTTCACCAAAGATCCGTGTGCATGAGAGTGCAAGTGTCTTCAAGCGAGTATTTTAGGTAAATTTCTTGAACCGTCAGTCTCAAGTGGCTGAGCTTTTCCTCAGACACAAAGTACAGGAGCAGGTGATACACAGAAATGAGAATAGCCTGCTGACATGTTATCTTCTTTTCAGGGAAGATCCTCTGTTTTAAAGGCTGCCCAGCCCACGTCTGATTTAAAGATATGGTAAGAGGTCAAGGGCCTTGCATTTGCTCACCCACAAGGACTACCTACACAGCAGATGCAGCAAGCAGGCAGTCAGGTCACCTGGTTGCAGTTTTTCCTATTCAGTCATGACAGTCAGTCTGTTGAAATTATAAAACTCACTTCTAATTTCGCTCCTGTATATAAAAACGGTGTGTGTGCTATATGCTGCCATGTTGATTCCTACTTAGGGTAACCCTAATAGAGTTCTCAAGGTATGGGAGATATTTAAGGAGGGGTTTTACAAATACCACTACACAATGAGTTTTCATGACTGAGCAAGGATATAAACCCTGATGTCCTGTGTGCTAGTTTGTCACTCTGTCCACTGCATCACATTCCCTCTTGTGTTGTATAGCCAAGATAAAATGTAAATCGGTGTGTGTTAATTGATTCAGTTTGGAGCCTTTTTTCATTGGTGATGAGTGTCTTCTTTTTGATGTGTGTGGTCTTTAAAAAGGTGATGAGTGTCTTCCTTCTTGGTGATGTGATGTGTGGTCATCCAAAGTCTGTAGCCAGTTAATATATAAATATATATTTTTTTACCAGTTTTCTCCGAAGTCATTTTGCTGATCTTGCTTTCTGAGACAAGGTATATCTGTATCTTACTTCCTCTTCCATGTGTTCACCATTGAATCTGAATTAAGCAATGAAGATGGCCTTTGCTGCATCATGCCGATGAGAGAGTGGGCAGGGAAAATACCCTTCTGTGTGGTGCACAGCTATCACCTTGTAATACCTTACTGCCACCTTCCAACATCCCCTTCCTGCTGGAATATGCCCCCAGCTAGAATTAATAGAAACAAAACTTGGCAGAGGGAGATTCTTTCTATGGGGAAGGAAGTAACAGCAAGAGCTCAGAGAAGATAAGAAGAGATTCTTTTGTGACCATTGCCAGGATGTGAGAAACCTGGCTTGCCAATGGAAAACTCGAGAAATAAACTGAAGCTCTTTTGAAGCATACTCCTTTGTTAGTCTGAACAGCCCCACATGTCCACATTGCAGAAGGCAGATAGGCAGTTATGAAGAGATAGCTGGATAGTTGGATAGCTGGATTCATTAAACATACAGTCATTGCTTTGAAACAAAAGGTCACAGTGTGCCACATATAAGCTAATTCAGCAGAAGGGGGAAATTTCTATTCATCCTGGACTTTCAGAGGGTGTTGAAAGTCAACGAAGACTTCCTTATTGTAAACTAAGGATGCTGTTCTAACTACCTGGTTATCTTCCAGATGAGTAGTTCAGAATCAGATTACCAGTATGACTGGTTCAAAATCAGATTAGTAGTAATTACAGACAATTAATGAAATAATTCATTCTATTTAGGAATTATACTGTGTATTGTCCTTCTCTAAAAGCTCAGAAAATGAGATGGAGGAAAAATCCAAGACTTAGGAAAGCAAGGAAAGTTATTTCTTTAAGAGAAAGTAAAGAAATATATGCTGCTATATGTCTGAAGAAGTGGATGTGTCCATGAAAATTAAAATATGAAAGTTAGTCTTTAAGGTGCCATATGTTTTGTATCTTTTGTTTTGTTTGTTTTTCTTTAAGATAAATTATCACCCTAAAGGTTCTCCATTTCTATGTCGTAAGCTATATCCACACTGTTGTGATTTTTTTTTATTGGCAACAATCTGTTTTGTTTTTCTTGATATTATTTGTTTTAATAGACTTTATAAGACTTCAAAATCTTAGAGAGAGGGAGAGGCTCTGTTTCCAGTCCAATCTACTTGGTCACTTGGCTGAGTTGTGCATAATTTTGTAAAGGTTCCCCAATACTTTAAAATAAAATAAAATAAAATAAAATAAAATAAAATAAAATAAAATAAAAACACTGGGGTGGTAGCAGCTACAACTTCTCAACAGTTTGGTCCGATGACAGAAACCTCTCCCCTGAGACTGGGTGGGGGAAGAAGAATCACCGCAACAATCAAACTTGTTCAGATTCCTTACTCATCATTTAATGTAGATTAACTACCTTTTTAAAATCCTGAAGGACTGTCAAGTGAAAAACACCCAAGTGTGTTTTCTACATTTCCAGAGAAAGCTGCAACAAAGCCTTTCAGTTTATATGAACCATGAGAACTGCCTTCCTAAAAGGAAAAGGCACTTGAGATCATATTGCAAATACCTGCTAGCTAGTAGAAAATTTCAGAAGATCTGTCTATGCTTTATATAGACTTTAGCAAAGCCTTTGACTATTGTGTGGATCGTGAGAAGCTATGGGTTGTTCTGAAAGAAATGGGTGTTCCTCAGCCCTTGATTGTCCTGATACTCAACTTGCATTGTGGACAAGAAACTACTGTTACAACAGAATATGGAGAGGAAAAATGGATCTTGACACCCTGCCTAACAGGGGTCTTACAAGGAGCTGGCAGATGCCTTAGGGACAGAAGAAGTGGGGTGATAGGACGCTGTGAAGAATGCTGTTTTAGTAACAATAGGTAAGGGTTTCAGACAATGATGCATTGTATTTTATTAAGCCAGACTATACTCAGATGAAGGAGTGACAATTGGTAGTGAATAATCAGTAATTCAAGATATACAGAGGATACCATCTTGCAGAAAGCAGCAATACTTGAAACTCTCAGGGAAAGTGAAAGAAGAAAGTGCTAAAGCAGGACTAGAGTTGAATGTTAAGACAAAAATTATGAAGACCTAGAAAGCTTTAGCATTGACAATAAAGAAATTGAAATAGAGATTTTGTGTGCCTTGTTTCAATCATCAACCCAAATGGAGACCGCAGCCAAGAAATCTGAAGAAGACTGTGATTAGGAAGGGCAGTAATGAAGGAATTAGAAAGTGTAAAGTATAATTGGAGACCAAAACCAAGATCATCCATGCTCCTACATTTCTGATTACCATTTAAGGATTCGAAAGCTGAAGAATAAAGAGAGCTGAAAGGAAAATAATTGACTTCTTTGAAATGTAGTGTTGGAGGAAAAGTTTGGAGATACCCTGGATTGCCAGAAAGGTGAACATGTGAGCCCTAGATCAAAACAAGTGTGAACTACCTCTGGAGGCATAATGTTGAAACTGAGGCTATCCTACTTTGGACTCATCATAAGACAGTCAGATTCTGTGGATGGCCCTTTGGAGCTTGCTCATTCATAGGGTCACCATGAGTCAGAGGTGACTTGACAACACACAACTACAAGAGTATTTATTTATTTATTTATTTATTCATGTATTTATTTGATGTATATACCACCCATCTGATGTAACTGTACAAAATCATAATAAAAACAAAAATACAAGTAAAACCATAATTAAATCAAACATCACTCATAGTAGATCCTGAAGTGATAGATTAAATCAAGAAGGAAGGAGATTATGACTAAATATTAGGAAGAATATCTGACAGTAAGAGCTGTTCGACACTGGAATGGTCTATTTCAAAAAGTATTGGACTCTTCTTAATTGGAGATTTGTAAACAGAGATTGAACAACCATCTGCCAGAGACTCTTTAACTATGGATTTCCTGCGTTGTAAAGGATTTGGAGTCAATGACCCTTGGGATCTCTTCCAGCTGTACAATTCTGTAATACTGTACGTACAGTACTGTATATGATTCCTAAGGCTAAACTCAATTCCTCTCTGCGGCAATTCTCCTTAGTGCCAATAGATATCAGCATATACAACAAAGCCTGCATTTGACATACTGCATATTTTTACTCAGGCTGCTCGCTACTGGAGATGGGAAGAACAGCAACACGCAAGCATTCCATCTTCCAGTCAATGATCACTTGTAGAGAGAAGTGGGAAAAGCAGGGGATGTTACAAGTTAAAGACAATGTGTGTTTCTGGTTGAAAAGCTTACACAAACTGACATAGCCACAACTTCGTAAACAACAATTATATAAAAGTTTATAAAAATTTATGGTCGGGTAGATATGAAAAAAAAATTACTATGTATTCAAGTTCAAATAATTATGCGCCATCAAGTTGATTTTGAATGATGGCGACCATTCCCATGGTTTTCTAGGTATTATAAAGGGTACTCACAAGTGGTTTGCCAATCCTTTCTATTTTGGGCTCTCTAGGTCTATCAAGTTTGACCATACTTGCTTAGCAATTTTTTTTTAAAAAAAGACAAAATTAAGGGTTCTACTTAAAATTTGGAAGGTGGTTAACATATGTTTGAATTAAAGAGTCTCTTATCTCTTCCAGAGATGCATCACTCTTCCCAGAGCTTAGAAAATGACTTTTTAAGGACAGCATTATCCAGAATCCTATATACTGGGGGTGAGTATCTGGGTGCTGAAATCTAAAAACTCTATATAAGTTTTCCAAACTTTTATCTAGACATCAAAAGGAGTAGTAGTAGTAAAAATAACCCATCTGTATGCAGAAGTCTCAGTTTTATAAAGTTATATTCTAATCTTAACACCTTTACTGTGGCCATTATTTCTAGGATGACCTGTTTCCTAGGATGACCTGTTTCCCAGGTGGTTTTTAGCTGAATTGTCTTGAAGCATTGTCTTCAATGCAAAATGTCCTTCAATGAGGAACTAGAGATCAAATTGCCAACATGTGCTGGGTTATGGTGAAAGCCAGAGTGTTCCAGAAAAACTTCTACTGTGTGAACCACAACAAACTATGGCAAGTTCTTAAAGAAATGGGAGTGCCTGACCACCTTATCTGTCTCCTAAGAAATCTATATGTGGGACAAGTAGCAACAGTCAGAACTGGATATGGAACAACTTACTGGTATAAAATTGGGAAAGGAGTATGACAAGGCTTTATACTGTCGCCTTGCCTTGGATCAAACCTATCCATCCTGAAAGAAATCAACCCTGAATGTTCACTGGAAGGACAAATTTTGAAGCTGAGGCTCTAGACAGAGGACTCCTTGGAAAAGTCACTGATGTTGGGAAAGATTGAAGGCAAAAGGAAAAGCGGAGGGCAGAGAATTAGATGGTTGAATGGTGTCATTGATGCAACCAATATGAATTTCACAAAACTCCGGGAGGCAGTGGAAGACAAAATGGCCTGGCATGCTCTGGTCCATGGGGTCATGAAAAGTAAGACACGACTGAACAACTGAACAACAACAACAACAACATCCAGAGGGAAGAAGAGACAGGCTTAGCAGAACAGAAAATGCCTCAATACCTGATCTACCTGGAGGATGGGAGTGGGTCACCAAGGAAGACCCTTGGACCAGAGAGTTGGTACAGGTAAAGGTACCCAAGGTGGACCCAGAGGCAAAGCTAACACCATCTCCACTCCTGCACACAAACACACACAGTAAACCTTTATGGGAGGAGAGGGAGAGAAGGGAAGGTAGATGTTTGGAAAGGGAAAGAGGAAGTTTGGGATCTGGGAAAGAATGACCTCTAGACCCTGAGGGGATGAAAGTCAGATACTTCATGGGAAGATGTGGGAGGGAGGGAGATTGGAAGGAGCTGGGAAACACACCCATGTTGTGGCAGCCTGTGTTCAGCTCTGCATCAGCCTCTTCATCTAACTTCAGTAGAGAAAGTCTGGGGAAGTTCTCCAGCGTTAAAGACAAAGTTTTGAACTGTTTAAGGAAATTTTTTAGTCCAGTCTCAAGGGCCTGAAACTAATATTGAATCATTGGAAATGCTTATTGAGAAGTTACCAGTTAGGTTGAATAAAATGGTTGAGTTTAAATTTAGGCAAAGTTCTTGCTAGCAGTCTTAGCTTGAGTTCTTTGTAGTTCCTACCACTTACTATATAGAAATACGACAAACCAGCTAAGGGATATTTTGTGGGGTTTTCCATAATAGATCCTCCACTTGCTTTTGATTATCTGCTGCACAAGTGAAGAAACATCAGGTCACTAGAGACAAATTGCCGGTGGTAACAGATGTTTGTGCTACAGTGGTGTTTATTCCCCAGCATGAAGGCAGTATGTTCCCTGTTTAACAAAGCGTCTCACAGCACTCCTTTTAGAAGAAAACAATGTAGATGTTTTTCTGTTAGATAGTGTTACCACAAGTCTCAACCACCCTGGGGAATGTCAAGAGGAACCCGCAAAACATGAGGCAGGACCAGTACTTAAAATACAAAAGGGCATCTCAAGGACTTAGTAGTTGCTATGTCTTCTTCAAGGGATGCAGGTCGTGCTGTGGGTTAAGCCGCCGTCGGAGACACTGGGCTTGTTGATCAAAAGGTCAGCAATTCAAATTTGTGCAAAGGGGGGGGGGAGCTCCCAATGCTTGTCACATCTCCTGATGACCTAGCAGTTTAAAAGCATGTTAAAATGTGAGAAGATAAATAGGTACCACTTCAGTGGAAAGGTAATGTCATTCTGTGCACTTCCCCATTTAGTCATGCTGGCTGGATTACCAGCTCTTTGGCTTACAAACGAAGATGAGCATCAGCCCCTAGAGTGAATAACAACTGGATTTAACTGTCAGGAAGAACCTTCTTCTTCCTTCCCTGACAGAGACTCCAACATCTCTCTCTCAAATGATGAACTTATGCTGAACTCAAAGATTCTCTTTGGAACTGTAGCTTTTAAGCAGACCAGTCATCTGTTCCACAACCCAATATGTCCCTAAACAGAGTAAAACTCACTTCTAGCACATTGAGCTGGATTGCATCCTTGAACAAATGGCCATTCAAGCCGTTATGCAGTGTGTTGCATAACAAGCATTTTATTGGGCATTACCGTTACACTGGGAAACCATGCTGCAGGTAGTGACACATGTTCCAACGATGTCATTTTGGTGCACAGCCTTTTCCTTTATACACAAACTGGGGTAGCACGTCCCACAATGCAATCCCAAAGTACAGAAGCTCAGCCTCTGCAGAGGGTAGATGATGAAGCAATTCTAAAAATAACACACCATGCACCCATGCTTCCATGTGGCTGGTTTCCATTTGGCTAATTTTTTAAAAAGACAGAATAGCTCATCATCATGCCTGCTTAATGTGATTCGTATTATCACACACACAAAGGATCAAAGGCGTTGTTCTAGTCAATGTGCTGCACAGCTTACAATCTCTGTGTACTGGGTATTATAACTTTCTGAGTTCTGCTTTTGTTTCCTACTGGGAAGAAGAAAGAGTAGCCACCCAGAGGAGATGGGGATTGAAATATAATCTGTATCAGGCACACAACAGTCTAACCTATTTTTCTCTCCTTTTCATTCCTACCAATATGAGCTGGTACAGCTCAGTGGGTTAAAGCACCCAGCAGCAGAGCCAGGGGTGGTGAGCTTAAATTCCCACTGCCTCTCATGAGAGAGGGCCCAGCAGAAATCACCCATTGCATATGGGTCTGATGGGTTTACATACAATGGCAGAGCCTTGGATCAGCTACATGGCCCCAGAGCACTGCCAGAACTTACTTATTTTTGGATTTATATCCCGCCAAGCTTAAATGAAAGAACAACTCCAGGCGGAGGGAGTAGTAAACCACTTCCAAGTATTTTATACCTAGAAAATTCTGTGTGGGTCCATAAATTGAATTACACTTCACTATTAGAACACTATAATCCTGATTGTAGTCTTGGACTACTGAACGTGGAACTGATTTCAATCATGACTCCAGGAGCTGGAATGGGAACCAAGAGATTTGAGGAGGTGTAGCCCAGATTTCCAGCTGTGCACAGCCCCTGCAATATTAGAGATATCCTGCCATGACATTAGGAAGGAAAATAAGCAACAAGTAACAAGAAATTCGGCTTATTACTAATACTCTGCTTGCTCACTGTCCCCGTTTCGCCGCTTCATATCATACACAAGTGAAGGTTGAATCAAAAGTGTTCTGCTTTTAGACTTTTAAAGATTAGACTTTTAAAACAAATGTTTTAATGTTAAATGTTAAAATCTTTACTGTACTTTAAAAAAAATAGTGGCTCCCTCCCACCTCCCTCGCTCATGGTCATCATTTGTCGAGTCACAAGCACACATTTCACAGAGGAACACATTTCTGGGACATACAAAGTGCTTGCGTGAGATTTCCAGTGCAAACGGCATTTGCCTTGGTTCCATTCAATCTGGGCCTTCACAGACTTAACCCTTTGCAAGCTCTGTTGGCCTGTCCCTCTTGTCTGCAAAATGGCCGAACGCCCACTGCATCTTTTGCTTCTAACTCAGGATGCTGCCAGTCCACCAAAAAGGCATAGGGGGACTTCAAGCTGGCCACCCTTGCGAAGCACAACAGCTTTTGCCGCTGGTCCAGGCCTTGTGAAGTTTGTAAGCATCTTTTTTTTTCTCTCGTCCTAACCGTCAGCCTCAGTGTTGGAAACATGGGGAGGTGATGTGGGTCTGGGGGAAGGAAAGTGGGGTGTAAAACACTTCGGAAGGGGCTGGCGGCTGCGTATGGAAAACAGAGCAATGAGTCTCGTGGGAGTTCAGCATGGTGGAGAAGTGGGTGAGTTCCTCTTTCAGCTGTTTGATCTCCCGGCGCAAAGCAGCGTTTTGCCTCTCCAAGTCTTCGCTCTCCTTTAAAAGAAAAAAAAAGACAGATCCAGAAATCAACAGACAGTGAAGAAAGTCCGGGATCAATAGATGTAAACAGGTCTAACACAGCATCAGAAAATCACCTTTAAAAGTGCTTCTTGCACGTGGGATCTTGCTTAGTAGTGACATCAGCGCACCCTGCAGACGTGGGATCTACTTTAGCGCTTTTTGGACCACGTGATCGCAGGATGGGAAATGGCTTTTTAAAAAAAAGAGTGCTTGTTCGGCCTTATTCAGCATTGATCAATACAGAATATTGGGATGCTGTGTTTCACTAAGGATTCAAAGTGAAATCTGGAATGGGATGTACGCAAAGAAATAGGGAGATCCAAACAACTCACAACAGGAAAAGGCTATATACTCTGTCCCTTGCAGAGTATATGCTTTGCAGACAGAAGATCCCAACTGTTTTGTTGTTGTTGTTATAACTACAATGCCACCATGCACAAACCTTTCCCCTTTAATAGCCTGCTCTTTTCTTTCTACTATGTCTCAGGCTATTATACTATCACCTACACCTATATAAGAACATAAGAACATAAGAAGAGCCATGCTGGATCAGGCCAAAGGCCCATCTAGTCCAGCTTCTGTATCTCACAGTGGTCCCACCAAATGTGTCTGGGAGCACACGAGACTACATATCTGTCTCCTGATACCACTCCGCTGCATCTGGCCCTTGAAGTACCCTGGTTTTAAGCCTGGAGATTACACATCTCCTTCATGGTTTGTAACCTGTGATGGACTTTTCCTCCAGGAATCTGTCCAATCCCATTTTGAAGACATCCAGGCCAGATGCCATCACCACATCCTTTGGCAGGGAGTTCCACAGACTAACAACGCGCTGGGTGAAAAAATATTTTCTTTTGTCTGTTCTCACTCTCCCAGCCCTCAATTTGAGTGTATGTCCCCTACTTCTGGTATTTTGTGAGAGGGAGAAGAGCATCTCTCTATCCACTTGACTCATGCCCTGCATTATTTTGTATGTCTCAATCATATCCCCCCTCAGGCACCTTTTTCCAGACTAAAGAGCCCCAAATGTGTTACCTGTTTCCTTTCTCTGAGTATAAGGAAAGGTTCTACCTTACCTTCTGTCTGCAGATGCAATTACTACTGCTATACGACATGGGGTCGCAAAGAATCGGACACGACTTACTGTATCCGAACAACAACAACAACAACAACTGATGCATCTGCTGTAGCCTTGAAAGTCTGTACAGACTACACCCTGACTTCCTTTTTCTGCTGAAGCTAAGCTAAGTATTTTTCTTCTTCTTTGGGTATTTATTGTTGTTTTTCCTTGTCTTATATTTTTAGTAAAGCTTTGTTATGTTTTTCTTATATGCAAGCTGTTTGTTCTCTTTATTTAAGCTGTGCATAACAATTGGGTGTGTGAGCCTGTATTCTACTTTATAGTTGATATATCTTAGGTTACTCTTTCCCTTTTTTGCTTATTTGCTGACCTCTTTCAGCCACTGAGTATCCCACGTGGCTGTTTGGATGCTCTGGTGATTTTCTTTTCTTTTTTGAGCCAACAAGTTCCAGCATTCTAGTAATATATTTTAATAGTAATTAATCCAACACTATCTTCAGTCTTCATCAGCACCCTGGGATAAAGCTGGAAAAATTATTGCCTCAGTCCTTGGAGGGGCCCTGCCAGTCAGAATCAACAAGAGTTGGCCAGATGGGTCAAACAACTGATTCAGTATAATTAATATCATTAGCTTCTTTTGTCCCCCTTCCTACACATTGAATGAGCACATGGGAGCAGTTACAAAGGCTACCCACACCTTTTGTAACTGCTGTCCACAACTGCTCTGCTCCTGCTGCCCATGGACAAAATGCTTCTCTGCGATCTGCATTGTTTGGACAAGGTTTAAAAGGGGCTTTCCATATACAGAGATACTGTACATAGTATTCTTCAGTGTCAAAATATCTTAGGCCCTGGTCACATGACCCTTTTGGTGCTGTGTTTGCTGCGAATGACTGCGCAGCAAAAGGTCGAGCCTCCACTCCAAGGCGCAGCATTTTGGCATCCCAGTCGACCACGCCCCCTGAAGCGCACTTTAACCACATCATCCTATACCACCACTAGGGGCTCGATCAAATTACTCCCCTTAATGATGCGTAGTTTTTACCGCAGCAATTGCAGTGCCCCTTTCTGTTGTCCTATTTTAATAATTGTGCAACTGAATTGCTGGTACACCGGCATGCCTTCATCACTTTTGCAACAGACAGCCGGCAGCATGACAGAGAAAAGTAGATCAATAAACAGGGAAAAGATGCGCATTTGGCAAGACGGGACACACAGAAGGAAGTATAATACATCCCTGCCGTCGGGGCGTTAACTGTGCACCAAACGTCACATGATCGCCCGCGATTTTAGTATGCATCAAATTCTGATGCGCAGTTGTGAGGGTTCAGTCTTCGCACAGGCGCCCCGCCCTTCCAACTTCAAAGAAGGCATCTCACGTAACAAGGAAACAGAACTTTTATTGTGTTCATCAACAATAAATGGAGTTTTTCTTCTAACTACAGTTTCAACATCTTTGACATCAGATATAAACGGGTTCTTTCCTCCATAGGTTGGGGTCTCTAGAAAGTGATCAAATTCCCCACCACCACTTGTGGATATTCGGTTCCACCACGGCTCTCTTCCTCCCTCTCCGAAAGCCTCAGCCCCTCCACCTGCATCCCAATCTCCTTCATGGAGGATTGGGGGGTTCCCACTTGTATCCCAACTTCTGAAGTGAATCTGGGACCACGGGGTCTCAGCTTGGGTGTACGTAAGGGGTAGTCGGGTCTCTTGCTCAATTCCTCCCATGGGTCCAAGGTCCCTGCCTCGATCTCCTTCCGGATCTTTACCAGCCATCTTTCCAGCTCCAAATCCTTGCAGATCTCTTTCAGCTTGCGGTTGTATACTCTGTACTCTCTCTCACCCCAATAAGAGCACTTCTGGCGGTGTGCTCTGCGTCTGAAGCTTTCAGCTTCTTTGTGTGGCATCATCATTTGTTCCCAGTCTCCCGTCCATGGGTTCTCCATCCACACCCATTCCCATCCTTCTGGAAGCTCCCTCCTCGTCCCCTTTTTACAGGCTCCAAAACCCACCTCCACCGGAGCAGATTGATCCCCTTTTCCCGCCAAGTCTTTCTTTTTACTTCCTGCTGGCCCCGGGTTCTCTTCCTTCTCCTTATCCCTTAGGGCATCATAGTATCCCTTCAGCGCCATGAACCTCTCCACTGGTGAAAGGGTCATTAGATTCTCTGGCTCTTTTGGCTTCTCCATCCTCTCAGCTGGGCGGGCAGGGGTCCCTCTCTTCCCATCAGAGAAGTTTCCCTCCCAGCAGTTAATAGCCAAGCGACCGAGGCCTTATTATTGGGCCTTCAGTGGGGATGCCATTTCACACAGCTGTCTGGGTTTTGTTCAGATTTTAGATATGCCATCTAGTGGCCATTTAGCCTGTCAGCTGGCCTACGTGCTGATCTTTCATTTTTCAAATGAGCCTCTCTAGACCTAAACAGAGATACAAAGGAAAACATGCAGTCACTTTTGGACTAATTATTTTCCCAAAAGAAACCTCAAGACTTTCTGTGCTGATTGGCCAATGTGTAAAGACATTCATAGTTTAACACAGGCCCGCAGAACTGTAAACCCAATGATTCAGGGAACATGATGCAGTTCTGGGAATGTCTGGTCCTTGCAGAACTGGCTGCAAACAGTGCATAGAAAGAAAGCTGATGGGAATTATGGAGCTGCCTTCAATCTATTCACTGGGAGAAAGGTAGCATATAAATGATACTAAAAAGACAGACAGTCCCCAAAATGATAATTTTTCCAAGCTCTGATAATATTTACCTTCCTAATTGTCTGTTTTGACTAGGGGCGGTGGACTCAACGATTTCTGGGCCCTAGAGTTCTATAATTCTATGTGTCCCCATGGGCTCTTGCAATACAATCATTGATGTGGATAGCTACAGGAATTTCACCCATAGAAACCAGCAGGGACATGGTGTGAAAACCACCAGAACAAACCAGCATCCCTCCCCACCCCTATGTAGTCACAAACAATTCTCAGATATATCTCCTACTAAATGGAATGGGTCTTATACATCAGTAGAAGTGCCCAGGATACTGATATAACTACAGTACTGTCTTAGGAAACAGATATCTGCAAGGTTACTGTTTTGGATTACAACACCCACAATCCATCAACCAACAGGGCTAGTGACTATTCTGGCTGAAAGACTTTGGATGCTATAGTCCAGGAAGTAAATTTTCAAGGTCTGCTAGGAACCTGCAGTGTGACTCATAGCAATGAAACAGAACATCAGCTAATGTGGGTAAGAGGGTTTAGGAAGGAACGACTACACTAGAATGGCACTTTGTTTTTGCGTGTGTATGTGTGTGTGTGTAAAGTCAAATATTTATTTATTTATATTTTTATACCATCCCCTTAGTGCAAACTGCACTGCCTAGCAAATATGGCAAGGAATATTTGTGCAAACTGCACTGCCCAGCAAATATGGCTATAATAAAATATTTGATCTATGTCTATAATGGAAATCACCCAGTGTTTTCCTGTTTTCTGCAAGCTGCCATGACTTTCCCCTGTCTTTTTTCTTGCAAATCAGATGACAGTGTGACACTCATGGGGGATTCCTATGGTATTTTTATGATCTGATAAAAACTGATGACAAAACTGTTATCATCTCCTAAGACGTAAGACTCTCACCAGAAACTCATGAACTCATGTGCCTGGACAAAATGTTTGTGCGTGTGTGTGTGTGTGTGCGCGCGTGTGCATGTGTGTGTGCGTGTGTGTATACACACACACACATATATACGGATATATATGTATGTGTGTGTAACACACACACACAAGCACACACACACACAGCAGTAATAGTAAAGTGGATGCCACAGGTGGGATTTGAATTCAGTTGCCAGGTTAGGTCTAGCCTAACGTTTATTGTTGTACAATGTGGCTCTTTCAGATAACTGATTATTGTATAAATTTTCCTAAGGCTGAAACTGTTTAGAAAAATAGTTAAAGAAAAAAAAAGATGTGCTGCTTATATACTGCCCCATAGCACTTAAAGAACTCTAGGGGCAGTTTATAATTATACAGATGACACATTGTCCTTCCACCCTGCAGCAAGCTAGCTACTCATTTCACTGATTTTGGAAGGACAGAAGGCTGAATCAATCTTGAGCAGGTTTCCTGGGATCATGAGCACAGTTTTAGCTGTAGTACAGCAGTTTTAACCACTGTGCCACGAGGGTCCTTTACAACAAGGTGCTTAACTTGCAAAATGTATAAATTCAGCTGCATAGAACTCATGAACTGGAAGGTACAGTAACCCTGGTCAGCTGCCCCCCTCTCTAAAACAGCTCTTTCCACATTTACAACAGGATGCTGCTGAGCTGTTTCCTTTACCATTCAAACACATGAAGAACACAGATGCATTTTTGCTGTTCGTATTGGTGACTTCAGTGGATGGTGGCTCCATGGACAGAGCCAGACCATATTCTGTATGACCTCCAGATGTTCTTTTCCATGCATACATGGATTTATGAACCCATCCATGAGTGACATGCATACATTTGTATTATAGGTTACTAAACTTTGAACCATTGTGTCTTCTCCCGATTTCTGCAAAACTGACACCTCCACGCTTCTCCTTTAAAATCATCTAATTTCATTTTAATAAAACAAATTCAGTTTGTAAATATCTCACTAAACTATCTTCAGTCTCAGTGGGTGTTGTGAGATTATTTTGGTAGGACAGAGATTAACTCAGACCTTCGTTCTTGCTTACTCACGCAGCTGGCAACTGCCCCACCTCTATCTATAATCCTTGTGGTGTTGTCCAGTGCCTGTAGGCACACAACCACTTCTGCTAACCCATCCGGATCTTCCTTGCGCTCTCACTGCACATGCTCCTGTTACCACTGCTCGTGCAGTGGCTCTTCAGTTCACCATGGCTATATGTACCTTTGCATGGACACACTAAGCATCCCAAGAGAAGAGCCAGCCTATATAGCCTTGGGTAAACAGTTGTGGTGAACCTTAGGCACTCCAGATATTTTGGACCACAACTCCCAGAATTCCGAGTCCAGATTGCCCATGACAAAGGAATGTGGGAGTTGTGGTTCAAAACATCTAGAGTGCCCAAGGTTCGCCACCACAAGTCCTAGAGCACAGAAGGGAATGATAAATAAGGTTTGAGTGCTTCATACCTCAAAACCCTGAAAAAGGCTACCATAAGTCAGAATTCATAGCACATCATTATTGATATGCAAGTTTGTTCCTGCTATCAAGCCCTAATACTGGTTAAATGTAGAGAAAATCCTGATGGATAGCCCTAGCTATCCTTTAAATTTATTCACAGGGCCCAGGGAGGGTAGGCTTCCCGGCTTGGGAACTAGCAGCACAGATGAACAGAAAGTAGTGAATAAACTGGTATTTGCATCAATGCCATATTGTTGAAGCAATTTGATAGCACTTTGGAATGTCTCCATTATACAGAATCCTAAGATCTGTAGCCTGTCTTTAAAATTCTCTGGTGTCCTAGAGCAGTGGTTCTCAACCTTTCTAAGGCCGTGTCCCTTTAATACAGTTCCTCATGTTCTCGTGACCCCTTGCCCTGCTTGGAAGAGGCCACAAGCCCCCTTTGGCAGGCCACTGCTGCAGGTGCCATAAAGAACTTCCCTCTACAGGCACCCTCAGCCAATTGCAGCCTCCAGTGTCATTGACTGACATCCTCTCCAACCTATCAAGCTATAACTCACTCCCCCCCCTTCCTCCTCTAGACCCAAGCCGTATGTGCATTTTTCTTCACTGGCTCATGGCGACCCCTGTGAAATGGTTGTTCGACCCCCAAAGGGGTCCAGACCCCCAGGTTGGGAACCACTGTCTTAGAGGGATACACACACTATATATATATACACACACACACTATACGGTAAATTGACAGTTGCAGTAAAATGGAAGAGACAGGAGGTTTAGCCTGCATCCTCCTGTGTGTCTTGTGAGCAAAGAAGCAGTGGGGGATCCCTTAGCACTACTAACGGTTCCAGTGAAGAGCAACCATTGGACTCAATTATCTTATCCCAAAACATTAAACTTTTATTCTCACCATGGGCGGGTAACACATCTTCAACTGGTTCGAATAAAAGGTAAACTGTTCAAACTGCCTCTGGTGCCAAAGTCATTTCTGGTGTCCTCACTGCTTAGAAAGGGGTTAGCGTTTACTTAAAATGAGAGGGGTTCCTCACCGTTACCAGACCATAGCAATGGGTCCCGCAACAGTGATGCTTCACTGTTGTCCACTGTGTTTCCCAACCCCATCCAGGGATCCACCTGGATATGACACGTCCTCCTCTGGAAACAGTCACTGTTCCTTTCACGGGACTACCTGTGACAGCTATCGGGGTGGGCAAGGGCAATCCTATCTCTATGGATGTCACCATTTCTTTCTCTGTCTGGGTTTCTTTGTCTATACATCTGATTGTTCTTCTCCTTTCTGCCTGGATGACTTCGCTTCTGTCTGAGTCTCTTTAGTTTGACATCCCTCTTTTATAACCTCCTTTCCCCCCATTCTCCTTTCCCATTCGTCAACTGGCATGTCAATCAACCAGAACCCTTCCACTATTTGACTTTCCTGCTCTGGTCGCTGAACGGTGGTATTCTTATCCTCCCTAGTTTCTTCCCACTCTATCAGATCTTTCTCTAATCCACTCTCAGTCATACAGTATATCTTTTCCCTTTATTCTCCACATCCAGTTTTCTCATGCCCTCATCACTATTGATGAGATACAAGATCAGGTACATGTTGATGAGCAGGCTGCAGGAGAGAAGCTCATTGTGCTAGGGGATTCTATCATTAGAAATACGGAGGGATGGATTTGTGAGGAGCATGATAACCGGATGGTCACTTGCCTGCCGGGTGCAAAGGTTGCAGACATCACCAGAAATATAGATAGCTTGTTAGAGAGAACTGGGAAGGAGCCAGTGGTCATGATACACGTCGGTACCAATGATGTCGGGAAGGCCAAGTGGTCAGTCTTGGAAGCCAAATTCAGGTTGCTAGGTAGAAGATTGAAGTCCCGGGCTTCCAAGGTAGCATTTTCAGAAGTGCTACCTGTTCCTCGTGCAGGTCCCGCCAGGCAGGCAGAACTCAGAAGCCTCAATGCGTGGATGAGGCGATGGTGTCGAGAGGAGGGCTTTAGATTTGTCAGGAACTGGAGAACATTTTGGGACAAGCCAAACCTGTTCAGGAGGGATGGGTTGCACTTGAATCATGATGGGACCAGATTGCTGGCACTCAACCTCAAAAAGGCAGCAGAGCAGCTTTTAAACTGATAACTGGGGGAAAGCCGACAGGAGCTGTGTGGCATCCGGTTGAACACCTCATCCTCGGGAATGAGGTTGGAGAGGGTAGAGAATCACATAGAGATGACATAGCAAGTATTAACACTGGCAGAATAGCGGAATGTGACAGTTCGTCTACTGAAAATAAAAGCTGTGGGGGAGAAGAACAAGGCAGCAGCTGTTGCGGGACCCACTGTACAAGTGCTTTCACGCCAATGCTCGAAGCCTCCGAGCAAAGATGGGAGAACTTGAACATCTGGCAGCTAGGGATAACATTGATATAATAGCCATAACAGAAACCTGGTGGAATGTGGAGAACCAGTGGGACACAGCAATCCCAGGCTATAAACTCTATAGAAGGGATAGAGAGGCGGGTTGGAGGAGGAGTGGCCATCTATGTCAAAGAAGGCATAAAATCCAGCAGAATGGAGATTGACAGAGGGTCTGACTCCGCCATAGAATCACTGTGGGTTAAACTACCAGGTCCAAAGAGTGATGTGATAGTTGGAGTATTCTATCGTCCACCAGATCAAAAACTTGAGGGGGACCTTGAAATGAGGAGAGAAATCATGGAGGTGGCTAAGAGGGATAGGATAGTAATCATGGGGGACTTTAATTATCCCCACATTGACTGGGCCAATGCGAGCTGTCTTTAGAAAGAGAAACTGGGTTTCTCGACTTGCTGAATGACTGTGCCTTAGAGCAACTTGTCATGGAGCCCACCCGAGAACAGGCAACTCTAGATCTAATATTGTGTGATACTCAGGACCTCGTCAGGGATGTGAATGTCACTGAGCCTCTGGGGAACAGTGACCATGCTGCAATTACCTTTGCCATGCATGTCGGAGGAAGAGTGTCAACCAAATCAGACATAAAAACCCTTGATTTTCTGGGCAAACTTCCCTCAGATGAGGAAACTAGTTAGAGAGAAACTGAAGGGGAGGGTTAGAAGAATCCAATCTCTTCAGAGTGCATGGAGCCTGTTTAAAACAACAATAATAGAGGCCCAGCACAAGTGCATACCACAAAGAAAGAAGAGCTCATTTAAGTCCAAGAGGACACCGGCATGGTTAACGAGTGGAGTTAGAGAGGCTCTAAAGCACAAGGAGAGGTCCTTCTGTAAATGGAAATCCTCCCAAATGAGGAAAATAAAAAGGAACACAAACTCTGGCAAAAGAAATGTAAAAAGATGATAAGGGAGGCAAAGAAAGACTTTGAGGAACGCATGGCTAGCAATATAAAGGGTAATAATAAAAGCTTCTTTAAATATGTTAGAAGTAGAAAACCTGCCAGAGAACCAATTGGGCCTCTGGATGGTGAGGGAGGAAAAGGGGAGGTTAAGGAGGACTTGGACATTGCAGAGAAATTGAGCAGAGCTTTGCGTCTGTCTTCACGACAGAGGACCTTGAGCGGATTCCGCTGCCTGAGCCGCCCTCTTGACTAAAGAATTAAATCAAATACAGGTTAAAATAGAGGAGGTTTTAGGACTAATTGATAAATTGAGGATTAACAAGTCACCGGGCCCAGATGGCATCCACCCAAGGGTTATTAGGGAACTGAGAAATGAAATTGCAGATCTCTTAACGGTAATATGCAACTTGTCTCTTCAAACGGCCACAGTGCCGGAGGACTGGAGGATAGCGGATGTCACACCAATTTTTAAAAAAGGAAGGAGGGGGACCCAGGAAACTACAGGCCGTTAGCCTTACATCTGTCCCAGGGAAGATGGTGGAAGGCCTCATCCAAGAAAAATCTTAAAACACATAAAAGAACAAACCTTGCTGAGAGAAAATCAGCATGGCTTCTGTAAGGATAAATCTTGTCTTACAAACCTTTTAGAATTTTTTGAAAAGGTCAACAGGCACGTGGATTTGGGTGAACCGTGGATATAGTCTATCTGGATTTTCAAAAGGCTTTTGACACAGTCCCTCACCAAAGGCTGCTGAGAAAATTGCATAGTCAGGGGATAAAAGGGCAGGTCCTCTTATGGATTGAGAACTGGTTGAGATCCCGGAAACAAAGAGTAGGTGTCAATGGGAAATTTTCACAATGGAGAGAAGTGAAAAGCGGTGTGCCCCAGGGCTCGGTCCTGGGACCGGTGCTTTTCAATCTGTTCATAAATGACCTAGAGACAGGGATAAACAGTGAGGTGGCCAAGTTTGCAGATGACACAAAACTTTTCCATGTGGTAAAAACCAGAGAAGATTGTGAAGAGCTCCAGAAGGATCTCTCCAAACTGGGGAGTGGGCTGAGAAATGGCAAATGCGTTTTAATGTAACCAAATGTAAAGTAATGCATATTGGGGCAAAAAAATCCAAACTTCATCTATCAACTCATGGGCTCTGAGTTATCCGTGACGGATCAGGAAAGAGATCTTGGTGTGTTTGGACAGCTCCATGAAGGCGTCTCCCCAATGTGTGGCAGCAGTGAAGAAGGCCAATTCCATGCTAGGGATTATCAAAAAGGGATTGAAAATAAAACAGCCAACATTATAATGCCGTTATACAAAACAATAGTAAGGGCCCCACCTGGAGTATTGTGTACAATTCTGGTCACCGCATCTCAAGAAAGACATAGTGGAACTGGAAAAGGTGCAGAAGAGAGCGACTAAAATGATTACTGGGTTGGGGCACCTCCCTTATGAAGAAAGGCTAAAACAATTGGGCCTCTTTAGTCTGGAAAAAGGACGCTTGAGGGGGATATGATTGAGACATACGAAATAATGCAGGGTATGAGTAAAGTGGATAGAGGGAAGCTCTTCTCCCTCTCTCAAAATACCAGAACTAGGGGACATACACTCAAATTGAGTGCTGGGAGAATAAGAACTGACAAAAGAAAATATTTTTTGACCCAGCCCTCTTTCTATGGAACTCCCTGCCACAGGATGTGGTGATGGCATCTGGCCTGGATGCCTTCAAAAGGGGATTGGACAGATTCCTAGAGGAAAAGTCCATCACCCTTACAAACCATGATGGAGATGTGTAATCTCTGGGCTTTAAACCAGGGTACTTCAAGGGCCAGATGCAGGGGTGGTATCAGGAGACAGATATCTAGTCTCATGCGCTCCCAAACGCGTCTGGTGGGGCCGCTGTGAGATACAGGAAGCTGGACTAGATGGGCCTTTGGCCTGATCCAGCATGGCTCTTCTTATGTTCTTATGTTCTTATGTCATCAACTTCATCCCTGTAAGAATTATTTACCAGTAACTCCTCTCTTCTGATTTGAGACACCACCCAAGGATTATCTCTTAATGCCAGAACCAGTTCAGAGGAGGTGTTTTCCTTAGGACTGCAACACCAGAGAAAAAGGATTAAACTTTCCATCTCCTGTCTGCTGGATCCAAACAATTTATCAGACCTGCAACCACCACCACCACCACCACCACCCCCCACGATATCATTTGCTTTTAAAAAATGTATTATGGTAAATACAAAAGTATATTTAGATTCAAGTCTTCTTCAGACTTGAAATATAAAAGGCAGTGTAAGAATGAGTACAGTGGTCACATGTCAGAGGGCAGTCCCCTGTTAGAAAACATCATTTGTTTGAAGGGTGTCTAGTCCAAGCCCGACTTAAAGGTAACCAAGAGGAGAAATGCAGGGGTCTTGAAGCTGCCCATCCAGCATTAATGCCTCAACACCAAACAGTCACCCAATTATAACTTTTTCCCTTATGACTTGACTTCTACAGGAATTACTGTTAACATTTCTAAATGTGCATATGATAGTATATATATATCAGCATATGTACAATTTCCAGTTTTGGTGCTCTGTTTCCTTATTATTTGCAATGGGTAAGAGGATACATTAGAAGCAACTTAGTTTCCTTCAATTATTATGATGAGGCAAATTAATTCTTGTATGATTAATTCATTATTTATTTTATTTCTCCCTGCAGGGAAAATGGGAGGTATAAGTCAAACAACTCAATTAGTTTCTCTTTCCCAAAGCTGCCAATTAGGATGAAGAGTCAGGGAAGTCCATCCATGAGCCATTTTCTCCTCAACTGCTGATCTTTGAGATTGGATGCTGCTCCCCCCCCATTTGCCGACACAGACAAATTCCTCCCCTCCCCTGACTGAAGATTGGATGTTTGGGTGGGCCTGTTGCAAGCCTTTCTCAAGGCAGCTCCTTTCAGAGGTGTTAGATTATTTTCTCCATCATCCCCAGACAGCAACTACTGTATTATCTATGCTGACTAGGAATTGAACTCCAACATATCTGTTTGTGTGTGTTGCGTCATTACAGTCGTGACTGACTCTTTGTGACCCCATGTCCATGGAGTTTTCTTGCCAGGAATACTGTAGTGGTTTGCCAGTTCCTACTCCAGGCGCCTACAGCACCTGGTATCCCATAGTGGTCGCCCATCCAAGTACTAGCCAGGCCCAACCCTGCGATTGTTTAATATAGAAAGGCTGTGTTATGGTCACTGTCAATTGTAAAAGGCAGGGCACATCACATCAGATTTAATTCTTTTTTAAGGAGCCTTGTGATGCAAAGGTTGAACTGCAGCACTGTAGTCAAGACTCTGCCCACATCTGAGATCAATTTTGGGTAGCCATCTTGAGATGGACTCAGCCTTCTATCCTCCTAAGGTCAGTAAATTGAGTACCCAGCTTACTTGGAGGGGTCAATGCACAGCCTGCATAATTAAATTGTAAACCGCCCAGAGAGTGCTTTTAAGCACTATGAGATGTATATAAGTAGCACACTGGTTTTGTTTGTTTGTTTGCCCCTGCTTTAGTGACAGGTGTGAGCAGATTCAATCACATCTCTCAAGTCCTGTTTTTTTTAATGTGGAAATTAGACTTTGTTTGAACAGTATATGTATCCACCAGAGATCTAAAAAGTAGACAAGGAGCAGGAGGCTTTACCATTTTCTGTCTTACAGATACAATTTTCTATTAGAATCTTATTTGCTTCACTTTGTTCTCAGTAGATTAAAAAGGGGGGGGAGAGGAAAGAAATGTCTGAATTACTTCCCTAGGTATGTTCCAAGTGATAGTTTCTCTCTCTCTTGCCACAATCCAGAAAGACTTAAGTTTTATTAACCCAATTGTATTTTAAATTTAATTCCACTACATTGGATTGCTGTGTCCAAGGTGTGATATTAAAACAGATTCACTGGGAGACGCCTGTGGACTTGTGTTCATAACCTTTTGTCTAAGAGTATCACAGAGCTTCCAATCTGACTGAGGCTCTTCCTGTCAGCTCACATTCTGGGCAAACCCAAGAAGGGAAGGCAACGCTGAGCGCGGATGACATTTGCAACCTTTGGCCGCATTTCCCTCCTCAGCCAGTGACTTATGAGAAATGATCGCTGCATATCCTCCACTGCACGTTCTCACTGCCTCGCATCGAAGTACGTTTTATCAACCCAAGCCACCACACACATCGTGGTCTGAGAGAGCTCAGGCCTTGACGAGAGTCTGGGGAAACAGAGGAGGGAGGGGAGGGCCAATAACTGCCATCTAGAACTAGAAAAACCACCTGCCACAGGAAACCTGTTATTGGCCTAGAAGGAAAGTCTCACTCACTGGTTTCTTTCAACAGCTGGGGGAAAGCAGTAACGTAATGGGGAAATTCATCAGACGAGAAGGTTGGTGGCAAGGGGGGAGCAGAGGAGCCTTCCTCCCAACATGCACCAAAACAGCAAAAAAAAAAAAAAATCTTATAGAGAGAGCGCAAGAGGGGTCTCCCATGAGCCCCAACTCAAAATTAAACATGCTTCTAATGGAACATACAAAATACTATGAGTGTTATATGTCTTTCTGGGGGCAACTACATTATCTCATCCCTGGAGACTCCAGACACTTTAAAACCTCACAGAGAAAGAGGGAAAGATTTGCTCTGGTGACCAGGCCTTGCTGTGAGATGGGGGATGATATGCTAATTCTGAGTTTGGTTCGCTGAGGGAAACTGGTGGCATGTCTCTAACGTACAATGATTTTTTTTTAAAAAAAAGTTGATCCTTTCCACAAAGTGAAACAGAATGGAGGCTTAGCTTGTGTCCTCTGGTACGTTATGTGAGCAAGGGAGGCTGTTGTGAGTGAAAAGGAGAAAGGACTCTCAGGGGTCTGCCTGAAACTAGGACTCGGGGCAATGGTTTCAAACTGCAAGAAAAGAGATTCCATTTGAACATTAGGAAGAACTTCATGACAGTTAGAGCTGTTCGGCAGTGGAATGTGCTGCCACGGAGGGTGGTGGAGTCTCCTTCTTTGGAGGTGTTTAAGCAGAGGCTGGATGGCCATCTGTCAGAAATATTGTGATGGGGTTCCTGCATGGCAGGGGGTTGGACTGGATGGCCCTTGAGGTCTCTTCCAACTCTATGATTTTATGAAACCATCACTCTTGATGTGAGGATTTTGTTACATTTCCCCAGCATGGTCACACACTCTGCAAACATAACATTATGATGTTTTAAAAATCAGGGCACTTTTCAACACTTCTCCACCTTTTTAGTGGAGTTGCAAATAATGGAACAGAGAGGTAATCAGGGACTACTTGTAAGGTCCAAGGGTACACTGGACAAAAGGCCCGTGGACATAAGTACTGGCCTTTCCTATAGATATATGGGCTATGGATATCTATTACAGACCTGCGAAAAGGTCTGCCTATATGCAGTACTGTATCACTAAGGGAATTTTGGTTTGTTTCATAAACAGCACAACTGACTATTTTCTGTTGCCACAAAGGCCTGATGGTTTCTCCTAATCTGGGCTTCTGTACAATGAAATGAGTAAAAAAAGTGTAAAAAATTACACTTTGCTGTAACACCAAGGCTCTGGCTGATTTTGAGAAGTATAGACAAAGTCGGATACTTCTGGTTATACTTGTTGCCCACTGGGGCAAATCAAGAACCTTATTTTCGCAAGTTATATTGGGGTGTGAAGGCTGAACAGAGGCTACATCTGTACTTGTATTTTATCCCCTCGAACTGCAGGTGGTGTTTGAATGCATCCTCAAGAAAAAATCCCAGCACACACATCTACCATTTCAGAGAGAAGGCTAACCTCTTCCTAATAATATCTTGTTTGTTATGGGTGGAAGGAGCACTTTCGACACCTCTGTGGAGGTTGACGCAGCACTGCAGCAATGTGATCTCCACATCTGTAGCTGTGAAACAATACAGTTTGAACAGCTTTATCCTTCACTTGCTGATCAAGTCAATTGGGATGCATCATTCAGCTTCCATGCCAGAGCTGGGTAAATTGTGGGCTAATGTTCCCGGACTGGAACTCTCAGGTGCCTTTGAAGGCACTGCCAACAATTGGGGATGATGGGAGTTATTGCTCAAAACCATCTAGAACACTTGTTCCCGCCTTGGGATGCCACCTCAAGGGGGTGAATAAATTATTGGTTTAGGGTGGTGGCACACAACTGAGATTTTCATCTTCCTGTAAATTAAATTTGTTTTGTATCTGCTACTTCATAAGGCAATTTATATTTTATTAACTTTTTGTCCTAGTACAAATTCTTTGGGCTTGATTTTAATTTAACAAATTAGTTCAGTTTTTTAAATGTTAATTTACAAGTATGGTTTTTTTTTTTTTTGTTAAAGGCAGGTAAGAGATAGTAAAGGAGAGGTAAGGAAGCATGAGGTTATCACAAAATTTTTAAAAAATGCATGATGCCAAAGAGTGTGAAAACCACTGATCTAGCCATTCACATCTCCCTTCTTCCTGTTCTATGCCACTGCTAAGATCTCTGAGAATGAGATGTACATCATGATATCCTGTATTTATGACTAAAACTAGTGTTATCCAGTGTTTAGGGCAGGCATGTGCAACAGGCATAGAGTATATGTGCTCACCCATGAGTATGCAAGACATACACTTTGTTTAAGCATTTGTAATAATCACATGACTAAATGTATAACACTACATTTAAACAGTTTGTGGTATCACTGAATATGCAACAGACATAATAGTTCTAAATTAGGTAGAATCTACTAATTTCTCTACTGGATTCTCCTTAGATATTAGTAGAAATACTTGTGAATGAATACCCAAAACTTTTACTCTAGTATAGTTCCTGGAGGAAAAGTCCATCACAGGTTACAAACCATGATGGAGATGTGTAATCTCCAGGCTTAAAACTGAGGCACTTCAAGGACCAGATGCAGGGGAGTGGTAGCAGGAGACAGATATCTAGTCTCGTGCACTCCTGGACACATTTAGTGGGGCCACTGTGAGATACAGGAAGCTGGACTAGATGGGCCTTTGGCCTAATCCAGCATGGCTCTTCTTATGTTCTTATGTTCTTATGAATCACAAAACAAGATATTTTGGGGAGGGGCTTGTCTTCATCGCAGAGGTTCTGCAGAGCCTGGTAGACAGACTCTGCTGAATGTTCCGAACAACAGGACTGAATCATTTTACCTGACAGTATGTACAGTGGACCCTTGTATAACAAACAGTTTGTATAACATAAAATCTGTACAACATAAAAAATTCCAGAGATAGGGGAAATTTGCTTAACATAATCGCCTATGGGGAGAATCCGTACAACATAAAATGGGATTACTCCATTTTCAATGCATTTCTATGGGAATTCGTATAAAGGAAAATTTGCTTAACATAATTTCATTTGGAACAAATTAATTCCTTTATACAAGGTACCACTGTGCTTTGAATCACATATACAACAATTAAAGCTAACATGTTTCTTGCACACAGAGTAGGGCACACAACTGAATTCTTACCTATGGAAGAAAGAATCCTTGTGCCTATAATACTAACCAGACAACTATTTTCCTTCCTTTCCTTCCTTCTCATAGGGCAGACTGCTAAGGCAACAGCAAACTGAAGTCTGAATGATGGAAAGGGAGCTTTGACACTTTGGCTCCCTTGATCGCATGGGCCATAACTTTGGAGCTCTACCCACCACCTCTTTGGCTTGTACAAATTCCTAGGCTTTTGCCACAGCAATCCCAATGGGGAGCTGTCAGAACGCTCACCAAGTGTAAAGTATCTGCTCTCTGTGTCTGTCTCTGTCGGCTCTTCTGGGCTGCAATGCGATTCTTTTCCCTTCTTTGTACTTTCCTCATGTCATCAGAAGATTCCTGGTGGGGAAAAACAAATGCACATGCAGAAGAATATGTCAGTAGGTAGAATACCTTCCCAATGCCATTTAAGGATAGAACATAGGCAGCCAATCTTGTGAATGGAATTCATCTCAGTAATTATCTCTCCCACTTGTGACAGAATTAGTCTCTGATTGATGGATGCATTCTCTCTCTCTAAGTTTACCCAGATCCCTAACACAACAGAATTGAATCCACCAAGAGCTTTATAGGTAAGCAAATGTTTCCCATAGTTTGTTCTCAGATGCTGTTGGTCTAAGGTTCCCAGATATCCAAGCCACCGCAGCTGATGGTCAGAACTTTTAAGATTTTCATCATGAATATACAAGTCTGTTTAATATTTAAATGTTAAAATATTAAATATTTAAATATTTAAACTCATGTTTAACATTTAAACCTATGAACTCTATATTTTGTTCAAATTTAAGGCTTCACTCCTAATACAATAAATTGCTGGTTGTCATTTTAGCAACATATATCTTTCAAGGGCACGTGGAGTCATTTAAATACCCTCAGAAACCATGTGTTTATCTTCTCAAAGCGGCTTCTCTCCTGGATGTTTTAATGGATCCTAAGGAGAATGGCTCAGCTTGAGCTGTGCCAAGCAGATTTGCAGTTTCCTGCGGCAGTAACGATATAACCAGTTATTCCGCTGCCACAACAATGAATGTCATTGACTGTGGTGTTCTGCAGCACCAACCTCTTCTTATCTTTGATTTTTATATTCATAAAGTAGATTTTCTCAAGTTTATTCCTCATCCACTTTCAAGTGGTCCCCACTGAAAGATTTCTCTCCATCTCTCTAGTTTATACTCAGTGCGCTCTCTCTCATTTCACAAAGACAAACTAACGAGTTGACCCACTGTTATTTTGGGCCTGATCACTGCCTTGTCTTCTGGAGCTTCAGCATAAGTTGAACATCAAAAGCTGAAGCATCCATTGCCCTTTCATGTTCTGATGTAGAGGGAATGCCCTACAGTTAAGTCAAATGAAGCATCCCTCTTGGGGCGTTTATACACGACCCCTAAACCCCAAATGGCTCCCAGCTACGGAGCTTAAAAATGTTTCCCCACCAGCTCCAGAGTTTACAGGAAATTAAGTGCGGCCACGCCCACTTTAGCATGTCCCAGCGCACGTTTCAAGTACCTGCTCTTCCGTCGTGAAAATTCCTTCGTGAAAATTCCTTGATGCGGTGTAACGATAGTGAGTGCGGGGCTCTTCTCGCTTCTGTTTGTTGTTGTTTTGGCTCCCGCCCCTTTAAGAGCTACTTTACAGAGACAGGAATGTTGCCAGCAAGAGCAGAGGCAAAACAGAGGTGAGCCACGATCTTTTCTTCCTTTTTTTTCTCCCTCCCCTCACGCAGCCAGCAGCCACGGTGGGGACACAGGAAGAGCGACAAGCCCCTAAGATCTCTGGTCGAATTTAAGTGGCCAGCGGATCTTAGGGGTCGTGTAAAAGCGCCCTTAGACAGCCAGTTCGGAGTGTCATGAAAGACAAAGTTCATCAACAATCATCATCGTTAAATACATTTTCACCAACAGAGAAGGACAGAGCTTCTTGCTGGATGTTCTGCCTGAGATGCCAACACTCAGGCAGCAAACTGTTTCAGACCAGTGATAATGCGACAGCAAACTCCACCTGACTAATTTATGCCGATCATGCTGCTCCTCCAAAGTGCCAAAGTTCTCCTGAGGGCGGACAGAAAGAGTGAAAGCCGTCAAGCCAAATGAGAAACAACAGTCCAAACTGTACCTGCTTGCCGGATGAAGAAGAGGTCTGGCTGAAGCTGCAGGAATCGCTGCTATCAGAGCTATGGGGCATGGCTCCCCGCCACGCCGCCGCCGCCGCCGCCGCCGCTGCCTTGGATTCCCCTCTGGTTGCCTTCAAGTCCCTTGAGTAGGGCTTTTCCGCCTTCTGTCTCCGTTGGTTTTTCCTGTGTGTGTGCGTGTGTGTGTGTGTGCGTGTGTCAATCACAGTGTCCTTTCTTTCCTGCCTTGTCCGTCACTTTCTCTGCGATTGTGTGTCTACCCCGCTCTCCCGTTCGAGCCTGCTCCTCGCCTGCCCATCCCGCTCTGTCTTGAGAGCTCCGTGCAGGTCGTGCGGTTTCTCGGAAGCGACGGGACTCGACTGAAAGTCACGTGGACGGAAACTCTGAAGACCCGAAAAGCCACCTTTGGGAAAATCAAAAGAGAGTGAAGGCAATTTTAAAAAAGCACACACACGCACACATCCCAGTAGCGTGGGACGGGTGGGGGGGGGGGGTCAGCTTCGTGACAAATACGAAAAAGGGGTTGAGAAACATAGTAAAGGTGGGGATTCACAGGCTCGGAGAAAGAAAGAAAAAGTTTCCGCCGCCAGAGTCCATGACAATGCAATATAGTCAATTACAAGAAGTTTGTTTAGAATTGTTCCTTATCATAAACGTCAACATTCTTATCAAGGATCGGTTGAGAGACATTTTTCGCGCCCTGATGTGTTTCCAGTCCAAAGGAAAACTAACAATAACCCTAACCCTAACCCCTCTTTGCCACGATTGTTCTTTGGTCAATGTAAAATATAAATTCAACATTCCGGTCAGTTTCATCAATGGTTCTTATCATCTAGCAATTATTTTGGTGTGTTTCCTATCCTTTAGCCTCTTTATCTTTGACTTGAAAGGAGTGACAAGCTTCAAAAATAGATTACAGCAAGCAAACTTGTTATTATCTATTTTAGAGTTACAGTATTAGGGAAGTTCCACTTTCTCACCAAAGGTTCTGAATTAAGACACTGTTTTTTCTTACATCAAATGCTTTATTAGCAATAGTTTGGTGAATGGCCAGTCATATAGTTAGGCCCAGGTTCCTGTTTGGGATTTACAGGTGTAAGAGTGAAATTGTGTAACTGGCCAGGGCAAATTGCCATGCACTAGATGCCCTAAGCACATCTGATCTTGCCTGATTTCGGAAGCTAAGCAGGGTCGGGCCTGGTTAGTACTTGGATGGGAGACCACCAGGGAATGCCAGGTGCTGTATGCACCTGGAGTAAAACTGGCAAACCACTCCAGTATTCCTGCCAAGAAAACTCCATGGACATGGAGTCACAAAGAGTCTGTCACAACTGTAATGACACAACACACACACAATGGAGGAGTTCATATGACACATACCTGCTGGAAACTGGAGTTCATAAAAGAATTTCAGAAAAAGATCAGTCTATGCCTTAGAAACTACAGCAAAGCCTTTGACCGTTGTGTGAGTCATGTGGAACTATGGGTTGTCCTGAACAAAATGGGTTTGCCTCAGCACTTGTTTGTCCTGATGGGTAACTTGTATTGTGGACAAAAAGCTGCTGTTATAGGACAGAATATATAGATAAAAATTGTTTTCCATAAGTAAAGATGTTAGACAAGGGGGACATTTATCCCCTTATCTGTTCAATCTATAGGTTGAACACATCATATGGAAAGCCAGACTAAAATCATATGAAGGAGAAGTGAAAAGTGGCAGAAGAAACAGCGATTTTTGAATATGGATGCAGATCACACCATCTTATGGGCAGAAAGCAGCAACGACTTGAAATGACTTCTAGGGAAAGAGAAAGAAGCAAGTGCCAAAACAAGTTGGATGTTAAGAAGACAAAAATCATGACTACAGAAGAACTATGAAACTTTAATGAAAGAGTTGAAAATATCAGAGGTTTTGTATACCTTGGTTCAACCATCAATTGAAATGGAGACTGCAGCCAAGAAATCGGAAGACGGCTGAGGCTCGGAAGGGCAGCTATGGAGGAATGAGACATCATTAAGCGTAAAGATGTGTCCCTGGAGACCAAGGCCAAGTTCCTCCACATAATCCTCTCTTATGTTCCTGATCAATACAGAGATTTAAGAAGGCTGACAGGGGGAAATGATTGGTTTGAAATATGGTGCTGGAGGAGAGCTTTGTGGTTACCTTGGACTGACAGAAAGATGAACAGGTAGATCCTGGATCAAATCAAACCTGAATTATCTTAGAGGCAAAATGTTGAAACGGATGCTATCCTGTTTCGGACACATCTTGAGAAGGCAGATTCCCTGGGGAAGAAAACCGTGATGCTGGCAGCAGGAAAAGAAGATCAAATACAAGATGGACAGTTTTGAAGGAAGCCAGTGGTTTGAATTTACAAGAGCCTTGCAAGGCCATTGAAGATACTGCTGCACAATGCTCATTCATAGGGTCACCATGAGATTGAGGCAATTTACAGGATCTGCTAAAATAATAGGCTGCCTTCAATTATGGTGGAAGATGATACTCATAGCTAGAACTAGAAATAGAGGTAACTGTGACCCAAGCTCACCCTACCGTCTGAGCTTGGGTCACATAAGATTGGCTAGTGCCAGAAAACTGACATGAGCCTGATGAAACTAGGAATTAGGACAGTAGGAAAGGAATGAAAAACTCAGGCTGCTTTGGAAGGCCTCTTGAAAGAGAAGTGTCTTCAGCAGACTCATAAAACTAGGGAAGTGGGGAGGCCAGCCATAGCTCAACTGGCCTCTTGAAAAGACACATCTTACTGTAGAAGATTTCTTGGCCTTCTTCAGCATATCCACCTGGAGGAGCATAGCTTGAGAAGGAATGTGGCATGGGAAGATGATCTTGGGATGATGTCTGTGAAGATTCTCAGTCATCTAGGTGAGGTTATCTGGAAATTAAGTCATGGCAACTGGACTTTTTTTTTTTAGAGAGAGAGAGAGATCAAAATGTTTCATTACTCATCCGAGCAGCTTCATCAGTCTTCAACAAAGCGCTTTAAAGGTAGCATCAATTGAACTTGACCCATGATACAACCGGAAGCCAATGCAAGCCAGCCAAGACTGGAGAGATGTCTGGTCACATCTGCCACCAAAGCAGAGGGTGGAATCCATGATATACTGTCCCATAGCAATTTCAGAAGGATGGAAGGATGAAGGATGAGTAAACATTCAGCCAGCTACCTGGGATTGAACCCCAAGTATTCAGCAAAGTTGGGCTGTCCTACAACAGTTTAACCATTGTGCTAAGAGACTCTAACAGCCCGGCTGCTGCATCCACTGCAGTCTCTGGGTCAACAAGTGTTGTAGTAGTTGATCCAGAAGATAACCAACACAGGCACCAACATCATGAGGGCACCTTTATCAAGGAAAGGGCAAACCTGGACAATAAGTTTTAGTTAAAAGAACTCCAAAATAACACCTAGGTCAGGCTGTTTTCAAACAGCGGCACATGGCTGCAATCTGGGCATAGGGGGAGCAGGAGACCTTGAGTCCCAGGAAAGAACCTCTGGGTGGTGGGTGGAGGGAGTGGGGGAAGCATCCAAAATAACACCTTGCTTGCTTGCAAAGCCTGGGGTAGGTTCTGAACATGATCCCAAAGAAAGAGGTCCACACCACCCTGAGTAAAGAAGATACCCTCTAATCCTAATCTGTTAGGGGAGCCCCTCAGAAGGATAATCCCCATATAGTATTGTCCAGGTACAGCTCTGGTCCACTTCAGCACCAAAGCCAGAAACTGCCCCAACCTCCAGACAACATTCACTGCAGAGATGGAAAAGGAGAGAGAGTTGTGTATCAGCAGCATACTGATGACATTGCATAGCAAATCTTTGGATGGCCTCCTCCAGCAATGTCACATAGATATTAAAGAGCTTTGGGGAGATTAATAGTCCCAGAGGGACCTCACAAGTGAGGGAGCAACAGGCCAACAACTCCTCTCCAAGCTGTACTTTTGGGGCATATCCTCTTAGGAAGGGCCAAACCCATCTAAACACCAACTCCCCGATTCCCCACCTCTGAGAGCTTGTCCAGGAGGACACCATGGAGAATCTAAGAGAATCAGAAGAACCCTCCCTGGAACAAATATTAAGGATATTTTAAGTTTCACTTTAGATTTCAGCACCCCGAGTAAAAGCCCCAATCACCCCAACTTATTTATGATTCTCTTAATGCCCTATTGTGAATGTTGAAGAATATTCAGCTGCCACTCCAGTTGGCTTTTGCACATAGTAAATGAAGGAGATAACATCTTGATTGTCATGTCAGAGGCACTGAGACAGTCCTATGCAAATGCCATATAAAATGGCTCTCTCCTGACCGATCACCTGGAGCTCTTGATCCCCTCTAAAAGGCATGGTGGTGAGCCAAGCATTAAACTAACAGTATTGTTCATGCATAGTGATAAGATGATTATCCTGGATTGACTGAAGGAGTAGAACTCACCAAATGGGAGTGCTAGCAGTGGCATGCAAACAGAACCCACCTGGCACTCGTGGTAACAGACTGTCCTTTGTCCAAGAGTGCTTCAAGGACCCCAGATGTGGAATTCAAACTCCCTTGTGGGGTGCTTCTGAGTTTCAGAAGCAGGGGAGTTGTCGTCTGTGGTCTTAACAGAGACTAAAACTGTAGCCCAGGTTTCAATCTTGGTGTAAACTGTGAGAAGCAAATATGTTCTCAGAGACACAATGGCTTGAGTTTGAGCACCACTTCTTGAATTCTTCTGCCATCAGTACGTTGTTGAGTAATAATGGCTAGAACTCACACTGTAGCTGTAAATGGAAAAGATGCGGAACAAACATTACCCCACATTGCCTTGTACTGGTATAAAAACAGCAGCAAGAAAAACACTACCCCTAGACCAGGTACAAGTTTGTTGTGCTGAGTCACACTTTATTTTTATTGAAGCGTGCGGACGTGGGGTAACATTTTTTTGTTCCGGAAATCAGTGCACCTTCTTGAGCAACAAAGTGGACGCGGAGTAAGGGCCTTAATTGAGTTTGGAAATCACATGGGAAACACGAAGAGAACTACAGTAATACCTTGGTTTAAGAGTCACTTGGTCTAAGAGTTTTTTGCAAGACAAGCAAACATTTCTTCTAAATTTTGCCTTGATCAACAAGCAACGTCTTGATATACAACCACTGGAGCAGGTCACATGATCACAAGTGAGCCTATGGTGTCTCTATCTCTCTCCCTCCCCCTGCTGGATTGTGGGTGATTGTCTGGAAGGTTCCATCTCAGGCAGCCTCCAAAGCAGAGGAGGAGAGAGGAACAAAGCTCTCCTTTGCACCAGCCCAGAATGTTTTCAAAGGGAAGTGCAGGTTAGGGTTTTATTTTTCTTTATATTTTTATTTAATTTGTTTTCAACATTCTCACATTTTCAAATCATTTCTAGTCATAGGGCAGCTACTCAAGTGGGAATAGGGCTACAAATTGCACTTTATTATTGTCACATTAAAATACAGAGTGAAATCCAGTTATTAGTCCCAAGCAGAGCAGATTCTGCAGCCAGGAACCTAAACCATGGTGGATGTGGACTTCTAGCCAACTTCTTTTGTGAGTTTTGGCATTTTGCGTATACAGTATGTGGTCTATGGCCACGGCCTCACCACCGTTTTCTGCGCATTTTTGCTGCTGAGAACAGCGCAGTAAAAGATCGCATTCTAACCACGAAGGGAAGTAATTTGGTGCCCTGACTAACCACGCCCCCGGAAGTGCACTTTCACCAAAGTATATTAAACCACCACTAGGGGTTGGTTTTAAAAACTCCCCTTAATGATGTGTAGTCCTTTGCTACTCGAACGAGGTGCGACCCCAGAAAATACGCAGTAATTAGTTTCATACCCCATTTCCTGCCACTTCCTGTGGGTCCTGGTTGTTATATGCAACAGAGACTTTGAAAATCAACCCGGGAAAGGGAGAAAAGATGCACAGAGATGGGCACAGAGCAGTAAAATACTACTCTGTTGACAGGACACTAACTGCACATCAAACACCACATGACCGCCCCCCAAAAAACTATGCATCAAATTAAGTTGCGCAAAAAAGTTTAGTGAGACGGCGGCCTATGGCCCCCAGAACAAATGAAATGTTTCCATTATTTCTTATGGAGAAATTTGGTTTGATATAAGAGTGCTTTGGCTTACAAGCATGTTTCCGGGACGGATTATGCTTGTAAACCAAGGTATTACTTTACAAGGATTTGAAACTTCTAGCAAGAATAGTTGAAGATTAACGACAGAAATATGGTCCACAATGTCCCCTGCTTAGTTTTTCATGAATTTACAAAATGGTCTCAGGAACATAATCTGCCTCAGAGCCAAAACCCATAAAAGACAACATTCTTTATATCCCAGATATTCTAGATCAGTGCTCCCCAACCTTTTTGTCCCCACGGACCGGTAAATGTTTGATGATTTTCCGGGGGCTGGGGGTTGATATAAGGGTGCTTTGGGGCTTGGAGCGTGTGCCTTGCGGGGGGCCACGGGAGCGTTTCGGCCGGCTGGGGGCATCGGGCGTGTGCCGCCCCCCGCGTGCACGGGAGGGGGCCTGGGGCTCCTGGGCGGGCGGGCCCCCGCCTCCGCTTCCTGTCGGCGGCCACGTAAACGGCCAAGGAGGGGGAGGGAGGGAGGCCGGTGGGGGGTGGCATCCCCGCGCGCCCCGGAGAGGCCAGTGTCCTTTCCTCAGCCCTTGAAACACACACACACACCCCTGGCCACCTCTCAGGGAGGCGGGCAAAGCTCACCCCGTGCCGTGACCACCAAGACTTGCTTGCCCCTCCCGCCGGGTCTCCGGGCCGAGAAATGCTGCTGGAACTTGTCCGCTCTCCCGGGAGGCGGCGAGGCCACAATGTCCCCTGCTTAGTTTTTCATCAACTTACAAAATGGTCTCAGGAACACCCACCTAATCTCCCCTCTGCCTCAGAGCCCCAAAACCCCGGTAAGGAGACAACATTCTTTATATCCTCCTCCACCGGCCGCCCGCGGGAGAGAAGAGGAGGAGGGCGGCGGAGGAAAAGGGGAGGAGCCTCCCGATATTCACCACTGTTCTAGATGATGCATGTAGTTATCCATTTAATATGCTTTTATGATTACACCAAGGGGCATGGTGGCTCAGTGGGCTGGAGGACTGAAAATTGTCGGCTACAAAGTCAGCAGCTCAGCAGTTTGAATCCTGGGTGCCACACAGAGGAGTGAGCTCCTGCTGGTAACCCCAGCTCCTGCCAACCTAGCAGCTTAAAAGCATGTTCATGCAAGTAGATAAATAGGTACCACCATAAAAAGCAGGAAGGGAAAACAGTGTTTCCTTGCAGGCATGCCGGCCATATGGATGTACACAACTCTGGCTCTTCGGCTTGAATACAAAGATGAGCACAGCCCCTAGAGTCGGACACAACTAGTACACATGTGGGGGGGGACCTTTACCTTTACCTTTATGATTACACCTGTTTCACCTTTTGAGAGAACACTTCTTCTAGAAACATATTTCTCTGTACACATGTAATGAGAAATATGAAGATATTCACTGAAATATGAGGATATCTGTCTTGTTGTTGTTGTTCAGTCCTTCAGTTGTGTCCGACTCTTCATGACCCCATGGACCAGAGCTCGCCAGGCCTTCCTATCCTCCACTGCCTCCCGGAGTTTTGTCAAATCCATATTGGTTGCATCGATGACACTGTCCAACCATCTCATTCTCTGCCATCCCCTTTTCCTTTTGCCTCCATCTTTCCCAACATCAGGGACTTTTCCAAGGAGTCCTCTCTCCTCATGAGGTGGCCAAAGTACTGGAGCCTCAGCTTCAAAACCTGTCCTTCCAGTGAACATTCGGGGTTGATTTCTTTCAGGATGGATAGGTTTGATCTCTTTGCAGTGCAGGGGACTCTCAAGACTCTCCTCCAGCACCACAGCTCAAAAGTATCAATTCTGCGGCGATCAGAATTGATGCTTTTGAGCTGTCTTACTTCATAGCAAATTGTAAGGGTTTAATGTTACCACATACCCATTTAATCTAGTTCATTTAATAGTTTCACTCTAGTTGGGATTAAAAATTGGATTTAACCTTATGCTGTATTTTGGAAGTGATTGATGTTGGCCCAAGACATTTTGCTGCCTGTGCAGTGGTTTTCTTAGCTGGACTGGCATTTCAATCTTATGTCAACATTGGTGAGGGTTGACATAGTTCTGCCTAAATTTCCACCCATTATCCTCTGCAGAGAGCTAAAGTTTACCTGTCAACAGGTTTTCTGCTTTCAGAAGGAGGTACTGGATGCCTTCTTGAGCGTACATAAATGCCATAATCCCATAACAGATCTGTGCAGTGGGGAAAAGAGCAGATGAAATGCAGGTGTTTGAAGGAAGAGGAGGATTTGTTTAGTTTCTATTCTTAGTCCATGTTACTGCTATGTGGTTTCCTTCTTTATCTTTGCTTTGCTTTTTTGAAGGTTGGCCCACTCCATGTTTCTGAAAGCAAAGCACCCTTGAGATGTTTCTCCTCTAAAAATTTGAGCAAAATAAAGGATAAGGGAATATCTGCACTCCCACCTGAACTCCTTAGCATTACCAGGCACCTGCTTTAAAACTTGGCAAAATCTTGATTTGAATGATGTTATCTCAAACCCAGGCTGATTCATAACTCTATCCTTCCACAACTGCCAGGCTTCTACACATGCATTTTTTTTCATAAATGATGTCTCATGCAAATGAGCTTTTCAGAGCGCTGATGTGACAGCAAATGTTTTGCATAGAAACATAAACAATCCTTATCACGAAAACTGTGGGGGCTAAGTCTTCCATGACAAGTGACAAATTAACAGTCCCAGTGAATAACATTCTCTGTTTGCTGAATGATTGGCTTCCTACAATGGGCCTTTTCACATGACCCCTAAGATCCGCTGGCCACTTAAATTCGGACCAGGGATCTTGGGGGTTCCTTGCTCTTCCTGCGTTCCCACCCCTCCGCACTTCCTTGCTCCTGTCTGCGTGAGGGGAGGGAGGAAGAAAGAGAGGGTAAAAATGCAGGCTCACCTCCAAAGCCGCCCGGAGCCCCGTCGTCCATCCTATTCCTTCTCTTCTGTTTGTTTGTTTTTTTTGCCTCCCGCCCCTTCTCTTAAAGGGGCAGGAGGCAAAAAAAAAGAAGCGAGGAGAGCCCCACACTCACCAGATTAAATCTGGACCTGGGGATTTTCACCCTCCTAGAGCAGGTACAAGAAAAGTGTGCTGGGACGCGCTTAGGTGGGCATGGTTGCACTTAATTTCCTGCAAACTCCAGATCTGGTGGGGAAACAATTGTAAGCTCCGGAGCTGGCAGCCATTTGCTGCGGAGTTTAGGGGTCGTGTACAAATACCCAGTGCCACCAGTATGCCTGGCTAAATGTCAAATACTGGTATAAACAACAGCAGTGATAGGTTTTTCTCACTTGGGACATTGGGCCTTGGTCTGCTTCACCAGTGAGTGGTGCAGTGGAGATGAAGTTCACTGGATTCTTTGATTAGCAGTAATAATCCTCTGCCATCCTCACTGCTTTGGAATTAGTGAGCTACAAGTAACCTAGTTACTTCCGATGAAGTTATCATTTATTATCAAGGATCAATGCAATGAGCAAGAACCACATACTTTACTAGTATAGCAAATAGCTTTTCTAATTACTTTTATGGATTATTTTTAAGAGCATTTTAAGCGAATTTAGAAACATTTTGAGAAGAATTTCTCAAGTTTTATGACATTATTGTACCAATCCTAGCTCCCCTGTTGGATATAACAAACAAGTAGTAAATCACATAACAAATATTACAAAAAGTTATTTTTCAACACTCTTAAAGAACAAATGGGCCATCTTAGGTGGCCCGGTTACACTCCTTATCTAGATGAGAAATCCTTGAAGACTTGGATCCATGCATTCGTAATCTCAAAAAATTGACTTCCACAGGGTTCTATACATGGGACTGTCCTTGTAGGCACTACAAACTCTCCAGCAGGTTCAGAGTGTAACAACCAGGTTAATTTCAGGAAGTTAAGAACACCAGTGTTTTCCATGTTAGTTTCCATCACTCATGATGGAATTTGTTTTCTTCTTTTCACGCGCTCATTGTAGCTTTAATGTTACATTTTAATGTTGTAAGATGCCTTTTCTAATAACCTGTTCTTATCTTGAATGAATACTGTATGTCAATGTTCTGGTCTGTATATTGTCCCTCATTATTGTAAACTACCTTGGGTCCTTTTCCAAGGAGAAAGATGGGATAAAAATATTCAAAATAAATAAATAAAAATAAAAAACTTTGTTTGTTTGCACTGGCTTCCTGTTAGATTCCATGCCAAATTCAAGATGTTGGTCATAACTTATAAATCCCTAATGGTTTGGATGTCATTGCTTGTTGTAGTGTCTCTATTCAAGAATATCTATCCAGTTTAATCCAGTCTTCCCAGGTCTCACTATTTAGTGTGCCTATCATAATAGAAATAGATGAGAACACCAGGAAATGGGTGTTTTCAGTAGCAGCATCCTTTTTGTGGAATAAGCATCTTTTGGAAGTGAGATAGGCCTCCTCCCTACAAACCTTTAGAAGACTAGTTAAGACCAAATTGCTTAGGAGGGCATTCAGCAAATATCCTGCCGTAGTCTGACCTAGGAGTCTCAAGGTACAGTGGCTAAATAGTGGCTAAACTGCAGCCAAACTCTGCTCATAATCAGCTCAAGGTTGACTCAGCCCTCCATTCTTCTGAGATTGATAAATTGAGCACCCATCTCACTGGAGAGGTGATATGTACCCTACATAATGACATTGTAAACCACCCAGAGAGTGATCCAGTATCTACATTTCACATAATGGAAAGTTGTCACCAGGAATAACATACTTAGGAAACTAACCGGGTCAGACTGAGGGACACATCTAGAAGCAACAGCAGCTTTGTCCATGTGCTACCCCACAGCGGTGCCGTGTGGTACAAATCAGCACATGACAAACAAATGTATGTAACTCTTAATCCAGGATTATTACTAGCTGCCTGAGAACCTATCTCCATTGAAAAACCCTATTATTTAACTAGCATTATCCTCCCAGAACTATGTTGAGAGGTGGTAGAAAATGAACAAAATAAAGTAATACTGCACCAAATCAATCTACTTCATGGACTCCAGCCCTCTATAATAACTAAAATTGAGGAAAAGTTTTCTGCAGACATCTCAAATGCTAAATATGAATCCAGAAGAAGCTAGGCTAAACTTATGGAGAGAAAAAATAATGCAGCTTTCCAAATGGATAAATGCTAAAGAGGGTCTCCCATCAGGGCCAGGCTCTAGCTAAACCAACTGGAAGTTACTTAATAGACTTCAAAGCAAAGTAGGATGATCAATGAATACTCAAGTAAAATTAGGCCACTTGGATGCAAAACAACATTTCTGTGACCGAGGAGAAATTCAATCAATGCAGCACAATTCATCATTTTAAATTGTACAGAGGTCTGATACAAATGAAAAAGACTGACTGTCTTCCATTTTTCTGACAAACATGAATCAGTTCATGAATTCATGTTTTACAGTACTTTAAAACTCTATATGACATTCTCTATGGACCTGGAGGCAGCTGCCTAGATGCCCTAAGCACATTCCAATCTCACCTCATTTTGGAAGCTAAGCAGGGTCAGCCCTGGTTAGTACTTAGATGGGGGACCATCAGGGAATACCAGGGGCTGTAGGCGCCTGGAGTAGGAACTGGCAAACCACTACAATATTCCTGCCAAGAAAACTCCATGGACATGGAGTCACGAAGAGTCGGTCACGACTATAATGACACAACACACACACACACACATGGACCTGGAGACATTAAATTGTTGAGAATCTCACTCTGACTCTCTTTTACGAGTTCTGCAGATTTGGTAAAGTTTGGGCTTCAGAAGTCCATATTATTCACCCACAAAGATGCCCCCTCCCAAGGACAGTGTCCCCTGGCACCTAGGGTCACCAAAATCGCAGAGTTCCTTCCCCTAGGACTCATCTACAATCCTGGAGAGTTTGGTGGAGATTGGCTTTCAGACATCCAAATTAGATGCCCACAAAGTGATTCCCCCCAGGAATATGCTCTTTAGAAGGTAATTTGAGGAAACTTAATATTCACCAGACATGGAAAGGCTGTAAAAGAGAGTTATATGAAGCTTCTCTGCATTTGGTGTCTCTAGGTGCCAGGAGAGGACTTTCCCTGGAAGGGGGGGTTACTTCTTTGTGGATGTATAACTAGGACATCCAAAATCCAATGCTCATCAAACTGGGAGGGATTGTAGAGGAGAGTCGGGGAAGCTTTCCAGCAATTTTGGTGTCTCTTTCTGCCTTGGGGGCCATTTTAGAGCCCATTGAATTAGCAAATCCAAAATCCCTAAAATTTCATTGATTCGTATTCATCATGGGTATCTATCTATTCATACAAATATGAATTGACAAATTAGTAATTCTGAATGAATTTTGAAAATCATATTTAAATGTGTGCCCATCTACTGAGAATCTTGAAGCTATAGCAGGGACAAAATTAATTCTTTGTTTCTCTTTCTTTCTGAATGAAACAGTGATAAGAGAGTGATATCACTCACAATTCCTCATAGGAGTATAGTGGATTTCCATCCACAATCTGCACTAAGAACTCCTAGCTAGTTAAATCTGTCCAACAGTGAGGAAAGTTTCTTCATTATGTAATTATATATTTGTAAAATATGTTTTATTAACATTTTGTGACAAGAAGGTGGATGCTCTTTAAGTTTTGAAATTACAGTACGACCCCCATATCCATGGGGGTTTGGTTCTGGGACACACACACACGTGGATAATGAAATCCACGGATAAGAGCAAATGTTCTTATCTGAGGATAATGGTGGTGGCAGGGGTGCTGGGGTGCTGGTGCGAAAGCTTTTGCCCCTGACTCCTCCCAAACTCTTGGTAGTGCGGCTGCTGTGGCGAGGAAGGCTTGGCATCGGTAAACTTTCTTTTGTTTTCTTCCCTCCGCTTTGCTGCTGGCCAGCCGCCCTCTTCACTACTGGGGTCGGGGGGGCAGCCTGCGGGGGTGATGGTGGGGACGAGGGCTTGGCATTGGTAAGCTTTCTTTTGTTTTTTTCCTTCCTTGCCAGCGGCAGGGGTCTTCACCACCAGCTTTGTGGCTACTGGTTGTCACAGCAGCCTGCTTTGTGACTATTGAATTATTTTAAAAATATTTTCCCCTCTCAATCCATGGATAAGCGAATCAGCGGTTAATGATTCAGCAGATAAGGGGGTCATACTGTCAACTATTGTGTTTATTTTTTTATTTTTAAATTCTAACTAGAACGTTTGAGTTAGCATTATGATTAGAGATTCTCTAAATATTTTTTTGAAAAGAAGATAAATGTTGATGTGGAGCTATGAAAGCCACTGTAGTATGATGGTTAGCATGTAAGGCTAATGCAATACTTATGGGATACTTCTCAGAGCCATCTAGGTATAAAGTAGAAGTTTCTAACCATCTCTTTTTTCTGAGGCTGTCCTGGGACCATCATGCTTGCCCAGGATGATACAGACTTAGCTGTTCTCCTGGGAGGTATAGGGAGGATTAAACCTCCAGCCTCTGGCTCCACGGCCAAATACCTAACTCATCCAGCAAAGTGTCGGACTAGGACTCTAGAAACTTGGGTTCAAATTGTCATTCAGTCGTGAAGATTTGTGATGATCTTGGGCCTGATATATTCTCCCAAACTTGCCCTTCCTCTCAGGGCTCTTGCAAGGCTATACTGAGAAGGAGGTGTGCCAATGCCTGACGCCTTCAAATGACTAAAGGAAGAGTGAATGTGTGTTTTGTGTCGTTACAGTCATGACCGACTCTTCGTAATTCCATGTCTATGGAGTTTTCTTGGCAGGAGTACTGGAGTGGCTTGCCAGTTCCTACTCCAGGCGCCTACAGCGCCTGGTATTCCCTGGTGGTCGCCCATCCAAGTGCTAACTAGGCCCGACCCTGCTTAGCTTCCGAAATCAAGCAAGATCGGATGTGCTTAGGGCATCTAGGCAGCTAAAAAAAAGGAAGAGCGAATACGCATATATAAAATAAATAAACAAGATACACATCCCTGTTGAGGACTGACACAGACTGCAATGATGGTCTTCTGTTCGGCACAGCTTGGGGAGAAAGATTCATCCGGTGCGGCAATACCCCTGTAACTTTTTATAGCTCTTGGACATTTCTGAATTAATGAAAAACAGATGGGTTTAAAAGGCACTGTGTGTACCACAAGAGGGGTTACTCCAGGGGTGCCCAAACTTTTTGTAAGGAGGGCCAGATTTGGTGGCTGAGAATGTGTCAGGGGCCAGTTGCTCCCCGACCCTGCCATCCCACTGCAAGTGTCAGTGTTAGTGGACATGGGGCGAAGGAGGGGGAGGGAGGGGTGGGGCAGCCAGCCGTGGGCCAATCAGAATGGCCTGAAGAGCCGGATTTGGCCCCCCCCGGGCCGGACTTTGGGCAGGCCTGGGTTACTCCATTCAGAGTGTATTTCCAATTCAACTGATTTTCTGTAAATCCAGCCACCCACACACTCTCTCTTCCTCTCTTTGCAGGAATTGTGTCTCTAGTCCAAATATAGGCAAAGACTGAAGTGTCAGGACGATCTCTAGGGTTTCCCCGAAGGCACCACAAATAACAGCTCAGCATGTTAATTCTGCAGAATACTGATAAGCATCAAAGTGCAGTGGATGTTACCGGCATAAGAGTCTATTCCTGAAGCTTCATTAGAGACACCAAACCACACAGTGAAACCGCTGATACCCCAAGGCAGTTCCCACCTTCGTCCCTTCAGCCCTCTCTCTGGCAGAAGGCCAACAGGCATCTGCGGCTGTGACTGACATCTCTTGTTGAGTGTGAACTTTATGAACGTACTGCTTCCATGCAATATTGGTGGGTTGGATCATCAAGGCCCCCAAGGTATGAATGTTCCTAACTACATGCTGAAATGACAGCTACTGACTGGTCTATTAGAGCACATGGAGCACTGCTCCCCACCTGGTGGTTAGAAAAGGTGGCAGAGTTTCGCTTGGCCCTCCAACAATGCATGATGTTTTATATTATGGAAGCCTCTTAAGCAAAAAAAAAAAGGGGGGGCTATTATTTCTATTATTCAATTGAATTAAATGTCAAGTGTTCCACAAATATGTAGTGTCAATGGAAAGAAGTACATAGTCCCAGAGTGCCATCAGAAGGACTGTTGAACATTTATAAGTGCTTTTATGTATTTGATGTGCCTTCAAGTTACATCTGGCTTAAAGTGACCTGATAAGTTTTCCAAAGTAAGTGGGCAATCTAAGGAGTGGCTTTATCAGTATCACTTTGTCCACCACCTCTCTGATTTTCCATGCCCAAGCAAGAACTCACACCCAGGTCTCCTGAACTGTAATCTGTCCCTCTGTGTGCTATACCACAGTGGATACTGACAATACCATCTGGGAAGTCAACTGGAACCGACATGGTGACACATTAATTAATTAATAGGTAGGTAGCCAAAGAAGCAATTGCTATAATTTAAATAAAAATGTTAATGCCTCTCCCTGTAATGGGAGGGAACTGTGTGGCTTGCCCTGGGCTACACAGATGGTCGGCGTATGTCCCCATCAGGCACACACTGGCAGCAATCTGACCAGTCCTGGGAGGATCAGCAGGGATTCAGAATCCTGAGACCGGGCTTTCTAGCCCATGGACCTTTGCCAGCAGTGACTCACCAAATGACACTGAGAGAAAAGGCTGGACCTGAGGATGCCTTTCTTGGTATTTAGAGCTGTGCTAAGTGAGTTGAAGCATCGGGGGTTCAGACATTTCGTTTCCTACTATCGTAAAAGTTCCTTGGTAGCAACTCAGCCTCTTTGGTTCTAGGCAAGCTACACAATTCCACAACACTGCCATGAAAAAGAATAGCATTCTACTTCTGAATGCTCGATACAGGTATCTGGAAAAATAATATTCTGGAAAGTGTCCGCACAAGTCAGAATGGACTTCCAAGGGCCCTATCACACGGGCGAAAGAGGCAGTTAATGATAAAAGCCATGTTTCTTTCTGAAGTCATCATGTGACTGAAAATGCGGTTCCTGTGTTCTCACGGACATGCTTAAGTAACCACATTTTATATGTCCCTAGGTCATTAACCTGCATCTAGAAGCTCAGAGGGGGACTTCCGGGGGTGTGGAGCTTAAAAGCTCCAGTGCTATGGGAGCTCAAGCTGTGGTGGGGAGGCAACGGAATAAAGATTGGGGCCGCAATGTCAACATGAGGTGGGAGAGCAAGGCTGCCGCCATTGGGAAACAAGGTGGGTGGGCAGGTGGGTGAGAATGTGTGTGTGTGTGTGTGCGCATGCACACACATGCATACAACGATGTGTGTGTGTGTGTGTGTGTGAGTGAGAGAGAGAGAATAAAGATATGCCAGTGGTTGCAGGAGGCAGTGCCAGTTGCCCTGCCCTTCAATTCCACGCCAGCTTTCAACCTGGTACCACCACCGCCAAGCCCTCCTCAGCCTCACCTGAGGCAGCCACCAATGAGGGGCTTCCTCCTTGACGGCCCTTGAGGGAAAGCTTGCCAATGTCTGGTTTCATCGCTCCAGGCTGCCTGACAGTCGTTCGCTCACCAGCCTCAGGATTCCCTTTCACTCCTTTGCAGAGAAGTGAGTTCCCTCTTCTTTTGTAATGACTGGATTCCTCCCCCCCAATGCACACATCCCTCTCTCTCCCCTAGCACCGCGACGGAGTCCCTGACTGGCAAGGATTTCGCCAGGGTGCCTTCGGAAAGGGAGGCCTGCCACAGGGGCCACCCCATGCCCTTGCTGGGAGCCCCTGGCTGCCGCCGGTTGGCTTCAGAAGAGGTGACGTGTCCTTTTCATCCTTGTTCCGCAAGTGAACCTCCTCCCCCTCCTCCTCGCCCCAACTTGGCTAGCTGTCTCCCGAGCAAAATATCAGAGAGACAGCAGTTGGGGGAAATAGCAAGATAGAATGTTACCAACCTGCATAACCGGTAAACCAAGAACAAAAGGGGGGAAATGGGTTTTCTGCCCCCCCCCTGTTTGTTTCTTGTAAAAACACACATTTCAAACTGGACCTGAGGATGCCTTTCTTGGTATTTAGAGCTGTGTTAAGTGAGTTGGAGCATACCCACCCTCTGCCTTGGTTCTTGAAAAACCCACTGAAATCAAGTGGGGGTCGTAATTTTTGGAGCCAGTTTATCAGAAAATTAGATCTGGATTTTAAAGACCGTGGGATACAGCCCCAAGTAGGCAATTATTATTACTACGATGTGACTATCTCATAGAAACCAGCAGATGGCCCAGAGGAGCCCATGTTTTACCTATTTCCAAATGCTGCTGCATAGCACTTTGGGATCAGGTCAATCTGTGCCCTGGGTCAGCCTTTCAAAGTAATGGGTTTTCCTTGTAGAAAATCTCAGCCAAGTGTGACGTCAATGAGGAACAAAGTCTCATTTTTGAAAACTGATATCAATTGGGATGGGGAAAATCTCAAGACAGAAAAGTGAAGGAGAAGGGGGAAACTGAAACTATAAAATGATGTTTCACCCAAATTAAAATTAATAGAATTGGCTCTTGATTAACCAGCCTATTTAAATAATTAGTAAATAGTCCCCCTCTCAATAAAATACTCAATGTGCAGTTTTGCAGACTTGCTTTTTACATTATTTCAATATGTGCTGTCAAATCAGAACCAACTTATAGTGACCATAATAGGGCTTTCAAGTTAACTGAAGTACAGTATTTAAAGAAAAGAATGTTGCTTAAAGCACTCTCTGGGAGGTTTAGAATTTAATTATAACTACTTAGGCTACACACTTCCTCTACCACCACCCAGCAAGCCAAGTACTCAGTTAACTGACGCTGAAAGGATGGAAGGTTGAATCAGCATCAAGCTAGCGACCTGAGCTTTTTGGTATCAAACTCAGGTTGTGAGCAGAGTCTTAACTGCAGTACAACAATTTAACCACTGTGCCACTTGAGAAGTAGTTTTATCAGTGTCACCACCCTGCCCCATCCCCATTAGTTTCTATGGCCCTCCAAACAAGGATTCAGACCCAGGTACTGAGTCCTAGATCCTCACACTAGCCCCTATATCACACTGGGTGTCCCATTGCAACTATCTCTTGGTATGTGCTGCCAAGTCAGAACTGATTTATAGTGACCCTAGTGGGGTTTTCAAGGTGTTTAAGGAGTGTCTTTACCAGCTCCATCCTCCAGTGAACTTCCTTGGTAGAAACGGGGAATCATAGTCCAAGTTCATTACTCTGTTCACGACACTACGCTGGGTACCGCTTCCATCATAATTCTGTTTTATTGCAGGTTCCTATCTTTTAACCATTTTTCATTCTAACCAAGGTCAACACGTTCACAGTTCATTCCATGGGCGCCATCTAGAAGATCCTCCAAAATGGCTGCTTGGGAACTAGATTCTGTTTGTTTGTTTGTTCCTGAGGTCTAAAGGAATGTCCTCATGAGGCTGCCAGTGAAGCAGTGTCCATTTCAGCTACCAAGATGCAGCTCCCTCTTTTAAATCTTCTTATTTGACAGAATGACGTGCTCCTGTTATTCCTTTTATGTGGAGTCACTTTCAGAGAATCATTTGTGTGTAATTCAAGGTTGGTTGAAGAAGGCAAATGCTATGTTCAAAGATTACAAACATTACTTCCTTATAGTATTGTTCCAGAACTGCCAGCCAGCATTACTGACTATCGTAGTCCCCAAAAGCATCTTCCTTGAACTTTGCTTACGTTTGATTCATTTAGGAAGGTCATCTGTAGCCAAGGCGGGCAACTTAGGGGAGTCCAGGCAGTTTTGAACTACCATCCACTTGACCATTAACAATTGGCCTTTTTGACTGGGGCAGCAGGAAACTAGAGTCGGAAACTTCTAGCAAGACAAAGGCTTCCTATCTCTCATTGGTAGAACAATGCACAGAGGTTTCTATCAGTAATAGGGTTGTTGTTGTTGTTGTTGTTGTTGTTGTTGTATGCAACCAAGTCACTTCTAACTATGGTGATTTGGCTGCACATACATGAACGAGCAATCTCCAAATTGTCCTTTTCCTCAACAGCCTTGCTCAGCTCTTGTAAACTCAAGCCTGTGGCTTCCTTTAGGGAGTCAGTCCTTCTTGTATTTGGGCTTCCTCTTTTCCTACTGCCTTCCACTTTTCCCACCATTATTTTCTTCCCCAGAGAATCGTTCCTTACCATGATGTGCCCAAAGTAGAATGTTTTTTTTAATAATTTTATTGTTATTATAAATAAAAAGGAAACCTTACATAAAAATACACCTCATTACCAATCTTGATCTCAAATCTAAACATAAATTCTGTCTACTATGGGTCAGAGTCTATTAGCGCCTTTTTTCTCATAGAAAACATATAGAGGTCTCCAGCGTTCTCTTGCCTTCTGTAGGTCTTTCTCCTTGAGTATTTCTGACAAAATGTCCATTTCTGCTGTTTCCAAGTATCTGTCCAAAAGCTCATGTTGTTCCGGTAAGTCCTTTGTTTTCCAGTATTTTGCCAACAGAATCCTAGCTATAGTTAACATATGCATTAATAAATGTTTCTTATTATAATCTTTAATTTCTGGCATAATATTTAACAAAAATATTTCTGGCTTGAATGGTATCATACAACACAATATTTTCTGTAACATCTCATGTACTCTTTTCCAATAGTTTTTAATCACTGTGCATGTCCACCACATGTGATAGAAAGTCCCTTCTTTCTCCTTACACTTCCAACATTTATCAGATCTGTTTCCAAACATTTTCACTAATTTTTGTGGTGTTATATACCACCTATAAAACATTTTATATACGTTTTCTTTCAAGCTAGTCGCTCTGATATACCTAATATTAACTTCCCATAGTTGTTTCCAGTTATCTATCTCAATATTATGTCCTATATTCTGAGCCCACTTAATCATGCAATCTTTAACTATCTCATCCTCAGTTTTATGCTCCAATAGGTGTTTATACATTTTCCTAATAAATTTCTCTTCACTCCCCAAAAACAATATATCAAATTCAGTTTTCTGCATATGAAAACCTTCTTTTTTATCTTTACTGAACCTTGATTGCAACTGCGATTTTGCCCACCAGTCTAATATAATATTTTGTTTTTTTAATTCTTCCTCTGTTTTTAATTCAGTCTTACTATTTAATATATCTTGATATCTACCAAATCTCATCTCAGTCATCAAATTTGGGTGTGTGAAGGCTTCTATCGGGGACACCCAACCTGGGATCTTCCTATACATTTGTTTTTTAATATTCTCCCATATTCTCCATAAAGCCTTCCTAATCATATGATTGCTAAAGTTTTTCTGTTCTTTTTCCTTCTCATACCATGCAAACGCATGCCATCCCAGATTCAAATCATGGCCTTCCAATTTCCAAACTCTTGGGTTTTCTAAGAGAATCCATTCTCTTACCCATCCCAGTGCACAAGATTTATAATACAAATCCCAATCAGGAGCTCCCAATCCTCCTCTGCTTACACCATCTTGTAAAGCCTTCTTCCCAATCCTCGCTTTCTTTCCCTGCCAAATAAACTTCAGAACCAATTTATCCATTTCAATAAAAATGCTCTTTTCATTATTACTGGTATCATTTGGAATAGAAACAGCACTTTAGGTAACACATTCATTTTAATGACTGCAATTCTCCCCATTATTGATAAATGCATCCTACTCCATTTTTCTAAGTCTGATCGAATACCCTTCATAGTTTCCAAATAATTATCTTGATATACTGTACTTGCTTTTTTGTTATTTTGATTCCTAAGTATGTTATGGACTTCTCTTCTTTAAAATTAGATCTTTCCAACAATATTCTTCTTTCTTCTATTCCCATATTCTTAGTTAGTATTTTTGTCTTTTCTTCATTTATTTTAAGATCAGCCATCTCTCCAAATTCCAATACTATTTTTTCCATAACTCTACTGAGTTGATTGGGTCTTCCAATATAAAAACTACATCATCTGCGTAAGCCTGTAACTTATATTCCTCTTGCTTTATTTTCAAACCTTGTATCTCCTTTTGGTCTCTTATTTTTTGATTTAATACTTCTAATGTCAATATAAATAACAAAGGTGACAGGGGGCAGCCTTGTCTAGTTCCTTTTTCAATTCTAATCTCTTCTGTAAACTCAGTATTAATTTTTATTTTGGCTCTTTGCTGTGTATATATAGCTGTTATATAATCTCTAAATCTTTGGCCAATTCCTATATATTCTAGGTGCTTTAACATAAAATTCCAATTAACATTATCAAACGCTTTCTCCGCATCTAAGAATATCAAAGCTACTTGTTTTTCTGAATGGGCCTCATAATATTCTAATACATCCAATATTGTCCTCATATTACGTATCTGACGTTTTGGTAAAAAACCTGTTTGATCTTGATGTATTATTTGTACTAGAACCTTTTTTTAATCTGGCTGCCAATATAGAAGCAAAGATTTTATAATCTGAGTTAAGCAATGATATTGGTCTGTAATTTTTTATTTCTTTGGAGTCAGTTTTCTCTTTATGAATTATGGCTATTGTTGCCTGCGTCCATGTTACTGGGATTTCCTTCTTTTCCAATATCTCTTCTAGTAATTTTTTGTATGGTAGAGTTATTGTATCTTCTAATTCCTTATAAAATTCAATTGACAAACCATCCGGACCCGGTGCCTTGCCACTCTTCTGCCGTCTTATTGCATCCACAATCTCATTATAAGCTATAGGTTCCTCCAAGGCTGCTCTTTGATTATCTGTTATTTTTAATTTACTGTTTCCTCTCAGATACTCTTCCTTTTTTTTCTTTTGAAATCTCTTTTCTTAGATATAAGTTTTGATAATACTGTTTAACAATATTTTTCATCTCTCTCTCATCATATCTTTCATTCCCCTCTTTATCCCTTAACACTTGTATACATGTCCTCTCTTTTTCTTTTCTCAGTCTATAAGCTAACCACCTCCCTGGCTTGTTTGCATTTTCGAAAAAGTTTACCCTAGCAAACTTCATATTTTTTGCCATTTCTTCTGTCCAGAGGGTATTTAAACGATGTTGTTTCATTTTAAGCCTTGCTCTTATCTCCTCTTTGGGGTTTTTTTGTTTAAGTTCTTTCTCAAGTTCTTGTATTGCCTTTTCTAATTCTTTTTCTTCTTTTTGCTTTTCTCTCTTCTTTTTTGCTGCCATCTTTAATAAGATTCCCCTTGCAACTGCCTTGGCAACATCCCATACAGTACACATTGGCATGTCAGGAGATATGTTTTCCTTGAAATAAAAACTCATTTCTTCTTTAAGTTGTATAACTAATTTTTTATCTTTAAGTAGAGAGCTATTGAGTTTCCATTGGGGGTTTTTCCTCCGAAGTCCTATCTTGGTTAAAATGGGATTGTGATCAGCAAATGTGTTCGGTAAAATTTCTATTTCTTTAAGTTCCTTCATAATACTAGTTGATATCCAACACATATCTATCCTTGACCATGATCTGTGTCTGTGTGAATAAAAAGTGAAGTCTCTGCCGGTGGGGTTTCTAGTTCTCCATGCATCTACTAAACCTAATTATTCTGCTATTTGTAGAAAACTTTGAGGGATTAACTGTCTCCTACCTTCTCTTCCCTTCTCCTTTTCTGATTTTGTATCTATTTTTTTCCACCACTGCATTGAAATCTCCAACTATAATATGTTCATCCTGATTGGCTTTGACCAGTTCTTGTTCTAGAAGCTTATAAAAAGGATCTTGTTTTTCATTAGGTGCATATATATTTACAATTAAAGATTTTTTGCCTTCTCTCTGTATCTCTATCATTAAAATTCTAGCATTACCAGAGGCAAAGACTAATTTTGGGTTCCATTCTTTTTTAACATAAATCGCCAACCCCCCCCCTTTTTTTTTCTTTTTGGTCAGATGTTGTAAAAACTTCCCCAAGTTTTGGATATTTTAGAAGGTGTTCATCCTTTTTCCTGATGTGTGTTTCCTGCAAACATATGATGTCAGCCTTTAATCTCTTTAATTGATAAAATGTCCTCTTCCGTTTCTGGGCTGAGTTAAGACCATTAATATTTAATGAGATTACTTGGATCTGTCTATTCATCCTGACTATTTTTTTTACTATCCTTTAACCTTTCCTCTCTTCTTTTAAATTCCTTCCTTGTTCCAGGTCTTTCCTCCTCGCCCAGTTGGTTTGATTGATCTTTCCCATTTCTTTTGGTCCTTCTTTTTCCTTTCATTTCTGCCTCTTCTCTTAGTTCAGTCTCTGACTCTCCCTCTGTCTGTGACTCTTCCATAATCCCCTGTCTACTCAAAAATTCTTGTGCCTTAGATGTTAATCAACTCCGAATTGAATGAGAAAAGTAATAGAGGAGAGAAGTTGGTGTTTGCTGGCAAGTGGTTATGTACTGAGAAAGAAGAAAGGGAGAGATTGAACTTATACCTTTATACTTAACAAAATTTAATTTAATTTAATTTAATTTCAACTGTTCCAAGGGAGATTTAAACCAACAGAAATTTGGAGCTGTTTGGCTGGGACAATAAGAAGACAGTACTCTTATTTTGTTACTCTCTCCTCCACATACATATACGGACTGAGGATTACTGGAATGGTGTGGAGAATGCTAGTGTCTCATCAAGAACTCAGCCTTGGAAGCCAGCTGTGTGAGGAGCCGGACTCCTAAAATCAGCTTTGAAGACTACAGAGGGGATTATTTTCAGTACTTCACCACAATTTCTTTCTTTCTTTCTTTCTTTCTTTCTTTCTTTCTTTCTTTCTTTCTTTCTTTTTTTTTTTTTGCTCTTTGCTCTTATTTTCCTATTTTTCCACTTCTCCCCCCCTTTCTCTTTACCTTTGTTGTGATTTGAAGTCTTAGGAATAAGTGACTTTTATGAGCGTATATGAACTTATAGACTGAGTAAAGAGAACAAGAGAGATATCTGTTGGAAAAAAGAAACAAACCTTGCATAGTTATTTAGCAACTTAACAAAATAGATTTATAAGGAGTGCCTGGTTGTTAAGCATTTCTTAAAGGAGCTGGTTGACTTTTATTAGTTTGTCATTGCTTTGTTAAGCACTTCCTAAAGCAGCTGGATTTTATTATTTTGTTATAACATATATATCATTGTCATTCTTGGTTGTATCGCTGTTGGTTGAAAATTATAGGGCATAAGGAGCTGTTGCTTATCTTAGCTTTATAAGCAGTATGGCTTCTAAAGCCCCCAGCTCTAAAAAAACCCACACTACAACAGACACCACAGGCAACACCCCAAAGCGCTCCAGATGTTACTACAATGGGAGCATTAAAATTGGCAGAAAAGACTACTTTGGAAAAAATCATGACAGAAAATTTTCAGGAAAATAATCTTCAGTTACTTCAAATGCAAACCTCAATTGACCAGACAAGTGAAATTCTTAAAGAATTGATTAGAGAGGTTAAAAATCTGGGTGCAAACTTTGGGAATTTACATAATCAGGTTGAAAATAACACAAGACAGCTAGAAGATAATAAGGAATCAATGGCAAGATTGGAAACACAGGTAGAAAGTTGCAATATAAAGCAACAAAGATTGGAGGACCGCTTAGTAGCAATGGAGATGGAAAAGGCAGCATATGTTCTGAGAATTCAGAATGTACCAGAGAAACAGGATGAGGACATAAAACAACTAATCACAGAGGCCTTAGCACCAATAATTGAAATGGACACAGACAAGTTCCTATTGGAAATTGATTATGCATTCAGATGAAGTTCAGGATATATTAGAAGGAATAATTTGCCAAGAGAGATACATTTGAAATTTGCAAGGAAATGTTTGAGAGATAAAGTACTTAAGGAAACTCAACAGAAGCAGATATATATTTTAGATACAGAGATTAAGATATTAAAAGACATTCCTTGGCAAATGAGGCAACGGCGAAAACAATATACAACATTGGTGACATTCCTGAAAGAGAGGTCTATTAAATATAAATGGTTGACACCAGAGGGATTATTTTTCCATTTCCAAGGGAACAGACACACAATAAATTCAACACCCAAAGTAGAATGTTTCATCATTTTCCCCTCAAGAGATGGTTCAGGCTTGATTTTATCCATTTATTTATCCTTCTGGCAGTGAAGGGTATCAGCAAAGCTTTCTCCAGCTTCGCATTTCAAAGGAATTAATTATCACACACAGTGATCAGAAATACTCGAGTATGGATGAGCTTGGTTTCCAGTGACACATACTGTACTTGCACAAGGGCACGGAAGAGGGAAGCAGTTTTTCTCTCCTGAAAAACTGGGCCAGAATCAGCCTTTTGCACAACTAGCCCCATAACAGGAGCCCTTTTCCTTGTCTGCATCTATTAGTGGTGTTATCTATTGAGTTAACAGGGAGGAAAAGCTGACTGAGCAAACTCTGGCTCTAGACCACTAGAGAGCAGTAGATACAAGGGAACATGAATTGACAATACTGTAGTTAGACATAAAGTGTTTCCTCCACCCAGCAGGCCCCTTTCTGGAAAAGCCAGCAATGCAGTCATTCACAAGAGAGGAAGGCTACAGATTTCCTGGAATGAGTGCTTTTCCAGACGGGCAGAGCACATCAACATCACTTAAGTGAACTGTAATCAGAAAATATCACAAACGCTTTTATGGTGATGGATAGAAACATGTTCATAAAGATAGAGACTGAGATTCCATATAGATAAAGTGATAGTTTGCATTTTTGGAATCAAATTTTACAGCATTTTTACTGGATGTGATCTTGACAATACCAAAATTTAAAGGATACAGGCTTTTCTGGCTTGGAAATGCAGATGTGGGGCATCATACTCCTTTTGAATTCATGCCTGCCTGTCTGAAAGCAACGTTGAAGAACATGCATTCCTCAAGATATTGCTTGAGTACAACTCCTATCGGCCATAGCCATCCATCATCAGCAATGTTAGGGAATGACTGGACCTTCTAAAATCAGTAGACTAAAAATTGAGGGTTGTCTTATACATGGAGATAAGCTAAGGAGAGTACTATGCAGTTGTGAAACTGCCTGTACCTTATCTCTGCAAGCAGTCATCTTAGAAATTGGGTGGGGGGAATCTTATACATGGAAAAATATGGCATACTTCTGTATTTTTCCATGTGTACAATGCTATTTTTTTCTAAAATCTTGACACTCAAAATTAAGGGGTGGAGGAGAACCCAAACTGATATTGCTGTTTCCCTTCCTTTCCAGCAGCCCTTGTTTACTCTCTGTGTCCTGAAGATTCCTCTATGATTTGCTTTCTGCAGTGATCAGAGCCTTCTTTTCAGCAAGGAAAAGCTTGGAGGTTGAGCAGCCCATTAAGAAGTGCCTTTCCATGCTGAAAATAAGGGGCCGATCCTCACAAGATTAAAGCAGAGAGGAGGGCAATCAAGCGCTCCCAGAAAGGAAACAAAACAGCAGGGGGTGGGAAATATCAGGGGTGGGGTGGAGGAGAACCCAAACTGACCTCCCTGTTTCACTTCCTCTTCAGCAATGCTTGGTTGCCCTCCTCTTTGCTTTACTCTTGCAAGGCTCAGCTTCTCCTTTTAAGCGGGGAAAGGCACTGCTCAATGGGCTGCTCAAACCTGAGGCTTTCCCCTCTGAAAAGAAGGCACCAATCCTCCAAAAAGCAAAGTGGAGTCTTTAGAACATGGAAAGGAATCAGGTGTGTGTGTGTGTGTGTGTGTGTAGGAGAACTCAAGGAGGATTTATTAATTTTATTAATTTGGGGTCTTAAAAGCGGGGGTGTCTAATATATGGCAGCGTCTTATAGATGAGAAAATATGTTAATTTCATCATACAGTATTTGGATATTGAGCCAAGTTTAACTGGAGAGAGAGAAAGAGAGAGAGAGAGAGAGAAGACTTAAACTAAGGGGAAACCAACAGGACATTGAAGTCAGTCAGTCAGGCCTTAATTTGGAGGGCCAGACAAAGAGACCAAGACCAGGAAGATGAGAATCAGAAATTGCCCATAATAGGCCTTTTCATACATTAAAAGTTGATTCTTCTCACAACAACCCTCAGGATTCAGAAAATATTCCCTGGAAAGAACAGGTGGAGCAATATGTGGTTGGGGGGGGGAAGCAAGATCTTTATAAACATCTATGTATCAGCTACTCTTGGAATACCATGTACAATTCTGATAACCACGCATCAGGATACTGTGATGCTTGGGAAGGTGAGGAAAAGGCAAACCAAATTGATGGAGAATGTAGCAGCTCCCCTGTGAGAGTGTCAGGTTTTTTTAAAGCTTAGGTGAGTGAGAGTGTGAACAAGAGCAGATGTGACAGAGGTGTATAACATTGTTCATGGTATGGAAAATGTGCATAGGAAGGTATTTATTTTTGCCTCCCACTCCATTATGCTACAACCTGGTGTCAGCAATGAAGCTGAATAAGAGGAGATTTGGACCAAAGATAAGGGAGTGGTTTTTTTCAAACAGTACATACATAATTTTCTCATAGAAGATGGGACCAACTTAGGCAGTTTTGAAAGATGAATGGTCCACTCAGAGCCAATATGGTCACTAATAGCTACCAGGTGTAATAGATAATAAATACTGCCACCTCCCTCCTGCATATCAAGAGCAGCACATGAGACCAAAAAGCCACCAATGTGCCCTCTTACTGTATGAAGATTTAGTTCTTGTTGAATTCCTGCCTTCTGCACAGCAGTTAATGTGACTGGAGTTGAATCATCGTAACTGTGAAAATTAGGGCCCCTTGACTAAGGCTCATGATGCCAGTGGGGGGCAGGAACTTGCTAGAAGGTGTGGGTGGAATGTTGTCAGCCCCATTTGCTGCCTGAACACACCACATCAGGTAGAGGTTGTTCACACAACGCACGTTTGGAATCCCAGGTATTTTTAGTTGTCTTACCTAAACAAGTGTAGGATTGCCAACTTTTTTCTGTGTACTCATTTATGACATAAAAACATAGCAGGCTTTTATTAGCATTGGGGGATAATGATGGAGAAAGTTTCAGCAAATGAATGTTTTGCTGCTCATTCAGCTGTTTTGAAACAAAAGCAATACTGGAGATGGTGCATCTTTGAAGCAGGCCTTACTATATTAAGTCTGTTAGGCAGCAATTCTAAGCAGAAGATTAAGGGTGTCATGAAAGGATGCCCAACTGTATTATTTATTTTATTATTCCTCTGTATTGCAAGGGATTGTGTGGTGCGTTTTTAGGACATCCTAAACTACAAAATATTTTGGTGGGGTTTTGGTACCATGTGCCTTGACAAGAGCAGGGAGAGTGGTATGCAGTTTGCTGCTCTCCCTCAGGCAGCAAAAGACAGTCACCCTTAGAGAAAGGTGTATGAATGAATGCACAGAACAGAGAAGAATATATATAGTACTGAGGATTATGGTTGGCAACTGGTTGGGAGGAAATGTGAAATGGCCCATATTCTCATGTCTTGAACAGGCACTTGATACAGAAATCAACAGGTAACAGACACATTGTAAATATCTGGCAGTGCTCCCACCACCACAAAAAGCAACAGTGGTCACAAAGGTAGAAATGATTTTGGCTTGTGGGAGCCGTTTGGTACCACCAAAACAGTTTTCAGGGATCTGAAGCAAAGCAGCTGATGGCACCAACACCTGGGGCCATGCTCACTCCCAAAATCCCATCAGCCCCAGGCAGGACCACCCATGCCCTAGTTAGTATGATGGGAGCATCAGCTTATCAGCAAGCGAAGGGCCACCATATTCTCCAGCCTTGCCCCGACCACTTTTCCATCTCCACATGTCATGTTCGGCACACGCTCCACAGGGGAGTGTTCTTTTTGTTTGAGATGAATTCCAGTGTGAAAGAGTATCCCTGGGAAGATAGTTTTTTTTTTGCCAAAAGGACTCCTGGGAGCCAAGTCAATGCAAATGGCAGCATGAAACACCCCCACTTAGTGGTTTGCCAGCTAACCAAATCTGGCACTGTAGCAACTGGCCCAGGTAAGAGAACAGCAATGGGAACACTGGCATTAGCCCAGCGCAGCTGTTCGGAGCCCAGTGGTGCCTAGCCTTGCTCAGGAACATGCCAGGCCCTGCCCTCACAGTAGGATCTGCTAATTGGGAAAGGAGGCGTGCCTTAGTCACCCACATTGTGCTTTAGTAGGCATTAAGAGGCACTTCTTATTGCAATGACATCCATTGTGTAACCTGCAGTGTGTTATTTAAGCACAGACAGTCACAAAAACTGGCTGAGACTTTGTCTATTTTGCCAACAGTAACATAACAGGAGGCTTGGCAGAGATCAAAGCCTATGTGCCAGAATAGCCGTGTTGTTAAATGCAGCTCCGATGTCTTCGATGGGTTTATTCCACATTGTAGACAGAGCTCTGTGACAGAGATGGGACCATGTTTTTCTCCTGGTGTTGCCAGACTGCAGTTCCCAAAACCCTTTGTCATGGCCTATGTGGCTTAAGGCTGGCGGACATTATTGTCCAAGCATATTTGGAGGGCTACATGGACCCAATCTCTGCTTTAGAAGTTCATCAAAAGCCCTGATTTCACAAGTCATCTGATTGCTAAGGCCAGGTTACTGGCTAGTTTAATGGTAGGCTCTCTGGATTCTTCTTTCCAGGAAGAAAAACACAGCCACTTGAAAGGCAGACCAGCTGGTTATGCAGTTTTCGCAGAAAAATTACTGCACCAGATGTCTAAAATGATATGTATCTATCCCTGAAGCAGGTAGAAGGGCAATGAAAAAGGATGCTTAATGGAACGAAACAGTCTGCAAATGTCAGCACACGTTCACTGTTATACACTCTAGAACATGCATGGGTAACTGCTAAAAGAGGACACTACCATGTCTCTGATGGTGGGCTCCTGTTCAGCAACACTCATCATAAAAGGGTTTAGAGAGATATCCTTCTGCACACAGGTTTTAATTCACTGATAAGTAATGATGAATCCCATATGGGTAGAACTATGAAAAAGGCAGATGAAAACTTGAAGTCGTACTAGATGGGACAACCAAGAGACAGACACAGAATTATAGCAGGGGAAACAGAGGCATTCTTCTTCACATTCAATTTAAATATTATCTCAGTCTCCCCCACAATGGAATTCTCCAGATACTGGAATAAAATTACCACCACCACCACCACCACCCAACCACTGGCTAAGAATGAGGGAACATACTGTTCAGTACATCTGAAAGCCACTGTGGTGCAGTAGAACACAGCATCAGACTAAGACTAAGTAGGTCTCTACTAAAATCCCTGCTCAATCTTGGAAACACACAAAGTCTGGTGGTAGAAGTGGTAAAACCTCTTGTTGATCATCTCCCATATCTTCAAAACCCTGTTAGGCTTGCCATTACTATGAGCAGTCAACTCTCTGAAGCAGAGACAAAACCAGAGTGTTTTTCTTCTTCACTACAACTCCCAGGATCCCGTACTCCCCTACGATCAATGGATACCCAATCCTTGTGCTGTATGTAATCAAGGAACCCCAAATGCAGAACACAGCATAAGACATGGAAAGATAAGTAAAAGTTAACATTTACTGAGAGATACAGGACTAAGTATTATGAAGGACATACATGGGAGGACATGGCAGGGGAGCCTGATGTGAAAGGCACAGGGCCATTTCCCAGCATGCCAAGGGAAAAGGGCCAGCCACTACCAAAACAAGTAGTAACACAATGGAGATAACTGTGGCATATGCACTGGTAACAAAAGAGACCATAATAACATACATTTCTATAAGATCACATCTAGTGATTATATAAATTCATATAGAGATTGTTGTATAAAAAACTTTATAAAAATATAAAAAGTGTAAAAATGTGCATTTCTTTCTTTCTTTCTTTCTTTAAAAAAGTATGGCCTGGACAGCTGGTCTGTAAACATTACACTGAGGAGATGCTTGTGGCGGCGCCTGCGCCACAGTGCCACAGGCAGGCCCAGCGGTGAGGCAGGTCTTGTGTCAAGTGTTTGCCATTCTTGTTTTCTGGTTTAGTTCTGGAGGAGAGTCAGGAAGAGTGCGTCCACACACAGAGAGGCCGGGGCCGAACAGGAAGAAAATGGGGCGAGTGCCCACATGCCGCTTTGCTGGCTGCCATCTTCCCTTTACCCTGTTTTCTCTCGTGTTCAGCTTTTTCTGTCCCTGCTGACCCACCAACCACTCGCTACAGGAAGACAGATGGTGTGAAGTCACAACAAAACCTCTCAAGAATCTGGACAAGATTCCAGATTTGGGGGCAGGGTATGTGGCCATCGGGTTGCTTGAAGTGTCTCCGTGAGTGAAGTTTGCCAGGACGAGGCACCGGAAAGGCCTCCCTCTGTCAGCTGTGGAGTTTCCGTTATCGTTTCCCTCCATTTTATGGAACATGCAGACGATCCGCAAGGAAGTTCACTGTGTTCTGTCAGCACTGAACCTCAGTGCACAGTACTTCATAACACTTATTGCAGATGAGAGACTCTCAGAGATCCTGCTTTTGTACCTGTTTAGTCTCTGCCAGCCGCTACACCCCCTGCCCCTTTCACTTCTTCTCTAATTGTTCAAGCAGTGGGTTGGCTTCATTCTCGGGGGTTTTGACACTGTCTGTCCGCACAATGCAGGTGGGGCGGTGGCGGTTCAGCATCAGGATCAGCTGCTGCCTCTCCTGCTTCAGTTCCTCAATCTGGGCCTTCAGCTCAGCGTTCATCAGCTCCAGACGCTCAGATTCCTTAAATCAGAACCAGAGAAAGAAAGAAACTTTAGACCACCACATAAGTGGCCGGGGTGGTGGGAAATGAAATAGAAGCAAACCATTCACCATGTACTTTTAAAGCTCCCTTAGGACTCTATCACATGTCCTTTAAAATCCTGATCTAACTTACAGATAAACCATTTCCAAAAATCTTGTCCCCACAGTGATTGGGCTTTAAAAAAAAAAACAGTAATGCCCCCTTTAGCGGGTTCTAGCGAGATTTCTAAGACCTACTGGAGATGTTGAGTATTTTTTGCTCCGCTTAAAAATGCACATTTTTCCAGAGCCAAAAGTTCATGGAGGAGCATATTATCTGGGTTTTCAGCTTTTTTATTTTTATTTTTTATTTTTCCCTAGTGCTGACCAGCTGGCCCTGGGGCTGGTCAGCTCTTTTTAAAAATTTTAAATATTTAATTTCCCCCCAGCACTCACCAGCTGGCATGGTCAAAGGGCTGTCAGCGCTTTTTAAAATTTCCTCTAGAGAACAAGGTATGTGGGAATTCCAAATCCACATCTTCAATCACGTAACCAGGTAAGGACAAAAGCCAGAGTTTCACATTCACTACATCTTCCCCATCGTGAGATAGCGCCCTTAATGAATGGGAACTCCTGAATTGTTCAAGGACAGAAATAACGCAGTGAAGGAAGATTTCTCTGGACCTTTTCCACCCATCTTAATTAAAATTATTAACCCCTTATTCTGGAGAGAATGGAAACATAATTACAGTGCAGTAATACCTTGGTTTACGAGGACAATTCATTCCGGAAACATGCTTGTAAACCAAGGCACTTGTATATCAAAGCAGATTTCCCCATAAGAAATCATGGAAACTCAGAGGATTTGTCCTGGGGCCTGATTAACCACATACTATACACACAAAATGCCAAAAGCCAAAAAAAGTTGCCTAGAAGCCCATGTCCACACCATGGTTTAGGTTCCTGGCTACGGAATCTGCTCTGGTTGGGTTTAACAACTAGATTTTACTCTGTGCTTTTAACATGACAATAATAAAATGCAATTTGTAGCCCTATACACAATTGGCTGGCTACCCCATGATTAGAAATAGTTTGAAAAATTAGAAAGAATGTTGAAAACAAATTAAATTAAAATAGAAATAAAAATAAAAATAAAAACAAAACAAAATCCTAACCTGCACTCAACTTTGAAAACCTTCATGGGTGTTACAAGGAAGATTTTAGTTCTCTCCTCCCTCTGCTTTGGAGGCTTGTCTGAGACAGAATGTGCCAGACAATCATCCACAATCCTAGGGTGGGGGGAGAGAAAGAGAGACATAGAGTGCCACCATTGGCTCACTTGTGATCATCTGACCTGCTCCACTGCTCGTATCGCAAGACATTGCTCATTGATCAAGGCAAAATTGATCAGAAATGTTTGCTCATTTTGCAAAACAGTCGTAAACCAAGGTATTACCATACTTCTTTAGGCTACTGTACCCAGAATACTCCAGTGAAGATAGCCACAAGGTTTTCTGGTAGCTGTAGCCCAAAAAGGTTACTCCTCCTCCCACACTGCTTTGTTTTGGGTTTTTTTGTCTGAGAAAAGCTCACCCGTTGCAGGAATTCTGTTCTCTCTTTCTTCTTGTTCCTACATCGTGCAGCTGCTACTTTGTTCTTCTCTCTCCGCCTTTTCCTCCTTTCCTCTTCTTCATCTAGCTAAGGAGAAAAGTCCCAAGCATACCATTACAACTGGACAAAGAAGGAAATAAACAACTGTATCTTTATGAGAACCTCATTGAAAAACCAAAACCAAACCCTGCATGATACTTGCACACAGATCTTCAAGTAACCTTCTTTCTCTTTTGCTTATGCTCTCATTAGAACACCCCAGACACTGAATTCTGAGATACCTTCTGAGATCCCATGATGACTGACTTGCCCAAACCAATGGAGAACCTCACTGTCAAGTCTCACAAGTAGAGATCTGGGACCTGGATTTTTCCAAATTCAAGGCCAATATTCCAACCACAACCAATAATGCAGGCTTGTTCCAAAGTACCCGTGTTTACTCAAGTATAAGTCGACCCGAGTATAAGCCGGGACCCCTAATTTAAACCCAAAAAACTGGGAAAATTTATTGACTCAAGCATAAGCCTAGGGTGGGAAATGCAGCAGGGCCTGCCAACTCCTCCTTTGTGAGATGTGTGTGTGTGTGTGATGTTTAAAATGACTTTTAGCCACCAAGGCAAGTGCTTGAGTTGGTGGCTAAAAGTCATTTTAAACATTGTTTTAAAATGACCTTTTAAAAAGTCATTTTAAACATCGGGGGGGGGGGTAGGAGAAGTGGCACACAATGTTTAAAATGACTTTTAGCCACTGACCCAAACTTGCCTCAGTGGCTAAAAGTATTGCCCCGTATATAAGCCGAGGACCCCTTTTTTCAGCCCAAAATTACTGTATATACTCGAGTATATACAGTAATTGCCTTGCCAATCCTACAAGACTGTAAATTGCCCTGGGCCACCATTTAGTATATAAACACCACATATAACTACAGTACTAAATGCTCCCATTCATAGCCACTACATCAAATCTAAGGGAATATGTTTCAGCTGATTAATCTACAAAGCAATTTGAACCATGGAAGAGTTCCTTTTCCTTTGGCAAAAGGCCTCAGGAAGTTAGGAGAACAAAAGCAGAAGAAGCAGAAGCAGAAGCAGAAGCAGAAGCAGAAGCAGAAGCAGAAGAAGTATTTTTATTATTCCTTAAGGAATATCAAGGCTTGAATGACATCATGGGTGTTCATTCATCAAGCCATCACTATGATGAATTGCTTGTATTCTGTCACTACTTGTGCCATTAGGCACAGCAAAAGGTGTTACTAAACATATGCTACTTAAATTCTTATTATTACTACCATACTAAGACCTGACAGCCACTTGATCTTTAGCATTTCTACCCCACCTTCATATATGGTGACATTGTACACCTATATACATGGCAGGAAAGAGTAAAAGATGAAACTAGCATCCAAGCTATTAATTAAAAAAAAAGTAGCCAAAATCCTACTGCTTCCCTACAATGGTGTAAGTACAAGGCATTAAAGCAGTGTTCTGCTTATAAACCTCCCCATACCACTTCAAGTAGTCTCTGTAGTTTACAGTTTAATTACAGTATGCAGGCTACAGATTGCCCCCCCCCAGCAAGCTAGATACTCATTTTACCAACCTTGGAAGGATGGAAGGCTGAGTCAACCATGAGCCGGCTACCTGGGATTGAACCCGCGGTCGTGAGCACAGTTTTACCTGCAGTACAGGCATTTAACCACTGCGCCACGGGGCTTCTTAAATGCAACAGCAAATTGTCGCCGTTTTGTCTCTATATTCCTCATTGTATGCCACCCCACTCACTTGGCACACAACAAAGAATACAAACAATGATTCCTTAGCTATCAGCAGTTTGCCACCTTTGCTTATATTATTGCACTGACACCAGTGTATGGGAGTAATTCCTCAGGTCAGCTGCGGCCCATCCCACCAGAGCATCACAGGTCCTTGCACTCTGGTCCGTCACCATTAGAGAGGCCCATAAAGCAACTACGTGGCCAGTCCATCATCACTGAATACCTTACTGATGGAGCTCAGCCTGATGCCTTCCCTGCCTGCCTTCCAGAAACCTCTTAAGGCCTGGCCCTTTAGGGAGGTGTTCGGTGACCAATAAGGCTTTAAAGTCTTGTGTTCTGTGTAGTTCTGCTGGGCGCCTTTTTATTTCATTTTCTCTATATCTACATTTTGTTCTTGCCGCTAATTCTTGGTTGTTGTGGTGGTTGTGTTTTGTTTTATTTATTATGTACACTGCTTTGAGTTCCCTTTGGGAAGCAGGTGGTATATAATTCTTAAAATAAATAAATAAAAGCTATTGGCCAGGACGAGAAAGAGTCTCGTAATGCAGAGTCAAGGGATATCTTCTGCAAAAGGCAAATCCACGTTGAATGATCTAGAAATGAGAAACAGAAGCAACAGCCATTCATTCAGAACTGGACTGGTAATTGTGTCTATTCAGAATGCTATGTTATCTGTCACTAAGCCCGCCTGAGTTGAACAAAATTTACTGCCGGGGCAAATTTATACAGGACAGTAGCCTCAGATGACTATTTTAGCAGAGTTTGTTTACAGAAGCTGACTTGATGGATGGAGCAGGCATCAAATATTCAGTCAGAGATAGCCGCCATGAAAGGGGACGCCTGTGAACATCACTGCAGCCCCCCCTCTGTGCTCTACTTGACAATTATGGATTTTAAAGAACCCTGACAAATACCAGCTGCTACAGTGGGAGAAGGGCATTTGTAGGGCAGGTGTATATGTATGAATAGGTGTGTTATACATGAAAATGCATGTGTTGTATCATCCACAAAACACTGGCGATGGGCTTGCACCCACATTAGTTTTTAACCCTGCCTTTCTTCCTATAAGATACCTCCCACTACTCTCATATGCCCCCCCAAAGCTCCCTGTGATAACAATCGACATTTGACACTCAGTACTTGACTGTGTCTCTGAACAAAAAGCATGCCCCAGTATTTAACTACCTGTTTTAGCTTTCAAAGGCAGTGGAATTTTCATTTTGGTATATTCCAGGCTGTCATTCCCATGATTCAGCTTTGTGTGCAGGAATCACCCTGAGATGCCCAATTCAGTTATTCTAGGCCCTTACTGGCCAGTCTGAACTCCCACCCTCAAGAATTCTTGCCTCCCCCACCCCTTTGCCTGTGAGTGTTCAGGAAAGAACCAATGCCAGTATTTCATCAACCTGCAAGTTCAACTAGTAATTTTTTCTTAGGATCATTATTAGAATTTTAAGCTCACAAAAACCATTCCAGGACTAATTCAATGCTTTTGGTTATTTTAAGAGCACCTGATTATTTCTGAACTGCTCTTGGTTGGTTCTTGAAATACTTATACTGTACTGGAAAACTGGAGTTGATTTAATTATCTTGCCTAGCTGTAATCATGAGCTGGTGTCAAAAATTGGGAAATGAAGGATAATTCCTTTTAGCTTGTGCCTGGGACAAGCTGATCAGAAAAAGGGGGAGAAATGTCCAGTGTTAACTAGGAAGGAGAGCTCCAAGGCTAGAGCTTTCTCCTTGGTTTAGACCTAATAAACAGGAACAGTTTCAACTGAAGTTAGAGAAATAGAAGTTGCTGCTACTCCAGAAGGTTCAAGGCAATTCCACACTTGGCTAATGCATCACCTCAAAGGGTCTAGAAATTGGAATGTTGGGTATTAAAATGTTATATAAGTTACTGAATTTAGCCTAGTTAACTCTTAGGAAAATGCTGTGCTCATATGCCAACTGACTTGCACTTTGCATATGCACTAGAACAAGATCCCCTCTAAGCTGTGTGTGAGAGCACCCCGCTGCCCTCTGCCATGCTCCTCCTCCCCTGTGAACCCAAAACAAACAATGACAACAGAAGCCACACCTGGAGGGTGGTTGTCTCCGCACACATGCACATAGGTAAAGTTGCACATGTGAGGAAGAGAGCCCTGCTCAGTGGGGCTGAAAGTTACAGGGAACGTTACTCTGGAACGATGCTGGAGTTCTGCCAGAATATGAGTACAGTACTGCATTAGCTTAGTATAGTTAGCTTTCTTATTTTCTTGTGGGATTGTTTTGGAATTCAATAATATCCATTGTTGGGAGAATACTGGAGCATAAAGAACGAAACTCGAGGACCGGGCAAGAAACAGAATACATCTGTCCCCAGTGTGGTAGAGATTGCCATTCCCAAATTGGTCTATTTAGTCACACTAGGTGTTGTTCTTAGGATCTCTACTCCAGGCATGATACCATAGTCTTTCGAGACTGAAGGATGCCAATGAATGACTGGAGCATAAGACATCCCTCAGCCATCAGCTCATTTGGTCCTCCTGGAGATTACCCACACCAGGAAAGTCCGAGCAATGTGGCTAAGTGGTTATTATAGGCCTATCTGGCCTGACATAATCTTGATACCTGGATTATCTGGCAAAAATGTTGATGTGTTTTTAATGAAGCTGAAATTAAGGAAAAATCAAATCAAAACAAAATAAAAGACAAAAACACATGGCAACTTAAATACTATTACATTTTAATGTAACCTTTTGTGGACAGGTCCACTTCTTCAGACATATAGTAGCAGAATAGTCCAAAGCAGAGAGATTAAGATGGTAAAAAAAGCCAACCCCCACATTTTATGACGGATGATAGATGGAGTTGGATATGTTTAGTCTGGAAAAAGATAACACTGAGAGATGATACTATAGACAGGTGATTGGCTGCTATGTGGTAAATGGAGTAAACAGAAATGGGATTTTCAGATTAATTTAGATGGGGAAAAACACAAAAGAGGATGTGTTTCTTTGGTCTTCAAGAGTACATTGTGGCTTTATGACAGAACATGTCACAGTACTAGAGGTAGAGGAATGCCATTTCTCATAATTCCCCAAAAAGAAATGTGGCCCTCCAGTATAAAGTGTCTGGGTTACAGCAACAGTGGCATTTGGAAGAATCCATTGGAAACTCACCTCAGTTTTTACAGGCTGAGGCCTCTTGCCCAGTTTCACCTCCAGGAAATGCATTGGTGAGATCATAGCCCCAATGCTGCGAATGTCAGCATACTTCAGCTCTTCGGCTGTCAAGGTGGTACCAGGGAGTCCAGTCAAGGGGCCAAGGCCAGGCAGAGCGCCAGCTGTCAGGGATGGGTCTGGAATCTGCCCTGGCATCATAGCAGGATGCGCGATCCCACACCCTACAAGATAAAACAAAGAGAAACCATCAGTCGTTAACAAGAAACTGACCCACGTTAATCCAAAAGGCACAGCATTCATTTTTCAACCTTGACAGAAAGGCATGAATCATGAAGGAATGCATTTATTTATTTAAAATATTTTTACCTCACCTTTCTCCTTAAAAAGGCAGCTTTTGTCATGAAAAACACAATATTAAAAGCTAAAATAGATTTAGAAGCAGCAAAATATAAGCCTTTCAGTTTGCTGTCTAATAGCCGGTCAGTAAGGGAAACCCTGCCTGAAGAGAAAGGTCTTTGCTTATGGAAGAGCAGCAAAGATCGGGCCAGCCTGGCCTCCTGTGGGAGGGAGTTCCAAAGTCTGAGAGCTGAAGCATCACGTCCTGACCTTGAAGAAGTTATTCTTTTTGACTACAATAAATGGGAGGCAATAACATGCGTTTTCATATGAAGTACAAAGAAGGTTGGTGAGCAGAGGCCAGAGAAACTGATTTCTACACCAGCTTCCTGAAGATAACACTCATTAACAAACAAGAAGCAATAATTACCTAATCTAAGCAGTCTGCAGTGTTCAAGATATTTATGACTTTGAGGCGGAAAGCAGAATGGCAAGGAGGAAGTGAACTAGTGGCAGAGATTAATTGTGACTAGGCAGCCTAGTGTTTCTGCAGACAAAACCAATGGAGCACGTGACATGTATGAATGCAAGCTATGAATGTGTGGATGTCACTGTGGGAGGAATGCCACTTAATATCTCCTCCCATATCCTACTTCCGACTGTTGCAGTCTGCCATGGAGAGTAAATGACAAAGGCTTCAAAAATACGTCTTCACGTATGTTAGGTTAAAAATCCATAGGGCTGAACACAATGATGGTGGGAAATGGATGCAATAAAAGTTTACTTCATGCCCAGGAATAGCAGGACAGCATTGAAATTAATAATGCTACTGATAGGAACTGGTTAACATGTCTCAAAATCAAAATATATTATAAGTAGACCCAAATGAGCTCACAGGGTATAAGGTCAAATTGACCCAGCAAACTTGGCATCACAGCTGGGAACTTGGCACAATATCTCACACCCGTGGGCGCCGATCTCTTACAGTATGTAAGACACCAGAATACAGGAGACAAGATAGCCCATCATCTAGGATTGTTGACATTATCTCATGGCACCAAGAAGTCAGTTAGCTAACAATAACATATGGCAGTTAGCCAGTAATAAGGAACCAACTTGAAATCAAACAAAATAGAGTTAAGTCATTCTAGTGTCTGTAGCCAGATGGCCATAGACCAAGAATATGATGCGTACTAAATACGTCAGCACACCATGCAAAAGAGTATAAAAACCATGGAGAAGCCATTACTCCTTTGTCCAGGACTGCAGGGCAGATGTGCCTGTGCCATGTCTTGGAACCTTAAGGGGCTCTTGGACCCTTAAGCTAAGATGCCTACTAACATATATCTCTGTATTGTCTGTGTTCTGTTGTATCTCTATCTGCCTTTAATAAACCTTTTGCTATATAACTAACTCAGTGTGGCAATTTTGATGAACCACCAAGGATGCATTGACCATTTATAATGGTGCATTGGCAACTTACAAAGAAAACAATCAATACCAATTTTTAGATTAATTTTATTCTTATCACTACTATTATAACAGTATGAACGAGAGAGAGAGAGAGAGAGAGAGAGAGAGAGAGAGAGAGAAGCACAAGTTTAATAATATAGTATGGATAACAAAAAGCTCCAACCCCGAATGTTCACTGGAAGGACAGATTTTGAAGCTGAGGCTCCAGTACTTTGGCCACCTCATGAGGAGAGAAGAGTCCTTGGAAAAGTCCCTGATGTTGGGAAAGACTGAAGGCAAAAGGAAAAGAGGACAGCAGAGAATGAGATGGTTGGACGGTGTCACTGATGCAACCAATATGGATCTGACCAAACTCCGGGAGGCAATGGAAGATAGGAAGGCCTGGCGAGCTCCAGTCCATGGGGTCACGAAGAGTCGGACACGACTGAACGACTGAACAACAACAACAAAAAGCTCATGGATGGCTTTGGCCCCCTTATCTAGGCCAGGAGACAGCCCTTAGCTTTACTTACTAGTGGCCCTCTCCCTGGAAAGAAGAGAAAAGCAAACCGACTCAGGCCTCAGTCACCAACCAAGGATTAAGAGCCAACTAGTAGGTTAGAGGGGGAAAATCATACTGTGGCAAGAGGAAGTCCAGCTTGGCCCCATCCACTGGGCAAACTAGAAGCAATAGCAGGAAGCCTGCTTCCCCTATTCCTTGCCAGAACAAACACTTGGCTTTAACTGCCGTTTGCCCTGCAACTGAGTGAAAAAAAAACTGGAGGGAAGGAACACCTTGTCCATCCATCAGCTGGAAGACGAAAGGCCAACAGGATGAGTGAAGCCGCCATTTCTTTCCAAGCTTGGGGGGCTGGGGGAGAATAATTTTGGGATTTTAACTCCCAGAAAAAGGCAAGCTAGCATGGCTGCCTTTTCTTTTAATTCTCTTTTTTACAATTGGATTTGTGAATAGAACACTTATTTTTGTTCTCTAGAAAAGAATTTCTCAACCCAAAGACTACACTATGCTATTTTAGGATGCCTTTACAGAAGAATAATCTGCTAATCCCATGAGGTCCTAGTTCTTCTCTACTCAGCACTGGTTAGGCCTCATTTTGATTATTGTGTCCAGGTCTGAATACTACACTTTAAGAAGTATGTCAATACACTGGAGAAAGTCCAGAGAAGGGCAACCAGGATAATTCAGGGACTGGAAACCAAGCCCTAGGAGTCTGTGAAGATTCTCAGTCATCCAGGTGAGTTTATCTGGAAGTTGAGTCATGGCTACTGGACTTCTTTTTGAGAGATAGAAACGTTTCACTGTTCATCCAAACAGCTTCATCGGATGAACAGTGAAACATTTCTATCTCTCAAAAAGAAGTCCAGTAACCATGACTCAACTTCCAGACAAGCCCTAGGAGGAAAGATTGAAAGAACTGGACACATTTAGCCTTGAAAAAAGAAGACTGAGGGGAGATATGATAGCACTTTTGAAATACAGTGGTACCTTGTATAAAGGAATTAATTTGTTCCAAATGAAATTATGTTAAGCAAATTTTACTTTATACAAATTTCCCATAGGAATGCATTGAAAATGGAGTAATCCCATTTTATGTTGTATGGATTTGCCCCATAGGCAATACTGTTAAGCAAATTTCCCCTATCTCCAGAATTTTTATGTTGTACAGATTTTATGTTATACAAACCATTTGTTATACAAGGGTCCACTGTACGTGAAAGGTAGTCATATAGAGCAGGGGTATGATCTGTTCCCAGTCATCCCAGAACACACGGCATCAAACCACAGGAAGGCAGATTTCAGCTGAATCTTCTTCAAGTGGCTTGGGACCTAGATACCTGAAGGACCGCCTCCTTCTATATGAACCTACCCGGCAATTAAGATCTAGCCAGGGGGCCCTCTTGAAAGAGCCATCCCTCAAGGAGGTGAGAGGGATGGCTTGTAGACATAGGGCCTTCTCGGCAGCTGCCCCCAAGTTATGGAATGCCCTCCCAAGTGAGATCCGCCTGGCGCCAACATTGATGACATTTCGGCGCCAGGTAAAAACCTTCCTGTTCCAGAAGTTTTTAATTGATACAACATAGACTGGGGTCCTTTGATGGCAATTTTAGTGATGATTTTAGTATAAGGTTTTGCTGTTGTTTTAATTATTTATTGATATTTTATGTCTTAACTGTTTTAATTCCTTGTTGTAAGCCGCCCAGAGACCTTTGGGTAGTGGGCGGCATATAAGCTGTAAAAATAAAATAAATAATAAATAAATAAAATAAAATAAAGTGCCACATCCTTGTAGAACGTTGGCGCTCAGTAGTCTGAACTGGTTTCTATCTACAGCTATTCTAAATAGAGCAGCTGTGCTCACTGCGGACCATTGGCTTAAGTTCCTAAGCCAGAATGTTCTTCTCTGCCCCGGGCCACACTTCCCATCTGAAAAATGTCTTAACTGTTACAGCAGCAACACAATGGAACCATTTACCTCAGGAGGTGGTGAGCACTTCAATCCTTGAGACATTCAAGAGAAAACTGGACAACTGTCAGATCTGCTTTAATTTAGAGTCCTGCACTGAAAAGGGGGTTGGACTTGATGGCCTTATAGCCCCCCTCCAATTCAGTTAAGCTATGGTTCTAGGATATTGGGACTCATTGGGGTTTGACAACACAGAAGGGGAAAATATGGCTTGATCCACAGTAATCTGCAGTTTACCATGCTGAGGCTCCTGCAGCGAATCAGTATAGCCATCTAGATGACAACAGGTAGGAGTCAGCAGGGGTAGGGGCAAAGAGTTCAATTTGCATGCAGCTGCAGCAGCAGAAGCTGCCTTAAGACACTAACAAGGCACTAATTGGCAACTTCTCCCTTACAAAAAATAATTGCTCTTCTAAGTGCACTAATGTGACTGTTTTGCTGTGTTAATTTTTTTTTTTTAAAAATGGCTGGGGAGACAAGGGTCACTCAACTGAGAGGTAGTGACATCCCTTTGAGTGTCCCTTTGCACCATCCTGGGAAGAAAGTGGATATAAGCAAAACCAGCCCAGTCAGAATAAATTCAAACCATTGCTGTTGACTGAACAAAACAAAACAAAACAAAAAGATGATTCCCTCTTCAAAAGAGACAATTCTTCAACTCCCCATTGTTGTGTAGTTGCTGAGTTTTAATCTGAATTCATCTCTGGGTGAAATGGCCAATGTAGGTAGCTCTTTGTTTGTTTTGGTGGCAGACTCCCATCCATCTCACCAAATTGCTCAGGGTTACCATGACCTAAAGAGAGTGAAATCAGCAAGGCACAAAAAGGAGAAGAGTGTTTTAGTAACCTGTCACTTAAATTGCCTTTACATCGACTGGATTAAGCACATTCTTATCAAACTAAGATGTAAGACTTCTAGACATCTTAAATTGCTGTGTCTTAAGGAACCACTGGCTCTTTGGTTTGAAAATGGAGATGAGCACTGCCCCTAGAGTTGGGCATGACTAGCACACATGGGGGGAGGGAACCTTTACCTTTTAATCATTATAAAAAAATTGTATTTGTATCTTATCTTCCAAGAATGTTGTTGCAAACCAATCTTGATCCAAAATCTGCGGCTACTTAAAAGAAAAGCCAGCTCTCCTTAATCCAAGCCTTGCTTCCTAGTCAAAACTTTGATCTCTGAATATGTCACCTAACATCACATTTCAAGGCATTTGTACCCAGATACACTACTACAACAACAAAGCTACCATAGGCCTGGAGCCTTCAGTTGCAACTCGATGTGCATCATTGCTGGGGAGGAGCCAGGCCCATAGGTGAGCCACTTCCACAGGGGCCCACAATGCCAAAACTGAAACTGGAAGTGGAGGGTGAGGGACACAAGCAACCTTGGAGGGCCATGCTTGGTTCAATCTTGATTTAACTCTGCAGTACCTGATTCTGTGTAGCCATGTTCAAGATAGCTATATGTTTATTTAAACCTTGTGCAGCACTGCAGGGGTGGCTAGCATGTTGTCCTCTGTATGCCAAAGGCAAGGGCTGATGGTTGCTCCAGACACACACTTGGGTGGTCATGTGACCTCCAGTTTTGCCCAAGTGGGTACAACATAATGCAGGATATGGCTGTACTCTTTAACCCATCTTCAGAGGGATGTTTCTTTTACTGAAGCTGAGACGGCTGTATTTAGACACTATAAGAGAAGAAATGCCAAATTTGCTAAAGCTGGAGGATGTCTGCAAATTGTCACCCACCCAAAAAAGCCTTACATCAAACTACTCTCACTGTTTTAAAAATGGGGGAGGGGGTCTTGAACCTTCAGGATGAGTGCAGGTCTCTTTCAAAACATTATTATTGTTACATGTTAGTTTCAATGCTATCTGGTGTTTGCAAGATATCTAGAAAGTTCAGGGCTTCAATTAACAAAGTAGCAAGATTACATACACTGTGAGGAAGTGGGAGGCATGTGCAATTATTCCATACTGGGTAAAGCACTAGGCCTGGTTCCTGCAGAGACTGGAATCTGGATTTGTCCTCTGTATCTGTTTACTTTCACTAGAATGATGGGAGTGTAACAAAGAAAAAAGAGGTCTTTTTCAGACAGACAATCTAACTTCTTGGCATTTTATTAACAACATACTGGAAAGGAAAGGCAAAAGAAAATTTGGCCATAAGCATATGCTCTGTAAAGTGAAGATGACACGGTAGGTTGTTTTCTACAGTGCAGCTGGCTGTTTGCATAGCACAAAGCAAAGCAAAGCAAAATGTTCTGCTTATATACTGCCCCATACCACTACAAGTAGTCTCTGGGAGGTTTACAATTTTAATTCCAGTGTGCAGGCTACACATTCCCCCACAGCAAGCTGGGTACTCATTTTACTGACCTCGGAAGAATGGAAGGCTGAGTAAACCTTGAGCCTGCTACCTGGGATTGAACCCAGGTCATGAGCACAGTTTTACCTGAAGTACAGGCATTTAACCACTGCGCCACGAGGCTTGCAAAAAATTATCTTTCAGAGCAGTGGTTCCCAACCTTCCTCATGCTGCGACCCTTTAATACAGTTCCTCATGTTGTGGTGACCCCTTGCCCTGTTTGGAAGAGGCCACAAGCCCCCCTTGACAGGCCACAGCCACAAAGAACTTCTCTCTACAGGCACCCTCAGCCAATTACAGCCTCCGGTGCCATTGACTGACATCCCTTCCAACCTATCAAGGTGTAACTCACTCTTCCCACCCCCTTCTCCTCCAGACCCAAGCCGTTTGTGCCTTTTTCTTCACTGGCTCAGGGTGACCCCTGTGAAATGGTTGTTCGACCCCCAAAGGGGTCCCAACCCCCAGGTTGGAAACCAATGTTCTGGGGTGTCCAAACTTTGGCCCTCCAGATGTTTTGGACCACAACTCCCAGAATTCCAAGCCTGTGTTGCCAATGGCAAAGGACTGTGGGAGTTGTGGTCCAAAATATCTAGAGGGCCAAAGTTTGGACACCACTCTATATTCTAAGAGCATAACTCCCAGGATCCCTTGACTAGTGTAGCTACTAACCATGCTTCTCGGAGTATCTTGGAATGGTTATCTAAAAAGTTGTCCAATTTAATTATGGCTGACAACAACCTAATATTCTATCTTATACAAGACCAGTCTGGTTCTCTACTCTGTCTAGGTCTTTGTCCAGCTACTGTTGACAGCCACTTTCCAAGGCTACGGAAAGTTCTTTAACATCCCTCACTGCCTGGCTGACGGGAGAATCTTTGGCCTTCTAGATGCATTGGACTATGCCTTCTATTATCCATGACTCAACATGGTGATTGGCTATGCCGGCTAGAGATGATAAGGTGACAACATCCAGCCCACCATCTTCATGCAATGAAGCAAGAAGCACACATTCTTGCCCTTAAATCAAGTCACACCCAGGAAGTACCCACCACCCATTCCTCAAAGAAGCCAATGCATGCCAACTGGAACATATACTCATCCTCCCTCTTCCCCCTTTTCTCTTTTTGGGGGAGGGGAGGGGGCTGGTGGCAGAAGGAATAAGTGCACAAATGTATGGAACCTGCATACCAGAAGTGATTTTGACCATATTCACAACAGAAGGGAGAAGAAAGAGCAACCCGCTGTTCTTTCAAGATGCTGTGAAGTGAGTGCCTGAAAAAGTCTTAGCTTGCTTTTCAGAATTCATCCAACTCTGCGTACTTAGCATCCCCTTTCTCCCACCTGCACCTGGCAAACAGTAGTTGACTCCTGCCTATGAAGGCTCACGAGAAACAAACATAATGCAAGGAGAGGGACCATGTGGTCCTCCAGATGTTTCTTGTCTACAACTCTTATCATTCTTTACTATTGCCTATACTTGTTAGGGTTCATCTGAGGTACAGTACAACAACATCTGGAGAGCTCTTTGCCCTAGTCATTGGCAGCACTCATCAGATCAGGGAACACAGTTCTAGAGCAATGATTCTCAACCCTTGATGCTCTTTTTTCCTTCTTCTTTTGTCTTTTTGTTTGCTTGTTTGTTTTTTTGCACGGCAGGCCCCAGAATTCCCGGCTATTAGCCATGTTGAATAGGTTTTTCTGGGGAGCTGAAATCCTACACCTGCTGACCCATGGTCTTCAAGGATGTTCCTTCAAAATGTCTCATTCAAATACAAGAGACAAATTACTTCAGTGCCTACTGATGAGCCTATTCGTTCAATATTCACACACAGGCAACATTAGCAAGTGAAGAAAAAAACAATGAAATACTATTGAAAGCAAGGTCCATTGCGAAGCTCCCTCCACTGCAACAGCAATAAAATCTGACACCATGTTACCGATCCAACTGAACAGAGCAGTGTTTTTCAACCAGCAATAAAAATATCAGCTTTGACACCAGCCCCAGGTTGCGCACTGAATAAAGTATTTTATAATTTTTCATATTTCTGTTTACTTATTTCATAATAAAGTAATTATAAAATACTTTCTTTGTGTTTATTTGATTCTATTCAAGAGAATTACATACAATATAGGCAAGAGTTAATTTTTTTAACATTTTCTAATGGTGGTGTGCCTCATGATTTTTTTCATGAAACAAGTGTGCCTTTGCCCAAAAAAGGTTGAAAAACACTGCCCTAACCAGCCATGCTGGCTGGGGGATTCTGGGACTTGCTGCTCAAGGATTAACTTTCCTGGTCTCCAGGGATACCACTTACTGCTTAATACCACCTCCCTTTCTACAGCAAACGCCAGGGCAATGCAGGCCATAACAATTGCCAATATTTGTGAAAGGGAATAAGATAGACATGTGGGCTTTAGGAAGGTAAAGGCATCACAAAAAAGGTGAAAAATTACAGGACAAAATTCAGCAATCTGTATTTCATCTATCTGTCAACTTCTCCAAAAGCAAGCCAAGTAATCCTACGAAAGCCAAAGGCTGCTCTTCACAGGGAGGGTAGATTTGGAATTGGATCACAAGCACAAGGGCTCTGTCCCCTCAACCTGCCCCCCAAAAGGAGCATTTTCTAAACCATCAGGAGCTACACAAAGAGCTTGACATCCCAACAACTAGTATGCCAGACACCCCTGCAAACGCTTGCAGGGATTCCCAGTGGAGATCCCTGGCAAAAAAGAAAATCTGCAGATAATTTTCATGCAGGCTTCAAGAAACGAGTTGAAAAATTCCTAGCCTGACTCAGTGAAGCATTTGTCTCTGCTAAGCTTCCCAATATACACACACACACAGAGAGAAGTTTGGCAGTGGTTGCGTTCCAGGGCTGGTAATACAAGCCATGAAGCAAGCTGCCAAGACAAGCAAGACAACGAGCCAGGCCCCATTTCATTGGCCACTATATGTTGCATATGGCCCTGGAACCAGCCAAGAGAGTGTTCTCACCCACCTTGAGGGCATAGGAGACCCTGTGTTTTCAAACACACCTCCACAGGGCCTTCATTAAAAGGAAAATGGAAACAGAATGGGGCTCCTGCTTACTCTTCTCTTTCTCTCTCTCTCTTGGTATTTTGCCTTCCTTTCAATTTGATCTTCAACCCATTTCCCTACCTCCAGGGGCAGGGAGTGGAGCAAAGCAAGAAATGCCTTCTGGAACAGAGGGACAGAACATTTTAAACCCCCTTTCATGCCAGACTGTTGGAGTGAACAGTGGACTTAGGACTGCCTCTAACCACCCACCAAGTTTCAAGGGGGACCCTTCCCGTTCCCTCTGGTTTAAGAGAGATGGAAGGAGGAGGAACATTCTTTGTAACATCAGACTCTTCACAAACTGAGAAGGTCTCCTGTGGAACACAGATGTGCCTCCTTTGAACTCCCACAGGGTCATCTGTTTGGGTTACCACACTATGAAAAAAATTACCTACAGAAAAGTGGAAAAAAACTTACCTATGGAAAAACAGAATCCCTTCCCATTGTTGAACTAAATAAAATGAGAGGTCTCTGAACCCTATGTCTTTAAAAGGAAACTCTACTCCAGGGTTTAGGGGCATGGTGGCTCAGCGGGCTAGAGCACTGAAAAATGTCGGCTACAAAGTCAGCAGCTCAGTGGTTTGAATTCCGGGTGTCATGCAGCGGAGTGAGCTTCCACTGTTAACTCCAGCTCCTGCCAACCTAACAGTTCAAAAGCATGTTAACTGAAGTAGATAAATAGGTACCACCATTTAAAAAACGGGAAGGTAAATAGTGTTTCCTTGCAGCCATGCTGGCCACATGGCTACGGACTTGCACAATGCTGGCTCTTCGGTTTGAATATAGAGATGAGCACAGCCCCTAGAACTGGACACAACTTGCACACATGTGCAGGGGGAACCTTTACCTTTTTTACTCCAGAGCTTAAACTTCAGTTCTGCTCCACTCTGTCCATCTGTAGAGAAGGAGAAAGGGCCATGTGCTGCTGTCTGTAATCACCAGGAAAGCTACCCAGTGTGGAAGAAAATACCGCATTAAGGAGAGGAAGAGAGAACTTCTCTGACTCGAAGGAGATAAATGTGCTAATAATTTATCAAGCAACACATGAACCAGTTCCTTGAATAATGTTAACAGGACCCGGAAGTCCACCATCCACTTGAAAAGAGCAGCCAGACAGATTCTGGCAAACACAACACAAGCGAATATGCTGTCCCAGAAAGATGCTCTCTGAGGCTTGTGCAAGTCTGCAGCAATTAACCTGCATGTCCGCCTCAACGTGCTAGAAAAGGTGTGGCTAAAATAACAAGACATGCCTAAAGCTGAGGAACTTGCAAGCCTCTGAAATCACTTTTCCAGCTCCTCCAGGCAGGGCCTAGCCCAGTTTAAGTAACACACACACACCCCTGTCCATGACACTCAGCTCATGCAACCATGCTATCAAAACTAGCAAGCTCCTGTCTCCAAGCCAGCAACATCTGCCCACCTTCTCCTTTCAGAATCACCTGACACAGGAATGAAAGGGGGTCCTTCTACCCTGGTCTACTATCACACAGGGGCACTCCCGGGAGGAGGAAAACAGGTACACACAAGAAGATCAACAAGAATACCATGTGGGGAACAAGCTGGGGCAGGAAAGCACAAGGCTACCACTGTCACGTATTATACAACAGCCCTCTGCAAGAGGTTGCTCCATTGCTCTCTCGGTGCCACTGTGGCTGGGCAACTTCAAAACACCTCTTTCCTGAGCTCGGAAAAGTTATTTTGGGGGTTGTCTACTTATCCCCCACTCCCACAGGCTATGATGATCTGAGGAGCTGTTATCAAGAAAGTAACTTTCCTTGCTTTTTTGTCTTCTGCAGCCTTTTTGGTGAGAACCAATAAAAGTTCCACCAAGGACCATCCAAATCAGTGCAGGGTGTCTGGGGCAGGTAGGAAGCCAAGCTTGCAGAGCCCATCCTCCACTGAGCATGTTCCATATACAGTTTGTGGATTATAGGGGTCGGGTAAGGAGGCTGCTACAGACCTCATCATTGGAGGAGTAGAAGGAACAACAACAGAGCAAAACTTTGGAGAGTGAAGAAGGAGCCAGGCCTAACCATGAGCAAGGAGAAGAGCACCAACAGTTGCCCAAAGCGAATGTGATGGCGGGGAATGAGAAGAAAGAAGGTGCCTATTTGGAAGGGTGGGGAGAGAAGAGAATTAAGAACTGGTTAAAAAGAAAGCAGTGAATTAAGAAATAATAATAAAAATAGCTCCTGCACTTAACCAAGAAATGCAGCCTTCTAAGCCACCTGAAGTGTTCACACTCAGGGTCACCTTTGGCTCCATGCATCTTGCACACACATCCAAGCCTCTCTTCTTCCCAATGGTCCTAAGCTGATCCACCTACTGATATAGCAAGTTTTTTTTTTTTTTTTGCGAGGGAGGATCCCGCCAGCATGTAATGGTAATAAATAAATTCCAGGTCCCACGGCAGTCCCAAGAATCTCGGCCTGGAGAAGGAAGACAAGGGCACCCGATACAAGCCCCCAAAGTAGCAGTGGGCACATCGAAAAGCTTCCAGGGTATTCGGGCATCTTGTGCGCTAACAGATCCATATCAGCACGAATTCATCCTAAGCGAGTTGAGCAGCCACGGCTTTCTCCTCCAGCACCGATGCTAGGGGATCATATTACAACAATTCCCAATTCACCCACAAGAAACCGAAAGGATCGGGCGGATCGCACTCTTTTCTGCCGCCCTGCAGGTCAGCACGACAGTGGCTTTAAAAAATAGGGGTTGGGGGTTGGGGGCTTGCTCAGGAGGTGCTGATCTGGCGAAAGACGCGGCGATTTCGACCGCGGGAAATGCGCAAAGGGCCCAGCGCGGACTGTCCGCGAGTGGCTTTTTGGCGCTCCACGAACGCTGCGCCGCCGAACGGCCAAAGAGGCCCACCCGCCCGTCCTCCCGTCTTCCCGCCGCGCCCGCGCCAATTCCTGCGGTACCCACCGAGCCCACGGCGCAGCCGGCCAAGGTGCCACCGGGCCCCGGCTGCAGCGGGCAGCGGGTTGCACGCGGAGCTCCGCCGCCGCCGCCGCCTCCCACCTCTCGGCCACGCTCGCCTTCAGGCCCCCCGCCGCCGCCGCGCCGAGCCTCGGCCGGTCCCGGGAGCGGTAGCCGAGGCCCCTGAGACGCCTGGGGATCGGCGCGGGGTGGGGGTGGGGGGGCGGCGGCGGCGGCTCCGGCTCCGGCTCCGGCTCCGGCACCAGCCGCCCGGCCGTGGCGGCGCGCGGGCTCCTTCCCTCGCCGTCCCTCCCGCAGGCGGTGTCGGACGGCTGGGTGGGTTGCATCAGCCCCGGTTATATAGCGGCCCCTGGGCGGGCGGGGAGGGGTTGGGAATGCGGAACCTGCCGGGCTGCCAGCTCCAGACGTCAAGAGGTGGGAGGAGAAGAGGGGACCGCAGGGGGAGGAGAGCGCCGGCCGGGGAGGCGGGACCACGCCACCTCCAAGGGCAGCTCCCTGCTGCCACCGCCTCGGCCCCTTCCGCGTCTCCCGAGGAAGGCCCCGGGTCGTTGCCGGCACCTCTTTCCAGCCTAGTCGGGACTCATCCCTGGAATGCCTCGCGCCACGGAGTGTGTGTGTGAGAGAGAAAGGCTTCCCTGAGCATGTGCAGAATGCCGACTTGGGGTGTGTGACACATCCGGTGTAAGAAGGGGAGAGAAGGGCCTTCAGGGTCCCAGGGCGTGATTTCCAGGCAGGCTTCAGCCTCTGCTGGGCTGGCGGGGTTGGGCCTGGCACGCACCCACAACATCCCAGTTGATTGGGGATTAGAGGAGTTGTAGTCCAGCACATCTGGAGAGCAGCTGGTTGGGAAGGCAGGAAGGATCCAGTAATTCTGACCCTGTTCCTAAGGCTCTGCCCTTCCATATGTTTCAATTCAGGTCTACAATCATTCCAGGGTTTCCGATAAACTGAATTGCCCCTTCCTTTTCTGCAATCTTCTCTAGTCTTAGGTATTTTTCTCTTTTCCTCCTCTAAACTTTCAAGAAGTAATATAAGAAACTGTCAGTGGTTCCAGCCACACCCAATATGATTTTTTTTTAAATCAATTTGTAGAGCACATCCTTGTATATGACAATAGAAGCGTTCAAGGTACTATATACAACTGTAACAATTTTCAAAGAGAAGATAATAATGTGCTGCCAAAGCAATTCTGACTTACAGCAACCCTTTTTAGGTTTTTTATTTCAGGAAAAGAATACTCACCAAAGGAAATAGCCAAGTTATATTTCAGCGTAGATAATAAAACTGGAAGAAAACAAAGAGATGATAGCACACATTGAAGTCTGCTCCTCTTTATGATGCCAAAATATTTTGTTGTTGTTTATTTGTGTTATACATAGACAAATGGGCAGATAGGGAAGTTATTAAGAAATAGATTGATAAATTGACACACTGCCAGCAAAAGGTTTGGCCTGGAGATGCTGCTGCTAAAATATTTTGGCCTAAATCCAGTTGATGATACCAGATGAATTAGACCCATTAAACGACTGCTGAACAGGAAGTCAGCACTTATGTAATACCAATGCCATCAATTCAGTGCATTTGCTTTCACTGAGAGTCACACATGGATTCAGGCTTTATATTCTCCAGAACTTTTCTGCAGGGGTAGTGATGAAAAACAGGAACTGAGGAAGAGTTTTGAAAAACATGAACTCTTTCATATTTTTTGAGTTTATAGTTGATCTTAGTAAAGATATTGCGGACCTATGGATTTTGAATACAGTATTTACTTTATTTCAGTTTTCAGTTTTAAAATTTCAACATTAATTTTTGTCTTCTTAAAAGTGCTATTTATTTTATTATTACTTGGAGGCCAGTTTGTAAGCTGGCTTGCTTTTACTTCCGTGCATCAACACAGTCTCTTCTCTGGAACATTTGACTGATATTTTAATTTAAGTGGCTCATTTCCAATGTTTCCTATAAAAGAGGAGGACAGGATCTTTTTGCTTGTTAAGAGCTATTCTCCATCACTTAATTTCACACTAAATATTGAGAATTTTGCTCCATAGTCTGCCATGTTTAAATAAAGGACAAAGTCTACCTCAGATGCATTTTGTTGTTCCTGTTTTGTTCTTTTCTTTATAGCTGTTGGTAAACTGTGATCATCCAGATGTTGTAAGACTGCAGCTCCAACATCATCTGGAATAGAGAGAAGGGTGGTAGGAACTGCAGTCTGACATTACCACTTCTGCATTAAAAATAATTATAATTAGAATAAACAGAGTTGATAAACTCAGTAAACCCACTATTATATATTTATCCAAAATGCTTATATGAAAATGTGTTGTGTCTTGGTTTAAAATATGGCGTCAAATGAATGTATGGTTTTAAAGAGTAATTTTAATCAAAAGAAGGTATGCATTGATTGTTTGATAAAATACAGTGGAACCTTGATTTACATGCTGCTTGACTTGCAGCATATTTGACTTGCAGCAAGAAGGGGCCTGTTTCACTTACGCCGCGGGCTCTGACTTACAGCTCGGAGCCCCGGCGCAAGTCCCCAGAATCAGGTGGCAGCCACGACTCAGCATCGCAGCTGCCACCTCCAAACTGCCCCTGCCTTCTTCCTCTCCTCCAACAGCGGCAGCTTCAGCGAGGCCAGCTCCGAGCACCTGGAGCTGGTCCTCGGCCTCACCAAAGCCGTCGCTGCCACCGGAGGAGAAGAAGGGCCGGGAGCTCGGGGCTGGCCTCGCTGGTTAGACAGTCGGCTCAGTCTTGTAAAAAATCTGGCTGCAGAATTCTGGTCCACAATGGAAGCATTTTAGTTGGGGAGCTGTACAGTTATGGGACTCTAATGGTAAGCATAGGGTTGTTCAGAACTTGGAACGTCAGGTTAAAAATCAGTAAAACTTAAATGTTAGACATTGTTAATATGAACATTAAAAAGTGGAGGCGTATAACTTGTGGACTATAATTCCACTGCCTCCTCCTCTCTTTGAAGAGACATTTCATTTACATCCCCGGTAGGAATCTCCTATCCCAGTCAAATTTGTGTTAAATTGCTGTTTTGGGGGGTCTTTTTCATCATCTGGAATGGATTAATCCACTTTCCCATTACTTTCTATGGGAAAAGTTCGTTTGACTTAAGGCATGTTTGACTTATGTCTAGACCTTCGGAACAGATTAATGACGTAAGTCAAGGTTCCGCTGTAAGTGAATTAGGTCATATAAGGGAAAATATTTTTCTCAAGAAAGCATGCACTGTTTTGTAGCCATGAATATTTAAAAAAAAAACCCTACTACAACATGTAGATATATTTGGAAAAAAATCAAGCCAAGAGAGAAAAGAGACAAAGGGTGTATGTGTGTGTACTATTTATCAAGGGGGAAATAAATGCAAAGACAGACTGGCACCTCCTTATTGTAATTTGGGGCTGATATCTATTACAGAATCTAATTCCAAATGAAGCAAGTGATGCTGTGGTCTTTTGTATTTTCCATACCATATGTCCTCAGAGCAGCATCCTGCACCCTCACCAAAATGGCTTTCCACCTGAAAATCAATGGCTGGCTGCCACATGGGCAACCAAAACAGAGATGGCAGGACACTGTCAATAAGACATGCAAAATTGTCTGCCTGTGCCCTGTAGAGGCGATTGATTGGGCAAAGTGGCATTTTAGGATCTGAAGAGCAAATCCCACACCTCCAGGAAAATGCTAGGAAGAAGAAGATTCAAGAGACAACTAAAGACATGACTTTTCAGGGAGGTTTCCTGCTCCAACCCTAGCTGAGTTGATATGGCAAATGGAAAATATGTGGCACATTGCTCAGCACCAAAGCGCCTCGGTTAAGAAGAGGATGAATATGTTTAATAAGCATCCATGGCTAATCCAAGACATTAGGCTGCTTATGATAGAGTGGCCAATAATGCTGCCTTAACTTTAGGACCATTGTATCCACAGCCTTACAGGTTACTTGGACACCTGAGGCTGAATTTTACAAACACATCTTTATATTACAGGCACACAAAAAACAGGACAAGGACCAACTTTATGACATGCACATTCTTCTGTCTCTTCACACAATAATGGAACTGACTCTGGAAAAACTGGCTTACTAACCAGCCTTAAAAAAAACAGTTTAATTCTCCTTTGCTACAAAAAAGAGCCCCCACTTTCATGACCATCCTGGCCATTCCGGCAATATTATAGCAATGGAGTAGAACTACGGTACTTTTAAGATCAAGAATACTTTAGCACAACTTCAGAATCAGAATCAGAATCAGAATACTTTTATTAGCCAAGTGTGGTTGGACACACCCAGAATTTGTTTTGGTAAAATATGCTCTCGATATAAAAGGAAATATAAGAATCAGATAGTCAACAATAAAAACACAGTACAACAATACAATATAACCTATTTAAAAGGAAGAAGAGAAGTAAAAATTAATTATTCAACAGTTTGATAGCACTTGGAAAGAAACTATCTTTATATCTAGTTGTCCTAGTATGCAATGCCCTAAAACACCGCCCTGAGGGTAACAATTGAAACAGGTTATGTCCAGGATGTGTGGAATCTGTGTATATTTTCATCGCCCTCTTTTTAGCTCGTGTGGTATACAATTCCACAATAGATGGCAGATTAGTAGCAATATTTTTTCTGCAGTTCCAATTATCCTTTGAAGTCTATATCTGTCATGCTTAGTCGCAGAACTTATCCACACCTTCAAAGGGGGTGGGGGAGGCTATGTCCCTTTCATTTATCTGTAGTAGTGAACCTCAGCTCATCCTTTTGTCTGCAGTATATACTACCAATGGAAGGTTGATGAAGGTATTTCAAGGGTTTAGGACAGGCATGTCCAAAGTCAGGCTCGGGGGCCAAATGTGGCCCATTTTGTATCCCTGCCAGCTGGCCCTGCCCCATACTGGGTGGAGACATCAGCTTGCAGTTTTATGGTTTGCCTGCCCTCCCTGACTCCATCTGTTCCCCCAGCCACCTGCAAAGCCTACCCCCACCCTGGCTCCGTTGCTGTAACATCCTCCCTGCCTCCTTGCATGTCCTCTAGAAGCTAATCCAAAGTCCAGCCTCTGGGCCAAATGCGGCTGAATGGTCGTCCCCCCCCCCACATTTTTAACCTTTTTACCTCACCAAATCTGGCCCTTCTTGCAAAAAGTTTGAACACCCCTGGTTTAGGACTTCTTGTCCTGTAAATCATATTCCCATCAGCCCCAGCCAGGTGTTCAGTAGTGAAGAATGAGAAGAATTGGAACATCTTGGCCTCCATATTTTTAGCTCCCCTATGAAGATGTTGCAGTGTGCACACTCCTGGGACAGGAAACCCTAATTCCCAGTTCAGGTTTTGGTGGATGCAAGCATGAAAGAAACATACTCATTTTACAGATACAAGTCTTGTTTGGTTTAAAAGAGCAGTAAGTATCCATTAATCACCTAGAATTTCATCAATGGAAGAAGCTTTGCCAAGAAGCAAATTTCAGTTAAAAGGTGAGGAACCGGAGGACAAGAAAACGGATCCTTTGAACAAGTCAATCATGGCAGAGGCCACATTTACTCTGACAAAGGAAAAAATCACCATTTGCTGAAGGGGGCTGCAGTTGGGAATACAGTGGTACCATGACTTAAGAGCAGCTCGACTTAAGAGCAATTCGACTTAAGAGCGGGAAATTGTTGGTGTTTTAACTGCTGCCTTATAAATTTTAGATATGGTGCGCTCAACTTACAAATATTTTTTTATTTTTTTATTTTTTAACTTGTTTTTTCCAATTATTTAGATAGGTACCCCGACTTAAGAGTAGTTCGACTTAAGAGCATGCATTTGGAACGGATTAAATTCGTAAGTTGAGGGACCACTGTATTCAGGAGTTCCATTGCATACACAAAAGGCTGAGAAGGAGGAAGGATCCAAGGGCTCCCTTCCATGAAATGCTACCAAAAGCATTGTTTCACTTCAGTTGCTGTCCTCTGGTGATATTATTGAAAGTAGTTTTGATTTGTCTGAGTGGCAATAAGCTAAGTGGAAACTGAAAGAAGATGAAACATTACAGCAAAGAAATAATATAAAGAATGCATGAAGGACTTTAATGGAAATGCATAATCAATTGCATTTTTATTATTCGAGAATGTGCTTTCAGAGTGAGGAGGAAACACTGAAACACGGTGAACACTAAAAAGGCTTAATTCTTGTTCTGTACTGCTTTAATCCTACACACATTTACTGAGGAATAAAGTCCATAGAGGAGAATGGAACTTATTTAAACAAGTAAACATGTATGGGTTTAGAACTTGTATGTGGAAGCTGCACATTGGACTACAACTTCAAACATTAGGCCACGGGGCAATGGTCTCAAACTACAGGAAAAGAGATTAAATTTATACATTAGAAAGAACTTCATGACAGAGCTGTTCGGCATGGAGGGTGGTGGAGTCTCCTTCTTTGGAGCTGTTTAAGCAGAGGCTGGATGGCCATCTGTTGGAAATACTGTGATGGAGTTCCTGCATGGCAGGGGGTTGGACTGGATGGCCCTTGAGGTCTCTTCCAACTCTATGGGCCTTTTTACACGACCCCTAAGATCCGCTGGCCACTTAAATTTGGACCAGAGATCTTAGGGGTTCGTCGCTCTTCGGACGTTCCCACCCCCCCTCCGCACTTCCTGGTTGCTGGATGCGTGAGGGGAGGGAGAAAAAGAGAAAGAAAAGCATGCCGCTCACCTCAAAAGTAGCTCTTAAAGGGGCGGGAGCCAAAAAGCAGCAAACAGAAGCGAGGAGAGCCCCGCACTCACTATCGTTGCACCGCATCAAAGATTTTTCACCTCCAGAGAGAAGGTACAAGAAAAGTGCGCTGGGTCGCGCTAAAGTGGGCGTCGTCGCACTTAATTGTCTGCAAACTCCGGAGCTGGTGGGGAAACATTTTTAAGCTCTGGATCTGGGAGCCATTTGCAGCGGAGCTTAGGGGTCGTGTATAAATGCCCAAAGATTCTATGAAAAGCCCACCAGGGCTGGGCTATCAGGAAGCAGCTAAGCCTTTTCAATTAAATTATAAATACATTCACAGTATTCCATTACTGAACTACTGGGCTATATTTGAGGTAACATATGACCAAAACATGTGGCTACATGAATCCTTTCTAAAATGCTGACCTCCTCATTCTACTCCCCTCATAAATGGTCGCATATCTTGTTACACATACAATTACATTACAAATATTATGAAAGATGGAGGTACTTATAGCTCATCCAAGTTCTCCCCCACACACACACACACCTCAACCTTCACAGCTGCATTGGTTAAGACTGGGTACCCCTAAAAGTAAAGGTCTGCACAAAATTCTGTATTGTAACCAGCATTTTAAACACCCTAGGATCCAACTGTTCTCAGAACAAGCCCAGACAATGGCAACATTCTGACCTGAGAAAAAATTCCACCACTAGCGGAAATATGTTAACAGCAAGTCGAATGTGAAGAAGTCTGAGCATCACATGGGACAGGGTCTGCTTCTTTCACAGATGGTGATGATGTCAATGGCTTTGGTTTGCAGTGTTAACTCTTTGTATATCATAATAAAGGCCAGTCATCTCACTAAAGAATCCTACCTGTCTGAGATCTATTTTCACATCACTGTTTTGCTGAACCATGATACTGTGAATAATTCCAACCTGACCAGGAAGTACTATATAGGAGTTTGCCCTCTTTCTATTCCTTGGATTGTCTCTTTATGGTATCTCAGAAATGGATTTGTCACACAAATCAGTTTGTTAGATGCTCACTCAAATAAATTTGTTAATCTGTGAAGTACCATAATAAATCACTTTTTCCTTTGTCCCTCACTTATCCACCCAGCTTTTATTTTACCAATACACTACACACTGTTGTAGCCATTTGATGTTACTTTACTGGCATGGTTGCATCTTAAAAATCCTGGGGTTTTTGGTTTGGTAAGGCAGTTAGAATTCCATCCAGGACAACCATAATGCTGCTCTTCAGGAACAGGAATACAACTCTCTAGTAGAGAAATGCAAGTACTTCAGTAAACTACAAATCCCACTGTTCTCTGAAATGGACTAGCACCACTTATAGTGGTATAGAACTAAAACTATAAATGGAGGATGGAAGAAACACTTAAAATTGCAAAGGATATACAAGAAGTAAAAGTAAAAGGTGACAGAAGCAGGGTCAGAAACCTAAACAGTTTTTCAATGACTGTCACGTAGAGACAAATAGAACTGTATTACAAAAAACTAGTGCAAAGAAATAGATGAGAACAAGGGGGAAACAAGGGATCTCTTCCAAAAGACAGAATAAATCAAAAGGAAATATAAACCTAGATTAGGAATACTGAATGACCAGCAAAGCAGCACACTATCTGATTAGAAGGAAATAAAGAGAGTGGGGAAACACTATAGTGAAAACCAATACAGAAGGGACAAAAGGATGACAGAGACCTTTGAAGGAGAATCCTAGGATGAAGAAGCTGCAGTTCTGTAAAGTGAAAGCTGCTCTGAAAGCATTAGGAAGCAATAAATCACCAGGGATAGATGGAATACCAATAGATCTGTTTCAATCCACAGAAATGAATCTGTCAAAATCCAAACAAGGATATATCAATAAATGTGGAAAAGAAAACAATAGTCTACATAATGGAAACATTCAATATACATTCTAATCCCTAAAACAGGAAATCCCAAGCACTGGAGTATCTATAAGACCATTGATTTAATTTCTCATGCAAACAAAGTGATGCTCAAGGTGTTGCAACTAAAGCTTTTACTTCATTTACTGTAAAGCAAAAAATACCTGATATCCAAGCAGGATTGCAAAAAGGAAGAGGCACTCCAGATCACATTGCAAATATTGCAAATATCCACTGGCTACTAGACAGCACTAAAGAATTTCAGAGGAAGATCAGTCTATGCTTTATAGACTAGAGCAAAAACGTTGACTATATAGATTATGCAAAACTATGGGTTGTTCTCAAATAAATGGGTTTGCCTCAGCACATTATTGTCATGGTGTATAATTTATTTTGTGGACAAGAAGCTACCATTAGGACTAACTATGGAGAAATATGGAAAGACAGACTGGTTTCCTATAGACAATGGTGTCATACAAGGGTGCATTTTGTCCCCTTATCTGTTCAATCCATACACAGAACATACTATACGGAAATCTAGACTGAATTCAGATGAAGGAGGGCTGAAAACTGGTAGAAGAAAGACACTCAGATGAAACCATCTTACAGGCAGAAAGCAGCAATGACTTGAATCGACTGTTAGATAAAGTGAAAACAGAAAGTGCCAAAGCAGGACTGCAGCTGAACATGAACAAGACAAAAATAATGACTACAGAACTATACCACTTGGACACTAACAATGAAGAAACTGAAATAGGTAAAGATTTTGTATACCTTGGTTCAGTCATCAGTCCAGGTGGAGACTGCAAGAGTATTTTTACCCTGTCTTTCTCCTTGGAAAAGGACCCAAGGCAGCTTACAGTAATGAGGGACAATATACAGTCCAGTATAATTAAGACATGTTCATCAGTCCAGGTGGAGACTGCAGCAAAGAAACCAGAGAAAGACTGGGACTATTTTATCTATTTTATTTTAGAGTATTTTTACCCTGTCTTTCTCCTTGGAAAAGGACCCAAGGCAGCTTACAGTAATGAGGGACAATATACAGTCCAGTATAATTAAGACATGTTCATCAGTCCAGGTGGAGACTGCAGCAAAGAAACCAGAGAAAGACTGGGACTATTTTATCTATTTTTTTAGAGTATTTTTACCCTGTCTTTCTCCTTGGAAAAGGACCCAAGGCAGCTTACAGTAATGAGGGACAATATACAGTCCAGTATAATTAAGACATGTTCATCAGTCCAGGTGGAGACTGCAGCAAAGAAACCAGAGAAAGACTGGGACTATTTTATCTATTTTTTTTTAGAGTATTTTTACCCTGTCTTTCTCCTTGAAAAGGACCCAAGGCAGCTTACAGTAATGAGGGACAATATACAGTCCAGTATAATTAAGACATGTTCATCAGTCCAGGTGGAGACTGCAGCAAAGAAACCAGAGAAAGACTGGGACTATTTTATCTATTTTATTTTAGAGTATTTTTACCCTGTCTTTCTCCTTGGAAAAGGACCCAAGGCAGCTTACAGTAATGAGGGACAATATACAGTCCAGTATAATTAAGACATGTTCATCAGTCCAGGTGGAGACTGCAGCAAAGAAACCAGAGAAAGACTGGGACTATTTTATCTATTTTTTTTAGAGTATTTTTACCCTGTCTTTCTCCTTGGAAAAGGACCCAAGGCAGCTTACAGTAATGAGGGACAATATACAGTCCAGTATAATTAAGACATGTTCATCAGTCCAGGTGGAGACTGCAGCAAAGAAACCAGAGAAAGACTGGGACTATTTTATCTATTTTATTTTAGAGTATTTTTACCCTGTCTTTCTCCTTGGAAAAGGACCCAAGGCAGCTTACAGTAATGAGGGACAATATACAGTCCAGTATAATTAAGACATGTTCATCAGTCCAGGTGGAGACTGCAGCAAAGAAACCAGAGAAAGACTGGGACTATTTTATCTATTTTTTTAGAGTATTTTTACCCTGTCTTTCTCCTTGGAAAAGGACCCAAGGCAGCTTACAGTAATGAGGGACAATATACAGTCCAGTATAATTAAGACATGTTCATCAGTCCAGGTGGAGACTGCAGCAAAGAAACCAGAGAAAGACTGGGACTATTTTATCTATTTTTTTTTAGAGTATTTTTACCCTGTCTTTCTCCTTGGAAAAGGACCCAAGGCAGCTTACAGTAATGAGGGACAATATACAGTCCAGTATAATTAAGACATGTTCAAGTATTGAGAATAGTGAATTGAGGGATATCGTACAGCATTAAAAGACAACATTACATTTACATTACAGTTCCATGTAAAAGTTATGAGTGATGGAAACTAACATTGAAAACATAGTATCAATGCAATCATACATGGTTATAAGTGGTTATAAACACAAAGCCTATGTGATCATATAGATTCATATAAAAGACACATAATAGGTAGGAAGGAAGGAATAGGTAGGACTAGGAAGGATAGCAGTAAAGGCCGTTACTTCACATCCATTTTGTCACTCTAGAAAGTGCGCTGAGTTGTGGAATAAAAAATTATTACCCCACGTCTGTTGTGCTTCAAGAAAAATAAAGTATAACCACGCCCCCAACGCGACTCAGTGCACTAAACTTGTACCTGGTCCTTGGGTAGTGTTTTTGTTGTTACTGTTAAGATCATCAAGTATAAGGGTATGCCATTGGAGATAAAGACCAAGATCATCCATATTCTGGCATTTCTGATCACCTATGGTTGTGAAAGCCAGACTGTTAAGAAAATTGATTGTGTAGTTTGAAATGTGCTGGAGGAGAGCTTTGTGGATACCCCGGATTGCTAGAAAGACAAGCAGGTCGGTCTTTGATCAAATCAAACCTAAGCTATCTCTGGAGGCAAAAATGTTGAAGCTGTTGCCTTCCCTTTCAGGCACATTGTGAGAAGATAGGATTCCCTATCTTATTAATTTATCTTTTTAATGCATGCATCAACGTAGGCTGTGGAACTGCTATGTTAACCAGGAAACGCAAATCGAAAAATCGGCCTTCGACTATCAGCAGCCTCGCACGCGCACAGTTCAAAATGCCCTGCCGCCCGCTTCCGTGTTTACGGGCTTAGAGTCGTCTTTTCCCTCGAAGGAAAGGGGAGCGGGGGGGGGAATTGCTATTTCGCTTCTCAAATTTCACTCCAAGTACTGTGGTTGTACCTGAAGTGGGAGAGTGGGAACAGGCTTCCAAAAAGCAGATCCTACAAATTTTTACTTGTGCTAGGTCAGACCGGGCGTTCAATACATAACATATAAGGAAAAGGTTGTTTTCATAGGCACGACAGGGAAAAGAATTTCCGCCTGTTAAGAAATGTTTTTTAAAAGCGGCAGTTCCAAAGCATTCCTCTGTTATCATTAGGAACATTAATTATTCAGCAGCAGTATGGGTTGCCTTCTATAAAATACACCACCTCATTACTATTGTAGTTTGTGAACAAGCCATAACGCAAACCATGAGCAGTGGCGCACAAGTCGGAGTTGAAAATCCGCAGGTACATGTATGATTAGGGTTTCTGCACTCTGTACGTGCTCAGAGGAATTTCAGTTAGGAGCGCAAACGATTACTGTCTGGAAGAAAGTGTTTTTATTACACCCCCACACGAAACGTTTCCACGGGGATGTGTGTGGCTAGGTATTCAAACACGGGGTGAGAAAAAAACAAACATTCGATAATTATGCAGCGGTAACTCAATAGCTCTGGGACGCCTTGCATGCAGTGAAACTCGCTATCAGCACACGAACATTACAAGGTGATTGATAAGTTATGAAAAAAGGGCACTTTGGTTTTCAAACCTCAAAATGACTGCAAAACTCATTTATCACACATTGTACGGCTACCTCACAATACTATAAGTGGTGGGTTTATCCAGTTCCAAATTGGAAATTGCAAGCCACATATACCCCATGCATTACAATGGAGGTAATAGGTTCAGGCCACAGCATAGGACATTATCTGTGCAGAGTGGCAAACCGAAAACCTGGAGTGGAGTGCTGCAGTGAGAGGAAGGGGAAGAACAGGATTCTTCGTCATGGTGGGTTGGAACCATAAACTCATGTTGACCCAACACCAGCAGATGCGCCACATCGCCACCGCATGGTTGTCTGAAACGAGAACATATCTTGGGGGTATTTGAACGGCCTGGTACAGTGCCATCTGCCGGGCAGCAACAAGGGAGAATCGCGGTCGTTGCCGTCGCTGCGGCTAGAACGGAAAACACCGGGCAAAGACGCACAGAAGAACGAGCAGGAATGGCGAAATATTGACACGTCGATATTTCGGTTTCCTTTAGCCGAAAAACCAAAGATACAAGCATATAATCGATGAAAATGTGGTTACAATTCGAATCCAGTGGAACCACACGATCCATCGATTTGAACCGAGAAGCGGGTAGAGCTGATTCCCAAGGTCCTGGGAGGGAATCAGCCACCCCGCTTGGAGCGCACTTCAGGGGGCGTGGTCGGATCGACCATGCAGCGACCCCAGAGGGATGTGAAGCTCCATTTGGTCGACCGCGCCCGCAGTGGAGCCACAAACTGCGGCGAGAGGTACGTGAAGTAACCACCAAGGATGCTGGGAAAGGTGGAAGGCAGCAGAAAAAGAGGAAAACCAAATATGAGGGGGTTGAAGATAAGTCTTTCTGGAAGGCACTAATTCAGAGTGTTGCTATCAGCTGGAGGTGACCAGAAGGCACTTAGTAACAAAAACTGTGTAGTACAAATACAGTACTTTATCAGACTAGTAAAGGTAAAGAAAGGTAAAGGTTCCCCCCACACTTGCATGCTAGTCGTGACCAACTCTAGGGGTGGTGTTCATCCATTTTCAAACCAAAGAGTTGGAGTTGTGCAAGTCCGTGGCTATGTGGCCGACATGGCTGCACGGAACACTGTTTCATCCAGCTATCAGACTAGTGAGTATTAAACTGCACTCTCTGTGCTAAACTGCATTCGCAATTTTTTGCCCAACTACCTAACATCAGCACTGTCTTTTATTATTTCTGCAAACACCAGTCTAAAAAATATCTCATTAGTTCCCACATGTCTTGATATTTAATTAAGTAGAAAGCAATGCTTATGTATCAAATGCTTGTCTTATATCATACAGTATCTTGAGAAAACAACAAGGGCAAAGGAATGATTCTGCTGTAGCACATAAAAAACCTAGTGAAATATAGTATACAAATTAAAAAGACCCCAATCACTATATCTCCCTGGATAATCTTTTTAAATTGACAAAAGTGAATATACTACTGTATATCATTTGTGCCCAGCCCTTCCATTAGGCTGAAAGAAGCAAGAGCAATTAATAATTTATAACAGTTTTATCAGTGTGATTCCTATGCTTTCATTGCAGTTAGTAAAATGTAAGAGAAATCCTAAAACCATGAACAGATTTCAGATTTTCAGACATAGAAAATTGCTTTGCATTCAATTTTATTTTATTCCCTGTATTAACACTTTTAACCTTTACTTCTTGAAATGGAAGGAACAGTGAAATTTTAACAATAGTATATCTGAAGCTCTGCTGTATTTTAAGAACCTGAGAAGAATTGTGATGGATTAGATCAAAGGCCTACCTATCAGCAGTTCATTCATGTAGCAGTCAAGATGTCAATGGGAATATTACAAGCAGAAAATAAGTAAAATGGCACACTCTCACTTTTGACAGGCTATAATTTTATTTCTGTTAAGTGATAATTAAACTCTGTAAGAACTCAAGTTTTTAAAAATGGTTTTATTATTTTAGCCTTTTATTGAAGGGTTCCTGTGATTTTTAGACCTCAATGACACACAGAAACACTGATAAGAAGCCTTCCCCATGACTGGTAAGTGCTGCATCTGTTGAATCTGAGAATGCATGGTATGGCGAGAGAGATCCATGTACTGTACATTGGTTTGATGGTCTATTGAAGAAATTACTAAATCAAGGTTAAGAAATAAACAAATGAATGTGTGTCGTGTGACATAATGCAGCATGCAGTTTACAGTAACCCTAAAGGGATTTTCAAGATATGTGAGATATTTAAGGAGTGGTTTTGCCATTTCCATCCCTCCCCCATTAGTTTTCATAGCTGAATGGAGATTTGAACACAGATCCCCAGTGCTCTACACTACACCGAGCCTTAACCAAATACAATAAATAGAGAAATGGCAAATGGTGAATGTACAGTATTTGTTTAATCCACAGAAAGTCTGAAACAGTTATACAAAATCCAAAGCTGAGGCATGATGAGGCAAAGATGCTCATATGAAGAACGATGGCATGAGCAACTTTGTCTTGAACTACTAGTCTTAAGGAATATTGTTGCTAAAGGCTGTGTGATCCTATGTTGACCTGAAAGTAGGTTTCATTCAGTTCAGATTTTCTTCAGAGGCGTAGGGTTTTGCTGAAAGATTTATTTAGAAAAGTGTGGTCTGTCTCAATATAGAGTGTTACAAGAGTCTCTGAATCAAAGATTGGAAATTTTACTTTTTTGGACTAAGGTCCTGAGCCATGCTGACTGGGGGTGGAGGAAATATGGGATTTGTCCTCAAAAATGTAACTTTCCCAAGAGCTCGTCTGGATAAGTTTTACTTTTTCCCCTACCCCCAACCCCAGCAGCTGCGTGGCCGCTGTGAAACGCCTTAAAAGCAGAGGAGCCGTCTAGGGGCGAAGAGAGTGGCAACCCCGACATGTGACGGGAGAGGCTCCCTAGCCGCCTCCCCGTCCCTCTCGGGCTCCCTGCGGCTCCCCTTCGTCCTTCCCTTCGGAGCGAAGAGAACCCCGCCTCCTTTCCCGTCTCTCCCGCCCTTTTTCTCTCCCCGTTGGAAATCCCTGGCCATAGCGACGGGAGGAAAACAACATCACAACACTGCAGCCGGAGGAGGCCAGAGGCCGGGATTTCTTCCGAGAAATCAAAAGAAAGATGGGGAGGAGGAGGGGAGGAGGGAACGGGCCGTGATGCGGGGGTGGAAAGGGCCGGCGTAGCTCGCTAGCCGCAAACTGGACGCGAAGGGCAAAAGCCGTTCAGGGACCACGAATGACCTCTTGCGGGAGAACGAGAAGGCTCTGCACCCCGCAGCCGTCCGGGCTATGCGGGCGCGGAGGGAATTCGGTGGGAGCTCCTCAAAGCACCCTTCAAATAGGTAGCCCTCTGAGGCAATGTCAGCATGTTACCACCGAAAAGGGGAAAAAACATATTTTGGTGAATAAACGATTTATTTTAATGAGAGCCCTGGTGAATTATGGTCCGCCGCGCTCCCCTGCCCTTTGCCGGGTGGGAGTTATATATCAAAAGATTTATGCGGCTCTCATTTGCAATGTTTTTTTTATTGGCAGAAAAAGCTGAAGGGGAGGCAGAAATTCCAGGCCTGAAGTTTTTGCCCCTGTGGTTTCAGTGGTTATGATGCCATGACAGGATTAACTGTATTTGCCAAGTGTGGTCTTGTGTGCATTATTTAGCTGATAAAGTCAAGGCGCAGCACCTTTGTTTGGGTGAGGAAAGATGGTAGCCCACAATATTATATAAGAAAGGGTGGAGAGGAACGCTACCGAGATTTCAAAGAAGGTTCATGAGAAGGTGGACACACTGTACAATAACAAGCAAAATATTCCAGGGTCGGTGATCAGGCACTGCATTTTTTACATGCACAAAACTGTGGACACTGTTGAGTTTTCCAGGTATGTCAATCAGACACAACAAAAATCCAGGGAGAGACCTTTCTTGGACTTGATACTGAATAGGTGACGTCTCAATGGTCAATCACATAGATGGTTTCTCATATAGAAGGTCGGCGCAGGACTTTTTCCTGCCCACAGTGAAGGTGTTATCCTCTCAATTCCATGTGCAGAGGATGATGTTACAGAACTACAATTCCCATCAGCCTTATCCAGCTTTGTTTAGCTTTGATATTAATAACTACATGCCTTCAACAGAACTGTCAGGCAGCTTGGTGGTTCAGGTATCTGGCTGTGGTGCTAGAGGTTGGCAGTTTGTCCTTGAAAGGGGCTTCCATTATGTCCCTTCCAGCTCTGCAGTTCTAAGATCATACATTGATTTCCCCCCTAAAGCAACCCTTTTCATGTTTATTGTTTTTAACCCATCTTTCCTCCAGGGAGTTAAAAGGGGCAGGACATTTCAAGAGGCAGGTACTAATCATGATAGGTCCTGTAATAATAACCTTCCTTCCCCCTAAAGAAACTGCAAATACATCAGCAACTCGGTTGCTCCATTACAACAAAAATGAGAAGATTTCTTTTAAGTGAATGGCTTTTAATCACCAATGTTAGTCCATATCACTTTCAAATATTTTGTATTACCACAAGTATACCTTGCAACCATATACAGTAGCACCTTGGTTTACAAACATAATCTGTTCTAGAAACATGCTCATAAACAAAAATACTCATATACCCAAGCAAATTTCTCTATAGAAAATAATGGAACTTGCCCCAGAACAAGTCATCTAAGTTTCCATTATTTCCTATGTGGAAATCAGAGGCCGGCGGTCGCAGCAGCCAGGAGCCATCAGCCCTGGCAGTGGCAGCGGTGGAGCTGGTGGCAGCAGTGGCCAAGAGCCAGTGGCCATTGGCTCCTCGCTGCTGCCCGGTGTCCTGGTGCTCGTTGTGTAAGACAGAGCTATTTTGTTCCAAAATTGTTGTTTGTTTTACAAAACATCCATAGACCAGGTCACTCACAAACTGAGGTATTACTGTACTAATCCTGGAAAATCCATTTCTATCCCAACAATTGTGACAATTGTACTTAAGTTCAGATGGAACAGGGAAACGTGAGAGGGGTGACAGGAGCCTTGTGGTGCAGTGGTTAAAGTGCCATACTGCAAGCAAAACTGTTCACAACCTGGGAGGGAGAGGGTATTCAATCTCAGGTAGCAGGCTCAAGGTTGACTATCCTTCTGAGGTCGGTGAAATGAGTACCCAGCTTGCTGGGGTGGGGGCAATGTGTTGCCTGCATAATTAAATTGTAAACCACCCAGAGAGTGCTTTAAGCACTATGGGGCAGTACATAAGCAGAACACTTTGCTTTGCTTTCCCCGTACAAAAGCCCCATGGACTTGACCCAAGAACCACTGGATTAAGTATAGTATCAAATCTGACATCGAGTCCGTCAGATAATTTAGGATGAAAATAGTTGCTTGACCAAAAATTGTGATGAAATGCAACTGGGCCTGTCCTTTCCCACATTCCACAAGAGTACTGACCATTGGGAGGTATAAAGGAGCCTCTCTGCACAATGTAAGGATTGTGAATGTGAGGACATTTGAAGAGATAGCTGTGTTAGTCTGTGCTCGCCTATCAGGCAAAAAGAAAAAAATAAATGAGACAAAAATGTGGCACCTTAAAGATTAATTTCTGTATTTTAATGTGACCCTTAGTGGACACACACACATTCTTCAGAGGTACAGTATGTATATATTTCTGTGACTTCGCAAAGCTAGTAATATGTAGATGCAAAGCATCTCTGTGGCAGCAAGTAAAAGGTTAATAACTTTAGGAACACGCATGCATGCATGTGTATACACACACACACACACACACACAAACACACACAGAGAGAGAGAGACAGAAAGAGAGAGAGAGAGAGTAAGTATGTATAATCTTGGCCAAATGTACACAGTGTTTATGTTCCAGGGATATCCTGTTAATAACTGCCTGCAAATGAAGGGTTAAAACTGCACAAGGGACTGTGCTGTAATAGGTGCAGCTTTCTTTTCAGCTCTCAATAAAAAGGCATTTGCTCTCTCTCAACCAGTCTGGACAGGTGAGAAATCGGAAAGGACTGGAGCCTATGCTTCCGAATGACACAAAGCAAGGTTGTTAGCTCAGGCTTCTGTGTTTGTAAGCAAACTACATTCAAGATTACTTAACTCCCTGCTGCCTCATCTCAAGGTTCCTTGATATGCTTTATAAAGTCTGCTTTCTGCTCATTTATATACAGTATAGGCACAGACTTCCAGGACAACATTGCATTACTTGAAACCACAGTACTGAAAATGTTGGCACCCATGGCAGCTTACACATTATAGAAAAAACAGATACAACTAAAACATAATTTTTATAAAAGCCATCAAGTATAAGGGTGTGTCACTGGAGACCAGGAGAAGATTTACCGTCCTTGGTAAGCATCATGTGTGCAGCCTGAGCCCGATACTAGAGTTGGGGCTGACCATGGAAAGACAGGTCTCTGCTGTGGGTGCTTAGCCTTTTGCCAGTGCTAGCAAAATGCCCAGCTGTGTCTCTACCTAGATGACAGATCCCTAGCAACATTGACACACAGTACACACTAACTGACTCAAAAATTGACTACAGCAATGCACTGCACCGGGGTGGAGTGGGGCCTTCCTTTGAAGCTGGTTCAGAACCTTCAGAATGTCTGGAATACAGCAGCCAGATGGGTTGCTGGGTTGTGGAAGTTCGAAAATGTCACCCAGGTTCTGACCAGCCTGCACTATTTACTGGCCTGCTTCCCTCCAAGTTTAAGGTTTTGGTTCTAACTTACAAAGACTGAAACTCTTTGGACCTTGGTACTTGTCCAAACATCTGCCAGGTTCAGCTGCCCATCTATCTCAGTCCTCACAGACCTCATGCCTGCAGGCATTGACACCCTGAGGAAGCCTGGGAAATGACAAGGAGAACCCTGGTTTTCTCAGCAGTGGTTCCTTCTTTGTAGAATGCTCTCCCATGGGAGGTATGGCAAGTGCCTTTTCTCCACACATTCAGACAGCTCTTTAAAACTGAGCTGCTCAAACATTTGAGGCTCTTCAATCTGAAAAAAAGGCGCCTGAGGGGGGATATGATTGAGACGTACAAAATAATGCAGGGCATGAGTGAAGTGGATAGAGGGAAGCTCTTCTCTCTCTCACAAAATACCAGAACTAGGGGACATGCACTCAAATTGAGGGCTGGGAGAGTAAGAACAGATAAAAGAAAATATTTTTCACCCAGCGCGTTGTGAGTCTGTGGAACTCCCTGCCACAGGATGTGGTGATGGCATCTGGCCTGGATGCCTTCAAAAGGGGATTGGGCAACAAACCATGATGGAGATGTGTAATCTCCAGGCTTAAAACCGGGGTACTTCAAGGATCAGATGCAGGGGAGAGGTATCAGGAGACAGATATCTACTCTTGTGCACTCACCGACACATCTGGTGGGGCCACTGTGAGTTGCAGGAAGCTGCACCAGATGGGCCTTTGGCCTGATCCAGCATGGCTCTTCTTATGTTCTTATATTTGGGGGAGTTTCTCCCCAAGTAGCTGGGGTAAGGGACAAAGGAGGAGGAGACTAATTTACCGGTATGATTTGTAATGTTTATTGCCACATCTTCTTGTTTTTCTCTCTCTGTTTGTAGTATTGTTTAGTGTTTGTATTAATTGTATAATTTACTTTACTTTTATTTTATTTTATTTTATTTTTGTTGTATACAATCCTAATGATTGGGTAGACAGGTATTGTATAAATTGAATCAATCAGTCAATCAGCTACACTCTTGCACTTCCCAATCACTGTGTATAGGAGTGAAAGCTGGAGAAATCAGAAAGCTGACTCAAAAAAAACCCCTGATTCATATGAATTGAAATGTGGTGCAGAAGAGCTTTAAGAACATAGGAAGAGCCATACTGGATCAGGCCAAAGGCCCATCTAGTCCAGCTTCATATATCTCACAGTGGCCCCACCAAATGCCTCTGGGAGTGCAAGAGACTAGATATCTGTCTCCTGATACCACTCCCCTGCATCTGGCCCTTTAAGTACCCTGGTTTTAAGCCTGGAAATTACACATCTCCATCATGGTTTGTAACCTGTGATGGACTTTTCCTCCAGGAATCTGTCCAATCCCCTTTTATAGGCATCCAGGCCAGATGCCATCACCACATCCTGTGGCAGGGAGTTCCACAGACTAACAACACGTTGGGTAAAAAAATATTTTCTTTTGTCTGTTCTCACTCTCCCAACCCTCAGTTTGAATGGATGTCCCGTAGCTTTGTTGATACTCTGGACTGCTAGAAATACAACTCAAGCCAGAACATTCTCTAAAAGCAAACATTTTTTAAACTGAGGCTGTCCTGCTTTGGGCACATCTAGAGAAAGCAGGATTCTATAGAAAAGACAATAATGCTGGAAAATGTTGAAGGCAGGAAAAGAAAAAACCAAATAGGAGGTGCCCTGATTCCTAGGAATCCACAGGCTTTATAAGAGCTGATCAGGGCTATTGAGGACAGATCATTTTGGAGATTGCTCATCCATAAGGTCACCATAACTCAGAAGCACTTGGCAGCACATAACAATAGCACAAAATGTCTTGTTAAGTTTTTTTAAAAAAACTAGCAAAATGTAACCATTTAACAACATATCACAATCAGAGAAAACTGCAGCAAGCTTCCAATAAAAATTATTTTCTCAGCAATTACTTGGTTGCTAAACGCTGCCTGGATAAAGAGATTTTTTGAATGTTGCAAAAGACAAGATGCAGGAAGGCATGTCTGAAAGACCCTTGGACAAGCTGGCAGAAGCCGCCCAGAATGCTTTTTCTGGGGCAAGTGTAGTGAAAATATCAAAACAAAGTCTACAGGAAGTTAAGGAGCATTGCACAGGCTTTTACAGGACTGTATCTCTGATCAAAATAAGCTTCCTCGATCCCTCACTACCTCAGTCTTGATTTACCTAATTCTTCAGGACTCCAGACCACCTCCCTGCCATTCTGCCAATATGAAATAAAAAACTGACAGATGGAACTTAAAGGGAGGAAACACATCTAGTCCTTCTGCCTTGTCTTGCAATGAAATCATCAACCATGTTTGGGACACTACACCCATTATTTCCAAGGGAACCAATTACAAATCCATAAATAACACAGGAATATTAGAACATCAGTGGAGCTTGAAGTTCACAAAGAGGAAAAATGTGTCTCAGTGTGCAGCAAAATATCACAGTAGCAAGCACGAGATCTTAACACATCCAGTGCTGGTTGTTGTAGGCATTTCATATGGTCTGAAGAAGGAATGATATAGAAGAAGAATATTGAACTAAAAAGTGTGATGGAAAGGAATATAATATACGTCGTGGTTTTGCTATTTTTATGACAGGCCTATGTTGAGACTAATAAAACACACAGTGTTGCTTCATGAATACATTAATTTGGATCCCTTCAGGCTGTTTCACATTATTACAGAACTCCTACATTGTAGTCACTTCCAAGTAAGATACATCATCATTCTTATATATAGGTTGTAACATGACACTTGACATACATTATGTAAATGCAGGGATTTTTATCTATACGGTTGTCACACCTTATATTGTTGTAATAGTGATGTTTGAAGTAGTGAAACTTCCTTTGTTCACTTCTTAGAATCAGGTTTATGAGACGTTTTCTTCCTACCCCAATTGACTAAAACATATTTGTGCATTAAAGAGCTCCATTAAAGAGTGGAATAAAAATATAAATTACACACACACACACACTCTCTCTCTCTAACACACACACACACACACACACACACACACAAATTACACTTTGAAACCTGGGGAAGAGGATTTTGTTTTGAATATGGGATGTAGAAACTAAATACTGTAAGCCTCCCTACACAGAGCAATCTTCTGCTAGGGTTCTATTACTGAAAAGTCCCCTTCCATCAAAATGTCTGTTTTGCCATAACAGAGAGCAGAGGAATCCAGAGAAGGGCCTCCAGGAAAGACCGACAGGGAATGGAGAGAGAGAAAAAGAATGGGAAAATGAAAACTTTGGTCCAAAGAAATTGCTAGAGGGCAAGCACTGACAGATAATAAACAAATTAATGTAAAAAATAACATTATGTTTAGAGCTGTAAAACTTTGTATTAGTGAATATTGCTCAATTCTGATTTGTACTGGCTATGAAAATGTTATAATTGTAATTGGCAACATAAGGTCTGTTTTGGAGGTGAGTTTCTTTCTTTTCAACTTCCCACGTTGTCTGTAGTTTATGTGACTGGCAAGGAGTTTTCTGGCTGGGGTGATTATCTATCCAGCACCAACTAATCATTCCTTCCAATCTTTGAATTCAAAGACACCCATTCCTTTCTGCTGGGTGTTTCTTTTCCTTCTTTCCTCCATTGGTGTCAGTTGCTTGGTTGCTGTAGATCTGTTCAGTTAGTTGCTAAACATGTATACAGAAAAAAAGCAGTATATACAAATTTGTGGTTTCAAGCAACCATAAAATGTTTTTATTCTTTCTCCTACATATGTTTCAAAGTGTTAGTTAATGAGAAAGGGGTAAACGCTGGGCAGCTTATAGATATTCTCCTTTGCTGATCTCTGTACTTCTATTGTGTACCAAAAACAAATTTTTACCGGAAATTCAAACTCAGCACCATGTCTTACCTCAGTATTAGATTTCACAAGTGTATTTATATGCACTGAAACTGTAAAACCAGAATGTTGTTAGCATGTAAGAAATAGCATTTGTGTTACTAGAACACTTGTGCAGATTTGGGGTGCTTAATTAGGAAAATGTATTTTTAGCATGAAAAATCTAGAAGGCAATGGGGCTGACTTCTGACTTCTGATTTGTTTAGGGTTAGCCATGTAACCATGCCATGTCCCTCCCTTTGTCTACTCAGATGCTGATGTAAATCATATCTAAGAAGAGCTTGGAAACTTTATTGGCCATGCTGGCCAGGATATTCAGCCCCACAGAGTATCTTTTCCAAGCTCTGCTTCTAAATACCTTTAAGTCCACAGCATGAAGCTGCAATGCTATGAAACAAAGACCTATCTAATGCAAAAGGACTTTCTTCCAACTAACCAAGCATAAGATTGCCTGTACAGTTGGTGTGTTTACTGAAAACATTTACAACTTGGAACTAGTGGTTAGACCATCAGCTCTGACCAACTATAGCAAGAAAATGCCTGTCTCTGTTGTGCTTATTCTTCACGTTTTCAGTTTTCCCTACTACTAAAATCTAAAGTGCTCAGAGAAAGGACTGAAAAAAATTATGTGTGGTTCATTTATATTACTTCCCTTCTCAATGCCAGCCAGTAACAGCTTCTGAAATGTGCAGGTTCTGGGTGATAGGTACCAGATTAGCTGTACTGCTTCCTTTAATTTAGCAAAGTCCTGCAGAACTGGACAGCTGCCAGTCACTCTGTCAAGAGGGGAACTATTTTTGGAATTTTTATGATGGAATAATATTTTTCTGGTAAACAAATGGAAAGCTGTTAAACAGGGACCTTCACCTCTCAGCCCCCAGTTCACCTCCTTCCCGACTGCAAAACCACAGTGGTTGCACTGTCCACCTCGAAGGACTCCCCTCACAGCTCTCATAGGGATAAAATAAACAGCAGCCTTTTCTGATCCCTTTTCATTAACTCTTCAAGAGAAAAAAATGCAAGGAAGGTAAGGGAAAGCTTTCTCGTTCAATGGGCAGAATGAAGCCTTCATTAGCTCTAGAGACAGTGCTTCAAATTACAGTAGACTGGCATGCAGCCAACTATTAGAACACTACAAACAGGCATGCAGCACATGCTGCTCATAGCATCTCTCCACAGGGCTGGCATAATTATCAGACACTGTTTTTGCTTTAATGTTGGATAGGCTTGATGGCCATTGGTTTTTGGAGTCACATTTTCCACTTCTTCGCTTAGCAGAATCCCACGTCTGTATGAATGATGTCAGAAGGGATCCACATGTGAGAGAGGAAGATACAGTATATTTTGAAGAGAAGAGAGAGATAAAATTGGGATTTTAAAGCCAAGGTTTTATTTTCCATAAAAAAACCCAAGTCCCTGAAGACCTAACAAGCATGTAAAAGACTAGGGAAGAGCGTAGAAAAGTTACTTTTCTGGATCATGGCTTCCAGAATCTCACAGCCACAAAAGTGTAACACTCCAAGCTCTTTTTATAGTCAAAAATATCTGCAGGACCAAAGAGTCTTGTCTTACTCTGAGTTAAATGCATACCACTCTGTTACTTCTCCCAGACATTGGAACTCCCTTCCACTGGAGGCCAGACTCACCCATCCTTGCTGTCTTTCTGCAAACAGGCAGACCTTTCTCTTCAGGCAAGGTTTCCCTGAATGACCATTTATTTATGTGACTTTTAGATGGATTGTTATGTATTTTTGCTAGGACTGAATTTATAGTGCTACTTATGTTTTCAATTTTTAGTTTTCTGTCTCTCTTAGTGGTATTTTCTTCCTTTAATTTTTCACTTATTCTTAGCTTTAATGTTTCCTTTTTAAATGATGTAAGATGCCTCTACAAATTCAAATTCATTGTTCTTAACTCTGAACATTCTTTTTAACTGTTTCTTGGTTGTATATTGTCCTTCAGTGTTGTAATCCACCCTGGGTTCTTTCCAAGGAAAAAAAGCAAGGTAGGTAGGTAGGTAGGTAGGTAGGTAGGTAGGTAGGTAGGTAGAATGAATGAATGAATGAATGAATGAATGAATGAATGAATGAATGAATGAGGAGCATATACAGTATTTATTGAGATAAAGCAAAGCAGTACAATTGTTGCTTCTTATTTTAAGATGTGCTTCCATCTGCTCTCAGCTTGCCTAATTGTACATTTATCCTGTTAAAGAAGTAAGCTTCCATTCAGCAATTCAGCAAAAGAAAACCCAAGTGCTCATGCTCATGTTTGGAACAGTGAGCCATAGGTGACATTCGATAGACCTCTTCTGGGTGTAGAATTCCTCTGTTATCTTTTAGCACTGGTAAAACCTGAAGATATAGCAACTTTAGTCAAGATATGGAACTGGAAGGAGGTAGGACAATATTAATGCAACAGGGGATAGTGGAGAGGTGTGCTTTCCAGAAGGAGGTATGTAACTTTAGAAGAAGGGACCCTTAGGCCTTCTCAGAAATTGTTACTGCAGTGGCATGGCATCATACCAAAAAATGAAGCAACATACATTGAAATACCCACAATTAAATCATTGGGTGCACATGTCTATCGACTTACATGTGTTTTCTTCACCCCAAAGCCCTGACATATAGGTTAAAGTTCTAAGTAACTGTAGCCAATCATGGTACATCACCAAGAAGGGATCACATTATATATCAGTCCTCACTGATTGGGGCTACAACATCATGTCTTGCTTTGGGAAGCACAAAAATGAATGACCAGGTCTTTTAGAAACAGTCATCTAAAACAAGTGAGGAGAATGTACGGGGCCCAAACACATGACTCGTACTAGCAGCAAAAAGAAAATCAAAACCAGAATCTGGAAAATGTTCATTTTAAAAGGCAACATCCAAAAATTCACCAGCCAGTAACTATCAAGGGGGTTAATTTTGACAAAATGTCTGCACAAATGTATTTAAAATTTTCAAAATGGATGCTGTATAAAATGCCAAGTCATGTACTAGATAAAGATGTGTATTGCATCTAGGACAAAGGTATAGAGAATAATTAGCAAGAAGGACAAAATGATTATGCCAGGTGTTATGGCATGGTCACCTCACATCATGTTGTGATTGGACTACAGTACGTATAGCAGTGATGGTGAACCATTTAGAGACCGAGCGCCCAAACTGTGATTCCAAACCCACTAATTTTTTCACAAAGTGCCAAGACAGCAATTTAACCTGAATACAGGTGTGAAGGGGCGATATCGGGTGCCCACAGAAAGGGCACCAAGTGCCACCTTTGGCACCTGTGCAATAAGTTCGCTAACACTGGACTATAGCATGTAACCTGCAAGTATAAATGTAGCAGAAAAGCCATATGATTGGGACTACCTAGGTGAGGGGTAGCTTCCCCACGCTCTGTGGTATTTTCTCTGATATGTTGTGCTTTGTACAGTATATGCTGTATATGCTGTTATTTACTTCTATTGACACGTGTACAAATGTAATATATGTTTTGCACTAAGTTCAATTGCCTTCTTTCATTTGTCTCCCAGCTCCATCATCAAACTGCATTTATTTTTCCACAGTCCACACCACTGTTCACTCTGCTAGATTTGCAGGCAAAAGTCAAACAAAAACAAAACAAAAGACAAAAAACATGTGGCACCTTAAAGACTGAGTTTCATAGACTAAACCTAATTAAGCCTAATCAGTTTGACAGTAACTGTGCACCGAGCAATAGTCATGGGCCATATTGGCTGGGCAATTCTGGCAGTATCAAAAAAAAAAAAATAATAATTTCTTCTGAGTCCTGATCGGAACACAGGGGTCCTCCATCAGACAGTAAAGTAATAAGGGATGGGGCATGGTGGTATCAAGAACTGATACACAAATATGGTTTCAGCCTTCTGTGTCCAGATCTTAAGGTCTTAAAGATGAGCATTCAGTGCCCTACTGACAAGCATAGCTGCAGTGAGTCAGCAAGAACCATGGAATAGTTCTAGGCATGAACACTCTTTCTCATAAGTCATAGTCAAGAGGAGGCCCTATACCTTTCGTGGACAGTTGTGCATCTGGCATACTATCCAACCTGCTTCTTGAGCTGTTTAGTCTTCTGGATTAAGAAAGTCTCTAGGCTTCCACCTCAGGTTCAAAGTGTGTGTGTGGGGGGATATACATTGTGGGGACAGAGTTCAACTACCATCTCCCCTTATCTACCCTTGAAGTGGCCCTTCTATATCTCTTTGCTCCAGGTTTCCAAAGACATGCCCACAATGGGTCACATCACCGTTGTATTATCCCCCAAAGTATTTGAAGTACATACATAGGATCCTTGCTAACTAGACCCTCGAGCGGTCACGTCATCATCTCCTTCAAACTGAACTCTGGCCCATTTGTCCTGCATTTCACTGTTGCTCTGGGCTGCTTGGGGGGAGGTTAGGCTAAAACATATTGATAAACACATTTATAAAATAAATGTATATGCCACCAAAGTTTTTGTTTTACTTTGTCTGTGTCACCCTCATTCTTTAAAACTGGTCCCCCTCTCATAGGGCGTTTATACACAACCCCTAAGCTCCGCCGCAAATGGCTGCAAGGTCCGGACCTTAAAAATGTTTACCCACCAGCTCCGGACTTTGCAGACAATTAAGTGCGACCCCGCCCACTTAGCGCGACCAAACAGCAGTTTTCTTGTACCTGGTCTTTGATGGTGACAAATATTTGATCCGGTGTAAGGATAGTGAGTGCGGGGCTCTCCTGGCTTCTGTTTGTTCTTTTTTTTGCACCCCGCCCCTTTAAGAGATCTGAATGCTGCCGGGAACAAAATGGAGGTAAACCGGCATTCTTTTTTTTCTTTTTTCTCCCTCCCTCAGGCAGCCAGCAACCAGGAAGTGCGGAGGGGGTGGGGACAGAGGAAGAGCGAGGAACCCCTAAGATCTCTGGTCCGAATTTAAGTGGCCAGCGGATCTTAGGGGTCGTGTAAAGAGGCCCATAGACAGCAGTGCTCTTAGGAAAGCTTTAAATAAGCAGTAAGTAAATAGCATGGATTGGGCATAATGGTATAATGCAGGGGTGTCCAAACGTTTTGCAAGGAGCGCCAGATTTAGTGAGGTGAAAATGTGTGGGAGCTGACCATTCAGTCGCAATTGGCCCCCGGGCCGAACTTTGGACAAGTTTCTATAACATGCAAGGAGGCGGGGAGGATGCTGCAGCATCACAGCTGGGGGTGGCTAGGCTGGGCAGGTAGCTGGGGGGATGGGCAGGGGCAGGGAGGGCAGGCAAACCATAAAACTGCAAGTTAACACCTCCATCTGGTAGGGAGAGGGGCCAGCTGGCGGGGATGTGTGACAGACTGAGCCAGTAGGGAGAAGAAGCCGTGGGCCACTGAGAATTTGAAAACGGGCCGCATTTGGCCCCCGGGCCTGACTTTGGACATGCCTGGTATAATGGTAGATTTGAAAGTGCAGGTTCTTATCCCTACCTAGCTGCGTAAGGAGAATCCAATCCAAAATGCAGGCAGTTGGATCAGACCTCATGAGGTTCAGGTCTTTTGTAAACTTTTGTAATCCTCAGTCAAAACATATTGCATTATAACAGAAAGCTTACAGTGATACATTATTCCTGGGAGCAAAAAGGGGGTTGAGCCGCGTAGCCATCACAAAACACAATTGCAAAAATAGGTTACAGGCGATACCTTTATAGGCCACTATTAAAAATAAAAAAACAAGGAACATTGCAAGCTTTCGAGTTTACATAACTCTTCTTCAAAGCCAGTTCCAGAAGTTCAGACATGGTAAAATATGTGCTTTACCAGGATGTAACTTTTAGATTTAAACACAGCAGCCAGGTTCAGGAAAGGGAGAGGACTGGGGTGTGTGTGTAGAGAGAGACACGTTCCTGCCCTTCAGTTCAGGCTATTTATCTGGCTATGCAAGATTCATACAGAAAGGTAGCTGACAAGTTGTCACCATCTCTTCTCTCCTGAACCCTGAATCTCCTTCTGAAATTCATCGAAGTCTTCAGGAGGCAATTGAGGCGCATGCGTGCGCATGCACGTGTGCACCCACCCACCCATGCTTGAGCAAGTATCTTGTAACTGGTGGGGGTGGGATTGCATTTACAGGATGTGTTTAATGTGTTCTTATTTACACATTTTGCCTTGTATTCTCTATAAATGGTAACTTGTTATAGAGTGTAATATAAGTTATTGCCATTTCCTCCAGCCACAAGCCTCTGAGAATTGGAACGGTTTTACATCTAACCGTATGAATAACTAATGTCCCGTATCACATTTGTTTCCATAATGATCTTCCTAGTTTTCAATTGGAAAATTATATTCTACTGTTCTGCTCCATTCCCCTGCTTTCTTCCCGTTTTAGTTGTGCTGTTCTAGTCTCTCTCTCTCTCTCTCTCTCTCTCTCTCTCTCTCTCTCTCTCTCTCTCTCTCTCTTATTGTCTTGTCTATCAAACTAGCTTCCTGACATTAAAAATGCATGCCCTCCATCCCCAAGGCTTTCCTCCATGGCCACCATTTCACAGCCCTGTCCTACTAGCTACCAAGTATTTTATTTTATTTATGTATTTATTTCTGCCATGCCTTTCTCTTTAAAAAGGATCCAAGGTGACTTACATCATTAGACTCTAGAGACAATATTGAAAGCTAACAACAGTAAGCATCCAAATAATAGAAAGAATCAAGCACCAAACTAAAAAAAAAGTGGGGGATAAATAAAAGCAGCACCAAAAATTTACTCAAGAACCCCACTCAGAAGGCAGTTATGCTAACCATTATTTGAACCTGGTTAATCTTAATTTAAATTGCTGTTTTTTAAGGAAGCTACACAACTTAAATGGGAGCCTGTTTTTTGTTTTTTGTTTTTGGGGGGGAGAAGAATTGTGTTATTTTGTTCTCTGGTTGGTTATTTTAACTCCTCTTGCCAGGATCATTTGTTTTAATTTGGGATGTAATACCATTTTGGGGGGTTTTAAAATCAGTTTCCCTAATATGAACTTTCTTTTTGGGGTACATTGCTCCCGACTGATATGTAGAGAACTGCCAGACTGCTACGTGGTGTACAGTGAAATAAATGAACAAAAATCATTCTCTGATTTTACATTCACTTTTGCCACTGCGTTGCCTTGTTTTCTTCTCCATACCTCTGGCTACATCTCCAAAATTCATTTTATAGCCATTTTTCCTTCTTAAATTCAGGGTTATGGACTCGTGTCCCATCTGGAGTGGAAGCCTCTTTCTGAACTGGACCACCAACTGGCTGAGCCGGCTGGAAGAAGACTGGGCATGTAGAAAGATGCAAAGGGAGCAGGCATGCAGGTGGAATGGTGGCAACTAATGTGGAGGCCCCGGGAGCTAGCAGGTATGCGAGAGAGAGTGGGTGTCACTTCTCCCCTTCAGCGGCTCATTGGAGGCTGGGTGGGATAGCAGGCGCTGGTCAACAGCTCATCAGATGCCCCATTCTACCAGCTGATAGAAGGAACAGGTTGGCTGGCAACAGCACCAGGGGGGCTGGAAGTAGGGCAGCAGTGGAGGGTGGCAGGAACCGGCCTTACCCTGCTCCCTTTTGCTACATGGCTTAAAATTATAACCCACAGGGAGATAAGAAAACACAAGAGTAACTCAAAATAGCCATGCCCATGCTTTGTACTTCATTTAGAAAACATGGTAGTCCATAAGTTTCTTGAAATGCAATTGATTTAAAAAAACACACAAATCAAATTTACAAGGTTAGTCCATGGCATTGGTTCAACATTAAAAAGAACACTGAACTAAAAGTTTCCAAAAGAGAAGACACACAGTGATTCATATACCACAACTGCCATGTGACTATAAATCGTTCTAAACATCACAGCTGCATATTCCCATATATTCCGATGCATAGTGGAAACGTAAACAAGTCCTCGGGCAGGTTAAGACCTTTTTTACCTGAAGAAAAAGGTCTTAACCTGCTTGCAGAAGGACAGTCAAGATGGGGCCAGCCTGGCCTCCTGTTGGAAGGAATTTACAAAGTGGGGGTGGCGGCGTGCTGTGTGACGAGTTTTACAAGGTCTAGATTGTCTGATTGTTAGTGGGAGTCACAGTGTTGGGTGGGTGGATGAGGGAAGCTCGGTCGATTTCATTGTACACGTATTGTACTCTGACAATAAAGGTATTATTATTATTAAGTCTGGGAGCAACAACAGAGAGGGTCCTCTCCCGTGAACCCACCACATGCACCTGTGAAGGTGATGGGGCTGAGGGAGGGGGTTTATTGATGACCTTAACACTCATAAAGGGAGACATAGTATTTGAAATGCTTTGGACTTAAGCCATTTAAGGCTTTATAAATCAATGCCCAGAATCAGATTGGCAGCTAGTGGAGCTGCTGTAATGAAGAAGCATGTGATCTCTGTGACCAACCCAAGTTAGCAACCTGGCTGCCATGTTCTGGATCTGCTGAAGTTTCTGGACACTTTCCAGTAAGCAACCCCATGTAGAGTGTGACAGTTATTCAACTGAGATGTAATTAAGGCATGTGTTGTGTCACCATCACCAAGATCAAACCTCACCAGACACAGCTGGTATACTCATTAATTGAGGAAGTACACTCTTGGTCACTACCAAAACTTGGGCATCCAGGCTCAGAGGCAAATCCAAGAGTACCCCAAACTCCAAACCTGTGTTTTCAGAGGGAGTGTAACTCCACCCAGCACAGGCTAAATTCCTGTTCACTAATGTGCCTTTCAATTAACCAGGATCACCTCTGTCTTGTCAGGACTGAGTTTCAGTTTATTCATCTTCACAGTAGAGCTCCACTTGAAGGACAAAGGGCACTCATTCAAAGATGAGGATGTACAGGAAGAGAAGAGAGGTGGTTTGAGAGAGAGGTCAGGGAAGCCATTCAAGTGAGTATTGAAAACCCCTCTCTCACCAGAGGTGGGGGGCTCAGGCACCTCTGCCATTTATCAGGCTGTGATTTCAACAATACCTAGACAAATCAAAAATACTTCACCACCAAGGCCATAGCTAACGACCCATACTTTATGGGTTTCATAGCTAATGACCCACACTTTATAGGCCATTGTTCACCTTAAGGCTATTGAGACTGTTGTCTACCTAACGAGCCTAATGCAGGCCATTGTTCATCTTATGAGCCTATTTCAAACCAGGGTGAGAAGAGGTCAAAGTGAACTATAAAATGGAAGACTCGCAACTAGCTTTTTTCAGCCTGATGAAGCTGTTTGGATGAGCAGTAAAACATTTCTATCTCTCAAGAAAAAGAAGTCCAGTTGCCATGACTCAACATCCAGATCCTCACACAGTTCATTACTGACATCAGATCAGACACTCATCTAGAGCCGAAGCAGCTTCCTTGGATTTAGCTAGAAAGGGGAGACAGGTGTCATCTACATACTAAGACTAGGCTATAGGCGGAAACTTTACAGGCCACTGATAAAATAAAAAAGAATCATTGCAAACTTTCGAGGCTAATACCCTCTTTATCAAAGCATGTACCAAAAGTCCAAACATGGCAAAATATGTGGTTTGTCAGGATATAAGTCTTAGATGCAAAGTTCTTGTCAAGATGATATTAGCCAGGCAGGCTTCTTAGATGAGGCCGGACAGGATATTAAACTCCGACTCTAGACCTCACCCAGCAGTTCCATGTAGATGTTAAATAAGGGCCTTTTTACACGACCCCTAAGATCCGCTGGCCACTTAAATTCGGACCAGAGATCTTAGGGGTTCCTCGCTCTTCCTCTGTCCCCACCCCCCTCCGCACTTCCTGGTTTCTGGCTGCCCGAGGGAGGGAGAAAAAAGAAAGAAAAGCATGCCGGTTACCTCCGTTTTGTTCCGGGCAGCATTCAATCTCTTAAAGGGGCGGGGCGCAAAAAAAGAACAAACAGAAGCCAGGAGAGCCCCGCACTCACTATCCTTACACCGGATCAAAAATTTGTCACATCCAAAAAGCAGGTACAAGAAAACTGCTGTTTTGTCGCGCTAAGTGGGCGGGGTCGCACTTAATTGTCTGCAAAGTCCGGAGCTGGTGGGTAAACATTTTTAAGGTCCGGACCTTGCAGCCATTTGCGGCGGAGCTTAGGGGTCGTGTATAAACGCCCTAACACAAGAGATAAAACAGAATCCTCAGGGAGCCCTCGGACCAATGGCCAGAGTGACAAACAAGAGATCTCCAGTTTTCTCCTCCACAAAGTACCAGAGCCACTGTAAATCACTGCCTCCAAGCCCCATCCCAGAGAGATGGCCCAGGGAGATACCATAGCCAATGGTACTGAAAGCTGCTGAGAGGAGGTCCAGCAGAACATAGAGGAACACACTCCCTCTATACAGTTTCTGTCATAGGTCATCCATCAACGGGACAAAAAATAAGTCTCCACCCCATAACCATGCTTGAAGCCAGACTGAAATGAATCTAGATAGGTAGCAGCCCCCCTAATCCCATTCTTTTTCTTTGGTTAGCTGTAGCATCATCATGTAATATACATGTCCTTCTGGACATGGCAAAACAGGACTTTGAAAATGAAATGGAAACCTTCTCTATTATCTTCTATCTTCAGCTAATGAATGACATCCATGCTCTTTTCAGTTACATTTTGCAAGTTAGCTGGTGTTGCTTTTTTCTTCTGCGTTGCTCCCCACATACCTTGAGTCACCAGCTCCCTCTCCTTAGTCAGCCAAATACTGAAAGGAGCAGAAAACATTCAGTTCTCAAGCCAATTGCATTTTTTTCTTTTGCAACTTCCCATACAAATGGCAGGGGTAGAATCAGTTTATGCAGTTTGTGAATGCTTCATCATCCACTTGTTCAGTATGCAGTACTTCTGCTTATACAACCACCACAAAGACAATAATAAACGGCACGATATTTTAAAATAAACATCATTTTCAAATACTTCATCCTTCGTGCGTAAAAAAAAAAAAATAAAATGGGAAACTTCCTCCCAGAAGGAAGAGGAGACCGGAGGGGGCAATGAAGAGCAGTGGTAGTGTTGGGCTTGTTTGCTTTTCTTGACCTGCTCTTCCCCAGAAAGAAAAGACAAACAAAATACCTCTTGTTGCTCCTTCCTGTCTCCTCCTGCTTTAAGAAGTTGTAGTCTCTAACACATTTGGAAGATGCCAAACCGAGGGAAACTTAAGCTATAAAAAACACCACCCACCCATCCCTCATTAATCATTTCATTTCGCACTGCTCTTCAGTTACTTTCTGTCTTCCATCTTCCACCCTCTGTCCACCACTGACTGTTCTGACGTTGACATAGGTGATCTTTCAGAAGGACTTGGTTTGTCAAGACAGGAGACTTGTGGTCTCTGAATCTTGCACAGAGGTGTGTTCTTGCTTTGCCTGTACAGTATATAACAAATGGCTTTCTGGTCACCTGCACTCAGTGAAATAAATCACATTGCAGGACCTAGCCAGAGATGTTTAGTTTAATACAGTAGGTCCTGACAGTGACCCAATGACAGTCTCCCTGAGAAACACACAGGTTATACAGTGTTTCAAATCAACAGGTTGTGATCCAGGATTGTTAACTACTTGTTTGAGGACTGCTCTTAACAGCAATCTCCGTAGATTGGGTGGCTGGCAGGAAGCTGCAATAGGAGTCTTGTTGTTCAGTCGTTCAGTAGTGTCAGACTCTTCGTGACCCCATGGACTAGAGCTCGCCAGGCCTTCCTGTGTTCCACTGCCTCCCGGAGTTTGGTCAAATCCATATTTGTTGTATTGATGACACTGTCCAGCCATCTCATTCTCTGCTGTCCCCTTTTCCTTTTGCCTTCAATCTTTCCCAACATCAGGGACTTTTCCAAGGAGTCCTCTCTCCTCATGAGGTGGCCAAAGTACTGGAGCCTCAGATTCAAAATCTGTCCTTCCAGTGAACATTCGGGGTTGATTTCTTTCAGGATGGGTAGGTTTGATCTCCTTGCAGTCCAGGGGACTCTCAAGACTCTCCTCCAGCACCATAGGAGTCTTGCCGATGGCATTTGCAAGGTGCTGGGTTTGCCAACAATGGATAGCTTTCTGTAGTTGCCTTGCTATAATTTAGAGGTGCTGGGTGGAAACCTACTAGAAAAGGAATGTGCAGTTCACTGCTAGATTTATAATTCTGATGGAAAAGATGTTCCCTTGAATAGGAACGGGTTCTTTTTTTGTTAGAATCAACAATAACCAGAGGATTTTATTATACATTTATGATACAATAATTCTGTAACTGACTATGAGTGTGCTGCAACAATGGTAGGTTTTTAAATCTTAAAATAAAATGCAAATGTATGATTTTAAATTTCCACCAGCCTATAAAACTGTAGACATTTCTAGTCTACAGAGTTCCTATTTTAACCCTGAGCAACCAATGTACATTCATTCTTTAGCAGGTCTGCCTTGGGAAGGAAAAGGAAGAGGGTCTTTAGGTTTCACTTCCTAGTCTACTGAGTCATGACACACTCTTGATCCCTGAGGCCAGGCCTCATTTTCCAGCCCTGATGACTTGCCTCCACTCATCATCACTTAATCATGCCTTAGAGCAGGGGTGCCCAAACTTTTTGTAAGGAGGGCCAGATTTGGTGGCTGAGAATGTGTCAGGGGGCGGTTGCTCCCCAACCCTGCCACCCCACTGCAAGCCCCACCCACTGACCCATAAGCCCCACCTACTGACCGCTTGCAACCCCACCCGCAGGAAGGAAGGCGGGGACCAAGGGAGGGAGGGAGGGAGGGAGGGAGGTGGAAACCAAGAGAAGAAGAAAGGAAAGTGGGGAACAAGGAAGGGAGGGAGGGAGGAAGGTGGGGACCAAGGGAGGGAGGGAGGAGAGAAGGAAGGTGGGGACCAAGGGAGGGAGGGAGGAGAGAAGGAAGATGGGGACCAAAGGAAGCACAGGGAGCCGTGGCCACAGGTTGCCCCTTGGAAGAGGCAATCTGTGCGACCTTGCACCCCCCCAAGCTCCCCAGCGGTAGTGACGGCTCACCCGCCAGCCCACCCCAAAGCTCCTTGGCAGTGGCAGAGGCCCGCTGGCCTGCCCACACCCACACATTCCCTTGCGGTGCCGGTGGCAGCAGACTGCACCCCCCTGGTCTGAAATAGGCTCATACGTTGGACAATGGCCTGAATGGGCTTGTGTTATATCCATGGGAAGGATATGAAAAGTTAGGTAACTTTGCATTGTTATACAGTCACCTGGTGCCTTTGATTCTTTTTAAAGCTGGAAGACATGCTGAGAAGTTAGCTGTAGCAGCAATAAACGCTGAACTGACAGAATGGAGCCAGGAAAAGAACTGAAAGTTTCAGCTGCAGGTGTAAAAACACCACCCATACACCTCGTCTTCCCATTGTCTACTACTCACCCAATGGAAGGGTTGACCTGGGTGACATCCATGTTTTTCACAGAACAAATCTTCCCAGGTTGATGGAAGCAGTGTATGGGCCTTTGTGCTAATCATTTCATCATTAGTAGACATCATTAGAGATGTTCTCTGACAGCAATAATTTTATTCTCCTCCTCAAAAGAAAAGAAAAGAAATCAGCAGATGCTTCTTTTTGTTTTTCTGTTCTGTGAAAAATTGCTCTGTGAAAAATTGTTTTATACAAGCAGATAGGCAAACAACAAAGATAGACGCAACAAAAATGGCCCCAATAAACTCACTGCTTTTTTCAGCTGGGGTACATTAAAAAAACACACACCCATTGTAATGTACTAAAAGAGGAAATGCCCCATGCTGGGGTTGGCTTACCCTGATGCCATGAAGCAGAAGTAACATTTGCTATGGGCCTCATTTGGGACGAGGGGGCTGGAATTCTCATTAGGATGAATAAATACAAAACATGTAAATTTAACCCAAATCCTAAATCTAACCATAACTACAACTTTAACCATGCCTGTTTTTGACCCTAAGTCCACTGAAATTTGGATAGAGTCAGGAAGTACCCCAGAACTCATTCAGTGCATGGTGTATTTTTATCCTGGTATTTGAAGTGAAATACTAGAAAGCAAAATAATACAGCAAACACTAATGTGACAATATAGCACAATTTTTAAAAAAGGAAAAGAAAGGAAAGTAGAGTAAGGTACAATAACCAGCTAAATGTTTAATAAAATTGAAGGCACAAAATTTTAAATATGCATATACCATCACATTACAAAATTATGAAATATGCACCATAGATACTTTTTGTTCTTCGACCGTAAATAAATTTACTACTGCTGCTACTGCACCATAGATATGTTTCCATCTACCAGCTTTTCAACATTTGTATGTAAAATGATAGCAGCAGTATCATTCCAATAGGCTGGTGATATACAATGTGAAAGTTGTTATTGATGTTGTTGTGTCGTTACAGTCGTGACCAACTCTCCATGACCCCATGTCCATGGAGTTTTCTTGGAAGGAATACTGAAATGGCTTACCAGTTCCTACTCCAGGCACCTACTGCACACTGAATATAATCTCTACAATGTGAGGATTAACACATGAACCTAAGGATCTGATGTATATTATTTATTGTATCTTCTTAAAGTTATACTGGACAGCCTTGGATATAACATCAAAACACAGGGAGATTATACACAAATTACGCATCTGGTATATATGTTGGTCCCTGCACCACTTTCTGAGTAAGCACTATAGCCTTCACAGACTCACCTACCCTCACAATTAGACATGGGCACGACCAGAAAAAATGACGTTTCAAGTTTTCATTTGTTAGAACGGGTCCATTTCGGGTCGTTTCCGTTTGTCGCGAAATTTTTCAAAAATTTGTCGTTTCCGTTTGTTGTTTGTCGTTTGTCGTTTCCACCGCGATTTAGTGCGATTTGACTTCCCAGAGCATAGGGGCATCCTGCAATCAGGGCCAGTGCCCTAGGCGGTGGGCGGGTGAGTGGGCGGGCGGCGGCGCGGGCAGACGGGCGAGTGGGCAGTTAGGATATCACTTAGGATAGAGGTTCTGTTCTTGGCTTGCATCCCAAATGTGTGTGTGTGCAAGCAAATTGAAGTTGGGAAAATAGAAAATAAATGGTAGTATATAATATATTTTTAAAATAAATCCACACCTCCCACTCCCAGTCGAACCTCCCCCTTTATCCAATATCAGAAAAAAATCCTCACAAACTGCCTGAGAAGAAATAAAGAATAAACTGCTATTCTCTTCAGCAGACAAAGCTGCAGGGAATCAAAGAAATTATTTTCTAAATTCAATTCCCTCCCTGCCTGCCTAACTTAAATCCTAAAGCCTCCAGCCTCCCTCCTCAATCTCGATTGGATCACACCAGCACCAGCAGCCAGCCCTCCTCCCTCAACCACATCCATACACCCGACTGCGATTTCTGGAAGGTGCCTCGGCTTTTTATGCCCTCCGAGACATCCAGAAGTTTCAGTCAAAAACCTGGCGATGCCATTGGTGGAAAGGTTCAAACAATTTGCATGGGCCATCCCATGCCCAGCCCAAATGGGCAGGTCTAAAAAAATAAAATAAAATAAAATAAAATAAACCAATACAACGTTTTATTGCTATAAAAACCCCACTGCTGCTACTATTAAAATTAGGCATTTAAAATAAATAAATTTCACATGTTTCTGTGGTGATTTGGTGTGTTTTTTGACCACAATTTCAAAAGAAAAATTGTGGTCGCCATTTTGGATCCCCCCCCACCGCATGGCATGGCGAGACGACGAGGATGACCCCCCCCAGCCTGGTGCAAGCAGCCCAGGACAGGAGAAGAGGGGGGAAAGGCCGGGGACCCCCCAGAAACCACCCCTCTGGTAGGTGGCAAAGCCTCAGGCAGGCATATTTTCGCCTGCTTTTTTGGCCGGGAGTCGGGTTTTTTTAAAAAAACTTTTAAAAACTTTTTCTGTGCTTCGCATTGCACAATCGCCGCGATGCCACAAACGGAAACGAAAAACCCAACCAAATTTTTCTTTTTTCGGTTCGAGTTCGAGTTCTGACAGCTTAATTATCGTTACCGTTTCCGTCACGTAACGGAAACGATAACCGAAAACGGAAATGACAATTTCGCCGAGTCGTGCCCATGTCTACTCACAATATGAAGTTTATGGAGCATGAATTGTTCATAGTAAGCAACAAAAAACTTGTGTTTCTCATGGCCCATGTTAGTTGAAATTGATTAGAGATGGGCATGAAACAATTTTTGTTTTGTTTTTCATTTCTTTGTTTTGTTTTGGAATGAAATGAAAAAACAAATTGATTTTTAAAAGAAAAAGAAAAAGAAATTAACTGGAAATTTTCCATTTGTTCTGTTTTGTTTTTCATTAGGTTTCCCATAGGCAGCCTCAGTGGCTCCAAGACATTTTAAATGACCTGAGCCTTTTCCCCCAATCAGGCGCTTTGGGGGGGGAGGTGTGGACACAATAACAAAAAAACAAACAAAATGAAAAATGAAACAATTTTTAAAAAACCATTTCAAACAAATTTAAAGGAAGCCCAATGACAAAAAACTGAAACAAAACGCCATTTTTGCATTTTGTGCCCATCTCTAAATCTCATACATCAGCAGTAATTAGGGTCAGAACAAATACAGTAGTAGGCAGTTATGCACAAAAGTAAGTGGAGCTAGACCCAACCACAGGCAAAGTCTTAAACTAGCTCAAGGTTTACGTGATTAAGTTCGCAGACGTTACCACCATAATGGGTCTTATTACAGGGGGAGATAGATCAGTGTACAGGAATGAGGTCCAAAAATTATCCACATGGTGCCTAGAAAACAACTTGCATCTAAATATTACCAAGACAAAGGAGATGGTGCTGGACTTCCGGAGGAAGAGAGAGGAACCAGCCCCATTGTACATCCAGGGGGGCTGTGTGGAGAGAGTTTCTTCCTTTAAATTTCTGGGAGTTTACCTCAGTGAAGACCTCTCCTGGAGAATCAATACAACCAAAGTAGTCAGGAAGGCCCAGCAGAGACTGCATTTCCTCAGGGTCTTGTGTAAGAACAAAGTGAAGCAACAACTGATTATCTCCTTTTACCGGTCCACAATTGAAAGCATCCTCACATATTTGGTATGCTGGATTGACAGCTGCTGACAGGAAGACACTACAGAGGGTGGTAAGCACAGCTCAACATATCACAGGCTGTCCCCTAAGTGCACTGGACAACATCGCTAGGGATCGTTGCCTCAGGAGGGTTTAAAAAATTCTTAAGGATGATTCACACCCCGGTCAGCACCTCTTTACCTTGTTACCATCAGGCAGAAGATATTGTAGTATAGCCTGATGCACCAACAGACTGAAGAACAGTTTTTATCCATGGCCTGTCAGACTGCTGAATGGGAAATAATTCTATGACAAGTATAGAAGAACTGACCTGTGGGCTGGTTCTGTGTCAAGTCCACAGGGTGCAATAAGACTGAGTGGTTGCTAGTGGGGTGGGGGTGGGATGGGGGTGGGGGTGGGAAAGGGAGACTCAGCCAATTTCATTGTGCACATGTTGTACATTGACAATAAAGGTATGATGATGATGATGATGATGATGATGATGATGATGATGATGATGATGATGACACTAAGGTGAGATCAGCATGTGAGATCAGCATGTGCATCTCAGGTTGCAGGCTCCCTGCCACCTTTTGATTATACTTCATGATCTACTTCATCAGAGTTCCTTTTTGGAAGATGGGCGGGATATAAGTTTAATAAATAAATAAATAAATAAAATCATGCATCTGGTACTTTTCAAGCCCAGCTTCTGGTTTCTCTTTGCCATTTTGATTTTTGATTGGTGAGTAGATCCCTTGGTTGGTCTTTTGGTTGATCAGCAGGTCTTTTCATCTGAGGCACCAACGGTATGCAGGTAGTTGCTTTGTTTTCTTAGGCTGTGATTGCACTTACTGTACTGTAGCTTGATGTGCAGCCTATTCATTGCTTCTATTCAGATGAGGTAATGCCATGGAAACTGCAGATTGCTTTGTTACCAATGTCCAGATTGTTCCCTCAATCTGATGCACCACAGTGCATCCCACTTCCTTTGATCTCACCTTCTCCCAATCCTTAGCTGTTCTTTTATCGTTCATTGTAAAGACTGTGCAGAGTGCAAAGGAAAACTCATCATTTTCAAAAGCTCTCCACAAGGTAAAAAACATACTTACATACAGCAGAAATGTAGCCGTCTGCTGTAGTTTGTTAGAACTGTATCCATTTTCAACTCTTTTTGTGTCCATACAGAGGTGATCTAGCACTAAAGCCAGCTGTTTGTTAAAAAATAAAAATAAAAATATACTTGGGGTGGCTAGAGAGAAAAATCACAGGATGGGTAGTCCCACTGTCCAAAAGCATCCCACACAGCTGAGTATGTTGCTAAAATACTGTACAAAGTCATGCCCTCCCATCCTTTTGGAGATTACTACCCTTTCATTGATCCCCATACAAATCAGAAGCACGTCACATTTCCACCAGTAAGGCCACGCCAGCTGCCTAGATGGCCTAAGCACTTCTGATCTCACCTGATTTCAGAAGCTAAGCAGGGTCGGCCCTGGTTAGTACTTGGATGGGAGACCACCAGGGAATACCAGGTGCTGTAGGCGCCTGGAGTAGGAACTGGCAAACCATTCCAGTATTCCTGCCAAGAAAACTCCATGGACATGGGGTCACAAAGAGTCGGTCATGACTGTAATGACACAACACACACACACATGACCTACACTTAATGGGTGTTGGGAAGGGTTGCATAGGTGGGATTTTCACACACCCTAGGCCATTGTACTTCTAACAAGTCTATTCAGGCCAGGGTGGAATGAAACCAAGGTGAATTATAAATTGGAAGCCTCATGCCAACTTTCCTCAGACTGACAAAGCTACTTGGATAAGTAGTGAAACATTCCGATCTGAAAATAAAAGAAGTCCAGTTGCCATGACTCAACTTCCAGATCAATTAGAAAGGTTTTTTTCCCCTCACAGAATCTGTGTAAGAGCCCTACTTAGAATTCCAAATTACAGTATATAATTACATCACAATTTTACTTATGCAGCTGACAAAGGCAAGGCACTTTGTGTCGTATCAACGGGCTTCCCTTAAGCATCTGGTTGACTTCTGTAGGAACAGAAGACCAGACTGGATAGGTCTATGGCAGGCCTGCCCAAAGTCGTCCGGCTCATCAGGCCATTCTGGGGCCCACATTCCCCTCCCTCCCCCTCCTTCACCCCATCTGGTGGATGGGGCTTGCTGTGGGGTGGCAGGGTTGGGGAGAAGACCACACTGGCCCTCCTTGCAAAAGTTTGTCTATGGTCTAACCAAGCATGGCTCTCCTGATGCTCTTTTATTACACTCGCAGACTTTGTCCCGTTCCAGGCCACGTCAGCACAACCATTCAGAAAAGCGCCATCACACACACAGGCCTTCCTCACTTCCCATTTCCATTAAGGCTGATTGTGAAGCAGAGGAACATGATTGCTTCGTCCTGTTCTGATATGTTTGTGCCTGTGGAAAGGGGGGGCATTTAACAGATCTATCTTTAGTTATTTAGTAATGCATAGCCACCGCTACATTGGGATGACTAAAGCCAAGCAAATGAGTGAGGAGCCAGACCCAAGATGAGCCATGGCGTTGGAGAGAAAGGAAAAGAAGCTATAGCATTAAAAAGAAAATCAATTTTGAAATGTTTCACAAAATGTTATTTAACAAAACATTTGTTTTTATTTGTCCCTCAAGTATGCATTTCTAGTCTCAGGTCTTTGCCACAGCAACCAGTTTATTAATGTCCAGTGATCTTGTTCTCATATGAGACCTGCTGAGTAGGACATGGTCGCTTCTAAAGACCCTTGCACTAATCATTCAGGATTTATCTTCCAGTGGAACTTACATTTCATTGGAATTTTTGTGGAAACCTAAACAATACTCACTTTGTATGTGCACCTGAGATTTAATTCTTCAGAGAACACATTTTAGCAATATCACCAAAACCTGCTGCCTGTTCATTGTCAATCATTCCCAAACCTCCCTCCATTGATCTCATTAGGCACATTTCAAAGTAAAAACAAAGCAAAAACATTGAGGTTTCACAATGTTTTAGCAAGCAGTCTCATACAAGAATCCACATGCATCATATTTATTCTAGATATGAAATTAAGTACAAATTCAAGGCTGCCATCCTTGGACACAAACAAAAAAGTAAGGCAATCCAAGTGCAAACAAATGATTTGCATTCTTCACACACAACTTGACTTTCCTTTAGTGAACTGTAGGCACAATCAGGGATTTACTTCATTTCAATTCCAAGCACATTTTCCATGCCAGAAACCAGTCCGTGAGCAGTTGGGACAAAAAATTCTGATCCAGGTGGTCACTCTTGGTTATGGTTTCCTGAGAAAGAACTCCCAGCTCAAGTCCAAAATGCTGATCATCATGTGCCATCAGGTCAACTCTGACTTGTGGCAGTCGTTTTTAAGGTTTTCCAGGTAGACAATACTCAGAAGTGGGTATTGTCTACCATTCCCTTCTTCGGGAGGGAATCTTGGGACCGTGCAGCTTGCCCAGGGCCATACAGGCTGGCTCTTCTCCCAACTTCTAAACCACTGAGGTATCCAACCAGCACTTCATGTCCACGCACCACACTTTAAAAAGTAATCTCTTTGGGATAAACAATACTTCTAAGCCAGTGATGGTGAACTTTTTAGAGACCGAGTGCCCAAACTGCGATTCAAAGCCCACTAATTTTTCGCAAAGTGCCAATACAGCCACTTAACATGAATATGGGTGGCTGTCAATGGGCGATGTTGTGCCCACAGAAAGGGCTCCGAGTGCCACATTTGGCACCCGTGCCATAGGTTCGCCAACACTGTTCTAAGCTGTGCTTCTCTCACAAGAGTGAGAGAAAATGTTACTGGAAGAAGAATGAAAAAAGGAAGTCAGGACAGGAATCAATTCCACCAGTCTCCACTTTATTCAGTGGAAAAGGAAGTGACAAAGTGCTACCCTCCCCCTTTCTGAGACAGAAAAAGCATGCAAGAATCCTTTATTTTAAAAAAGCAATATTCTTTTTTTAAAAATGAAATAATTCCAAGTTCTCTGCTACACTTTATCTTCCAGAACATATCTTCTCCTTTTGATTTACTAGACAGAAGTTGAAACGCCGTGACTGGGAAGCAATAAACTCTGCCCTCCCGCACAACAAGCTGAACATAAAATAACCCATGCTTCAAGAGAGGAGTAAAAAAAAATGAGAATATCATAGATTTTGTCACTGATTGGACAAAAAAGAGCCTTGCATAATGTGGATTGGGGTGGGGGCTGGAAACATTAACAAGGAAGAAGTTGTACAATTGACAACACATGTTCCATCTGTGTGTCCCCTTGGAAGCCATACTTTGGGCTGGTTCAGAGCAGAAATTTTCAAAAGCAGAGCACAGCATAGTGTGCTTCTTATATACTGTCTCCTAGAGCTTAAAGCACTCCCCAGGTGCTTTGCATTTTATCTATGCAGGCTACACAACTTCCCCACTATCTCAAGGAACAGGATACTGTATTCAATTTACGAACTTTGGAAGGATGGAAGTTGTGTCAACCTTCAGCCGGCTACCTGATTTCACCAGGGTTGAATGCAAATCATGACCAGAATCTTCACTGCAATACTGCAATTTAACCACTGTACCCTGAGGCTTCCAGCAAACACATTTGCACAAACACATTTGTTTAAATGCAAACACATACACAAACTGAAGGCCATATGCCTCCGGACCACAGTTTGCAACTGCCAGAGATTCCCTTCCTGGAGTTTGTTAATTTATAAGACGTTTTTCTGTGCAGAGCAAGGACCCAGCGCTACAGTCCATCTGGAGACTGAAAGAGGGACAGTATTTATAATACTCTCCTGCCAAACTGTAGGATTCACTTAGGCAGGAATGGCATGTAAGCTACTGTAATTGCTGTGGGTTATCTGCAAAGAGGTAAGAAACCACCTGTTTTACATGTTGTTTTAATGAACATGGAGTAGTCGCTGGCCCACCAGCTGGTGATGGGAGGCTTCTTGTTGGTATTGCCCACATCAGGACAGCCGTCTGTTGCTTGATGTGGCAAAGACAGAGCCAATGGAGTGGGTAGTGGGAGAACTGGGAAGAAAAACATTACCAACTGGCCAGTGCTGGCCTAAGAACGTGTCCCAGCACTGGCTAAGGGGCAACACTTTTCTTGCCTGAGGGGCATCTCCAGTGGCTCCTTTTTTGCTGCACATTAAGGTGGTTACTTCACATCCTACCTTCTTCTGTGATTATGTTTGTACCGTGACAACGTTGTTCGCGGTCACGTGGTTTTGTCCCTGTTCAGTCCCTGTTTCCTTTTACTCATGGTCGTGATAACTTGTCTCGTGACAAGTGTTACTTCACGGCCTTGTTGTTTTGTGACAAGATCTGCTTATTTGAAAAAAAAACCATAAAAATCAAGGGCGCACCACACCCCCTGTGCTTCGTCTCGAAATGTCAATCCACAGCACTCAAAAGTACGGGAGAAATGGACAGACACAAGTTCACGTGCAGAAGATTGCCTTTGTTGCATGACAATTGTTACCTCACAGGACCTTGTCCCAAAACAGGAACAGAGACAAAAAAATTCCCCAGCCTAGGGGCAGGTATGGCTTGTCACGCTCTGTTCCCTGTTTAGGGGGTGTGGTCGAGACAGGTTTTGCTGTCACACTATGGACATGAAGTAAGTTTTTTTTGTACCGGTCCCAAGTGGAACAGCAAGGAGGGATGAACGGGGACGTGAAGTAACCGCCTGAGTCAGTGAGTGAGTATTCTGCTGGTCCAGCCCTGGTGCTGTGAGTAGCCAGCACTGGCTAGCCAGCAACAGAAGCTCTAGTACAGTTATTTTTTTTTAAATGTGCATTGGCACCCTATTTAAACTGTGCCAGGGCTTGCATTATGTGCAGTGAAGTTGCTGTGAATTCACGTTAGGTTTTCTGTAAAGGACAGTTGTGGCCACTGAGGAAAATGCATTGTGTAGCCTCCTCTTGTGCGCATGTACAGTGATTGTTATATGATGAATAACGAAGTTCTCCTGCCCCTTTTCTTTAGAAATGAAATGAATATTCCTTTCGTGTTGTACAGAGGTATCCTGACTAAAAAGGAGTAAAGTGGTCTTAGTCTACCAACACTCTTAGGAGCAAACTGTGCAGAAGGGAGAATGTGTGCTATGAGAAATATCCGTATTCTCATCACAGAACGACAATAAGCAAGGCTAATATGTGATCCTCGGGAAATTGTTGGGGGTACCCTTTCTAGCGTTCTTCACCATTGGCTGTCCTTGGCTGTGACTGGCAGTCCAAACACAAGTTGTCTACCTCTGAACTGTGGCATCACTCTGCAGTGCAAATGATGCAAGCAATAAGAGTTGGGTTGGGGCGATGCTTCTCATATAGCAGGCTCAAGTAAAATTACACCCAGCCAGAGATGCTGCAAATTTAATGTGATACATCCCACTTAGAATGACATCACTGTAGCTGGGGACTCAAAATGACTGTCTGTCATTGGTCTATAGCAGGGATGGCCAAGGGTGGTTAGAGTTGCCAATTCTCAGGTGCCAGATGGAATCTCGGGGAATGGCTGTACTTCTCTGGCTTTCCAGGCATGGAGAAAAAGCAGAGGGGAAGCCACCTAGGGAGATGAAGAAGTTTGATTTTTGTGTGTGCCATCTGCCAGGGCTGTTGGGAGTTAACTTCCCATGGGCTGGTAGTGAGTCTTCCACAGGCCACAGCAGCAGTGGAGAGTCTGAGAAAATCTACGGATGTGTTTGTGTGCTGTAAGCAAGGCACTGTAGGATGCAAGGTCTTGACAGGAATTGTAGTAATCACTGCAGCTGCTGGGCAAATTATGCTTCCCAGGAAACACTGTTATGTTGCTCTTGATATTTTGCTCACCGAAACAGCATTGTTGTTTTTCCCTTGCCATTTTACTTTTGTTAGCTTGATTTTATATGGATCCTGGGTCAATCTGCAGATCCCACTTGTCACTGCTGCCACAATCAGCTAGTCCAGAAATGGTTCTGACCTGCTTTGATGCCTTGCCAAACCCGTCTTTCTGACATCACAGAGATGTGACATTACTGGGGTCCACCCTTGGTTTCAGATGTTAGCCCTCAATTCTTTCTTCTCCATGCCACTCACTAATGAAAATAAGGGTTGGTCTATAAAATAATGGCCAAGTGGCTCTTCGTTAAGATAGGAGAAAGAAAATGAAGGAGGAAATGTAAAGAAACGTATTTCTGAACGTCAGAACTTGAAATAGCTCCTCAGACAGAGTCTTACATAAGAACATAAGAACATAAGAAGAGCCATGCTGGATCGGGCCAAAGGCCCATCTAGTCCAGCTTCCTGTATCTCACAGCGGCCCCACCAGATGCGTTTCGGAGCGCATGAGACTAGATATCTGTCTCCTGATACCACTCCCCTGCATCTGGCCCTTGAAGTACCCTGGTTTAAAGCCTAGAGATTACACATCTCCATCATGGTTTGTAACCCGTGATGGACTTTTCCTCTAGGAATCTGTCCAATCCCCTTTTGAAGGCATCCAGGCCAGATGCCATCACCACATCCTGTGGCAGGGAGTTCCATAGACTTACAACGCGCTGGGTGAAAAAATATTTTCTTTTGTCAGTTCTTACTCTCCCAGCACTCAATTTGAGTGTATGTCCCCTAGTTCTGGTATTTTGAGAGAGGGAGAAGAGCTTCCCTCTATCCACTTTACTCATACCCTGCATTATTTTGTATGTCTTAATCATATCCCCCTCAAGCGCCTTTTTCCAGACTAAAGAGGCCCAATTGTTTTAGCCTTTCTTCATAAGGGAGGTGCCCCAGCCCAGTAATCATTTTAGTCGCTCTCTTCTGCACCTTTTCCAGTTCCACTATGTCTTTCTTGAGATGCGGTGACCAGAATTGTACACAATACTCCAGGTGGGGCCTTACTATTGTTTTGTATAACGGCATTATAATGTTGGCTGTTTTATTTTCAATCCCCTTTTTGATAATCCCTAGCATGGAATTGGCCTTCTTCACTGCTGCCACACATTGGGGAGACACCTTCATGGTGCTGTCCACCAACACACCAAGATCTCTTTCCTGATCCGTCACGGATAACTCAGAGCCCATGAGTTGATAGATAAAGTTTGGATTTTTTGCCCCAATATGCATTACTTTACATTTGGTGACAGTAAAACGCATTTGCCATTTCTCAGCCCACTCTCCCAGTTTGGAGAGATCCTTCTGGAGCTCTTCACAATCTTCTCTGGTTTTTACCACACGGAAAAGTTTTGTGTCATCTGCAAACTTGGCCACCTCACTGTTTATCCCTGTCTCCAGGTCATTTATGAACAGATTGAAAAGCACCGGTCCCAGGACAGAGCCCTGGGGCACACCGCTTTTCACTTCTCTCCATTGTGAAAATTTCCCATTGACACCTACTCTTTGTTTCCGGGATCTCAACCAGTTCTCAATCCATAAGAGGACCTGCCCTCTTGGAAGCTGTCATGTTAATCCTCCTGCTTTCCAAAACTTAGAAAGCACTGTTACACTTCCTTCCGGTCCTTTAGCCATTCTGTACAGTGATATCATCAGAATCTTCTCCAAACTCAGACTCAGACATTACAACACCAGAGTTTGGATGCTGTTGATAGCACCAGTAACACCTTGTATCCCTTTCCTTGAAAACACATTGAGGATATCAAGAAACTCCCCATTGCTGAATTCAGTAAATCCCTGTTCAATATCTAGGAAACCAAGAACATAACCTCAATCTTAGATATACAGAGCCCATATCAATACACAGCTGCCTTCAAAAACAGGTCTCTTCAAATAGTGTTGGGGCCACCCCAATGGTTTAATGTTATCCATTTCTCTTTCCTACTCTTCTGGTGGTTAGCTTCTAAAACCAGAAGTGTCAGGGTCCTTACCTACTTGGAAACCATGTTGGTTGAAGTCTCCTCTCCTTAATCCAGAGGGCTATGTCTCACTGACTTAGCAAAACCCAACTATTTTATTCTTGCATGTCGGCTTTCTAGTATTACTGCAAAAGTTCATGCGAAAGTTTGAGAACGTGGCAGTGTATCCCTAGTACCAGAGCGCCTTTATAGTAACTCCTTTGTTTTTCTCTCATCTCTCACTTCCTTTCCCATTGGTCACTGTACCAGGTAATTTGCAGCTTGTAGAAGTGCTCAGTTATCGAAATGCCAGCAATTGATTATTAAAGTAGGACAGCAGAAAGAGGCAGAAAGGGGAGGGGGACTGAAACGGTGCGAATTTTCACTGGTCGCACTGCAATTGCTGCGGTAAAAACTGTGCATCATTAAGAGGAGTAATTTGATCAAACCCCTAGTGGTGGTATAGAATGATGTGGTTAAATTGCGCTTCAGGGGGCGTGGTCGACTGGGGTGCCAAAATGCTGCGCCTTGGAGTGGAGGCACGATCTTTTGCTGCGCAGTGCGCAGTCATTTGCAGCAAACACAGCACCAAAACGGTTGTGTGGCCGGGGCCCTAGCGTATCTCAGTTGGTAACTTGTTCCAGAGACTGTAGGCTGCCAATGAAAAGGCCCGAATCCTTGTCATCACCTTTTTGGCCCACCTTGGTGTGACCACTTCTAGAAATGTGGATGAGGGGGGGCAGGTGAAACAGGTAGCTGATTTCTGGGACAGCCATTCTGACAAGTATCCGTATGGACATGATTAACAACTTCTGTTATTCTCGGGGGGGGGGAGAGACCAGGCCTTTGTCACATGAAATGATTTTCTAGGTGTCAAACCAGGAGGTCAAGCTAAAATTAGGTATTTGGAAGTAAGTATGCTGTTTTATAACTGCAGCATTCCACACAACCAAGCTAAAAGATCTTGCTCAAATCCAATTAGCTTTGCCTTACTAATGTGCATTTTTTTCACTTTCAGCACTCTTAGACTAATTAATCTCTTTTTGGTTTATCGTTTTTGGCTTTCCTCTTCTGGGCATACTGGCAAATCCAGAAGAATATTTTTAGTGTTCTATAAATATAACATTTGTTTCTTAAATCTGTCCACTGAGTTTTTCCACTGACTGTTATCTGACCTGGGGTATGTGGGGGATCCATAATGGTTTGGGCATTTGAAATGATGTAGGTTTTATTATCTATTTGTCGTATTTAATTGTTTGCTATTTTGTTTTGTTTGATGTGAACCGCCCAGAGTTCTTTCGGGAAGACGGCATGGTATATAAGCTTCAAAAGTAAATAAATAAAGATTTTATCTCCATCTTTTTTGTGCTATACTTTGAACAGACAAATCCATTTGCAACCACCCTTTTAAACTGCAGGTTCATTGACCCTTTCATTTTAAAGTGTGAAGTCTTCAGGAACTGACATTTATCCCTGTATTTTGAAGCAGAGAGCTTTTTGTGGCCTAGTTCATACTTTATTGCAACAAAACTGTGGACTGTTGAAAAACAAACTTTCTAGTTTGTGGAGTCCATTAATAGTTTAACAGGTTCGGATGATATCTGTGCAATCTTTGGGAAAGTTTGTTCTGAAATACAAATAGTTCTACAGACATACAAGTACATTTCAAATGTACTAATGAGTATCTTTTTTTAAAAACTGCTTATTTGCATTTTAGATTATATCCTGGTATTGTTGACTATATTTTGAGCACTACTGGTGATTCTGGCATGGTCAGCGATTGGAGAGGTTACTTTAATAGGTTACTATACCTGTTTTTGCAATTGTGTTTCGTCATGGCCATGTGGCTCAACCCTCTTTTTGCTTTGATAGAAACCATTAAGGGATTCTCATATTTTAACCTTCAAAATGTCCAGGTCCTTTTCAGTGGTCATTTTGGAACTCAAAGAGGTTCACCCTCATAACATTCCAGTGTAGGTTAAGATTTTTTTAAAATAATTCTCAGGTATCTAAATCTTTCTAAAAATGTTCAATGGCTCATTTTGTATTATTCTAGGGCTAATCCTGCAGGGCCCCCAAAACAATCCATATTAAAATAAATAAACAGTGGTTTGTTGTGGAACAACCCAATGAAGACGTTAGCAGTGATTATCTATACCTCATTGCTGGTTGTGAAGCTCCGCCCCCCCCCTAAAAAGTCCAAACTTTAGATCCTCCCAAAAAAATTTTTAGGTCCACTATTTTCCTCTTGCAGTCTCAACACAGCAGGCGGCATGTACACAACTCCCTTTTTTCTGGGAGGAGAATAGCAGACAGGGAAGGAAGTATTACCAGCATGGCAAAACCATGACCATCTCCCCAGCCCAGCAGGCAAAAGGAATGACACGGGAACCCATGGGTTGTCCTAGGAGAAGAAGTCAAACAGTGACTAAAAAAAAAACAGACAGGGAGAAGACCAGCCAGTCCTTGTTTTGCTCTCCTAATCCAAAACCTATAATGAGAGAGGAAACTATTGTTTTAGCTGAGCTCTAAACAAACAGAATCCGAGTAACTGATAATTTCCACCAAAGGTGAGTAAAGGGAAATACTTTTTATTATCACCTGCCTGTGTTTTTTGGATTGTACACAAGGAATGCTTGTTTTTTCTTGGTAACTTCCAGATCAAGGGCTGCATGTCACAGTTACTTTTTTAAAAAAAAAAACAAAGAAAGTTGTGGCACCTTAAAGTCTGACAGGCTTAACGGGGCATAACCCAGTGTAGACGGGAGCCTACCTCCACCTCATGATGGATAAGGTGTTATCTTCACTGGGCAGATATTCATATCCTACACCTGGATATGGAGAATGACACTGCAATCCAAATAGCTGCAAAATGCAGAAAGAATAGAATAGTCTGTGTCAATTCTATTTAAAGCTTAACTGTATACAAGATAAGTGTGCTGACCATGCAGAAAGCCAGCAATTCCAGATTGTAAGTCAACTGTCCTACTATAAGACCTGTCCCTTGGGACAGTGCTCCCCAACCTTTTTGTCCCCACGGACCGGTAAATGTTTGATGATTTTCCGTGGCTGTAAGATGGGGGTGCAGGGGGGTCCAAAACTGTGGGGGGTCATGAGGGAGGAGGGGAGGAGGGGGCGTCCTTGGAGGGTTCAATCCCGGCTGGGGCATCGGGCGTGCCGCTCACCCCGCGTGCACGGGCAGGGTGGGGGAGCCTGGGGCTCCCTGGGCGGGGGGCCCCCACCTCCTCCTCCTGACTCAGCATTCCATCCTCCGGCTTCGAGGCGGGCAGTGGGAGGGGGAGGCAAGGCTGGTGGGGGTAGCCCTCCCAACACACACACACACACACCCTGGCCACCTGGGGCGGGCAAAGCTCATCTCACGCCGCGCCCGCCTCCCCGCCACCAAGACTTGCCCCCCCCCGCCGACTCCGGGCCGCGGCGGGGGAGCCCGAGCGCCTCCGCCGCCGCCGCCGCCTCTCTCACCTGCTGCTGGAATTGTAAACTGCCAAGAGCCCGAAGGGCTTTCCTTTGCTTTTCTCTCTTTCCTTAGCAAAAGCAAAGCTGTTCTGTCGCAGGGGCGGCAGCGACCGCGGGGGGGGTCGCGGCGGTGGCGATATACCCAGGCCCCATAACACACTACAAGTAGTCCTCTTCCGACCGGGGGCCCCCACGCTTACGTGCGCGGGGGGCTTGCCTCCCGCGCACGCCCCCTACAGTGTGCAGGCTGCTGCTGCTGGTGGAGGGTGAGGAGGAGGAGGGCGGAGGAGGAGGATTGCCCCCAGCAGAGCTGGGAGGCAAAGGCGGCGGCGGCGGCTCCTCCTGCGCTCCTCCAGCCTTGCCTCCTGACCCCGGAAGGATGGAAGGCTGAGTGAAAAGGGGAGCCTGCTACCTCCCAGGCGATTGAACCCAGGTCACCGGTCCGAGCCTTGGGACACAGTGGTTAAATTGCTGTAATGCAGCCAAAACTGTGCTCATGATCCAGGGTTCAATCCCAGGTAGCCGGCTCAGGGTCGACTCAGCATTCCATCCTTTCGAGGCCAGTACAATGAGTACTAGCACACTTGGGGGCAATGTGTAGTGAAACTGCCAAGAGAGTTCTTTCTCTCTTTGTTAGGACAGGGGTGACCTTCTTAAGTCAGCTCTATTTTCCCTCCTTCAGAACTGGGATCTTTCAGGAGGTAATGTGGACCATCAAAACTGGATGGCAGAGAATGGGAAGGATAAAGAAGATATCGCTGATTCGGGAAAATGGATCCGAGGTGACTATATGTATGAAAATACTGCAGAGGAGCCTTGCAACCCATTTATAAAGGTTAACCATTGGTCCCAAAGGCTTCCAGGATTAAACATTTGCTTTTATTGGGGGGGGGGTGATGGGGGGAAAATGGGAGCAAAGACATGGGAGTATCTGAAGGGGGGAGGGCTGCAAGAATATCCAACGGCAAGGGCTACACTTTGGACAATCTCTACTTAAAGGCTATTGACATAAATAATAATAACCTTTATTGTCATTGTACATCCAGTGTACAGTGAAATTGGCTGAGCCTCCCTCCCTCCCCCCCAACACCATCCCACTAAAAAGCCATTCAATCTGATTTCACACTGTGTGCTTGCTGCACAACTCGCCAGCCCCACGAGTCTATCACGAGTTATCATGTCTCGTTTAACAGTCGAACAGCCCATGGATAAAAACTGTTTTTTAGCCTGTTGGTATGGCTGACCAGGGTGTGAGTCATCCCTGATGATTTTCCTTGCTGTCCTTATGGCCCGGTCCCACGTCCCTTTAAAAGCAGTTTAAATTACCAGATAACCCGTGTCTAAAAATGCCATCCCCACAGCCACCGGGCTTTTTGAAAAAAAAAAAAAAAAGAAAACCTGGTAATGCCCCTTGAAGCGAGGTTTCTGTGACTCACCGAAGAGGTAGGGAAATTTTTGCCTCGCTTTGTAAATCCAGCTTTTAAGGAGGCAGACACCGTGGGACCATGCAGATGATCCGGGTTTCTTTTTCTTTCTTTTTTCGTAGCACCTACCGGCTGTTCCTGGGGCCGATCGGCTATGTTTTTTTAATTGCTTCTCACCTTCAGAGAAACAGGAAGCTCTATCCAGTCCTACAAGTTTTCCTTTCCCCCAGCCAAGTGGTCCGTTTTTTTTCAAATGCTAGCGCCACCTGCTGGCCAAGAGGACTGAACTGCACTTTAAAAGAAAAAAAACAGCTTTTGACGTGTGAACTCCTGTCTCACTTATTCAATCATGTGATGGGACGAAGAGGAAAAGCCAGACCTTCAGAAGATCAGGATCAAAACCCAGGTGTGACCACAGCTTAAGACAGCAGTCCCTGGTGATGTCATCCAGTGGACTTAGGGGACAGCCCATGATGTTTTATGCTGTGTTCACTACCCTCTGTAAAGTCTTTCTGTCCATGGCTGTCAAACCAGCCTACCAGACTGTAATGTAGTACATAAGGACACTTTCTATTGTAGACTGGTAGAAAGAGGTCATCAATTGTTGTTTCACATTGTTCTTCTGCAAGAGCCTGTATTAATTTTCCAGGTAAGATCTTCACTGAAATGAACTCCCAGAAATTTGAAGGAGGAGACTCTCTCCACCCAGCCTCCCATGATGTACAGTGGAGCAAGTTCCTCTCTTTTCCTCTGGAAGTCCAGCACCATCTCCTTAGTTTTGCTGATATTTAGGTGCAAATTATTTTCTAAGCACCATGAGGATAATTTTTGGACCTCCCCCTATATACTGATTCATCTCCACCTGTTATAAGACCCATTATGGTAGTGTCATCTGGAAACTTAATGATTGCAGTGGATGAGTCAGATGCTACACAGTCATAAGTATACAATGAATACAGGTAGGGACTAAGCATACAGCCCTGTGGGGACCCAGTGATAAGCTTCAACGAGGTAGATGTGACAGGCCCAATCCTCACTGCACCAGGTGTGGACAGGATCCAATTATTGTATCAAATCATAGGTTAAGATCACATGAGGAAAGACTTATGGTGGACACCAAACCAATATTAAATAAAAATGCAGAGCCATGTGACACCTGCTACAGAAACATAGAACAAAACCCAAAACAAAACAAAGGTAGTTTTGGCAGAGCAGAGCACAGTCAAAGGAAACAGCACGACCAATCTTTTTGATGCAAAATTTCATTCATGGTCAAACGGAATTCAGTTGGTTCATCACATTTAAAGAAGAAAGTCAGTAAACAAGAAATACATGATGGAAAAAATAGAGAGGCAAGTCACAAGAGATACGGCAGAAAGACCTGGGAATGTGTTTACCTTTGAGTCCGTCTTTGTCAGCATGTTGGGAGGAATAAAGGAGGAGGGGGGAGAAGAGAGAGAGAAAGGGGAAATGTTATGGAATGTTTAAAGACTAATGGATTTATTTCAGTGTGACCTTTCACAATATTTTGCCTTTCCCCCTTCTTTTCCTTTTTCCTTTTGATTATCCAGGTGTTTTAAACCTCAGCTCGCAGAAGTCTCAGCCAATCTGGTTAAGAAGCAGGGATTCTAGGGGGCAAAATCGAAAACATCTGGAGGACCAAAGACAGAATCACTGCCCTACAGAGAAAAGAGACAGAAACACATTTCCAAAAATGCAAAGAGCAGCAGACTGGCTGTGGAATAATCTTTCTAAAATTGCTTTAGAGAATATTTGGATACTCCTAAGAAAAAAGCCAGCATTAGAATACTGTGGGGAACCTTGAAGGCAACAAGAAAAGAAAAGAGACCAAATATGAGATGGATTGACTTCATAAAGGAAGACACTGCCTTGGGTTTGCAGAAGATGAGCAAGGCTATTAGTAGCAGGACATTTTGGAGGTCACTCATCCATACAGTTGCTCTAAGTCAAAAATATAACTGGACAGCACCTAACAACAACCACTAGCCAAGATCAAAGGGACCATAAGCATCACTTTCACCCATCCTGCCTTTTTGTACAAAAGCAAAGGCGACATGGTATGGAGGGCTTTGGGCAAGTGAAAATACAGTGGTACCTCTTGAGATTAATTTAATTTGTTCCATGAGTTAATTTGTCCTATGAAAAATTTGTCCTACGAAGCACGGTTTAATCCAGATTTCCATAGGAATGCATTGAATTCATCTTTGCAAAGCATTCCATATTCGTCTTACAAGGTTTTCCTATTTCCCAGACATTTCATTCGTCTTATGATATTTTTTGTCTTGAGGGGCATTTGTCTTATGAGGTATTACTGTACTGAAACTCTGAAACCCTTTGCTGTAGACGGCACCCATTGCCACAGTAGAGGCTCTTGCCCAAGGATCTTGAAACCAGCAGTCAACGAACAGCTCTCTGATCCAGTAAATATTTTGGATATATTTGCTTAATCACCAACTCTAAGCAGACAGCTTTCCTCGCCGTAGATTTGCCAAGGCAGCACAGCGCCAAAACTCTCCACTAACTAATCTGTTTCTTGCTAGTGCAAACGACAGGGCTGAAACAGGGTAAGTCGAAATTAAGCATTAACCAGAATTAAAATGCCGCAAAAGCTGGACCTTGGTCGACCTTCTTGTGCCTCTTCTTTCCTTGCTTCTCTGAGCAAATGTTTCCCAACTGGCCTTCAGAGACTTGGCTGGGATCCTCGGAATGAAGAGCAGATTTTTGACCCATGGCACCATCTGCTGGCCAAGGTTAATAACTGGAAGATGGGCAAACAGCCACAGCTGCCGGATGTCGCACTTCCAGTAATCAGGAAAATAACACCAGCTGCACATACATGGCAATGCATTATAACAGGGCTGTCCAACTTTGAACAGGCCGAGGTCTACTTTTTCCGGCCTAAAGTGCCTGAGGGCTACTACACTAATACCTCTACTTACAAATTTTATCCATTCTGAGCACATGCTCGTGGCCCTTGAACTGCCCACTCAGCTGAGTAAGTGAGCTGGCAGACCCAGAACTTTGCTGGGGCATTAATGATCCTTGAGATGGGGGAGGGAGGGATGGAGAATTTATCCCCTCACGTTTTTTTAATTGATGCCTGGCGGGCTACTTTTGAACCCTTTGCGGGCTACCAGTAGCCCGCGGTCTACCTGTTGGACAGCCCTGCATTATAACATTATACCAAGTACAGTGGACCCTTGTATAACAAACGGTTTGTATAACATAAAATTTGTACAACATAAAAATTCCAGAAATAGGGGAAATTTGCTTAACACAATCACCTATGGGGCAAATCTGTACAACATAAAAATGGGATCGCTCTGTTTTCAATGCATTCCTATGGGAAATTTGTATAAAGGAAAATTTGCTTAACATAATTTCATTTGGAACAAATTAATTCCTTTATACCAGGTACCATTGTATATAGTACCAGTCCAGACTTCACCCATATGGAAGTAAGTTCTAAGAAATTCTCTAAGTTCTGCAATTTTTCCCTTTTCTTGTGCTATCAAAAAACAGATTCCATGAAATAATCAAGAGCAGCTTTTGCCTTATGAGTCTCCAGAGAAATTAATTACACCTGTCATCACAAGTTCCACCAGTGTAAGTATCAAATGTGTGTGTTGTGTCATTACAGTCTTGACCGACTCTTTGTGACTCCATATCCATTGAGTTTTCTTGGCAGGAATACTGGAGTGGTTTGCCAGTTCCTACTCCAGGCGCCTACAGCACCTGGTATTCCTTGGTGGTCTCCCATCCAAGTACTAACCAGGGCCGACCCTGCTTAGCTTCCAAATCAGGCGAGATCAGATATGCTTAGGGCAAATGGTCCTAACAAAACCCAGGTTTGCCCCAACCACCGAAAGTAGGGGTTGGTTGAATGCTTCCATTGTAAGCTACCTCGATGTTGCTCTTTCTTCTCTCTGAATTCTGAGGCCTAAAAATGAAGAGGATGCCAGTTTTTCCAGCTTGTGGCAGGCAACCCACCATCACATATGACACCAACAGGGGCTTCTCTCATTAGTTAGCCCACTGAGGCTGTGAAAGCTGGGTCTAGCAGCCATACATCTAAGAACCAAGGTAGAAGTAGAAAGAGGGAGTGGGAAAAAAGTTGCTGAAGGGAGAAAGGTGTTGGAGCTTTTGCCACTTGGCAGGCTGCATTTAGTAGTACATAGTAAAAATATTGAAATTTTCTTCTTTTAAAACATGCTTTTTACTGTACATGGAATAAGTATAGAAAAATACTTAAATCCCATCAATTTCTCCATTATACCTAGTGGCTGAATAGGGTAAATGCTTAGGCAATGTGAAAGGAGGGACTGAGAATTTAAGAAAGAATGGGTTATTAGGATAATGTTAGGCTATTAGGATAAAGGTTAGGTTATTAGGAAAAAGTAGTGTGCAAAGAGCAAATTAAAATGGATAGAATGGACAGAATATCATAGTTTAACGGTATACACCTAGAGCTGTAGACAAAGGATTTTATAAAAAGAAATAGTAAATGTAGGGAACTTATAAAATATGAAAAATGTACTGTATTACAAAAGGAAAGCTTAAGGTGAAAATAAGGTAATAAAATGGACAGTAAGTAAAATGTATAAAATACTATTGGAAGAAGAAGATTGAAAATATTTGCTTAAAATTGTATGGGAATATGATTTGTGCTGAGGCTTTGAAAAATATATTGGATATAATAAATCTGCCATCAAGTCTATTCTGACTTATGGAGGCCCCTTTTCAGAGTTTTTCATTTGGAGAGTACAGTACTCAGAAGTGGTATGCCATTCCCTTCTTCTGGGGGGAACCCTGGGACGGTGCAGCTTGCCCAAAGCCACACAGGCTGGCTGCACTCATAGGTGGCTCAGTGGGGAATTGACTCAGTATCTGGCTCCACAGCCAATTACATAAACCACTCAGCTATCCAGCCAGTATATGGAATATAAGAATGCTGAAAGTGATGTCTGTATGGAAAAGGAGTACTTTTCTAACTTAGTCTGGAGGTGATATTTAACACCAATTAAATTAAAATCAAATAGATACTATTTCACTCACTCTATGCTGGAGAGGATGTCAAAAAGTTAATAGTACAGTGGTACCTCTACTTACAAGTTTAATCCATTCCAAATGCATGCTCATAAGTCGAACAACTCATAAGTAGAGCAGCCGTATCTAAAAAATAAAAAAGAAATTGTAAGTATAGCAGACTGCATCTAAAATTTGTAAGGCAGCAGTTAAACTGCCAACGGTTTCCACTCTGAAGTCGAATTGCTCTTTAGTAGACGTGCTTGTAAGTAGAGGCACCATGGTACTTATTTTCATTTGTGGTGGGAATGCAAGAATAGATTGAAATTTTGGCAATTGGTCTTGAGGGAAATAAACAAAATAATGAAGTTAAAGCTAGAGTATATATCAAAATGGCATTTTTATCAATAGGGTGAAATGTAATAGGCCAAATAAAGAATTAATTTCCAATGTTTTAACAGCAACAAAATTAATTGTAGCTAGGAATTGGAAAACATTGTACAATTTTCAGTTAAAGAAATTCGGTCAGCTACTAATGATATGTTAACTTGTAATACTGAAATTAAGATGAGGGTGATAAGTAAAAAAAAATATTTATAAAAATATGGGAATAATGTACTTATTACACTTTTGTAGGAGTTAGTACAATTTTGGAGGAGGAATGGAGCTCCATAGAAGTGGGAGAAAGGCTAGAATTCCCAAATGGTTTCATGGGTGCAGGGAGCACAATTTGTATAGATGGTTTAATGTGTTATTAGATATTTTGATTTTGGATGATTTTATTTAATAAAATTAAAAAATATCTAAAAGATAAAAAGTTGTCTGAAAACAAATTAGAAAAATATAATAGAAATGTTGGCCCATGAAACCATAATCCCCAAAGCAGACAATGTCTTTATTGCAATTCCTTTGTTGTTCTTGAAAGCATAAACATTCGAATGAATGAAATTTTAGATGGTTCAAATATTTTGACTCATGTTTTGTCTGGCTTTAGGTGGTTTTAATATTTCCATTCTGTTTTGCAGTTGCACGAGTTTCGAATCAACAGCTGCAGTTTTTTCAGATAACCTTTGCTTCCATGTATTTGGAAGCAGAGTCGTGGCAACTGGACTTATTTTCTTGTGAGAACTCTTCCTTCAATCTCCCCAAAAAAGAAGTCCATTTGCCAAGACTCAACTCCCAAATAACCTCACCTGGATGACTGAGAATCTTCACAGACTTTGCTTCTATGTAACCTTTCTTGGGCCTTGGTCAAGGTGTGGGGCTTGTAATTTTGCTCTCTTCTTCTGTTTGGTCCCTTGGCCATACATACTGATCAATTTGCGCAATCCCAGCATTTGCTTTTTGATTTGACTTGAGACGTCTCATGTCCCCGTAACCAAAAAGAACTCCACTGCATTGCACTGCCTTCTGAATCAATAAGGAATAACTTCCAACTGTATGTGAAAATCATACCACTGCTTCTATCGCGGGTTTCAAGTTCCAGGGTACTGTAGTCTGTAAAACACAAGTGGGAAGCCTTGATCTTCCAGATGTTTTGCATCACAACTCACACCGTTCTCTATCCATTGCACTGGCTATGGTGGTTGGGACTTATCGAAGTCCAAAACATAAGGCCGACTAAGGGCTCCCCAGTGCTGATGTAAAGCAAAGTTGGATTCTGGGAAAAGATTTAAAGTTTGGGTGGGCAAGTGAATGAACACACACTGGCAGTTCTCTTGGTGTTCTGCAATTGCTCAGCAATAATTCCCGACACCCAATTGTCCAACAATAGGAAAAACTGTAACGCTTCTCCCTGTTGAAAATAAATGCTTGCGGAAAATTTGGAAGTGGATTTCTCCGTGAATGAATTTGTGAACTTGATTCTGGTACTGATCATACTTTAAGAGCAAACGTGTGCCTATGGGGTGTCTTGTTCCTCAACTGCCCGAACTACTATTTTGCATCAAGTCTTGGCAAACAAATCATAACGTTCACTTTAAAAAAAACACAAGCTAAATCTTGCAAACCTAATCTGTCTGTTTCTGAGGAGTGACCAGATGACTGTTGCTTAGAACAGAGTCTTCTTGAGAAATCAATCAACAACAGACTGATATAAACACAAATCAACGTTCTGCTTAGATGGTACTCTTGGGAGGTAAAAAAGACTTATTTCTCCACTGCGGTGAGGAGTTCAATGTCCAGTTACTTGGAAGTGATGGGCCGCACTTTGTCCAAATTGAACAGATAAGAGGTGGTTTCAGCCTCTCTGTTTCAGACTCTCCTTGACAGCTCTGGCAGAAAAATGACCTTCCTCCTTTCTGCCTCTCTCCTCCCTTCAGAGAAACGGCTTTATGACTGGATTATTTTTACAATCCAACTGTTCCTATGGTGACTTCCTGGCAACAAACCAGGATGACACCATTAAGCAAAGACCTGGCTTGCTCCCTCTCAGCATCCAACTCTGTTTGTTTTGGATTACGGTAAGTGGAGTATGCTTACTTTATTTGAAGCAAAACAAGCACATCTCTAAAGGCTGGAAAGCAGAAATGAAATCCTAGAGAGACTTTTTAGAAAGCATATCAACAAAGAACACAAAACAAAATAAAAGCAAAAAAATAAATAAAGACCACAAAGACTTTGTGGCACCTCAAAAACTAACTGCTAGATACAGTATTTCAGTGTGAGCTTTTGTAAAACAAATCCACTCCTTCAGGCATAAGAGTGAGAAAAATGGCAAAACATTCACACAGGGCCACAAGATCAAGGGATAGCGGTGGTTGGAAGACTCATGTTGCATTTCATACTTAGTAATTATATCCCTATTTGGAATTCAGTTCTTTTCTTTTGAAGCTTTGTTCTGTCAATGGCAACAATGATTTGTGGGGGAAGGAAACAAAAGCTGAGGCAACATGTGATACTGAGTTAAGAATCACTGGGTTTCCATATGAAGCTTATTTTGGCTATGGTGACACATGTCTTAGTTACTTCCCAAATGGATTACTGTAACACGCTCCAGTCTTCTTGGGTCTGCCTCTGGATAGTGCCCAGAAATGGTGGGACCGAAATGAGGCAGCCAAAATGTTAATTGGGGCTGGTCACAGGGATCACATCACCCCACTATTACAGCCAATCCCTTGGCTGCCAATCTGTTTCTGGTCACAATTCTATGTGCCAGTTCTAACCTATAAGGCCAGAAATGTCTTGGGCCCAAGCTATCCCAAAGACATTGTCTCCCTTTATGAGCCTGCCAAGATGTTAAGATCATTGAGAAGACTTTGTTTTGGTCTCATCACCTTCACTTGTATGTTTGGTGAGGAGACCGGAGAAGGCTCTCAGACTTTGGACCACAGAAGGCCAATCTGACTCCCATCTTTACTGTCCCTTGAGAAGCAGGCAAAGACCTTTTTCTTCAGACAGGTTCCCTCAGTGACTAGTTGCCTGTGTGGAGTTTTTACATGGATTGTTGTGCCTTACTGCTTTAGGAAGCCCATGGCATGGTGGTTAAACTGTAGAACTGCAGTGAAAACTCTGCTCATGAGGTGAGTTCAATCCCAGCGGATTCAGGGAACCAGCTCAAGTTTGACTCAGCCTTTCATCCTTCCAAGGTCAATAAATTAAGTACCCAGCTCAGAGAGTGCTTTAAAACTCTTTGTTTTTTAAAGTGGTTTTTTTTTGTATTGCTTTCATTTATCATTTCGTGAAATGGTATTTGTTTGATCCTTTTTGGTCTCTGTAAGCTGTCTTGGGTCCACTACGCTTGACTTACATTTTACTTGTCCAGAGTTTCCAATAAATTACGTTGTATTGAGGGGTGTGGGTGAACATATGAGGGCTTAAACTAAGGAACAACATCCATATTTTTAATGTTAGTTATTTACCTCTTTAGCAAGAAGGTCTGAAGCAGGATTTTTAAAGGGTCCAGGCACCATACATATAATCAGGAATGCTGATAAGACAGATCAGCAAAGGCTGTTCCCAACTTTGGCATCCAAAGCAAAACAGAGATTGTGCCCAGTGAAGTTATTTTAGTACAGTACTTAGCCTCATGAGCACCTTTTCATGTCTTCCTTTGAGTAAAAATACAGCAAGGAGACTTAGAGGCTATACATTGGTTCCCACCTTGTTACTGATGCTCTTAAATCACTTTCCTGATGTGACCACCTTAGGTGGCAACTATTAATAGGCAGCGACAGCAACCCCCACCCCACTCCCACCAGGGTATTTCTCCTGAATTCTGTTGGAATAGAAATGTAAGTGTGGCACATAGCCTCGAGAGAAGCCCTGAATAAGTTTGTTCTCCTCAGGTGCCAAAGAAGACATGACAGTCTTTAAAGTAAAATTAAAGTAAAATTCAGCTGCCAGTCCAGTTTGCTTCTAAATACAGAACAGAGGAGCTGCGTAGATTCCCTAAGTACATCCGATCTCGCCTGATTTCAGAAGCTAAGCAGGGTCGGGCCTGGCTAGTACTTGGATGGGAGACCACCAGGGAATACCAGGTGATGTAGGTGCCTGGAGTAGGAACTGGCAAACCACTCCAGTATTCCTGCCAAGAAAAACTCCATGGACATGGAGTCATGAAGAGTTGGTCACAACTGTAACGACAACACAGAGACACACACACACACACACACACACACACACACACACACACACACACACACACACACACACACACACACACACAGAGAGAGAGAGAGAGAGAGAGGAGGGAGCCTCATTTTTGTTCCTTGCCTCAGTCCAAAATGGGACTGCCCTGCCCCTTGAATTCTCTTGCTGCTTTCTTTGACTATATGTGTGTGTGTGCGCGTGTGTGCATGCATGCGTGCGTGTGTGTGTGTGGGAAAATCTCTCTGAGGAAATCTGAAAAAGCTACCATATTATCCTTTCTGAGAAGTTCTTTCTCTAAGTTCTTTCCTTCCACAATGCCTCAAATGACTAAGGCTTACTAATCAAAACACTTATTTTACCATCTTGCAATTACACAATATAAGTTTTGTTTTTTCCTACACTTGTTTAGTCTTGTCATAAACCAACAAGATAAATCTTTGGGACTAAGAATGGCCTTTTCCCGTTATGATGACAGATATGAACTCATTTACTGTATGCTGAGTAAAATAAACTCAGGCTCTATAAATGCAATTTAATATAAGTCCAATTCAGAATTTCCCACACATAAGGCCTGAATGCTCTGTACATTGGGTACCTTGCTGCAGAGCCGGAGATTAGGAGTTTGATCCCGCCACTGTGCCTGCTGGGAGAAGAGTCAGCCCATGTAGATTTGGTTAAGCCGAACAGTACCAGAAGAAGGGAATGATAAACCATTTCTGCGTATAGGAGTACTGCCATATCCTCCTGGGATTGGTTCCAGGCCTCCTCCTGTGGATATTGAAAACCGCAGATAACAGCAAATGATAGATAGATAGATAGATAGATAGATAGATAGATAGATAGATAGATAGATAGATAGATAGATAGATAGATAGATTGCATGGTATAGGAGGAAACCTGTGGAAAAACTACCACATGCATTACCAGCCCAGGCCACTAGAGACTATTCTATGTATTCTCCACTAACCGGTATTCATATTGGTCTCTACTTCCCTCTAGGGGGTGGTTGTGGTAATATATGGGAAAACGGATTTTCTATATTTTTCAAAAATATTATTTCTATTTTCAGACTGTGAATAAATGGAACAGTGGATAATGATCCCATGGATATTGGGGAGGGGGCTTCTGTAGTCTCTACTTAGAAAAGCCTGAAATTGTGTGGGAGGTCAGAACTGACCTGACAATAGGAAATTATTGTTTCCATTTATTCCACACACAAGCATTGTCTTGCATTGTTTCTTTAAGTGTGAAATTCAAACAATGAATTGCAGTTCTTATATCACAGGGCTGTCCAACTTTGAGTAGCCCATGGTCTACTTTTTTCTCTCCCAAACGGCCCTGCCGTCTACCTTGATCTCCCCAATGGCCCCGTGGTCTACTTACAGGAGTGTGCATGCAGCCTCCCAACCAGCCCGGAGAGGGGCGAATGCACGTGGCAGCCCGGCCTGGCCCTCCTCCTCCTCCTCCTCCTCCTCCTCCTCAGTTGTCACTGTGGCTGCTGCCGTGGCCATGAGGCCACCCGGCCAGGCTAGAGAGGGCCAAGTGTGCACGGCAGGCCAGCCTAGCCCTATTCCTGCTGCTGTAGCCCCATCAGTCTACTTAAGGAGAGTGTGTGTGAGAGAGAGAGCGCTTTGCCAGTGCTCCAGTTTAGGAACCGAGTGAGGGGGTGGGGTGTGGCGGTGGAAGGGAACAAATCCGGACCAACATCCGGGCAGGCAGGTGGGCAAAACACACACACACACACACCAATATACCGCCACTGGTGGCAGATCAGGAGACTGGCAGAAACCTGGCAGGATACTTCCAACGGCCCTGTGGGCTAGCGGTAGCCCACGGTTGATGCATTGTGCAGGCCTGCTATATCATTTTTGTAAAACACATTCTGGAACTCAAAGTTCATTAACAAAAGAGTCCTCCAATACTCAATGATGGCTAGAGAAATTTTAAAACATTTTAACTAGGAGTAGTGTGGTAGAATTTAAATATTAGGAGTTGAGAGTGTGCCCCTGCCACCAGGGAGAGGTCAAATCATTGCAGCATATGATGCTTCATTGCATCACGTACCAGGATATCCACCAGCATCACTTAACTGCTTTTCTTTTTTCTCATCCTGTTTGGAATGACCTGGGCACAAACTGGCAGCTGCTGGATGGCACTAGTATGGAACTTACTGCAACAATTGGGAGATACATCCATCTTATCATCCAGAGGCATCACACTAGATTGCCACACACTACTGAGATTTAACAATGTCTCCCGGCTATCCTCCAATGTTTACTATGATATGTTTATCAGCACTTTGCAATGTTATGGTGCCAATAAAGTTTCTGAAACTGAAACTGAAATATTAGGTCAGAATCTGTACAAGATACTAATATGTTTACAGGTAATTCTGCTCTTCAGTATCCACACACAAAGTAGTTACAACTTGCTCTCAAAATTGCTGATAGCTTTCTTCATTTTGTATTCCAAGATGACTCACGTGCTCAAGACACTAAACACCCAGACAAAAAGAGCAGTATCTTTGTCATATCATGTCTTATATGCCTTTGACAAAGGGGCAACTTTGTCACAATTGGATGGAAGGTGTAGAGGGTCAAACATTACTGGAGGACAGAGTTATGGTGATTTATTATATTTATTTATTTATTTGATTTATATATCACAATCATCTAGCAGAAATCTACTCTGGGCAGTTTACATACATAAACAAAATACAATGAAACACATTATACAACTCAAATTAGTAAATAAGCAACTAATTAATCAAAACCAACATAACATGCATCACACAAAGGCAAGTAAGCATAAATAAATCAAAACCATTCAGCAATTCAAAATAAAATACAAATGAAAATAAGGTAACCCATTTTGTGTGTGTGTTTTGTGCTGTAAAGTTGGAACCAAACAGGCCTTTCAAGGTAGGTGAAATATTTAAGGACTGGTTTTACCAATTCCATTCCTTAAGTGAGTTTCCATGGCCAAGTGGGGATTCAAGTCCCATTTTCCAGAGTCCTAGCCCATCACTCTGTTCATTACGCCACCCTGAGAAACTCACCCAGCCCTGTGAAAAAGCATCTCAGACCAAAGTTCTCTAGCAGCATCATAACAGTCTTGTTGAATCACACCAAAGCTTGGGGAAGTTCCTTTTTGGACTACAGCTCCCACAATTCACCCATCATAGTTCTTGCCCGTGAGCTCCAGCACAAGCTCTCCCACCACATGAAGGAAAAAGAGAAGCACCACCTGCCACCCAGGTCATGTCTACCACCCCTTGTCCCACAACACTCAACATGATGGAGGAATAACAGGAAGAAATCAGTTTACCTCTGCCCCTGCCACCTCCCTTCCTAACCTGACCACTCCTTGGCTGGCTCTACTTTTGGTGTCTTGGCCCCCAGGTCATTGGAGCAAGGCATCACAGGGCTGGGTGGCCCAAATAAATCACCTGTGCAACCAATTTTTAAAATTTAAAATTTTTGTATGTATTTACCACCCCTCACCATGTGCCACTCTGGGCAAGTGTTCATCATGGCAGTCCCCATAACCAGTCTCCTTTCCCAAAGTCCAAACATGCAGGCAGCTGTATCTGTCCTGCCAGGCAGGACAACTGGGCGTGCCAACCCCAAGGGAGGACCAGAGAGTGGTAACAAGGAGTAGGGCCTTCTCAGTGGTTGCTCCCCAGTTGTGGAATCATCTACCTCCAGAAATTTGCCTGGCACCCTCGCTTCAAATTTTTAAAAAGCTATTGAAAACTTGGTTATATAGAATGGCCTTTCCTGATTTTTCAAACATCTAGCAAGATACTCTTCTTATTCTTTTTCTGCTTATCTTCTTTTTTCCCTGTTTTAGCAATCCCCTGGCTATTTCTATTTTGATTTTAGCGTAATTTTAATTCATTGTTGTTGATTGTTGTTGATTTATATATATTTTGTTTTTATTATGCTGTTAGTGTTTTTTTAAAAAATATAATCCTTTATTACTTGTCATGTTATCTTTTGTTGTAAACCACGCAGAGGAGCCCTTGGGCTAGATGGGTGGTATAAAAATAAAATAATATAAAATAAAATAAAATAAAATAAATAAAGAGCACATTGTTTATACAGTTTGTTCTTGCTATGTGATCATGTCAAGTCCCATCCAGGACAACAACCCTACCAAGTGGCCTCTAAAATAACCTGTTATTAACAGCCCTACTCAACTCTTGCTAACTCAAAGTTATCCATCTGGTTAATCCATCTGGTTCTCCTTTGTAAATCTAATGTTTCTTAATTGCACATTACAGAACAAACACCCTAAAATATCTTGAATTACAATAAGCACAGTTTGCAAGAATACACTGTTTTTGTTAAATTCAGTTTATCTCTCAGCTACTGTGAAGACTGCAGTGAAGTTCAGAAGGAACAGAGAAGCCTAGTTGTATGTGAGTAGCATCTACATGCTGTGTGTAGCTTGAAGACAGACTGTTGCTCCCTCCTCTCTCATGTCATTGAAAGAATGACTATGCAGACTTTAAGATCATGTCAGGTTTCAACCACTTTTTCCTCTATATATCCACCAATACCATTTGTAACATCTTCCTTGGTGATGAGATCTTTTGTTCCCAAAACTGAAATTTGCACATATTTAGGACCTCTGGGTCTGTCCAATAAACAGAATGCCACAATATGGATTTTGAAGTCTTACTTTTGTGCCTGCCCTAAACAGTAGAACCTCAGGGTGGATTTCACGCAGGGATGATAAACCTACCTCCCCTATTACTTTGTTGCTCAGATCAGAGGGCTACAGCTGCAGGTTGCAATACATACTCCAGATACCCAGTCTACCTACTGAGATATAAGAGAAAAGAAAATATAAAACTGACTTATCAGCTACTTGGAGCCTTGGTTCTCAAATCTACAAGAATTGGTGGGTCTCATCTATCGGAACTTTTTTCATACACGAAATGTGCAGTTTCTAAAGAACATTTGTGCATTTTAAAGGCTATCAATATGAAAAGTGATGGACAACGTGAAAAATAAAAAGAACATGTTCCTGCAGCCCACCACCTTCATGAAACTTGCGCATTTCTCCTTCCCTTGCCAAAGAAAGTCCCTGCAGACCCCATTTCTACTTTCTACGAGGTGTTCACCAATGTTTCCAAAGTAAGAGAAACAATTCTAGAATATGAGAGACTTTTCTGGACAAGTAATGTCTATTAGAGTGGCAAGGCCAAAAGTATTCCCATTTTCTTGAGATTTGGGGACCATATCCTGAGGCCAGAGCTTAATGAAGCTAGAGGGGAAATTTTCCTGTCTGTTCCATCATAAAAAAACAAGTTCTCAGAGAACAAAACTGCTTCTGGGTCCACTGATCGAAGTGTCAAAAGAAGGGTGGCAGTGTTGTATTTAAAATACCAAGTGATGGGTTATAATCAGATGGACAGCATCTCTTGGTTTTCTATGAACGACCTCTTGTAGATTGTTGCCCATAGGTCAGTTCCTCCTTAGATCATTTCCCCCTCTTCTTCAAGGAAACAGCATGTTCTTTGTTCTCTGGGATAGAGAACTGGCTGTGAGATGGCCTATGCATTGTGTTCAGCATCTTTGCACATATTTATGTTTTAGGGCAGGCATATCCAAACTTTGGCCCTCCAGATGTTTTGGACCACAACTCCCACAGTGCTTTGCCATTGGAAATACAGGCTTGGAATTCTGGGAGTTGTGGGCCAAAACATGAGGAGGGCCGAAATTTTGACATGCCTGATTTAGGGGTTTCTGTACTCAAATCCAGTTTTTATCCTGCTTTAACCTATGTTGCTTTCTTACAATTATAATACAATGTGTTTCATTTTACATGATTATTAATTCAGTGAATAAACTCACCTTACTAGCCTGCTGAACTTCACTAACATAATTTCCAAACTTCCATACATGTGGAAACAGGCATGAAGGTTATCTGGTTAAATGAGCCAAGAAGCCAAGTGGATAAGATGGCAGCCCAGGGCCAAGTTGAAATCAGGATAGAGCAAACAGCTGGGCATCAAAGGGATCCAGCAGCTGCATTGAATGCTAGAGGTTACGATCTTCACTGCTTTATCTATAGCACATAAGACGTATGAGGAAGTTCTTCTGGGTTCTGTGCTGTTTTCGGGACACTTGAAAGGCTGACCACACACTCACATGTCCCCCCCCCAAGTTTTTGCATTATTGCTGCCAGCACTTATGCAACAAGGAGATTAATGAATTACTGTGCTGGCACTCCATTTCCTGCCTTGATGCAATTAGGTCTTTGCCAAATCACATCTCCTTGTCCTCTTTTTCTGATACCAAAGTGCAAAGAAATGAACCCCAGGAACATCTGGGAATGGTGCAGATGAGTGCCCACCAGGTTTAAAGCAAAGGTAGGCAATTTCAACAGGACTAATCTGCCCCAGGATCCTCCAAATGTCCTACAATAAATCTATATTTCAAATGCTTATTTTTTAAAAAAAATAACAGCATGCTTTATAAGCCATGATTCAACACCGTACAGTAAAACTGAGAATACATAGCCCCATACAATGTGTGTTCTCAAAGGCAATGTTAAGCACTTATTGTAAGCTATATTTTTCAACTTAAGAAGCTGCTCCGAGCCATCTAAACTCTGACTTTCTTTATACAGCTATGCTCTTACTGTTCATTCACTCAAATTCCCATGTACTTAGATTTATTAATACTTTCAATACTTTCTCTTTTTTTTAACCGTATTCCTTGGGCTGCTTTTTACTGGCTAAGATGAATATGCTTTTCTCAACATTCATTTTTATATCATGTTCATTACTTAACTTCTTTGAAAAACCTTTGCAGATGATCTTAACTGTCAACTAGTGATACAATGTCATCTGAATATTGAAGGTTGTTAATAACTCTTCATTGACATTTATGTCATCATTTGGCATAAATAGCTACGTTTGTGAGACAGCTTATCATTCCAAGCACCTGTATGCAGAGTAGTGTTGCCTTCCTTCCATAACCTACTCTACCAATGGTCTCCTGTCCCTTCTTTGCACTTTTTCTATATTTTGCCATGCATAATTCTTATAATTTAAGCAAATAGCTCATTATTCTTATTCTGCTCTATTTCTTTTTAAACAGTCGACCTCAAGTAATTTTCATGAATTGTTCCATAGGTTTGATTGAAAAGATTTACCAGTATATGTGTAATCTTGTTTCACTTTACGAGTTCTGTGAAAATATTTTCATGTTAGAGCCATTCATAATGGAATTTGTACTCTTTAACTGCTCTTGTTATCTTTTAGCTTTAATGTTTCCTCTTATTGCTGTAAGATGCCCCTCAATTCCGTTCTCAAACTTGAATATGTCTTAAATGTACTGGAATGAACTGTATATTGTCCTTCATTACTGTAAGCTGCCTTGGGTGCTTTTTCAAGGAGAAAGGTAGGGTAAAAATACTCAAAAATAAAAAAAACTAAATAAATTAGAAACTCTGCTTTTTTGCATGCTGCAACATGTTTCAGATTTCTCTGTTTCTTGCTCTGTATTGCCTTACAATATAATTATGCTGGCCTCTTATCTTTTAATAGCTATTTAATGTATTCTCGCCCCGGGGGCGTGGTGGCTCTGCAGACTAGAGTGCTGAAATTGTCAGCTACAAATTTGGCAGCTTGGCGATTCGAATCCAGGGTGCCACACAGCAGGTTGAGCTCCCATTGTTAACCCCGGCTCCTGCCAACCTAGCAGTTTGAAAGCATTTAAATACAAGTACAGTAGATCAGTGTTTTTCAACCACTGTTCTGCGGCACACTTGTGTGCCGCAGGATGTTGCCTGGTGTGCCGTGGAAAAAATGTTTGACCCCACCCTAGGCCAGCAGGTGTGCAGCCAGGGGGACACCCTCCACTGGAAAATCTCTCTCCCTTATTATTTTTAAAAGCCCTTTTGGTGCTTCCCTCCCTCCTAAGGACGGAAGGAGCTGAAGTTTGTCGCGCTCCTGGTGGTGGTGGTGGTCAGAGCAGCAGTGGCGGTGGCGGGAAAGGTGGCTTCTTGGCCGGGGGGGGGGCGGATGGTGCCGGCCCTTTACGCCCAGAGTGAGCCCTATTTGGGGCTATTTAACCAGCACCGGTGGAGTTTTATTTAACAGTGCCGTAATTTTGGGCTGAGGAGGAGCATCCTTCTTTAATTCTCTCTCTCTTGATCTTGTCCTTATTTTTCCTATTTTTCCGCCCCTTCCAAACGTTCTCAGGAAGCATGGGGGAAAGTCTAAAGTTGAAAGGTGAGCCTCTCTCATCTCTCTTCTTTCATTAAATCTTCTCCCTTTTTATTTTTAAAAGCCCCTTAATTCATGCTTCCTCCCTCCTAAGGACAGAAGGAGCCGATTTGGTGCAACGGGGTCTGGTGATGGTGGTGGTGGTGGTTGCAGCAGCAGCAGCATGGCGGTGGCAGGAAAGGTGGCTTCTTGGCCGCAATGGTGCCGGCCGTTTGGCGCCCAGAGTTTTGGGGCTTGCCCGATCGTCTTCACCGGTGGAGTTCTTCCTCCTGCCGTAAAGGAGGAGGAGGAGGGCTGAGGAGGAGCATCATTTGAGTGATCTCTCTCTCTGTCTCTCTTTCTGGAGTGGGAGGAGCAGTGTCCTTTTTTAAATTAAGTCCCTTCCAAGACACCGGGAGTGTTGTCACTGATCAGGCGGCTGCCTGGGACATCATGCTCGGGGATGGGTGGCCGGAGTGAGCAACCAGAGGAGGAGCGGGTTTGACAAAGCAGGAAGAGAGTAAGTCGGGTTGCAAGGCAAGGGAGACTTGGGTGTGAGTGGCGGGCGGGGGGAGAGACCCGCCAGCTTCTTTCTCCCCCCCAGCCAGCAGCTGTCAGGTTGCGAGGCCCTTTTAACGAGCTGGAAAAGCAAATTAGATGTCCTGGGTTTGTATGGGGGGATTTGGCATTTTAACATTTTCTAATGGTGGTGTGCCTCGCGATTTTTTTCATGAAACAAGTATGCCTTTGCCCAAAAAAGGTTGAAAAACACTGCAGTAGATAAATAGGTACCGCCGTAAAAAAGCGGGAAGGTAAACAGTGTTCCTTGCAGCCATGCCAGCCACATGACCATGGACTTGCACAACACTGGCTCTTTGGCTTGAAAACAGAGATGAGCACCGCTCCTAGAGTCAGACACGACTAGCACACATATGCAGGGAGAACATTTACCTTTACCTATTCTATTGTATTTAATGCCACTATTTTTATTTAACTTCCCTAATTTTGTTTGGTACATCCTTGTTTAATTCCTCATATTTGATATTGTCCTTATTTTTCCATTTTGGTATCCCTTGCATTAGATCTCATATTTCTTCTGTCATCCACTTCTTTCATTAAATTTACATTTCTATACTTCATGTTAATATTGCTTATATAAATTAACACCTATGTCAGTTAAGAACAAACACATCTATGTCTGAGCAATCTGAATTTGCAAGTTTTATTAATGTCTTCATGATTCTCTTTCTTAAAGACACAAAATAAAGTTGGATCATTTAGGGCGTTTATACACGACCCCTAAACTCCGGGGCAAATGGCTCCCAGCTCCGGAGCTTAAAAATAAAAATGTTTACCCGCCAGCTCCGGAGTTAACAGGAAATTAAGTGCGACCCCGCCCACTTTAGCACGTCCCAGCGCAGCTTTCAGGTACCTGCTTTTTGGATGTGACAAATATTTGATCCGGTGTAAGGATAGTGATGCTTGGTCTCCTGGCTTATGTTTGTTCTTTTTTTGCGCCCGCCCCTTTAAGAGATCTGAATGCTGCCGGGAACAAAATGGAGTAAACCAACATTCTTTTCTTTTCTTTTTCTCATCCCTGTCTTTCTGTTGGGGACAGAGGAAGAGCGACGAACCCCTAAGATCTCTGCTCTTTCTGGTTTTACCTTTGTGTATTTTTTAAATTGAGTCACTGAACTACAATAGGTACTGATCAAGTAGTACAGTACTACTCTGAACTAGAATGACAACAGAATTACTGCTCATTCTCATCCTGCTTCTGGAAGATTCTTTTAGATTCTTCTGGGAGAAACTAATAGCAAATTCGAAGTCCTGGGCTTGCCACAAGGATTATTTAAGAACATGGGTTAAAGAGGATCAAATGTATATACAGTACATGTATAAGGAAGCAAATTTATCATACAGCTCTAGCTAGAACCCAAATAAGAGCTTGAGGAGTATGTTCTCCCTCTTATTTTGGTATTTCCATTCCCAAGACAGTTTTGCCATATTTTTTCCATCTAATTATTCCATGTTACTGCAGAACTTTTCTATATGAAAGACTGAATACTATCCATTCAGAGGAGATTTCAAGGAAGAGTGTTAGGGCAACCTTACTCTGATTCTGTGCATTTTCACATCTTCTGTATCCCTACTCTTTTCATACAACTGTGAGAGAGGGTTTTGTCAAAACTTTATTTGATTCATTAGAAATACAGCGGCACCTCTTAAGACAAATGTAATGCATTCAATCAATTTGCTTTACAAAAAATTCCTCCTATGAAACATGGTTTAATGTGGTTCCCATAGGAATGCATTGAATTCAACATGTGAAGCATCCCATAGGAAAAATTCATTTTACGAGGTTTTTCTATTCACAGAAATTTCATTCATCTTATGAGTTTTATGTATTCAGGCACATTCGTCTTACAAGGTACTACTGTACCATTTTCTGAAGACCTTATTCCTGCACTATTAGAAGATTAAAAGCATTATTTCTCTGTAGCACTTTCTAATTTGTCACTGCTTTTCAGTCCTCCAAAATACTAAAACTCACATTATTTAAATATTTTGTGTGGGTTTGTTTGTTTATTTGTTTGCTGTTCAACAGCTTTTCATGAGCTTCTATGGGGGGGAGGGAGAAAGGAAAGAGGAAGGAGTTCCATGCAATTTTTAGTGGGTCAGTGACAAAGCTTTGATATAAATGGTTACAACTTTACATCAAATGTAAAGGATGATCCAACAAACCCTGACCAGGGTAATAAGATGCCAGGTCAGGTGAACTTGACTATCACAGGAACACTAAGAGATTTTTCTCAGACAAAGGCCCAGGTTTGCCATTGTAGTTATACAAACAAATTCCAGTCATCCTTAAGGGGGGCTCAATATAGATCAAAGCTTTTTAGCACACTACCTATATTGATAACAGAGGTTTCTTTTACTGCCTTATGGATATAAAACAATTATCCCCTTTGATAAACTCTGACCCTCTTAACCAACTCTGACTTCAGACTCAAACAATTTGATAATCCTGTTCCTATGTTCAAAAACTATTGTCACTTTGCCAGATATCTGTATTCTTACCTGATGATGGGGATACGTATAACTATATAGATGCATTACTGTGTCTAAGGAAATGGATTTTGATCCATGAAAGTTCACTCTGAAATAAAACTGTTAAGTCATAGCTTTGATTTTGCAAGCCCTGAGCAAGGCTGGTGATGACAGAACTCTAATAGAGGTTACTATTTGCATAGGATTGCCATAAGATCAAAACAAGCCATTCTGCAAGGGTTAAGGTAGTAGTTAGAGAGCTGGTTCAAGATCTAGAAGATCTAATTTTATGTCTCCACCAAACCATGATTTTCACTGGGTGAACTTGGGCCAGTCACTGTTCCTTTTAGGATAACATATTTCATTGCTTTGTTATGAGTATGACATTGAGAAGAGGCTATGTATGCCATCTGGAGGTCAATGCAGGAAAGGCAGATTTTAAATATCTAACCGGAGCAATTAGAGAGCAAGTTCAGTATAGCAAGTCATAAGTAGAATAAGCTCACTGAAGCAACAGAACTCACAGAACAGTTGGCTCACCAAATCACCGCTGATTTATTGAGTCTACTTTAGTTGCAATTTACTACTGGATTTCAGTTTGTGCGATTTAGGGCCTTTTCACATGATCCCTAAGATCCACTGGCCACTTAAATTCGGACCAGAGATCTTAGGGGTTCGTTGCTCTTGCTGTGTTCCCACCCCTCAGCACTTCCTTGCTCCTGTCTGCGTGAGGGATGGGAGAAAAAAAGAGAGGAAAAATGCATCTCACCTTCGAAGCCACCCGGCTTCCTGATTCCTTCTCTTCCTGATTCCGCCCGGCTTCCTGGTTCCTTCTCTTAAAGGGGTGGCAGGCAAAAAAAAAAAAAAAACAGACGCGAGGAGAGCCGACACTCACTCCCTTAAAACCGCATCAGGGATTGTCACCACGGGAGAGCAGGTACATGAAAAATGTGCTGGGTCGCGCTTAGGTGGGCGGGGTCACACTTAATTTTCTGCAAACTCCGGAGCTGGTGGGGAAACATTTTTAAGCTCCGGAGCTTGCAGCCATTTGCGGCGAAGTTTAGGGGTCGTGTATAAACGCTCATAGCTGATAAAGCTCTAAACTAGGACTTTGGCAACCTGGGTTCGAATCCCTGCTCACTCGAGGAAACTCAGCCGCTGGTATCAGCAACAGTAAATCCCTTGAGGATTTTGCATACCTCAAAAACTTTATTAGGGACTGACATAAGTCAGAAGCAACTTAACAGCACATAACAACAATGACAAGAAAAACAGTGGCTCACAGCCTAGCACGTTGCACTAGATTAGTCCCACTGAATCAGTGGGATTTGGTGAGTCAACTCCTTTGTAAATTCAGGTGATTCAAGTTAGGTTACTCAAGTTGCAATTTGCTTTAGCACAGAGGTTCCCAAACTTTTTCACCCAGTAGACCACTTGCCTTTTTTTGTTTTCTGTAGAGCCCCTGCCTGCCTAATATTGAATTTTCCTATACTTATTAACTTCAAATGTGTTTTTGATAGCTGACAGTGCTATTCACGTTGATAGGGTTTTTTTTAGCATGGACAATTGTAAAAAAAATAAAAACATGTACAATTTTTATTCATACCTTTATTGAAAAGACACAAAATGCAAGTATTTGCATTCAGAATGAAAAAAATAAGAACCTAGTAAAATTCTTACATAAAATTAATACACAAATGATGCTTTTAATGAGAGGGATGAGTCTGATGCTATGATAACAATTGTTCAATATTTGGCTTCATATTAGTGAGGTATAGTCTTAAATCTCCACATTCAGTGATTTGCAATCGATTCCTTTTTCGTAAGAAGATTGGCAACCACACTAAACCCCATTTCCACAAGGTATGAAGATGGAAAAGCTATCAGAAACTTTCTTGTGACAGTCCATAATGCAGGATAAGCAACAGGTATATCTTTCTGAAGCCAGAACTGCTGATATCCCATTCTGAAATGCATATTAAGGGCCTTTTTACACAACCCCTAAGATCCGCTGGCCACTTAAATTCGGACCAGAGATCTTAGGGGTTCGTCGCTCTTCCTCTGTCTCCACCCCCCTCCGCACTTCCTGGTTGCTGGCTGCGTGAGGGAGGGAGAAAAAGAGAAAGAAAAGCATGCCGCTCACCTCGTTCTGCCTCTCGTCTCTGTAAAAGTAGCTCTTAAAGGGGCGGGAGCCAAAAAGCAGCAAACAGAAGTGAGGAGAGCCCCGCACTCACTATTGTTGCACCGCATCAAAGATTTTTCACCTCCAAAGAGAAGGTACAAGAAAAGTGCGCTGGGTCGTCCTAAAGTGGGCGGGGTTGCACTTAATTGTCTGCAAACTCCGGAGCTGGTGGGGAAACATTTTTAAGCTCCGGAGCTTGCAGCCATTTGCAGCGGAGCTTAGGGGTCATGTATAAACGCCCTAAGTTCTTTGTTAGTGCTTTTTCCAATCAGTTCTTCTTGTAATGTGACATCTGATTTTCAAAGTCACCGTGTGGATTGATGACCCATCCTCAAACCTGGTTACTTTACTAAGCTTTCTTATTCTTTGTCCTAATTCTTGGATGCCTGTGAACTGGTGCAGGATACTGAGACAAAAAGAGGCAACCAAGGGCAAAGCACAAATTCATATTTATAATGATACATCATTTAATTTTTAAACAGTAAAACAAGGCATAGTGTTGTTCCTCCTAACTAGTCATCATCACATTTCTCAAGATGTGCAAGACTATCTTAAGGGCATAACAGACATCAAAGCAACTAGTAATTAACGAGACTTACTGCAAGACTGAGGATGCATGGAGTTACATTAATATTAAACAATGAGTATCACATGACAAAAGCATTCCAGAAATGATGAATTAGGAGGCTAACAGATAGCATAAGTATCTTTGTAATCAGACAGTATGGGAGTGTGGGAAGAGGGCATTGCAGTGACTATAAGAAATTACATGGCATCTTTAAATTGGGGTCTGTGTCTCATCCAGAATAGAGCTACTGAATGAACTAGACCAGGCATGTCCAAACTTCCGCCCTCCATGTTTTGGACCACAACTCCCACAGTCCTTTGCCACTGGCAATCTAAACTTAGAATTCTGGGACTTGTTGTCCAAAACATCTGGAGGGCCGAAGTTTGGACATGCCTGAACTAGACTTAAGAAAATATCTGTTTCAACCCCATGGTGTTTTAAGTTTTTTGGCTGCAAAGCCAGATGTTGGGACTTCAATACCCTGCTGTGCCTCCTGTTTTAGCCTGTAAAGCCTTGGGCAAAACAGGAGGCACAGCAGGGTATTGAAGTCCCAACATCTGGCTTTGCAGCCAAATACCTAAAAACACCATGGGGTTGAAACAGATATTTTCTTAAGTCTAGTTCAGGCATGTCCAAACTTCGGCCCTCCAGATGTTTTGGACAACAAGTCCCATCCTTGGCCTCACCGAGGCACCACCATTCTACCCAGCACAGCGGGTCACCTGTTTATTCCTTCTCAAGCAGTGACCCGGCCACCGGCGATGTGCCCTGACGCTTTGACAGTCGGCATTCTTTGGACGGTCCATTGTGGTCCCTTCTTGCTTCTCCCTGCATCCCCTCCCTATCCCATTGATCCCTAGACTCCATCTCCCCTTTATTTATGCTTCTCCCATCTGGTTTCTGGTGGGGTAAACTGCATTTTGCACTTCTATTTTATATTTTTATATTTATCTTATTTTTAACTTGTTGTAGCACTTTTTATATTGTATTGCAGTTATTTGTATTTGTATTCTTACTGGTTGTTAGAGCCCTGTCCAGCGGGTCAACTGTTTGATTTGTATCTTTGTAACCGTATTCTTGTTGCTTTTTTAAAAAATTTTTTATTTTTTATTTTATTTTTTATTTTATTTTTTTACCGCCATGTTTGCAGGGACTCACATACCAACTGTGACGGACCGTGGGCGGTACGCTTGTAGCCGGGGGGTTCGTCCGATCAGAAGTACCCGGGTCAGGCATCTCGTGCCTGTCCCGCGTTCTGACCCCTCGGCTTGCTGCCACGTGTCCGGGGGTCACTTCTCCAGTGCCTCCAGCCTTTCCTGCATTCTGCTGAATGCCAGGTCAGTCCATAATAAAATCCCCATCATATACGATTCCATCCAAGATGGGCGGACTGACCTGGCTCTCATTACCGAGACCTGGGTGGGTGCGGAGGGGGGGCTTCGCTCTCCCTTCTGTGCCCACCCGGGTACTTGGTTCAGGGTGTGGGAAGGCTGGAGGGCCAGAAGGGTGGAGGGGTCGCAATTGTTTATCGGGACTCTTTTTATGTCTGCAGGGCCTCGACATTGGTTAGCCAGGGGCTAGAGTGCCTTCACCTGTTAGTGGGACAGCGGGACAGATTTGGCATTGTGCTGGGTTACCGTGCTCCCCACAACCCAGCCCAATCCCTCCCGGAGCTCTCCGAGTTTATCGCGACTGCGCTATTGAAGTCCCCGCGCCTTTTGGTTGCGGGTGACTTCAATGTGCACGCCGGCGGTGAACTCTCTGGTGCAGCTCTGGAATTCATGGAATCCATGGCTTCCATGGGTTTGTCCCAGCATGTTTTATGCCCCACTCACAGGTCTGGCCATACCCTGGATCTGGTATTTTCTTCCATGTCGGGGAATTTGAGTCTGGAGGTAGGGGGCATTGCCTCCCTGCCTGTGTCATGGTCAGACCATCACCTGCTTTCTTTTCCCCTGGCGATTCCGGCCCCTCCTCGCGGGGACCATCGGCCTCCTGTCTTGGCCCGTCCCCGAGGACTTATGGACCCTTCTCGGTTCCAGGAGGTCTTCGGGGCGTTTCCTGGAGAACTGGCTGGCGCGCCGGCCGAGGTTGTGGCTAACCACTGGTTTGATACAGCTGCCCATACCATCGACCGGATCGCCCCTAAGCGTCTTCTCCGGTGCCGAGCTCGGTCCTCACCGTGGTTCACGTCTGAGCTCCGAGCAATGAAGCAGGTGAGGAGAAGACTAGAGCGCAGCTGGAGAAGAACCCGGACGGTTAATAATAAGGCTGCCATTGTTTCCCAGACTAGGCGCTATTCCAACGCGATCAGGGAGGCTCAAAGATCTTTTTTCTTCCTGAGAATTGGTGAGGCCTCGAACCGCCAGGCGGAGCTCTTGCAGGTGGTTCAGGACCTCACCAATCCTAGTCTGGCAAGGCCTCCTCCTACTGATTTCAGTAGTGAGAACTTTGCAGCCTTCTTTCGATCAAACATTGAGGCCATCCGGACCGGCTTCGACTCCGGTTGCAGTAGCACTATCCCGGCATCCCCAGTTGCTGGTCCGCCTTCGTCGCCTCGGTTGGAGGAGCTTGGGCCTGTTTCCGCTGTCGAGGCCTCCAAGGCTATGGCTCACTGCCGGCCGGCGTCTACTCCTTTCGATCCCTGCCCTGCCTGGCTTATAAAAGCTGCCAGCGGGACTATGGCCGAATGGGCTTCGGTCATCGCCACCGCCTCCTTCAGCAAGGGGGTCTTTCCCTCCCGTCTGAAGGAGACGGTGGTAAAGCCCATTCTTAAAAAACCTGGCCTGTGTCCGGACGATTTAGCGAACTATCGTCCTATCGCTAACGTCCCGTTTATGGGTAAGGTGATCGAGAGGGTTGCGGCGGTTCGGTTGCAGTCGTACCTGGAGGATCGGCAGTGCCTCGATCCTTGCCAGTCCGGGTTCAGGCCCCGTCGGGGGACCGAAACAGCTTTGGTCGCGCTGCAAGATGACCTAATCCGGGCGGCCGACAGGGGTTGCTCTACCCTGTTGGTTCTCCTGGATTTGTCAGCGGCCTTTGATACCGTCGACCACGGTATCCTGTTGGATCGGCTCTCTGAGGTCGGAATCGGAGGCACTGCTCACAGTTGGCTCCGATCCTTCCTGGAGGGCCATCCTCAGTACGTCCAGCATGGGGGGGAGTTGTCGGCTCCTTGGATTCTCCCTTGTGGGGTTCCACAGGGGTCGTCGCTGTCCCCTATGCTGTTTAACATCTACGTAAGGCCGCTGGCTGAGGTCATTAGGAGATTTGGAGTCTGCTGTCATCAGTACGCTGATGACACGCAGCTCTATCTCTCCTTTTCCACCTCTGCAGTGGAAGCTGTGAGGATCCTTGATGAGTGCCTGGATGCCATACTGACCTGGACCGGGGCGAACAGGCTTAGGCTCAACCCCGAGAAAACGGAGGTTATGTTCTTTGGGAGTTCACCATCTGGGTACGGTGGCCCTCTTCCCTGTCTGGGGGGGGGGGGTTCCCTCCAGCCGTCGGAGAGGGTGCGGAATCTGGGCGTGGTCCTGGACCCGGCGCTGACCATGGAGGCTCAGGTGGCGTCGGTGACCAGGGCCGCCTATTACCATCTTCGTCAGATCGCCCAGATCCGCCCGTACCTGGATGTTGACTCTCTGAGAACAGTGGTCCAAGCACTGGTGATCTTGAGATTGGACTACAGGAACACCCTCTACATGGGGTTGCCCTTGACTCTTCTCTGGCGCCTGCAGCGGGTACAGAACACGGTGGCCAGGCTGGTGGTAGGTGCACGTCGATATGACCGCATCACCCCAGTCCTGGTCCGCTTGCACTGGTTGCCCGTTGCAGCCCAGATTAGATTCAAGGTCTTGGTTTTAGTTTATAAAACCCTCCATGGCTTGGGACCAGACTATTTGACAGAGCGCATCGTCCAGCGGTCCATCTCGGCCCGTCCTGTTCGGCAGGTGTGAGCGCACTCACTGCGGGTTGCCATCCCACGAGAGGCCCAGAAGACGATTACTCGGAACCGGGCCTTCTCAGTGGCAGCCCCTTCCTTATGGAATTCCATCCCCAGCGAAGTGCGCTCTGCAGAGTCCCTGCAGGCCTTTCGGAAAGCTTTGAAAACTTATTTATTCCGGGAGGCCTTTGGCGAGTTTTAGTTAATTGTTTCCCCCCCCCGCCATCGCTATTGATCGCCATTGATTGATCTTATTAAATTTTTCGACTGTCGATCTTTGGTTAAGATTTGCTTCTCCGGCAGGCTGGGATGCAGGAGGATTTTATATGTCATGTCTGTCCTATTGTGGCTTGTTGATCTTGTTTATTATATTCTGCTGTACTTGATTGTTTGTTGGTTGGCACTGACTGCCCTTGTTAGCCGCTTAGAGTTCTACATGTAGAAGATAAGCGGGATATAAATACAACAATAAATAAATAAATAAATAGATGCACAGTGCCAGGATTCCCCCAAGGAGAAAGGAACCCCTTCTGAAATATTTTCGACCTGAAAAGAGTTACCATAAGAACTGGATTCAGTCCTCTGACTGCAGGAATATTTTTCTGCCAGTGATTTCTACCCTAAATTTGTGGATAACAGTTCTGTACAGCAATACTGGAGAACTTCCAAATATTATGCTCCTTTATATATTACTGGGCGCCTCTAGATACTGTATTACTCCCATCACACCCTAACCAGTTTGGTCAATAAGCCAGAACGCTGTCCAGCATCTGATAGGCTACATATTTCCCAGTCCTGGACAGCAACGTTTATCTCTTTCTTCCAATGTACTGCATCACTCTCTATCTCTGTGAGAATCAACACACCAGGGATATTGCTGTATTTCCCCCTCTATAAGATGCCCCTATGTATAAGATGACTGTTTACAGAGACAAGGTATGGGCAGTTTCACAACTGCATAGGTCTTTTTCGGCCTTCTTCCATGTATGCAATGACTCTCAATTTTTAGTCTAACAATTTTAGACAAAAATACAGTTTTATGCATGAGAAAATACAATACATTTAACTCTAACAGAATGATCAACTCTAACTGAACATAGCTTATCACCGTCTTATTTTGCATGCATAATCACTAACGCCTTCACTTCTAGAAACACAGCATAAACTATGTGGCACACAGGATTTTGAGGCGTGTGCACTCCATGATCTTTAGGGAGAAAACACACTAGCTACGATTTAAAACAGAGCTCACTGTGGTAATTGAAAATCAATGGACAAACATGCTTAACCCATACTGATTATCAAACTTTTTGTCTTGAAAATAAATTCTGCAAGACTTTTTCATTATTGTATGCTGTGTGAAAAACAATTAAAGCTAATTTGAACTTTGAATGTTGAGCCATATTGCATTTCCATTTAAGAATTATTAGGACTAAAACTTTTTTTCCCCCACCAGGGTCAAGGGTGCAATAAGACAGAACTTTGTCCTGTGCTTTGGTCTGGTCCGCTCTGGAAACAGACTGGTTTAATCCACTTTCTAGTGACCACAAACAGGCAATTGCAAACCATCCCAACCACTATCCATGCCTATCTGCATCTCTTCCTTCCTTCCTTCCTTCCTTCCTTCCTTCCTTCCTTCCTTTTTCTTTTTTTTTGGGGGGGGGGTCGCTAGCAGGGCCTACTCTTTTCTTATTGCAAGGAGGACTGCTTTGGTTTGGTGTGGTGTGGTTTAGTTCCAGCATGTGTGAACTAAAGCAAATCGTTTAGCTGCTGCAAAAGCTAACCTTTCTGCGGATGAAAAGGATTCCAGGTTAATAAAGTTAAAACTTCCTCCCACCCCCCCCCCATGGAGCCAGAGACAGAGGAGGATGTGGAGCTTGCATTTAAAAAAAAACCCTTATAATCCAATGCTGAATCAGTAGAATGGCAAGCCAATTTAGTGCTATGCAACTTGTATTTTTAAATTACAGCTTCTCCTGGCTCCATACAGAGAGATGGAAGGAGACATGGAGAGCAATCTTTTTTGCTTCTTTCATTTTTGGGCCTTTTCACACGACCCCTAAGATCCGCTGGCCACTTAAATTCGGACCAGAGATCTTAGGGCGTTTATACACGACCCCTAAACTCTGGGGCAAATGGCTCCCAGCTCCGGAGATTAAAAATGTTTCCCCACCAGCTCCGGAGTTAACAGGAAATTAAGTGCGACCCCGCCCACTTTAGCGCGTCCCAGCGCAGCTTTCAGGTACCTGCTTTTTGGATGTGAAAAATATTTGATCCGGTGTAAGGATAGTGAGTGCGGGGCTCTCCTGGCTTCTGTTTGTTGTTTTTCTGCCCCCTGCCCCTTTAAGAGATCTGAATGCTGCCGGGAACAGAACGGAGGTAAACCGGCATTCTTTTCTTTCTTTTTTCTCCCTCCCTCACGCAGCCAGCAACCAGGAAGTGCGGAGGGGGGTGGGGACAGAGGAAGAGCGATGAAACCCTAAGATCTCTGGTCCGAATTTAAGTGGCCAGCAGATCTTAGGGGTTGTGTAAAAAGTCCCTTAGGGGTTTGTCGCTGTTCCTGCGTTCCCACCCCCTCCGCACTCCTGGCTGCTGGCTGCGTGAGGGGAGGGAGAAAAAAAGGAAGAAAAGAATGCTGCTCACCTCTGTTCTGCCATCCCGGCACTGCATTCAGATCTCTAAAAGGGGCGGGGGGCAAAAAAAGAACAAACAGAAGCAAGGAGAGTGGGGCAGTCACTACGTTATATCCGCATCAGGAATTTTCACCTCCAGAGAGCAGGTGCCTGAAAAGTGCGCTGGGACGCGCTTAGGTGGGCGTGGTCGCACTTAATTATCTGTAAACTCCGGAGCTGGTGGGGAAACAATTTTAAGCTCCGGAGCTGGGAGCCATTTGCGGCGGAGTTTAGGGGTCGTGTACAAAGGGCCAAAGTGAGGAACAGACTAAATAGGGTTGTTTTAAGTGTGGTATGGCTTCCTGTCCCAAAACTACCCAATCCTTGTTTTGGAGACTGGGTTCACCTGAAATAGCATACTATACCTCAAAGCAACCTTGCTTAACTTGATCCAGTCCTGGATAACTTGGCTGTCTAGTAACATCCTAAGTCTTTTTTTTTCTGTTCTCACAAAATATTACAATTTCTCACTAAATGGGAAACTGAATTGATATATATCCCCACCACTACTAGAGACTGGCTGAAATCTTGTTGCTTAGTATACAGTACACTAGAACAGACACATTTAATCAGTAGGGATTTGGTGAGTCAACTCCTCCTTAAATTCCATTGATTCAAATAGGCTTGCATTAGTTTATTTATTTATTTATTTATACAACTTATATGCCGCTCACTGCCCAAAGGTCTCTGGCTGGCTTACAATTAAAATGAACAATTAAAACAAAACATTAAGTCAATGAACAATTAAAAACAATAACATTTAAGTACAAAACACTAAGATTGTCATCAGGACCCACAATCTCTGTTTTGTTAGTTAAAAAACTTCTGGTACATGAAGGTTTTTACCTGGTGCTGAAACGTCATGGGTGTTGGCTCCAGGCGGATCTCACTCGGGAGGGCGTTCCATAGCCTGGGGGCTGCTGCTGAAAAGGTTTTATACTTACAAGCCATCCCCTTAACCTCCTTGAGGGATGGCTCTTTCAGGAGGGCCCCCTGGCTGGATCTTAATTGTCAGGTAGGTACATATGGAAGGAGGCAGTCCTTCAGGTATCTAGGTCTTAAGCTGTTTAGGGTTTTTATGTCAAAAAAGCACTTTGAATTGGGTTTGGGCAGCAACTGATAACCAATGCTGGTTAAAAAGAATCAGCGTGATGTGGTCCCTGGCAGCCCCACCATTCACCAGCTGCACTGCACGATTCTGAACCAGTTGCAATAGCCTGACTGTCTTCAAAGTCTGCCCCGCAGTGCACTGCAGTAATTGATACAGGGTGTTACCAGTGCATGTATAACTGTCATGAGGCTCCACTCATCCAGGTAGGGGTGTAAATTTTCTGGTATATTTTCTGCAGCTGAAGAAAGGCATCCCAGCCACTGAGTTCTCTGGGGCTTCCAGAGTTAGAATGGGGTCAAGGAGCACGCCCAAACTGATGACCTTGTCCCTTAGGGGGAGTGCAACCACGTCAAGGATAGGGAGGAGGATGGCCCTCTAACCTGTCTGGCAAATCATCCACTACCAGCACTTTTGTCTTGTCTGGACTGAGTTTCAATTTATTAAACCTCATCCAGTCCATTATCCATCCCAGACACATTGTGACAAACTTTAGTGTAATAAATTGCAACTAGAGTAGGTCAAGTTGAATCAATGGTATTTACAGAGAAGTTAATTCATTGAATACCCATTGATTCAGTAGACCTACTCTACTTTAACCTACTGTGCTAAACAACAGGATTTCAGCCAATATATCAATTGCTAGAAAAACAAGTACTGTACTGTTGTGTTTATGTCCTGCTGGTGGTCCCCTAATATGTTTCTGGTTAGCAGCTGTAGGACCAACAAGCTGGACTGGACAGGGCTATCGAGTATAATTCTCCAAAATCTGTTTCTACTTTTAAAATATGAAATTGATAATACATATAGGCTTATCCTTTAAAGACATTTCAAAAACATCATTTCTCAGCTGGAAAACAAAAATCAGTTGTACTTGTAGCAGTAAATGCAGGAATGTTTAGACAGACAAATTTGTTCCAAACAATGGAGGAGAAAATATTGAGAGATGGATTTGTATGCTCTTGTTCTGAGTGCTTTTCATCAATGGCTCTTAATGCTGAAGGTCTTATGATCAAGTACAGTACATTTAAGCACCAGAGAGGCATTCTTATATAATACAAGTTATAATTATTTGTGACTCCAGGAAATATATACATCTTTTGCCGCACACCTACATGTATAAGAAGGAATTATGTGTTATTAGATTATGTAACATATGTTGCCATTGGTAGAAATCATGACAGACACCTGAGCTTCCTAAACAGGATATTGTCAGCAGGCAAAGTTACCAAGCGAGTTCACATTTATGTAAGAATTACATATATAACGGGACTCAATGTATTTGTGGGTTTTGTAGGTGTATGAACTACAGTCCATATGAAAATATCATTTATGTTTGAGTACATAATCACTGAGTTCAGTATGTATCAATGTACAGAATGCAGTGAGGTAGGTTTGAGTCCTCACTGGAGCTCAGTAATTCGAGTTTCTAGGTGAAATGTTTCTGTGGAGATTCTCAGTCATCCAGGTGAGGTTATCTGGGAGCTGAGTCATCACAACTGCTTTTCTTACGGGATTGAAATGTTTAGTCCAAGTAGCTTCTTTTGGTGAAATGTTCGTTTCATTGAGGGCTTCGGCGGTCAATCTCCCTTCTTTTGTTATAGCAACTGGTGCTGCACTGCTTTCCTGTAAGACAGGCATGCCCAAACTTCGGCCCTCCAGATGTTTTGGACCACAACTCCCACAGTCCTTTGTCACTGGCAATCTAACCTTAGAATTCTGGGAGTCGTGGTCCAAAACATCAGGAGGGCCGAAGTTTGGGCATACCTGCTGTAAGATCTCAATATTGCTAAAGCTATAAATGCCACTGCCAACTAGTGATTTTTAACAGAGCACAAACATACAGAAGGTAACTTTGGATTTCTTGAAATGTTTATTGTATTGTAGCTCAGTGGTTCCCAACTGTGTGTCCTCAGATATTCTTGGACTACCACTTCCAGAAATCCTGGTCAGCACAGCTAGAGGTGAAGATTTCTGAGAGTTTTAGTCCAAGAACATCTGGGAACCCAAGGTTGGGAACCACTGTTTTATAGATAGATAGATAGATAGATAGATAGATAGATAGATAGATAGATAGATAGATAGATAGATAGATAGATAGATAGATAGATAGATAGATAGATAGATCTTGTCATGACCCAGAAATGCAAAAGTATCATTTCCTCTCATTTAGACACTTCTCTCTGAAGTTAGTGTACATTTCTATTATCAAATCTTCTCATTTCTGAATCCAAATATTTATTTGTATAAAACAAATACTGGAGTTGGCATTTGGTAACCATGCTTTAAGAAGTCTCAATTCCAACCTCAGGATGCCAGATGTTCAGTTACATCAGCTGCTTAGTGCAACTTTTTTCCTTAGCAGCTGAAGGTGTGGTCTTCTATACTCCTGAAAAGTCTGTTTCAAACACTACAGCACCCACACACCTTCTCCCTCCATACCTATTTCTTTTTCCTCTCACCTCTGTCCTGTTTTCCTACCCAGTTCTTTTTGGTACTGCTGCAATTGCTTCATCGTTAAGCAGTTGCAACTCTTCCCTGACTTGGGGCTTGATTACACTTACATTTCTCTCACAATCAGCTTCATTCTAAATGGAATCACTTGACTGTCACATGGTTTTTGAATCACTGTTTGCATTCCTAAGAGGCAGATGACAAGAGCAGTCCCAGTATGCCCATGTGGCCTCATTTTCCTCCCTCTTTTGCTCCAAAGAGGAGAGGATTCTTGACCACCAGAACTGATAAGGATCAGTGTTCCATCCCTAGCTCCTCTCTCTCTCCTCTGCCTCCATGGCTACTGACCCTCGCACACTTGGAGAAGCTGCCACAAACCCAGCCTTTCCCCAGCTGCTGAGCACACAGTGGGACCAGGAGGTGGTGGTGGTGGTAGTTCAGCCTGGAACACAGGACCAGTTCTTACTTCCCAGCCCTTTGGCTGCTGAAATGTAGCGCCCCTTATTCAGCAGCTGCCGTTGCAGACACATTCAGTTCTAACTGAGGGAAGGGCCGGGCAGGAAAGGATGTAAGTAAGTAGACAAGCAAACAGGGCCAGACACTTGGAGCAGCACCCCACCTGTCAGAGTAACAGAGGAGAGTACAAACAAATGCCCATGCTGAAAATGCCAGCCTCCACAAATGGACCACAATGTTTCTTTTAAACTCTTGTCATCCAGTATAGCACCATATCAAATAGCAAGAATTTAAAAAATGCAAACATGGCCATTCACATACAATATGTGGAATCCATTTCGATGAATCAATCCCACATCTGTGGTAAAATAAATGGATCTCCAACAGAGGATTTAAAAACTCTGCCAAATTAAAAAAAAACCCAGTTCGATGTCAAATTAATCCAAACTTGTGAATATGTCGTATAATCACCCAAGTTTAAACTGAATTAAAATGCACTACCGATTTAAATAGGGTTTTTTTTTAAATGATAGGCTCTTAGGCTCTCAAAATACTTATTCTCACTGTAAGCTAACACTATTGAACCAGCATGGGAAATCTTTGGGCCACCAAATGTTTTGGAGAAGAGCTCCCAAAATTATTTGCTAAGGCTTATGGGAATTACAGGCCACAACAAAGGTTCTCCACCACTGCCTTATACAATTGCATATAAATGAAAACAAATGTCATTAAAAATTGGTTTTTAGATCAGTGTCTAGTATCAATAATGGACTGCAGGGACGTGAATAAACTGTAACTTAATCAGACAAGACAGACCTGCTACTGGTCTTTCAAAAGACAGATCAGGAAATACTGTATCCAGCACAGGATATAGCCTGTGCTGTATACAGTAAACTTCCTCTGAAAACACAGGTGTACAGCTTGGGGTAATCCTGGATCCATCTCTGAGCCTGGATGCCCAGGATTCAGTGCTGGCCAGAAATGCATTTGCACAATTTAAACTAGAGCACCAAGTAGAAAGGCCTGATCTGGCCACAGTGGTACATGCCTTTTAGTTACATCCCAGCCGGATTACTGTAATATGCTCTATGTGGGGCTCTCTATGGAAAGTGTCAGCAAACTTCAGCAGATCCAAAGCTTAACAGCCAGGCTGCTAAGTGAGCAGGGCACAGTGTTCACATTACCACTACCACCACCCAGTTACACCAGCTCCACTGGGTGCTAATCCATTTCCAACCACAATTCTAAGTGCTGGTTCTAATTTATAAAGCCCTAAGCATCTTAGGCCCCAGATATCTCAAGGACTGCATGAATTATGAACCTGCTTGAGTGTTAGGTTCATGGCAAGAAGCCTTTCTCTTGATCCTGTCACCTTCACAGTCCTATTTGGGGGTGGGTTACACAAGAGAACGCCTTCTCTGTTGCTGCTCCCAGTCCTTGGAACTCCCTCCCACAGGCGGTTAAGCTGGCCTCATCTCTACTGTCCTTCTGCAAGCAGGTGAAGAACTTATCTCTGCAACCAAACTTGCACTGAGTAATCGGATACCTGAGTGGCAGCTTTAAATGGACCGAGGTACCATACTGTTTTCAGTGTTTCTTCATGTTTCTTATGTCGGTAAAATGAGTACCCAGCTTGCTGGGGGGGCAATGTGTAGCCTGCATTCTGTTTTCAGTGTTTCTTCATGTTTCTTATGTTCTTGAATGGATCATTGTACCTTACTCCTCTGAATGTGTTTTGGTGGTGCGTATGTTTTTAGCATGATTTACTTTATCCTTTTTGTATTTGTATTTGTATCCAGCACTGTTAGCTTTAATTGCTAATATATTTTGATGATGTATGCTGCCTTGTGTTCTTTCTAAAAAGAAAGGCAGAGTAAAAATATTTTAAATAAATAAATGCCTACATCCCCATATCTTTCTGTTGTTTTCCTGTACTCAGTTTAGTGTGTAAATCCCTTGTGGCACGGAGCAGACTTGCTATCCTTGCTCTCAGTGCTATCTAGATAAGGTTATGCAAATAAATAAGAGACATCCATATATTTTACAAAATACACTAAATTCATAATTAATTTTCACTCTAATCATTTAATAAAAACTGTTGTCATTCAATTTTTTGTCAACAAAATGCCCCTACTTTAGTAGATCCAGTCAAACAATGGGGATTTAATTATGTCCCATTGATTTAATGAAACACTGCAGTTGGGACTACTAATTGGATTTAGGTCAATAGGTTTAATTACACCATTTTGTAAACATATTTTTAAATCTAAGGAAAGGCAAGCAACCACAGGTTTATCAAGTACATCAGTGTGACTTTTCAATGTGGAAATACATCCATGTACATTTCCATAATCAAACCATTCCCAAAATTCTTGAGATTTCCCAATTACAATGGTGTTGGTTTACATAAATAAAACAGAGTAGAAACATGCATGTTTCTGTGATTTAACATTAGTTCCCTAAAATGGATGAGGAAATGAAAGTATAATAAGGAAAGCAATGCTGCAATCATTTTCTATCAATACATGCAGAAAGCAGGCTGCACTGCAAGGCAGCTAACAGAACATTCCTTGCTTTGTCATCATGTTCACTAGCTTACACATGGAGTGAACCACATAGGAACCACAGAGAAAGATTGAAGATAATGGTCTTTGCTTGGGATAAACTGCCTGGCTGCAATTGGATATGGCTAGTCTGAGCACACCTAGTCAGTTATCAATTTGCACAGGTCTGATTGGCCACTATTGAAGGGTCTTAGTAACAATTTACACATATGTATATGTTGTGACAGCAGAAGAGACTGTCAAGTTTGTTAATCCTACAATGCAAGGGTAATTAGAATTCATGGTTAGATTCTGTCCTTTTGAGATTTAAATTATACTATGATTTCTCCCACATGTCAGGTGATAAGATGAACAGACCCAAGTAGAAAGAAATGTGTTTATTACTAGTTATGGCGTTCTGCAAAGTCACTGACCTGTTCTTACACATATCTTTAGTCATACAGCAAAATATGACCACATCATTCATATTCCGAGCGCATTTACCCACCCTTTCCTGTATACCTTTATATACTGTACACGCATCCAGGTAAGGATGGACTGCTCTAACAAAGAAAAGCTTGAAACACTACATCTTTTATATTCATCGTGCAAGCTCTTCTTGAGATTGCTATTTACCAACGTGCAAAGTACGCATGCCTCTTAGCCAAAAACAAATGCCACTGAGTTCAACGTACCTCTATTAAAAGTAGGCATTTTACTACAGCTGCCCCTCAGAATCCTACGAATTTCTATGACTGCATTGAAACAGAACAGATGACGCCCCCAGAATTGCAAATTAGAGGAAAAAAATAAACAAAATCACATTTGACGTTTTCCTCAGAGAATGTCAATTTTGTTCCCCCACAGAATTTTTTCTTTTAAAAATAAAATATGGATATCGGTCCTAGAAATATTATTATAATAAATGGATGAGGTGCCCCGGGGGTCTGTTTCGGGACCTCCGCGGGTTATCAAGCGAACACCCCGCGCAGGCAGCCGTCGCTCCAGCGGGTCTTGTTGCTTCCAAGCCTGCCTTTTGCTTTACCAATCCCTGGTCTTTGGGTCAGGCAAGCGGCCCTTCTCCCTCCCTTTCGTATTTAATTTGGCTTTTTTCAAACCAGCCGTCGTGCAGCTGCCCGCCCGCCTGCCTGCCTGCCTGCCCGCCTCTTGTTCTGCTAAAAGCCACTGCCTGGAAATGACGAGCGGGATTCTCGCGCGTCTCGGGTCCACAAAAGGAAGCCTGGAAAAGAAACAAAGCGCCGCCGAGCAGCGATCCCGCGCGCCACCTCCGCTCTCTCGGCGGCGTTCCATTCTAGAACCTTCCCCGGGCCAGCACGAGCGCGCCGTGCCCGCATAGCAACGGGTTGGGGGGGGCGGAGGGACGGGGGGAGAAATCTAGGCAAAAGAGCGGCTCCCTCCTCTTCCATATATGGCCATGACCGGAAGAGCGCCCGTCACGCCGTCGGCTCGCGGCGTCTCTGCGGGCTGCGGCGACGTCACGGCGCGGTGACGTACTTTGCGAAGCGCCCTAGAAACCAAACAATCAACAAGAGGAGCCGCGCTGAAAATGGGGCTGGAGTTCTAGAACTACAATGGGAGTTCAATGCGGCTGGGAAGCGGGCGGGGCGCTGCGCGTGGAGCGGGGTCAAGCCAAGCCTCGGTCATTGTTCTTTTTAAAGCCAGGCTTGGGATTCCTCCGCCGCCCACTTTTGTTTTGCTCGGGTTTTCTGGGAATTGGAGGGGTTTTCTGGTATTTGGCTTCCTGAGATTCCCTTCCCCTTCCGAATCAAAAGAGCCAGAGAATTCCCGTCTAGTTTCTGGCTGCGGCGATTTCATACATAGATGTTGACGATCATCCCATCAGAGCTTGGGACCTGAAAAGGCAGAGCGTGTTGGGGGAAAATATCAATGGGAAGAAAAGGCAGAAAAAGGCTTTTCCTGAAAGAAATCTTTGAAGTGTCACGATATGTTGGCGCTGCCTTCAGGAACTGGTCCCCCAAGATGCTGTTACTATTAATTTTTTATTTTTCTAATAGCCTTTAAAAATAGATTTACAAATTGTTGAACTACCACGATGTAGCACAAGAGTTTTCATCTGCAAACTGCCCCAAGTAGTGTGTCTCCTAGATAGATGATATATGAATCAAATATATTCTTTAATGTCACATTCCCTCTTTTCTCCCCCCACCCCTTTCCTCCTAAGTTTTACCATCATACTAGGAACAAAACAAAACAAAAAGAACCAGGCTTTGTTTCCTAATTTAATTCTGTATTTAGAGTCCAGCACAATGTGGAAATTAGGTAAGGGTGACGATTCCCACCCCCCTACATGTGTGCTAGTCGTGTCTGACTCTAGGGACAGTGCTCATCTCTGTTTTCAAGCCAAAGAGCCAGTGTTGTGCAAGTCCATGGCCATGTGGCCAGCATGGCTGCAAGGAAACACTGTTTTACCTTCCCGCTTTTTACGGCGGTATCTATGTATCTACTTGCATTTACTGTACATGTTTTAGAACTGCTAGGTTAGCAGGAGCTGGGGTTATCAGCGGGAGCTCATTCCACTGCATGGCACCTGGGATTTGAACTGCCAAGTTGCTGACTTTGCAGCCAGCAGTTTTCAGAGCCTTAGTCCGCTGAGCCACTACGCCCCAGAATGTGGAAATAGGGTTGATCTTAGTTGGGAGTTTGATTCTCCCCCCTTCCTTGACAGGGGCTGTGTTTGATAATCCAAAAGGGTCCTTTCCAGCCAGGCAGGTCATTATGATTTTACTTAGAGAACCTGTGTCCAAATCCCTGCAGTGCCATGCCCTCACTATGGCATGGCACTGGTTTAATCTCTTCTTAACTATTTCACATGCCTTGGAAATCCTGTTAGGGTTGTCATAAATTTAAATTGACTCAATAGCATAACACAGGGATAAGCTGACTTTAAGTACCAGGAAAGAACATCAGAAATTTGGAACCCTCCAGGTCAAATGTACACCCCCAAAATGTACCCTTCCCCAACACTATTAATCAAATTATTTTCTATTCTTAAGGACAAAAACTTAAAATTGTTGGCGTATGCAAACTAGTTAGAAATAGATTTTGTTGATATAATTAATGTACATTATCTTAATTTTTCTCTGTAAAGGAAACTCTATGTTATATAACAAAATAAAAAACTGAAGTATTCCAACACTTGAACAGATTTATTTAAGTGTAAATTTCATGGTTTACAATCCACTTCCTCAGATACACGAGGTACAATCTTTAACTAGAGGTGTATATACTTTGAGTACCATTTTTGTTTGCTGCATGTACTGTCTGTTATTCTTGGAAAGCTAGTCTCCTAAATTGCCATTTTCCAGTCCATGTTACATGGCTGGTGGTCTGCAACATAAGAAAATAATGGGATTCATGTATATAAGATTATTTTATAAGGAGTGAATGGGAAAGGAAAAGCATACCTAAAATATTTTCATTTTACAAATACTACAGGTCCTGCATTCTACTAAAAACATAATACCCATGTTGTAATAGATTAGTATAAAAACTAGAGCAATGGCCATTGTTTTCTGAGCTGGCTTCTGCTTTCCTCTCATCTGTGTCCCATCCACCAACAAGGTCTGAAAAGCCGGATGCTCACTTTTGCAGACCAAATTTGACAGAAGAGCACAATAGGAATTGTCCAGTGAAATCCATTATTCATTGCTATTACCTTTATAAATTAGTATTAGAGATTCTGGTATTTCTGAAAATTGTGTTAACACTTAGCAATGTCTTAATACCAATATTAGCATGTATAGTCAGATATACTGGTTTATAAATAAACCTATAAATTCATTAACAGTAGGATTCTGTATCATAAAATAGTTTAATCATTTTATGTTAGTTTATTTTTATTATTTTATGACAGACCTCACAAACTTATTTAGATGTCTTTTATTTATTTCCTGTGCACATTTTCTTCGAAGTAAATGTCACTGATTTCAATATATCTACATTTAGATTAATATGTACCAAATGAGACTGTACATTTTTTACTAAGAACTGTAGGCTCTCCCCTCAACAGCTGTATTTCAGATCTTTGCTCAGAATAGATTCACCAGGCCATTGCAGATAGTAGTAACTAACTATTTTTGATTTGGTGATAACTGTCTAACTGGTGTGGAAATATGTATGCTTTCATAATTATAATCACTGTCTGTGAAAAGGACATGGGGAATTAAAGTTTTGGATATAACTCAAACTGCATCAGAAATTCTGATACATTTGTATCTGCAGTATATTTACCTGAAAAAGGTAGATTGGAAATCCAGACAAAACTTCTTTCCCAGTAGGTGGTAACTCTTCTAATAGTTGCCTTTTAAAACTTTTTTTTTGGGGCTTTGGAATTTGGTGCTGCTGCAAATCTTTTAAATGACTAGATGTCTAGATCCTTCATGGATCAAAAGCCTATTCTGAGTAGCCCAGTGTTTTCCATTCTGATGGGCATTAAGTCTCTTAAGGGTTCAGGACAAACCACTTTGACTTCAAGTAGTACTTGATCTTTGAAACTAGAGATGCCAAGGAATTAATTATATAGTTCAGTTGCAAAGCATATGTTGTGCACTGTCCCTCCACATGTCCCTCCACAGATACCACTTGGTAGTGGAGCAGCTAAAAAATTGTGTGTGTGTGTAATTGTGTGGTCTACCACATACTATCATCCTTCCTCATGAATGATCATATCAGAGTGATAATTTTCAGTTGATCATCATTCCCTTTGATGTTTTTTATAATTAGGTTACCACACCTTGTTTTGCATTTTAATTGAATTGTCAAATTTATGAAAGTTAGATCTATATCAGTATGTATTGCAACACTCTTAACCCATGTAATAGACCGTCTATGCTGGAAGGTATGCCCTATCTCACATACTCAAAAACAACTTTATATGGCATAAATGTTTCATATGAGCTTTAACTTTGAATTGTGGTACTGTATAAACGTTAAGGCTTACTTATGATTCAAAATACTTATACTTTTGCCAAGAGGACACAAGGCAGCTTACAATGTTAAAGCAAATATCTAAAAACTGAAAAGGAAAGGGTGATGAACAGCACAACTTTTTCACAACTTGTCATTCAGTAAAAGCCTGCTTGAAAAGTCTTTGCCTGCCTGTGGAAGCACAGCAAAGGCAAGGGAGCCCCTGACCTCCCATGGAATTGAGATCTATAGCTTAAGAACAGGGACAGGAAAAGCCTTCTCTCATGTCCTCCCTGTGAGGATGATGGAACACAGAGACTTTCCTTGATGATTTTAGAACCCAGGCAGTCCCACAAATGGAAATGAATGTCATTGAAATAGCTAGGACCCAAGTTATTTTGGGCTTTATAAGTAAGAACCAGCACTTTGAATTGTGCCTGGAAACAAGAGTGGCAGCTAATGGAGCTGTTGTAATAGGTGTTATGTGATCTGTATAAACAGCTCCAGTTAACAATCTGTCTGGCTACTGAATTTTAGGTCCACCATCTTTACATGTGAAACCAAGGTGCCTCTCCCATTTTGGAGCGATAATATATAGAAAACTCACTGTATACCTGACTGTTGTACAATGTAATACACAATTCTGTCAGGATTTTACAAGACTTTGTGTCAAACAGATCAACAGTAATCTACAGGGCAATGATTTTACAGTTGATCATGGAAGGTGAGTACTTACTAACAAATTCCCTGAGAAATTTTCAGTCTAATTAAACTGAGAACCATGGTAGTAATTTGATTGTACCTAGAAAGCAACATCTTTTAGTAGCTGTAGTGCTGAACTGGGGAAGTTTTAACACAGCCATTCTCAACCTTTTTCTGGCACAGCCATAAGCACAATATGAAATAATTATAGGCTGAATCAGGGTAAGTCATATGACAAATCTAATCAGATGGTGTGTAAATAATTGTTTTCAGTCTGTGGACCCCTTCAAATGTGCCAAAGCCACAAAATGGCTCATTTGCCCCACAGTTGAGAATGGCTATACTAAGGGATGTACGTAAATATTGGCTGATATAGATACTTAGCATTATAGCTGCATATTTAAACTTGGCCACCTGTACAGATTTTGTAGGCCTTTTAAACGAGAAGCTAGCAACACAAGAATCAGCTGAAACCTTGCTGAGTTCTGAATTAATTCAGTGTGTCCCACTTTTAGAATAGCCATGAATCCCAAGTAAAGAGACATTTGTCCAATATTTCAGAATGTCTCTTAAAATAATCAAATGGAGCAGACCAGCAACTGAATGAATCTTTTCAAGAGGCATGTTCCTGTTGTTTTTCTAATAATTTCCCCTCCTCCTAAATGCTTAATTTCTCTCTGCTTACATCTGCTTTCTTTTCTAGTTGACAATACCTTTTGAATGATGCTTATCAACTCAAGAAAATATTTATGAAAATTATTATTCAGCAAAGCTCAAGATCTCACCTGAGCTTGGTGATGTATCAGTTCTGTTTCACAGTGGCCTCATTTTACATATTTTATTTTATATCTATTGCTATCCGAGGGAGTGCTTTGGTAAATACAGTTGAGGTATTTGAATTGTTGATAGACTGCTGGTGTGACAATGAACTTTAGATGGTATTTAGGTATTATGTTAGCTTTATCTAAATCAATATTTGTTGGGTGTTTCAACCTTTGTATCCAAGAAAGGACTCAACTATCCAGCCAGAATACCTGAGCAAAATCCAGTAATAGATTCCTTTTAGCCTCCCCAATTAATAAGAAGGGTTTTTTTGGTCCTCTTTTCTGTAGAGGATGAAAGATTGAGGCACAGGAAAATACTGTGTAAATGTAGGAAACAATGAAGATAAAACAATGAAGTCAGATCTACTCAGGGAGAAGGAAACAAACAGGAAGCATGATGTGATGAAAGAGCAATTATCTGAACAGAAATAATCACAAGACTAAAGGAAGTTAATTTCTCCATTGTATCACTGAGTTATTTAGCTGCCTCTGTGTGCTGATAACGGCAAAATGTTCCCTACCAAAACTACAGCTGAAATTCATGGGAACAAAAAAGTGAGATAGTAGTGGTATAGATTTTAACCTGGGAGTAAGATCTATTGAATAAGGTAGGACTTCTTTCCATGTACCAATGCACAGTAGCAAGATTTCAAAATGTTGTGTAACCTTAGATCAGTGTGTTGAGCAGTAATCATTTAGAACACAAAACAAGCCTTTAAAAGGTGCCACATATTTTATGAAGAAAGTTGGTGACTGTTTCAGTAGAACCAATGTTTAACAACATATCTAGCCCTTCTGGGAATACCTGGACCTCAATTGTGTTCAATTATTTCTCATACCAGTAAACATAAGTTGTTACTTGGACTACTTTTTCAGTAAAGAGACCACAGAGCCTTTATAGCATTCAACTTAAATGCTTTTATTGACAGTGTCTCGAACAATAAGCGAACAATGCTTAAATTTCATCCAAATTCACTTTCCACATGTCAATACCTTCAGGTAGAAAAAATAAAAATATAAATATCCATAAATAAATTAAAAACACAATAAAACGTTTTCATGGAAAACTTATGTCAAACCATTCAGACCACTTCAACAATGTATGATCAGTTAAAGTTACGATGAACATTAATGTACAAGGAGAACTATATAGTACATGGACAACATAGCTATTTATTTATTTATCTACCAGAAAATAAAATAGTCTCTTTTCTAAAGTAATGTTGGATCATTGCTAAGTCATCAAAACACAATATTGCCAGGAACACAGTAGTTATTGTTAAATCAGCTGCACTAGATACGAGTTGAAGGATACCCAGCACCATATTAAAATGTCAATCATTAAACCAACAGCTTTACTAGTTAATGCTAGTGAGAGTAAGGAGGGAAGGAAGGGGAATCACCAACCCAGCCATGTTGAACATGCTACAAAACTACTAGTTCTCATGGATGGGGACAAGACATATTCCATGCGGTTTGCTACATCTCCGGAAGAGGTACCAGGCCCTGTGGCATCTCGGTGGAGCAGTTCCTCCTCTGACCAAAAGTCCTCATCCACGCCAGGCTGGGTGGCCCCTACCAAACGCCAGGATGGAGGCGCGCTTCTGTTGTCTAGCCCAGGCCTCGGGGATCTCGGGAGCTCCACGGGAAGGAGAGGGCGGCTCCTTTGCGGCCTACGGGCCCCATGCAGTGGTGGTAGTAGCAGCAGCAGCAGCAGCAAGAAAAGAGGCGGACGGTGCCTTTCACCCCGCAGTTATTGCACCGGGACGCCGGCTCCTTCCTTCACAAGGCCAGCAGGGTGGGCGAGCTGAGGGAATCCGAGGAAGGCTCGTTGCTGCTGCTGCCTTTCCGGTGCGCGGCGGCGCAGCTCGGGAAAGCCTCGGTCTCCGGGTACGTGAAGACGAAGGAGGAGGTGTAGGCGCTGGGGCAGGGCGTGCAGGTCACCACCGGGGTGCAGAGGGGCTCCAGCTCCGCGTTGCCCACGGGGCCCAGGGCCTCCCAGTCCGCCGCGTAGAAGGAGGAGGAGGAGCCGCCGGACAGGTCCATGTCGGGCACCGAGCGCGGCGTCTCGCGAGCGGCGGCGCGGGCGAAGAAGTCGTCGAAAGGCTCGGCCTTCAGCTCCAGGCCGCCGCCGCCGCCGCCGCCGCTCTCCTTCTTGGCCGCCTCGGCCCGGGCCGGCTCGTGCAGGAGAGGCAAGGCAAAGGCCGCCTCGTCGGGCTCGGGGGAGCTGGCCACGGCCGGCGGCGCGTTGGCGGCCAGCAGGTCCAGCGAGGAGGAGACGGCGAGCTCTTCGGAGAAGTGCAGCTCCTCCGGGATCTTGCAGGCGGGCCGGTGCGCGGCCAGAATGAACTCCAGTTTCTCTTTCTCTTTCAGCAAGTTAGCGATTTCGGTCTGGAGCGTGGATTTCTCCTCCTCCAGCTGGTCGGTCTCCTGGGGGCACAGAGAAGCGGGGAGGGGCAAGTCAGTCGAGGCCGGCTGGGGGGACGGAGAGAAGCCCGGGGGGTGGGGGTGGAGAGAAGGGAGAGGCGCAGAAAGCGGAGGAGGCCCAGCGAGCGGGATCCTGCCGGGAATACTCACCGCTTGTAAAGTATCGGTCAGTTCTCTCCTCCGGTTGCGGCATTTGGCCGCTGCCATCTTATTCCTCTCCCTCCGGATTCTCCGTTTTTCCTCCTCTTCTGGCGTCAACTGTCGAGAAAGAAAGGGTGGCCGTCAGTATCCCCGTGCAGGAGCTCAGAAAGGGCATCAATCTTCCCTCCACCCCACTTCGCCTCTAATTCGCGTTTTGAAGCGGGATTCTCTTGCCCGTGCCAAACTCTGCTTTGGATCACTCTCACTGAGAACTCCCATTGGCTTACAAAATGACCCTATCTTGTACTTTGCTCTGAGGCGCTCTTTCCCGTAAAAGGGAGCAGGGTTCTAGCATGCCAAATAAGCTCCCACCGAGCAATCAGAAGTAGCCCTTAACCCCCAACCCTTTCCCCTCTTCTCTCTGCCTGGCATGATGGTTATTACTTTTCCAACAGCCCCCAAACGGCCTACACACCTGTTCCACTTTGCCCCGCCTGCCGATGCTTTGCCCTCTGCTTCCTGCGGTCTTGACGACCCCGGCCCTGGCATAGGCAGTAGGCTGAGGGGCAGGGAGCCCGTACGGGTGGCTTCGATTCTGGGAAGGAGCCACGGAAGAGATGAGGGTAGGTTGGACCATCCACTGCAAGTCTGGACTGGTGGAGATAGCCGTCACCGTGGGGACGAAGGTGCCACTGGAGGCAGCTAGGTCCGTGCAGAAGTCCTAAAAAAAAAAAAGCAAAACAAACAGACTCGGTTAGGAACAAATGTTGTTTTGGGGGGGAGGGGGAGGCTTGTGGGATGGCAAGTGCAATGCACATGATGACTGCTCTGCGCCCAAGAGCCCGCTGCGCTATTTTGAGCTGGGTCTGCAGTCCCTGGGGCCAGATTGGCTCGGACGCTGCTGCCGCCATCATCAGACTACACATGAACGGGGGTTTGTTATAAATATCTCTGACGTCCGCACTGACGCAAGCATCGCTCCGGAGTCTCCTGAATGAAGCCGCGTTTTATCAATGAAGCGGCTTTACGCACTCGCTGCAGCGCGCCTCCTGGGTTAGGATCCCCTCCCCCCTCAATATTTCATAGCATCAGCCAGCCCCCACCCCAAAGATTCTCCCACCGTTACCCGCGCCCCAGCTAGTGCTGGCTTCTTTGATCATTGTAGACTCCCTCTCTTTTGTGTGCATATATAGTATATATGGCTATAGTATATATGGCTATACAGTGCCAGTATATGTTTATGTATCAAACCGAGAAAAGCACACTTTAATGTAAAATAAACGCTATATAAAATACCTTTAAACATGTAGGTCAAGTCGGCTGTTCCAAAACCCAGAAATTATAATTAAGAAATACTGCTAGCGACCTGCCATCGTACCCCAAAATAACAAAGGAAACAGACCGATTCTCCCTTACCTATTGCTCCCACCCAACACCCAAGTATTGGAGTGTCCCGACGCCTCACCTGTGCGTTGACAGGAGACTCCATGCTGGAAAAGGAGTCAGCCGGCGAAGGATAGTAAGTGAGGCTGTCCCCAGCCGGAGAAGCGCTGCTGCAGCGGGAGGAAGACGCATCGTAGTCCGCGGTGAAGCCCTGATACATCATGTCGGATAGCCTGGGATCGTACAAACCCTTCAGGGTGATGTCTCTCCTAGCTAAATATCCGAATGGAGCGGCTCTTTGGCCAGGCGAACGGGTTGCTTGCAAGGCCCGTCTCCTTCTACGCCTTTGCCCGCTTCAGTCACGCTGCTTAGTTCTGCTGCTGGAGTAAAGAGCGATACCGCCGCCTTTTATCCTCTTACGGCCCAAGGCTTGAATGAAAACTACGTCACGGGCAGAGGTAATCCTCATGCGAGGGGAGGGGCAACCATCACGAACGGCCCTGAGCGGGTCCAGCATGTATGGCAACGCCACATTCCGTCTCAAGATGTAATAAATATCTTCCTCAAAGCGGCGTAATGATTATGGGGAGTGTTTCCCATAGGATCCAGACGTTAAAAGTCAAGGAAAGTGGTAAGGTTGTCCCCTATCTTGAATTGGTTCAGTCTAAACCCGGGAACCCACTGACGTAAATGTCCTAATATGGCATACATCCTGTGCAGAGGGGTGTGACTGCCGGGAACCGCTCCAGGGCTGCGGCCAAAAGGGCTGGTGCGTGCCTTTGGCAACGGCAGGGGGAGTGAAAGCAGCAACAGCCGCAGGAACGACTTATGTATGCAGATTCTGTACATTTAGTGCTGATCAGACACTGAAGTGATGCCTTAAAGAGATAGAGTTGCAATTGTCCAGAGAACCTGTCAGCGCCCCAGTTCAGGAGTACTAGGATTTCAATATACTCTACTGGATTGGATCCGCACGATTCCTTCCTCTTCAAATATTTGTACATATTCAGTATTACAGCATTTGTTTCACCAGACTAGTGGTTTTTCAGATTCAATGGTAACAGGATTAAAAGAGCTAAAGGAGAAAATAAATGAGAAGATGACATGCAAGAGGACATTCAAACTAATTTTTTTTTAAATCAGATCAAGGCACCCAGCTTTCTGGTGCAAGGTCAACTAATTATTTCATGAGAAGAACTGTTTGTATTTTGGAAAGCATTGACTGCTATAGACACAAAAAGTGCAGACCTAATGTTATCCACCTTTGAAGAAGTATCTAGTTATCATTTATACTGTACTTAGACTAACACTTAGTCTTGCCTAGGATCTCCGCACTCTTGGGCCTGGTACGTTACCAATTGAAAGGCTTAAACATAAGTTGATATAAGCACTATTTTTACATGACATTAGTGCTAATTAAAATGTAACAATATTACATTTCCAAGCAAACATGTTCTAATACCAAGCATCACACTACTAGAGATTCAGTAATCATAGATAGCTCATTCTCGTTTACAGACCTTATGAGCAACACAGTCTATTGTGACAAGACTAGGCAGATTTCAACCATGTTAGTTTTCATTCATTGTAGCCCACTTCTTCAGATACATAGGATGCAGTCCTAATATACCTAAGCACACATTTCACCAAATTACTTCCAGGGAAATATGAATACACTTGTTAAAGTTATTTAAATATAAAATATTGATTTTTTAACAATCTTAATGTCGAGTGTTAAATGCATGGATTATGTGCTTTATTATTATATTGCACTACCTTTATCCTCTTGTTTGAAGTTTGTCTTAGTAAAACAATAGAGATGTTTGTGTGTGTTGTGTAAAATGCACAAGATCTTCAGGTTTAGAGAAATGTAATACAGGAAGCATGTTAAAAGAGATTCCTTCCTTCCTTCCTTCCTTCCTTCCTTCCTTCCTTCCTTCCTTCCTTCCTTCCTTCCATGAACAAACCACTATCTAATGAGGGGAGGAAAGTGCAGTCCAACAGCACGTGGAGATCTACACAGTCCTAATCCCATTTTAGGGTACAGCTTCTCAAGGTAGTGGCATGCCATCTCTGGTGATATTTCTATACTTTAGTTCTATGAGTATATTTTTAAAGAAAATTAAATAGATGCTTGCATGCATTATCTTTGTCAGATCTTATGTGCTGGTTCCTTTCCTGGTTTCAAAATTACAAACATCTTTAATTAAAGGTTATATCCAACTGAGGTTGCAGAGGTTGTTCTAGTTCATGCAACAGTAAAATTGCTGGCTCCACTGTGGGCAGGTACAGAACTTCCATTCATTTCCAGCTGTATCAGCATTTAACCTTTGTATTAATCATATGCAAAACTGTCGGCGAGGAAACTAAGGTTATAGTTCACCCAGCATTTCACTTGGAAGGTGTACTAGGAAAATGCGTAGCTCATAGAAACACAGAATAATTGAGTTGGAAAGGGCCTCTAATGCCATTGAGTTCAACCCCTTGCTCAGTACAGGAGTCTAAATCAAAGTAGGTCTCCAGAGATAATTGGCTCCCTTGGGGGTTTATACTTGTTTCTGATGTCATGTAAAATTTATGGGAGGAAGAGGTTCCATTAATTTATATAAGCATAACACCTTTCTTAGGCTAACTAGATGGTGTCCAAAATGTGTGTTGTTGTTTTTCCCGAGGCCCCCTTGGACAAAATATAGCAAAATGCAAGGGAAAAGAGGTAGACTTACTGCTGTAGATATGGAATCTGCATGACCAGGCCATCAGAAGAAAGGAGGAAGAAGTGCCTTAAAATATTACTGTAATATCAAACATTCAGTTCAGAGCTTGGAAAAGTCACTGTTTTGAAGTAGAGCTCCCATGATCCCCTCGCCAGCCAGCCTGGCCTATGAGTCTGATTTAGAATCAGTAGCTCTGTTAGAAGGTTGTGCCTTTAGTGGCTGCCCAGATGTTCTTGGACATTATCTCCAAGCATTCTTCATAGGTTGCGGTGCTGGTTAGAGTTGATGGGAGTTGATGTCCATCAATATATGAAAGGTTACATTTGGCCTGCTGCTTTGAGATTTTAGACTTTGGCTGCATCTGTGTCTGCTGTGAGCAAGAAATAAAGAAATGTTGGATCTGCCATTTTTGAAAATGATTCCTTTTGTTATTCAGAAGTGGCTCCATCCAGAAAGAATCGCAAATTGGACAGCAAGTAGGCATGCTTTATATTAATAAGGCTGCCAATCAGTTGTGGAGCAAAAGTAAAAACATTTGACATACAGATTATTGGACTCAAACTTCCATAATTCCTAACCTTTGCTCTTACTGATTGGGGCTCCTGGGGGCCAAAGTCTAAAATCTGGTTGGGCAAAGTTTCTGAAACCCTGCTGTTGAATCCTTTAGTGATTTGCTTTGACTGACTTACCTAGGTGCTAATAAGTTTTCTGAAGCTGCTAGAATTTATTGGCTGGAATATAGGGTCTTCTAGGTACTCAAAAGTTTTTCACTTAAGCAACCTCAGCAACCCTTACACATCACCATAAGCAGTCAGTCGGGGCTAAATATAGAGACTGGGTAAGTCTACTTACCAAATTCCTATCAGGACTGACATTTGAACTTTCTATCTTCAGCTCACTAAGGCCACCCTCTCAGTCATTATGTTACATCAGCTTTCAATCAGAATCAACAAAGAGTAAACTGATCATGATAGTCTGGAATTCCCACTGCAGACAGTGGAATTATGCCACTGGTCTCAAAACTATCACCCAGTTAACCACTAATTGGGTCAGAAGATATATTTGACTGAAATAATCTGAGACAAAAGCCTTTGAGTTAAACTGAGCACTTGTAAAGACAGAATCTGAAGAATACACTTGGAAAAAAAGTATGACTGTACCCATTATGGAAATTTCCCTTATACAGTACAGTTTTTCTCTAGAATCTATTCATTGCACAGACGAATAATTGTTTAAAAATATATATTATAAGCAGTTCTAATGGTATATAATCTAAGACACAGAAATTATTGCCATGGGAACGTACTTTTATTGTTATTACAAATAAATGTCTGCCTCTGGAGCCTAATTGTTTCTGCGTGATGTTTTGGATTGGAAGGAATGCCACACATGTGCCGTACATATGGAAAATATAACCTAACGTCCTTCCTGAAGCTTTGGCGGGAAGGGAGTGTGGTGTGGGGTGTGGATGTACAGATTATGTGTGTGTGTGCGCGCGTGCGGAGCTATGGAATATTCTGCACGCTTCACATAAGAATGACAGACACACTGAATCATGCAGGCGCTCGGGAGAAGAACTGGCTCGCTATGTGGTCACGTTTATTTTGTCTCTCGCCCGCTGAGGAGGGCCAAACGAAACGGCGTGCCAACTGATTCATTACTAGTAGCTTGGCCCAGTTCTCTTCCGACGGGGGTGGGTGGGGAGGAAGGCAGCGGGGGAACCGATGGAGAAAAGACGCGATCAGCCCGTGCCCGGCGGTCGGGAGAGCTTCTTGGGAGGCTGCCAGGGAGCTGCGGTAAGAAGCGGCGGAGGTTTCTCTCCTTTCCTGGAGCTGGAGTTGTTTTGTTTTGTTATGATCTCTGTGTTCTGTTGCAGGAGGGAGAGCCCAGAGAACAGCCACCCAACAGGCCGCGATGAGAGGGAGCGGTGCGGCGGGGAGGGTTGGGGGAGGCGCGCAGAAGGAGAGCGGCAGGAGGGACTGGGGCTGAGCCAGACCGCGCGCGCTCGCCCGGCCGCAGCGGGCGGGGGGGGCGGCGGCGATCTGTTTATTTACAACAACAAACAGAAGCTGCCGGGCGCAGTTTCTAGGCGAGGGAGGAGCTCCGCGCCTTCCCAGCCGACCCGCCGCTCTTGCGGCTTGAGCTCATAGGCCAGAGGCGGCCCGTGATGCTGCCGCGAGGGATTCTACGCCAGGGAGGCGGGGAGGAACTGGGCCAAGGGCTATTTCGAGGTTTCCCCGTCACCGCGCCCGTGACAGCAGCGGCGGCGGCGGCGGCGGCGGCGGCCTTCGGACGGAGAGCCTGCCCTCCGCCCCCTCCCCAATCGCCTGCTTGGGAAAGGCAACGAGGCCTCTCCAGGGAAGGGCGAGCGGAGGAGCCAAGCGGGCGATACCATCTCCCCGTTCCCAAATGACCCGAGCGAGTTGTTGTTGTTGTTGTTGTTTTGGGGGGTCCCGCCATAGGCAGGCCGGGGTGGGGGTGGCGGGTAGGAACCCCGAATAACTGCTCCTGGCCGAAGCCCCCTCTCCAGTTCAGCGCCTTAGAAAACAGCTCTTGGGTCACCCTTGTTCCTGCCTCTCCCCTTACTAGAGTGAGACAGGCGACCTCTTGCAAGGCCAAAGTAATGTCTGGTTATCAGAGCATAAGAACAGCCTTGCTGGAACAGGCCACAGTCCATCCAGTCCAGCATTCTGTCTCACTCAAGTAGCTCACCATTTGCTTCAGGGTATTCCCAAACAGATGTCTTCACCTGCTTATGATTCCCTGCAAATGGCATTGAGAGATATCCTGCTTATCTCTCCAACCAGGAGGTTGTCCTTAGGTATCCATAATGATAGCCATACAATACTTTCTTAAAGCTGTCAAGGCTGACAGCTGTCTTCTGGCAGGGAGTTCCATAGACCAGTGGTCCTCTGGGTAAAAAAGTACTTTTTCTTATTTGAGATCTAGCACCCAAAAGTTTCATGGAGTGCCCCCTAATTCTAGTGTATGATTTTATAAACTTTAATTAGGTCACCTCTTAGGAGCCATGGTTCAAGAGTGAAGAGGCTCAGCCGTTGCAGCCTCAGATGGTAAGGAAGGTGTTCCAGTCCCCTAATCATTCTGGTTGTCCTCCTCTGCCCTTTTTCCATTTCCATAATATCCTTCTGAAGGTTTGGTGACCAGAACTGTACACAGTACTCTAGATGGGGCCTCACCATAGATTTATAAAGTGGCAAAATGACACTTGCTGACTTATTTTCTGTACTCTTCCTAATGATCCCTAGCATTGAGTTTTCTTTTTTCACTGCTGCGGCACACTGGGGTGACACCTTCATAACAGAGTGAAGGCAGAAAATACTATTATTTAATACAGTTTTTTTCTTTCTGTAGCAATATCCTCTGGGATCATCTGTCTCCTGTGTTGCTAAATAGCTTGCTCACCCTTGGGTAACCAGGGACCTTGATTTTAAAGAAGAGGGATCTAGTGAAGGCACTAGTTTCTGCTTTGCCTCAATGAAGTTCTATGTTGTTGTAGACAAGTCTTATTTCTTCCACAAAACAAGCCTGTAAATTCTGCCTCAGTTATTCACAAAACTGATTGTTCATGGTAATTTAAGAGCCATGGTTTAAAAGGGATTACAGTTAGAAGGTTGTGCCTTAGCAACATATGAATACATCATCCTAAACATGTGGGCAGTAATGTGTAGTTTTTCTGTAATTTTGCTTTTGACTTCTGTATTATTTCATTCCTTCATAGGTACTCATATAGCATGGGAATTTTGATGTACATTGTTTCTCTTGTTGTTTTCTATATGATTTTCCTTAGAATGTAATGGGAGGTGGATATCTTTCATTAGAAGCTAGAAGAAGACAGACCCCCTCCCTGCCTTTCAATGAGGACTTGAGTACAATTTCCTGCTTTGAAGATAAAGAAAGGAGCAGAACATCTCCTTTGCCTTCATTTTAACCCACCACTCTTGCAAAGGAGGTAATCTTTATAAAATGTTCCTGAATGGAAAACCCTTTCAACCATATCAACATATCAGTTAGGATTTATATTTTTTAAAAATAAATAGAGGCAGCAATGCCCGTGGAGACAAGACAGAAACTAAATTGATTCCATTGTGTAGCCAGCAATAACGTTCCAGATAAAAAGAATCAATTTAGTATAGTTAAAACCAGTGGGAATATTCCCACAGGTACATATACCACATGGCAGCAAAAATAAATGTATTGATACAATAGAATTTTGGAAGGAATTAATATAACTTGGGTTAAATAACAAGGGTTCTTTTCACACGTGTGATTAGGTCCTTTTATGAATTGTAATTTTATAAAATTCATATGTTGAGTGACATGATAAGACGCCAAATCTTTCAGAGGTTTTCAGTTGCTGAGAACCTCAGATTTTTCCGAGTAAAATTTGGACACAGAACGCAAATTCTGCAAATTAATGTGTAACATTTTGAGGACTTTCTTGCACAGGTTAATTAATTTCTGGATATTGATCCAACTCAGGCTGCATAGAGTTCAAATTAAACTCCTTTGTAGAAAATCTTAATACTAAAAATTATTTATTTATTTATGGATTTATATAACACCAAGCTTAATTCAGAGAACAACTCCAGGCACTGTACAAGGAACGTTAAAACAACAAAATAAAAATAACATTTAATATATATTAAGTAAACATAATAAACATTCAGAATATGTTATTCTATACGTTTATTATAGAATAACCAAATCATAATAGTCAGGTAGTCAGGTAAGTGGTGAGTAACATGCAGCATTGCCAAAAGCCTCAAGGAACAGCCAGGTTTTTTAAAAATGTTTAAACATTGCTACACTTGGAGCCAAAGGGATGTCAACTGACAGTTTGTTCCAAAGAGCAGGGGCAGCCACTAAGAAAGACTGGTTTCTTGTAACAGTTTTTCAGGCTTCCCTAGGGGTGGCCACCCTAAGTGCCAATGCTAAAGAAGGTCTAGTTGGACAGACATTTATTAATCTAAGGGACAGACAGTCTGCCGTACGTTCAGGTCCCAAGCTGTGGAGAGCTTTATAAGTTAAAACCTTTACCTTGAACCTGCTTTGGGATGTAACAGGTGGCCAGTACAGGTGAGTCAGGATGGGAGTGATGCGGACATGTTTGCTCGCACTAACCACCTGCCTAGCCTCAGCATTCTGCACCTGCTGTATACGGATCAGAAAGGGTAACCCCAGGTAGAGTGTGTTGCAGTAGTCAATCTGGAAAATCACCAAGGCATGCACAACTGCTCTCAGGGAGGTCTCATCAAGAAAGAGGTGAATCTGGGTGGTAAGCTGAAGCTCGTAGAAGCCTGATTTGAACACGGCTGCTATCTTGGAGTCCTAGGAGAGAGCCGGGTCAAGTACCACACCCAAATCCCTCACTCTCTCTGCCAGCTGGAGGAAGATCTCATCCAAACTGGGAAGAGGGCCACCATAACTCTCTGAGGTACCCCCTAAGAAGATAACCTTGGTCTTTTATCAGCCTATTCATCCTGGTCCATTCCATAACCATGGCCAGGCAGCATTCTAGGATCTGGACAGCCTCCACATTAGAGGTGGTAAAGGAAAGAGAGAGATGTCTGTGAAGATTCTCAGTCATCCAGGTGAGTTTATCTAGAACTTGAGTCATGGCAACTGGACTTCTTTTTCTTGAGAGATTGAAATGTTTCACTGCTCATTCAAACAGCTTCATCAGTCTGAAGAAAGCTAGTTGCGAGTCCTAAAACGAAGGACTCGCAGCTAGCTTTCTTCAGACTGACAAAGCTGTTTGGATGAGCAGCAAAACATTTCATTCTCTCAAGAAAAAGAAGTCCAGTTGCCATGACTCAACTTCCAGAGAGATAGAGATGTGTGTCATCAGCATACTGATGGCAGCAGACCTCAAATCTCTGGATGACCCCCAGCAGCTTCAAATGGCCACACCCTGGGACGCCCCATATTTGAGGGTCCAGGGAGCTGACATCTCATCCCTCAGCTTCACTCTCAGAGCACGGCCTTCCAAGAAAGAGCAGAACCAGCCCAAGCCTGGACCTTTGATTCCTACCTCAGAGAGCCTGCTCAGGAGGATAGTGTGATTGATGGTATCAAAAGCCGCTGAGAGATCAAGGAGAACCAACATGGAAGAGAATCCCCTGTCAACCTCTCTCAACCGGTTGTCTTGCAGGGCTACCAAGACTGTCTTGTTGATTTGTTGAGTTGGTTATTTTACAGTTACAATTACTGTATACTTAAAAGTAGTGCATACAGATGAAACATGCTTATTTCAAATTCACAACAGCCATGCATTCCAGCTTTGTTCACCACCAAGCTTCATGACTAGATAGAGATTTTGTTTTGGAAGGGAGTAATTTGGTTACATTCATGTAGGAGATACAAACACTTCCATTATAACTAATTATAATTACATAGTGGACTCTGTGTGAAATGAAATAGAAAATGTTCAAGAGTTGAATGGATAGATGTTTTTTGAAAGCAAAGAATCTAGATGCATGTACCATGAGAATGTGGGTTTTGTCAGCATTGTCCACATACACTGATACCACATCTGCATGCACCAGACAAAAGAGGAAGGATATTACAGCACTTATCAACATGCACAACCACAGTAACCAAATACTCATAATCAAAACAAAAACCAACCAAACAAAAATGCCAGAAGAATTTGCAAGGACTAAGTTAGCTCTTACCATTGTTGTCTAATCAGTTAAGACTATGCTTGAAGCTGGTTTTGACCCCACTACTATGACCCCTGTATTCATTGTTGTATGATGGTCGATGTTTGAAGTAGATTCAGCTCTGGTTGCAGATCACAGGAGGAAACTTGCCCTGACCTAGAATGGATCTTAGATCCTTTCTGAGATCCTTCCTAGATCAGGGAAAGGGTTTTTAAAAGATTATAAATACTGTAATACAGATGAGGGATCAGACTAGACCCAAGTGGATGGAGCGGGGAAAAACCCCAACAGTGGTTCTCTCCAGTGCAGGCACAACAACATGATTACTTATTTTAGTATCTTAAGTTATTTCCAGTTAATATAAAACCTAACTAGATTCCCTCTATTCTAGATCAAGAAAGGAGTTTGTGTGCTTCGTACAGAATGGGAAAAGTTCTGAATTTACTTATGGATTTTTGGAACTGAATGACTGAAACTTTTGGCCTCCCTTGCTCTGAACATTCCTGAATGTTGTTACTGGGGAATTCGAAAACCATCACATCACCTGCTAACTAGAGCATCATTTCAACATCGGCAGACCTCTCCTCCCTCATTCCAGCTCAGAACATCGTGCAGCCATGACTTCAATATCATGCAAATTTCCTACTCAGTATTCTCATCTGTTTTTGTAACATCTTGCTGGATGAGGCCATCTGGAAATGGCTGCCCTAATAAAAGTAGTATACTAATATGGTAAAGAAATAAATTAACTACAAACATTTGACATTAATTAACAGTGTTTCTCTTCCTTCTGCTCATCTTCCACATCCAAAGTGTCTAATGTGGAGAAGCAAGATTTGTACGTTCATATTCAGCTACATTGTGCCCTTTCCAGACTTTAAAAAGATTGGCAAAGAGACACCCCTATAGCTTCCAACCTCTTGTGCTCCAAAGGAAATGATTAAAAATGAAACAAACAAAAACAAAGAGCAGTCTCCATTTACAAACTCCTCTGCTGTTCTCTAAAACTTTATTGGAATAATACAGGGAGCAATAAAGTGTAAAACTATACAGTGGTACTTCTGGTAACGATGGTAATTCGTTCTCCGAGATTACTCGTTATCTGAATCTCGTCGTTATCCGAAACACGGTTTCCCATAGGAATGAATGGGAAACCTATTAATCCGTTCCGGAGCCTAGGAAAAAGGCACAGACACCTGTTTTTTTGCTTAAAACTCTTTATAAAGTGCACTTTAAAGGTACAGATGCAATGCCACCCGGGATAACTCTTTTTTACTGATGCATGCTGGAAATTCATTATTCGAGGCAGTCCATAGGGAAAATTCGTTACCCGAGGCAGCCCATAGGAAAATTCGTTATCCGACGCAGCCCATAGAGAAAATTCGTTATCCGAGGCAAACCTATGCCTAGAATTGTGATTCGTTATTCAAGGCAGCCCATAGGGAAAATTTGTTACCAGAGGCAGTCCTATACGCGGAAATTTGCAGTCATTATCTGAAAAATTCGTTATCCGGGGCAGTCGTTATCCGAGGTACCACTGTATTTTGGTTCTTCCGCCTTCTCCCCAATTTGAACATGGTTATAGAAAGAATGAAGCTATGTTGTGCACTACTTGGCTTCTGTTTGTGTCACAAGATTTAGAAAGTCCCCTGTGCCTCAGAAGCGGGACAGGAAATGAACCTCTGTGCCCTTCCATGCCCCAGTCAGTTCTTAATAGGCCTGTGATCATTGCTATGTTATTGATTCAGATGCTGTATTTGCTTTTATGTGCTCAACAATACATGATTTCTAAGTGTTTATGGCAAATACAACTTGACAAAAAAGGTATTTAAATACTCAAGCTCCCATTCCTCTTAAAGTGTCCAATAAAGTTAAAGATCACATCATTTTCAGTCTCAGCTGGAAGCTCCCAGAGTCTTAACATTTTGTCTCCGCAGAGCAGTACAGACCTATGACATGGTATAAAATTAATTATTAGTAAAGAGAACAGAGAGGGTGGAGTAGGCGGTTGATGCTCTCTAGACAATAAAATCCTGGGTTGAGAAATATTTTAAGAAAGCCTGTTGTGTTTGTACATGGTGCTTGCCCAGCATTTAAAATATGCTTTTCTGCCCATTCCAATCTCTGCTTTGCAGGGTTTTTGCCATTCTTGCCAAGGTGCAGATAATTTATATCTCCATTTACTAGCTGGAGTATTCACAAGATATGAAAGGTATGAATTGTTACTTTTTTGGACTGGAATGATCATAACCACACAACCAGCATAGTCACTGGCTATGCATAATCTTAAAAAGCTAACTTTTCTAAGCTATGCTTTGGAAGATGAGCTCTGGAGGTTCATAAGACTGAAACCTTTGTTGAGGTTCTAAGACTAGGGCCAAATCCCAATTTAGCATTTTCATCCTGTTTATGTACAGTATTGCTTTTCTACCTACCAGCTCTTCTAAATTAATATACCATCAATTAGAAACATTGCTGAAAATACAAATTGAAACATTCTTGAAAAGCTAGTTTTACAATATTTTTGATAAACAGCATTGTGAGTTTTCAGTTCAGAATAAGAGACCCCATTAAGAGTATTTTCTTTTGTCCTCTAAATTCAGAATTTCTGCAACTTGACACAAGCTTTTTACATGCTTGCCATTTGTGTATATTTTGCTTTTCAGGAACAGATAGTTCCCATGAATGATAAATTTAATTTGCTTCCCCAATGTAAATTTGAACCTTGGTGTTTTTTGTTTGTTTGTTATTTTGTTTAACATTTTTATATTTGTGGTCCTGGCTCGTGGTCCTAACATCTCAAACAGTACTTCATCTGATAGCAGTGCATTCACTGTGGCCCTTCAGATCATGGGTTGCAGGTGTCAAATAAGTCATCAAACCTCAGATGACTGTAGATAATGCTCTAGAAAAGCATTATTCAGATTTGACTGTACAGTTTCTTTTAAAACCTCAAACAAACATGGCACTACAATTTCTTCCAACCAACTGCAAAATCAAATATTATTAGCTGTGTCTTAAGTTCTTCTAATCAAATGCCGGAATAGATGGTTCTCCCATAGAAATAATTGTGTCATTCACCTACAAGAGAAAAGCAGGATGTGGGCTGTCAAATTATATATAAGCATACTTCCTGTTCCTAACAGGTGAGGAAAAAATGGAAGCATGTGTGCATGCATGTGCTTGTATGTGTGTAAGTGCAGGTGACTGACTGCTGCTATTTCATGCCAAGCCAATACTTGTGGACAGCAAAGCCCGGGCTATTCATTTATAATTACCATATGACTGCTTGAAACAGTCTGTTTATCAGCTTATCCTCTCCACTGCCATCATGTCTACACCAGAGCTTGAAAAAGTTACACCTTTATTTATTACAATGTCTTGAAACCCCCCAGCCAATATTTGGCTAGTGACCATGCTGACTAGGGGGTTCTGGAAGTTACAAACCAACAAGGTAACTTTTTCAGGCTTTGGTCTAGAAATCAATATATAAAGCAATCATGGCAAACCTATGGCACGGGTGCCAAAGGTGGCACTCGGAGCCCTTTCGGTGGGCACCCGACATCCCCCCTTCACAGCCACCTGTATACAGTTAAATTACTGTATTGGCACTTCGCAAAAATATTAGTGAGTTTTGAATTACAGTTTGGGCACTCGGTCTCTAAAAGGTTCGCCATCACTGATATAAAGTGTTCTGCTTATATACTGCCCCATACCACTTCAAGTAGTCTCTGGGACGTTTACAGTTTTTTAATTACAGTATGCCAGCTACACATTCCCCCCACCCCCCTGCAAGCTGGGTACTCATTTTACCGGCCTCAGAAGGATGGAAGGCTGAGTGAACCATGAGCCTGCTGCCTGGGATTGAACCCTAAATTGTGAGTACAGATTTGCCTGCAGTACAGGCATTTAACCACTGCACCACGGGGCTGTCATTGATCTAGGGCTCTCACCATATTGGTCCACGTGCTCGTAGGCTCAGGTTTACACTATTGCTATGCTCTCTACGTGGGGCTGCTTATGGGGTTAATGCGGAGACTGCAGCTAGTGCATATATATGGCAGCCAGTTGATGGGTACTAGAAGACATCAGCACATCACCCTTGTCCTGGCTGCCCTGCACTGGCTGCCAATTCACTACCACATTGACTTCAAGGTATTAATGCTTTATTTTACTTGGCATTTACATACCGCCTGCTTGTATAAAAACAACTCAAGGCGGTGTATGCTAACATACAAAGCCCTAAATCAATGGTGGCAAACCTCCGGCACTCCAGATGTGTCCAAGCCTATATTGCCAATGACAAATGACTGTGGGAGTTGTGGTGCGAAACATCTGAAGTGACAAAGGTTTGCCACCACTGCCCTAAATGGTTTAGGACCTCAGTATCTCTCAGAGTGGTTCCTCCCACATAGAACTGCCTGAGTCACCTGTGCATCCCTGGTGTAGCTAAGAGTTCCAACCCCAAGAGAGGCCTGAAAGGTCTTGACAAGGCCTTCTTGGTGGTCACCCCTCAGTTGAGGAACATCCCCCTGGTTGAGATCTGTCAGACACCCTCGCTCATAGGGTTCAAATGTGCTGAAAACTTGGCTGTTTAAACTGGTCCCCATTGCCCTAGTGTTTCGTCTTTACTTTATTTTGTTTTTATTCTCTGCTGCCTACTATGCATCTCTGACATTTTGATTTCATTTGCACATGGTGGTCATTGTACTTTTTTGTTTTATTTTTGGGATTATGTGTTGATATGCTATTGTGTATGCTAATGTTAATTTTATTTTATTTAATGCAATTTGATTTCTATCTTTGGCATTTTATTTATTCACATTCTCCTGTTTTGTATTTTATAACTTTAGAAGCCACCCAGAGTGGCCTCTTGGCCAGATGATTATGTGGTATATAAATAAAATAAAATAAAAAAATAAAAAATAAATCTACCAGTATCTGAAGACACTCAGCCACCAATCAGAACGCATAGCCCTGAGTTGGACCATCTCTCCTTGATACAGAATTATGACACTGTGATCTATTCTATACATTACTGTGAGCACAGTGCTTTTGTGCAAAGTCTTCATGAAAATAATCTTCGTCTTTGTTTTCATTACAATTGACTTAAAATTATGAGAGCTATCTGTGTAAAACAAAAATCATGCCCTGGTAAGTTCTGTTCTTGCAAGCCAGTCTCCGTGCCCTCCTGCCATCAAAAAGATTGTTCCCAATAAGCTATTTCCCTAACATCCAAGAAGTCTCAATTCTTTTATGACCACCAGCCATCAAGTATTTCAGGGCAGGTCCACCTATTCTAACTCCAACTCTGATCCTTACATGGCCTATTTGTACCACATGGACAGTATGAGAGGACAGAGAAGAGAAATTCACAGGATGCAAGCAGCAGTGAGATGGGACTACACCAGGGGTGTCCAAACTTTTTGCATGGAGGGCCAGATTTGGTGAGGTTAAAATGTGTGGGGGCCAACCATTCAGCCACATTGGGTCCCGGGCCGAACTTTGGACAAGTCTCTAAAACATGCAAGGAGGCAGGGAGGATGCTGCAGCCACAGAGTCGGGGGCAGGTAGGCTAGGCAGGTGGCTGGGGGGATGGACAGAGGCAGGGAGGGCAGGCAAACCATAAAATTGCAGGCTGATGTCTCCATCCAGTATGGGAAGGAGCCAGCTGGCAATGATGAGTGATAAGCTGAGCCAGTGGGCAGAAGAGGCCGCGGGCCGCTCAAAATTTGAAAACAGGCCACATTTGGACTCCCGGGCCTGACTTGGACATGCCTGGACTACCCAATATACTGAAGCTGCAAACTGAAGCACCTTTCTCTGAATGCAGGTCACAATGAACTCAATGCAACTGAGCCAGAAGTTTCACCACATTACAAGCCTGATCAGCCCTTGAACAAAAAAATATTTAGCACATGAATGAACAACACTTCTGTCCCAGGGTCCAGAAAACAGGCTCATTTCATTCATTTTAAAGTCAGTGTGAAAACACAATGATAATGACACACATCTGTTGTAGCTAAAAGGAAACAGATTGGAATGCAAGATGTTGCCAGCTGCTTATTTTAGATAAGCTTAACAACCAGCACTGAATCACAAAATGCCTGAATATTCCTGATTGGAAAAATGCCACTCCACTTTTATCTAAAGATTCTCGAAGGCTTTCACAGCTGGGATCTGATAGCTGTTGTGATTTTTTTCAGGCTATTTGGCTGTGTTCTTGAAATTTTTCTTCCTGACGTTTTACCTGTATACCCCAGAGCACAGAGAGAACTCCTATTTCCCTGAGCTCCATGCCCCTCTGAAGATGCCGGCCACAGAATCTGGTGAAACGTCAGGAAGAAGAACTTCCAGAACACGGCCAGACAGCTCGAAAAACTCACAACAGCTATTTTAAAAATTGTTAAAAGAGTGCATGTAGGGATTTTTTTTTCTGCTGTCTTCCACTATACCAATGGTTCTCAACCTGGGGGTCGGGATCCCTTTGGGGGTTGAATGACCATTTCACAGGGGTCACCATGAGCCAGTGAAGAAAAAAAGGTACAAATGGCTTTGGTGGGGGGGAGGGGGGAAAGAGTGAGTTACAGCTTGATAGGTTGGAGGGGATGTCAATCAATGGCATCAGAGGCTGTGATTGGCTCAGGGTGTCTACAGAGGGTAGTTTATGGCACCTGTGGCAGTGGCCTGCCAAAGGGGGTTTGTGGCCTCTTCCAAGCAGGGCAAGGGGTCACCACAACATGAGGAGCTGTATTAAAGGATTGTGCCATTAGGAAGCTAATTTAAAGCTACTTTCTGGGCATAAAATCCTTTTTACTTTCATAGCTACATTGTATGTCTGAACCAGTTATTTCTTGGATTAAATTCCTAGAATCTGTCAAAGGATTCTGGGAGTTGTAATCTAAAAAGTGCGGTCCACCGCCCCCCACGTTCTGTAACATTAAATGTAAAGTAAGGCTACTTTTCCTGTGATAGCAGCCTCAAAATAAAAAAATAGTTTCCATTTTTCTAATATCCACCCAACAACCAACTATTAAACCAGTATCTATTCTCAAAATTATACAGGAAATTACTTCACTACTTAAAATATTATAAAGACGTAATCTCTGGAAACATTGTGCTGTTGTCTGTTTTTTGGCTAGACAGTTCAGACATCAAAAAACTGTTTGTGCTGGATGTTTGAAACTGCAGAAAGGCCATGGCAGACACCTTCGCTGGGGAAACGTTTTTGCCTCTCTATTTATATGTCCCTTGTTCTCACCCTGTGTAGCAAACAAAGCTCACTTATTACACTTTGAGGGAAGTAATGGAGTACACATTACTCCTTAAAGAAGATAAGGCCCCATAAGATCATTAAGTCCAGCTGGATCTACACGTCAGAAAACTGCCACGTCAATGTGGATTAAGAGGCTTCTGAAATAACACCGTGCAGCATGCACCTTTCCCTTTGCTTCAGGGTTAATATGTAGTAAAAATAGAGCCTGACATTGCTGTGGAAAAGAAAAAAAATCCCTGAAACATTAGCCACATGACATCTGCATGTGATGTCATGTGGAAGAACAACGATGCCTGAGGAAGGATTAAAGAGGACATGGACATCTGGCTCAAGGTGCAAAACCATTTAGTTGTATCTGCCCATCACTGGAGTTCAAGCTTATGTTCTCCTCCAGTTTGATGCTGGGTGCAGGGGAGAGGGAGTTGGGTAGAGAAGATGCTACACAGGATGTGTTAGTTAGGACAGGGTTTTCTTCTACTCACCTCCCTCATTCTGCCTTCCCTTATTATCCCTGGTGCTCTCACTCTTCCACACGGGGGCCTAGACCTAGAGAAAAAGAGGGGTCTTATGTTTCAGTTCCATTTCAGATTTAGGGCTTGGCATTGGAGAGTGAGCTTTCTAATTACAGTGAGCTGGCCATTGAGTTCAGGGGGATGAGTTCCATTTGACAAATGTTTGAAAATACTGAACAGTGTCTGTTCAAAAACCTTTACAAGACTAGGCGGTAAAGAGCATCAAGGTCTGATAGCAATAGATGTTAGGAGCATGTATTAACAAGCAATAAATGGACAAACAGAAGAAATTGTTTTTGTATTGGGATTGTAAAGGCAGAACATCAAGGTTCCTGAAAAGCATTTGCTGCAACATGCTCTCCCACTCTCCACTAATATCCTTTCATAATGAAGCGTAGGAGAACATGTTTCAGTATTTTCATCCTATATAGCTACATAGAGACAATTATAGCACCAAGAGGAAATACTTAATACCACCTAAATTAAGATGAGGGACAAAGCTTAATATGAACATGAATTATAAACTACCAAAATATTCTGCACCTTTAGTGCTTTTGTAGTGCTCTTAATTATTTCCTGCCATAAGTAGCTGACTTCAAAATTGTGGGTGCTGGCCCTTAAGATAAAGATTAACTACCGCTGCATTTCCTGTGCATTTGAAGCTAAAGGCTACTGTTATTTATCACAAGCTAATATTTCATGATAAGAATGAATTATGACGTGCTATCAAGCACAGCCTTTTCTGTTCTTCAGCTTTTGAATTTCCGGTAGAATATAGGTCGTAATTTTCCTGCTAGTTGTCACTATCTTCTTGCTTCAAAATGGATTTTCTTTTATCTCATCCCAAAATAATTCTTCTGCATCTTCTGTTGTTTGATAAGACAGGGCACAGTTTAAGGATACCAGCTTCAAACCATAATCAAATGCCTACTTTATACTGTATTGGAGAAATGAAAGTGCACCCCTTGCACTTCAGAGGAAAACTAATGCTTGACTAGCACATATGAGTCAATGTGTAACATTCTCTCAAGATTTGTATAGCAAGACGGGTAGTTGTACACACACACACACACACACACACACACACACACACACACACACACACACACACACACACACACACACACACACACAGAGAGCATCATTCCTCTATCCTATGGCACACGTACAATTCTGAAAGTTGCTTCCATCCACCAAGCTTAAGGAGACGAGACCCATGAATTTCAGCATGTGCCATAACATCAATAAGAAACATGGCAAGGGGATATCAGGATATCACCAGTTCAGAACTACGTCAGCCAAGTACGTCATTCATGTTTGATTTGATGACTACCTTACCCTCAAATTACAGTTCCTGCCATCGCATATGCCACTTGGGAAGGGAATCACTGGGTCTTGTGCACATGCTGATGATGTCTCATGTGATGGATGTTCCCAGATATTACATTTCAGGGAAAGCCCAATTATATTTTCAAAAAAATTCATGTCTTTTGTTTAGTGAGACAAGTTATACCTGCTCTGCAGGTTCAACTCAGTTGGCATCTAAACATGTGGCAACTGTACTCTTCCTTTCTAGACAGCTACTATGGGGATACTATATCTCCCTGTCCTCAGCAGAAATAAAAAAGGCAGGGGGAGTATGTATCTTGGGAACAATTTGGGACAACTGGTAGGTAGTTAAGGAGACTTTAATATCCATTAGCTCCAGTCGGCGCGTCAGTGGTGAAAAGTGATGTGATGAGCAGTCCAATAATATCTGTCAAGCCAGAAGTTACCCCTTCCTGGGTTAAATAATTCTTTTCCGTCTATCCCTCACCAGTCATCTAATTCCAGCTTCCTATGGCTGTATTTCTTTAAATGTAACTGAGAAGAAGACAATAAGAGCCTGTTACATCTTGCTTGGCTCTAACTTGGTTTTTTCAGTCAATGGTTTGTCACAGTTCTTGGCATGTTTTCCACATGGTGAGCATGTTAAGGAGTACCTACATGGGGCATAACCACTCCTCAATTCAAAGAAGAAGACATGGTGGATGATTGGTGGGGTGAGGTGAGAGGACTTGTAGGGGTTAGTTCATCTCATTCTAGCAGCCCTTTAAAAGGAAACAAACTACAAGCCATTGGTATTATGCAATCAAGAAGACTTTCCTGACTCATATTATGATTTATTTCTTTTAAAGGCTTTTTGACAGCACTGCAAAAAAGGTTGTACTACAGCACCTAAGAAACCAGAAAGAGAAAGAGGGAGGAGGAAGAAGAAAATGGCTATCAGCTCTTGTTTGCAGCTTGTTAAGGTAGTTCTGTTATAGCTGCACCTCTTTTAAATCTGACTGGCTACAGCAGAAGCTGCCCTAAGAATGTAATTGCCAAGTTCCTACTTTCTTTCTGCTGACTTTTATCTAGTCAGCTAAAGCAAATTCACCCAGAGGAATCCAACTTTCCAGATGCAACTTTACAGCAAATCAATTCATATTCCCTCCTCTGTTATTGCACTCTGAATAACACAATGTCCAGATCTAGAGGATCATTGGAGGTATAATCCAAAAAGGTGTGTGTGTTGTGTCGTTACAGTCATGACCGACTCTTCGTGACCCTATGACCATGGAGTTTTCTTGGCAGGAATACTCGAGTGGTTTGCCAGTTCTTACTCCAGGCGCCTTCCCTGGTGGGCTCCCATCCAAGTACTAACCAGGGCCGACCCTGCTTAGCTTCCGAAATCCGGCGAGGTCGGATGTGCTTAGGGCATCTAGGCAGCTTATCCAAAAAGGTACTTTCCCCAAACATTAGACATTTCTGATTATACTTTGATGCCCCAAAACTGGGCTGAACAAGTTTTGCACTCATTAACAAGTATGCCAAGAGATATACAAAGGAAAAAGGTTACATCATATTTGTCAATTCAATTGAAAGACATAATACGCTAAAACTGGATGCAAAATTCCACTGTATATACAGTATATCACTATCAAATATCATTTACGAAACAGAGGATCCAAACATGTAGGTTCATTTCACATAGTAGCTACAGTACATATTTGATAAATGAACAAACGGGCTAGGGGGTGCCAGTCCTGGAAGCGCTAATTTAGAGGGGGAATGTCTGGATCTTGCACAAGATCAAAGTAACAACTGTACATTTATTGTATGAAAAATGTTCATTTACCTGGAAAGACTGGCAGTAAAGGACAGGTAAGTGCCCAACCCTGGGCCAGGCAGGAAACAGATATTCTGCCTATGGTTTGCACTCCACCCTCACAATAGCATGGAACAGAATGTGCAGTAAAACTGACCTCTCCTCTGAATATGGCATTCGTCCTACTAGGACAGAGCACTGTTTACACTTAATACTTGCCAGAATTCAAAAGCACTGTAATAAAGTCATCAGCCAAAAGAAGTAATAATATACAGGTAGTTTGAAATTGAAGGAGGATCAGGCAGAGTCAACAGCTTCAGGTCAGCTTTCACTACATCTTATCAATGCATATGAAATTGAAAGTTACATAGTGTACATATTGAGTAATGCATATTTGTTAATTGAAGGCCATGTGTCCACATACAGGCATACAGTGGTGCATGTGTGAATCTAAAAACAAAGGATCTAATCATACAGTCAAACCATCCACACATGGAGAGACACCATGTGCTAAAGTTAATATGAAAATATTATCATACTAATAATTTAGTTCACTTCCCAATTCCTTTAAAGGAATTAATAATAGTTCACTTCCCAATTCTTTACAGTTGACAGTAAAATGAAATCCACATATATGTTTTAATCACCTCTTTATTTATTTATTTATTTGTTATACTTATATCCCGCCCATCTTCCGATAGGAACCTAGGCCTCGGTCGCATGGCTATTAACTGCGCATCACATTTTGATGTGTACTAAAATCGCAGGTGATCACGTGACGTTTGGTGCGCAGTTAATGCCCCGACAGCAGGGGAGTATTATACTTCTTTCTGTGCGTCCCGTCTTGCCAAATGCGTATCTTTTCCCTGTTTATTTATCTGCTTTTCTCCGTCATGCTCTCTCTCTCTCTCTCTCTCTCTCACACACACACACACACACACACACACACACACACACACACACATTGTATATACTGTATATAAGTTGATTACTTGCATGTTGGCTTTCTAGTATTACTGCAAGAGTTCATACAAAAGTTTGACAATATGGCAATGTATCCCTAATACCAGAGTGCCTTTATAGTAACTCCTTTGTTTTTCTCTCATTTCTCACTTCCTTTCCCATTGGTCACTGTACCAGGTAATTTGCAGCTTGTAGAAGTGCTCAGTTACCGAAATGCCAGCAATTGGTTAAAGCAGGACAGCAGAAAGAGGCAAAAAAAGGGGGGGACTTAAATGGTGTGAATTTTCACCAGTCGCACTGCAAGTGCTGCGGTATAAAGTGCGCTTCAGGGGGTGTGGTCGACTGGGGTGCCAAAATGCTGCGCCTTGGAGTGGGCACAATCTTTTGCTGCGCAGTCATTCACAGCAAACACAGCACCAAAATGGTCATGTGACCATGGCCTTAGTTGTTTACTATATGTATATACTGTGAGAAGGTGCAGTTCACCATAAACTGCCAATTGCATACCTATAATTCCACATTCATTTCCAATTCCTAAAAACAATGTTGCTGTCTGAATGTACATTCTGTAACTTGTAAAGGAATCACTCGACACATAGGCATGAAAAGAGGTGCACGTACTTTGTGTAACGGTCACCCATTGTCATTTAACAACCCAAACATTTTTGGTCTATCAGGCATGCCAAAACAGAGACATACTGCAGTGGTACTGAACCTATAAAGAAATACGAGCAATTCAGCACTTGCATGAATGGGTAGATGATAGATAGATAGATAGATAGATAGATAGATAGATAGATAGATAGATAGATAGATAGATAGATAGATAGATAGATAGATAGATATTGGGCAAGCACATTGGGTGCATTGTCAAGCCACACACACAAAAGAGGTCCATCCTATCAGTAGCTTCATTTTCTGGGTAGAATCCCAGAAAGTTTCAGAGAGGGTAGCCGTGTATGAAATATATATCTCATATTATACAGTATCTCACACCTCATTCTGCTGCTATATGTCTGAAGAAGTGCACATGTGCACAAAATGTCACATTAAAATATGGAAGTTAGTCTTTAAGGTGCCACATGTGTCTTTTGTTTTGTTTTGTTTTGTTTTGTTTTTTTTGATTTTTGCCTGAAATCCCAGGAAAGTCTAGCCTTGAGTCAGTTAATTTACTGCGGAGTGAAGTTGGCAGGATCAAGGTGAAGCTGAGAAAATGTGGGCTTCACAGTAATACATAACATGCCTTTGGAGAAGGGACGCTATGTGTAGGAGAACAGGCAACTCCACACCTCAACACTATGCCCCTCAACGTGAACTATGGAAGATTTGGTGCTCTTGGACCGAAATGCACTTGATGCACTTGATCGGGACAAAGGAAGACGCTTCTTGCCTTGCAGAAATGGCTCCAAGAAGAAAGACTGCGCAAATAATAATAAACACTAAACCTAAATAAACATTAAAAATAAAAAAACCGATACAAGGGAATCGAGGGAAGGAGCCAGAGGCCACCCGTTTGACCCTCTGGAGCTTCCGGTGTCCAACCAGGTGTTCGGCTCACCTGCTCCAACCTCAACAAAGAGCATCCGTCCCACGCCCCCCCCCACACGCCCCATTATGCAACCGGCCAATCCCGTCCCTGTTGCTGAGGTTTGGCCGGCTCAGTGACATGGCAGTTGGGACGCGGAGCCCTCGCTGAGCCGTTTGACGTCAGTGCGTCGTTGCCACAGAGACGCGGCGCGCAACGTCATCCTCCTCCTCCCCTCCCCGGCCGCGGCGGCGCCACCCGCGGGGAGGAAGCCCCAGTTGTCATAGCAGGGCCAAGGGGTGGGGCTCGGTCGCCAAAGCAGGGAGAAGGCAGGGCTCCGTTGCCAAGGCAGCGAGCCGCGGCGAGTGTTGTTGTGTTTTGAGGTGGAGCTGTAATTAGAAAGCATTAACTCGGGTGAACGGGGGCATTCCAGGTGCCGAGGGTTTCGCACGGAGGGGGAAAGAGAGGGTTGTTTTGACTTCCCGTCTTCCGCGGTAAGTGGTTGGAGTTGACCAGCCAGGAATTGCTGGAGGGCATCGGTGTGTGTGTGTTTGTGTGTTTGTGTTAGCAGAGGAGTGGAATCCCAGCCCTGGCTGCGATTTGGGGCAGGTGTGTGAAAGGAGACCTGGATCGTCTCGGCGACAAAAGAGAGGGGGGAATCGTCTTTGCAATTCGGATGCCTATCTCTGCACGAATAAATAAATAAATATTTATTTATTTATTTATTTATTTATGCATTTTTATACCGCTTCCATTTCCCGAAGGGAACTCTGGGCGGTTCACACAAAAAGGTTAAAAACAAGAACATCATTGATTTATTTATTTTTATTTATTTATTATACTGGTTAAAATCACTTTACTAAAAAACCCCCATTATTTAGCCAGCTGGCCTAGAGTGCCAAGCACACAAATAAATAATAAAAAAGCCCTGGAGAGGATGCGGGTCTGGCTGGCTATATTTGGTCTCCCTGCTGAGGAGGAGAATCGTGAAGAAAGGCACACACAAGGACACAAAAGGGAAACCCGAGTGTGACGTATTTCAACAACCCCCACATTGCGGCAACTGACTCAAGTCGTTGACAGTGTGTCTTACACAACAAAGTAATGAAATGTACCGGAGAATTTATAGCTTCTCCCCCTCTTTTTCATCCCAAAACAAAGCATCAGAACACAGGCTGACAGACATATGTATTAAAACTGATTCGAGATCAAGTTATGATGTTCTAGAGCTGACGGAAACACTTGTAGTCATGTTTTCAGCTCAGTAGATCACACCTTTCTGTGAGCTGAAACGGAGGTAGCCTACAAAACATTATTTGGAAATGGGTCAGCAGTTGCACGCTATTAAATAATACTTTAAGCCTTGATTTTTGCAAGTGTTAAATCGCTTGTGAGGTTTTTTTCCTGAAACATGCTCATCTTCACAAAGGTGTTTTGGAATTCTGGTTGAGGAAGTCTTTTTTTTAAAGTAATGGTCAGACTTATGAATAGGTTAAATAACATGTTCACATATCCTTAGGGGCATACTTGAACTTCTTTGAACTTGGAAATTCCAGGTTAAATTGTTTTGCAACTCTATTTCCATCCCAGAGTTAATTTTAGCAATCAAATGCAGGTTCATGGTGAAGCAAAGAGTTAAGACAGTCCGTTCTAAGCTTGCATCAATTACAGAAGCCAGGCTTAAGTGTGAATATGATTAATATTGTTCTATAATTTATTTTGAGCAAGAAGAAATCAGAAGAAAATCAGAAGAGAAAAGAAACAGGGCGCAGAAGAGTCAAATGATATTTCTTTCTCTATTTGTTTTTCTTCCCGTCTGCTATTGATATATGTGAGTAAGATCTATGTACCGTGTATTCTATTATTTTTACTTATGTGCTGTTCTGTTCAAAACTGTTCAGAACAGCAGACAGCACAGTACCATTCATGACAAACCAAATCATATACATCACATAAATGGTAAAAATATAAATAAAAGTTAACCAACAGTTTAATTCTAAAGCCAACAGTTTAATTTTATATACAGTACACATAAATGAATTCTAGCCCCATAAGGGATAGCCCTTTCCAAACATCTAAAGGTCCACCAAAACAATTCTGCCTTGCACCCCCTTCCGAGTTCCTGCAAAGATGTAATACTGAACAGGGCTCAAAAATAATTTCAAAGCATAAGGACAAGAACATGAAATGATATTCTTCTCATGCAGTCATAAGAACCTAAGAACATCCTTGCTGGAACAGGCCACAGCCCATCCAGTCCAGCATTCTGTCTCACACAGCGGCTCACCATTTGCTTCAGGGTATTCCCAAGAAGATGTCTTCACCTGCTTATGATTCCCTGCAAATGGCATTGAGAGATATTCTGCCTATCTCTCCAACACAGAGGTTGTCCTTAGACATCCATAATGATAGCTATTGATACCCTTGTTCTCCATGAACTTGTCTAATCCTTTCTTAAAGCTGGCATGGCTGACATCTGTCACCACTTCAGTCAAGCTGGACAGCTTTAATGGCATCTTTAGAAAGGCAATTCTGGATGACTTCAATTGCTACTGGGGTTCATTTGGATAGAGGTAGTCCAGTAGGTATATGGGTCCAATGATGTGTAATAATTTAAAAATAATAACCCTCACCTTAAATTGAACCCGGAAAACCATGGCCACTAATGTAACCGGTGTGAAATAGGTGCTATATGATCCCAAGGGTACAACAGCATGTTGTACCACATGTAGCTTCCAAATTGTCTTCAAGGGTAGCCGTACATAGAGTGAATTATGGAAGACTACTCCAGGCATGCCCAAACTTCAGCCCTCCAGATGATTTGGACCACAACTCCCAGAATTCTAAGCTTAGATTGCTAATAGCAAAGGACTGTGAGAGTTGTGGTCCAAAACATCTGGAGGGCCAAAGTTTGGACATGCCTGCACTACTCTCAAGGTTACGACTGCTGGAGTCAGCATGGCCACATCTGCCTTCTTCTAGTAAGGAGAAAGATTCCAGATCAGATACAGGAGATAAAATGTTGACTTCTAAATGTTTCCCATCTATGTTGTCCAGGAGGAGCATTGAGCCTAATAAGACACCCAGTCTTCTTATCCGATTCATAAATGGGCGTTTTCCTCCAACAGATATTAAGAGAAGAGATAACTGGATTTGTCTGTTGCAGAGTGATCAGCATTACTTCCATCTTGTCTAGATTCAGTTTCAATTTGTTGACATTCAGCCACTTGAACATGCACTGAAAGTTGAACCATTTAAAAAGGATCACATCTGTGGAATGTGCTACTCTTTCAGTGCACAATAGTAAAAAAATTAGTTTGGGCAGATGGTGTCTGTCTTTATACAGTAAACTAGTCAATATGTTTTTAGCCTAAAAACTCCATCTTATTGAATCACGTTAATCTCAGAATCTGTACTTTGTTTTGAATAAGCTTGCAGCTCCTCTCATCTGCAGCACCAGACTTAAGAATGCAATCCTGGACAAAACTAATCAAATAGATGGCAAGTCATACGAATATGTACTCTTTCTGATACTGTCTTTTTAATTCACAGTTAAAATGTTTAAAGAGCTGACTCATAATATTTGAACCGGAATTGGCAATACTATGCATGTCTCTGAACAGACAGGCAAGTGTCTTTAGTCAGATTAGGGGAGACCCACCTACAGGTAGTTCCCAAGATGACAAAGTGATATTGAAAAGCACAAAGAGCTTCATAATGACTATGATGACTGCTTTACACACATGACGAACCAGCGAGCAAATATTGTCTGGCAGGAAGGGAGAGTTGAGGGTGGCTAGCTGGACAGTGGCCCAATTTAGTAATTCTCCACATAATCAAGCCCAAGATACCAGTATAATTTCTTAGGTGGTGGTTGTGTTTGCTGCTACAGGTTTTACTTCACCAGTGTTTGATGTGGTTAGCAAATGAGTGCAGTGTTTCTGCACCACACCTGCTTGTAATTACAAAGGGAATTCCCTCATCCCAACCCCCTGACTAGGATAGGAATTAACAGCAACTTCTCATGACAAGCCATCCATTTTTTGTATTATGATGAGTAATTACAAATGAATAATAAGTAACTGAGAGAAAAGTAGTCTGTAAGGTCTGAGAAGAATAGCATGGGTGAATAGATAGCAATTCCAAAGTGATATTTTGGTTTTGGAAGTGAGAGAGGAAGATATGTTACTGCTGCCACAAGAAGCAATCTAGAGCTACACACATGTCAAAGAGTAAACTATACTGAATTTAGTGCTATTTATGATGCAATCAGATGGTGAGAAAGGTGCACATCTGATCACATTAGAAAGGGTTACTTTGCCAGTGACCCTTAAAGTGACTCTTCTATCCATTGGGGAATCACTCCAGCCCAATCCTATAAATTAGTAGCCCAACTGCAGGAGCAAAAAGATACAGATTGGAGAGCTATTCCCCACATGCCATGTGACTGGCAGGAAATACAGTGGTGCCTTGTATAAAGGAATTAATTCGTTCCAAATGAAAATCTGTTGAGCAAATTTTCCTTTATACAAATTTCCCATAGGAATGCATTGAAAACAGAGTAATCCCTATTTGCAATCATTTTATGTTGTACGGATTCGCCCCATAGGCGATTCTGTTAAGCAAATTTCCCTATCTCTGGAATTTTTTATGTTGTACACATTTTATGTTATACAAACCATTGTTATACGAGGGTCCCCCACACCATGTCCAGACTGCAAGCTATATGCCTGTGTGATCATGCCCTTAGTTTGATAATGCAAGATTGGACTGTACGTATGATAAGATCTAGATATAAACATGTTTATCTGTTTGGTTGTTTGTGATTTGAATCCACAAATTACTTATCAATCAGTCTGACCTAATGGCACATCAGGTAAAATAACTTCTTACATCAGTTAATAGCTTGCATTGGCTAAAATACACCAGATCCAATCCATACCATAGAAGCTGTAGCATATTTTGCCCTTCTCCCTTCACCTCTACTCCCATCATAGTGAAAAATGACAGGAATTGTACCAGATAAATGACTTTATTTCTCTGTCATCATTGTGTTCCCTTTCTGAATTACACTGCCAGAAATCCAAAAGTCCAGAGCACAATAGTAAATTCTAAGGAGAAATGAGGCAAGTCTCCAGAGACAGAAGAAAAGGATTTGTGTGCAGAATGTTCCATAATATCAGGTATGTGGCTGTTCTGCATGTCCTATGCAGCTGCTATAGACAGCTGGGAATTTATCTCATTTTCTCCTGCATCTTCCTCAAGAACTGCACTGTGAGGGTTTCTCAAAATCTTCACCACCAGAGCCCTTTTACCAACTTTTTTTTACTGCCCCCTGCTGTTGTGCTTAAATATTTGACTGTAATAGCACAGCTAAATATTTTTCAGCAACAGAATTCATAGAGTCATCTAGAGAGGGTTACAGCAGGTGAGTTCTTCAGAAGGATCACTTCACAAAAGTTGTATGCCAGGCCTCCTGTGTTAGAGACATTTTGCTCCTTCTGCTGACTGGGGTCATGGACCTCTGCTTTCAAAGTCCTGTTGTGATAAATCACCCTCTTAAAAGTAGATGGATCTGCAGACGTTAGTACACTTATTTCTGTGGTGTTGAATGCTTCACTGGTTGTTGCTAGAGGTACAGCAACCACCTAGGTTGATTTTTTTTTTACTTTGTACTTTGTATACTCTATGAGCAGTTTTTACTCAAATGCCAAACATGCCGTCTTAAATTCAGGTAACTCTTAAACTGCCCATTCCTACTGGCCTTATTTCAGATGGGGGATCAAGACCTCATCTGTTTCCCCCTCTAATTTTACTCTCAGCCTTTTCACACTGCATGTGTATCTGGGAGATGGATAGATGAAGATGAATAAAGAAAATGAAAAATGAATATGAGTATATTAATCAGTTGCCCAGGGAAGCAGCAGCAGCAAGTAGGAACATTTTTAATTTGGAGGCAAAGGCTTCTGTTAGTTTGTTTACTTACTTCTCAAGTACATTATAAATTGATGGATTTGAGCATCTGAAAGAATACTTGTGTGTGTGTGTTGGAATACCTGTGTTTGTCCCAGATTCTGCCCACTCGTGGCTTCTGGGCCACAAATCACAATCATGATGAGCTATTTATTGATTGGCATTTTGTGTTGTATTTTAAAAGAAGGTTCCAAATGTTGTTGAAAAAATGACAACTATATCAAATAATAAAAGTTGTGTTAAAGAAAGAAAAAATCCAAATTCTGTACTAGGGTGATTCATTTACAGGCTAATAAAAAAGCCCAGAAAATATGTGCAAAGGTCACAAAATTGTGCAAAATTTCAAGAATGCTGTCTCTTAATCACCCTGGATTTTAAAAATAGACAGGGAAAGAAGTAGTGGTTGGAGGGTGGAAGTTAAGTCCTTGCTGTCTTCATGTTTTTCAGTATCTAATTGAGGGGGAGATGCTGCAGACAAATAGTTAACATCAGATGGGGATACACTGGTGTTAGTTTTTACTTGGGATAGCCCATAAATTGAATAAGATTTGGAAGGTTAGAAACTTTAAATTGCCCGTTTTAGACAAAACTATAAAGAGTCGGTCATGACTGTAATGGCACAACACACACACACACACATATCCAAGATATTTAGGTATGCAGGCACCATGGCTGGTAGAAAACAAAGGGCCACCAGGAAGTATTACTTTGCCCTGCTGGTATTAATTTTAATGAAGGATTAAGAAGTGGAAGTCACTATAACAAGAATGTGTAGTTTTACCTGCTTTGTTTGATGATGTCCAGTTTCTGCAGGTATAAACTCCTCCAGAGCAGTCTCCACTGCTATACTGTTAAAAGAGTACTGTTAAAATCAGCCTTTTCTCTTTTGTCTCACAAAATATTCATAATGCCTTAATTGAAAAATGGGTAACAATCTGAAGAGCTTTTTATGTCCTTCTGCACATTTTTGCGCCTTTTTGGTTGTCTTATAAAGGTATCACTTCAACATGGAGCATGGAGGCTAGATAAAGGACATTTGGTTGGGTTGGTGGGTGTTTATTATCAATTTGTTTGCTTTGTTGATTCTTTTAGTTGATTTCCTGTGGCCTTCTCTCATGATGAAGGCAATTTTACCCTTTGAGAATCTGTAACTAGATTTTTTGCTTTAACTGCAATTTTCTGTCTTGAAATTTTGAATTTGTTTATCTTCTTAAATAAAAGCTATTTTTCTTTTGTATTCATATTTTCTTTTGAAGTTTTATTATAGGACTTTATATATCCTGAAAACCTTATTAAGGTCATGATAAGTCAGGTGTGACTTGATGGTACATACCAATAATTTGATTAGTTAATGTAGCGGTGTTTATATTTCATGTAAACTTTTATATTTGCCTCTTAGGACAATCAAATCATAACTACCTCATATGTAGTATTTTTATCATTACTACTATTATATTGATAGCTCTCTTTCTTTGAAAATGTATGACTTTTTACTATTGTGTTTATTATTTCAATACATTTGTACTGTTTTTTAAAAAACAGCTAATGGCCACTATCCATAAATTTGTTCAGGTAAAAGAGTGGCAATAAAGAATACCTTTTCAGTTACAAGCATTTTAGAGATTAGTATAAGTAAAGATAAAAGTGATCACAACTGGAGAATGGGATAATTAAGAAAATGGAATTCTTGGCTGACAATTGGAACAAGCAAGAGCCATGAAAGAATATCTCAATGCAAAGATGTAAATCAGGACAACTGACCAAGCAATAACACTGCCTAGATTTTACAGCTATCTGATTCAATACTTATGCTTTCTCCCCCAACACCCTGTTTTTATCAGTGATTCAGTGGGCTAGAGCACTGAAAACTGTCAGCTACACAGTCGGCAGCTCAGTGGTTCAAATCCTGGGTGCCACGCAGCAGAGTGAGCTCCCGCTGTAAACCCCAGCTCCTGCCAACCTAGCAGTTTGAAAGCATGTAAATGAAAGTAGATAAACAGGTACCACCGTAAAAAGTGGGAAGGTAAAACAGTGTTTCCTTGCAACCATGCTGGCCACATGGCCCCAGACTTGCACAACATTGGCTCTTCAGCTTCAATATGGAGATGAGTACTGCCCCTAGAGTCAGACACGACTAGCACACATGGGGGGGACCTTACCTTTTTATGTTGAAAATGCCACCGGTTCTTCTGTCCCTGCTCGTTTCTTAGTTATATGAAAGTTATATGAAAGACATTACATGGAATCAAATGTGATGCTGTGTGCTACAGTTTATGGATCATATTTATATGTGGAGCTTCTCTTGAAGTAGAAAAAAATGAAGCATAGAGCAGTATTTTGTTTTGTCTTGAAGATTTCAAGCTGAAATGACTGTTGTTTTTCCAGTATGGCATTCTGCTGATAATATAGCCTGTTAGAGCAGAGAGTAACTAACTTATTTCTTAAATAATTATTTTCTCTTTCTGTACCCAGTTGCTGGCAGAATATGATCTTCAATTATTATATAAGCAAATATGATGGTTGGTTTGTACTCTAAACAGTCCCATGCCCTCCCACTAACAAGAGTTTTCACACAAAAATGCCCTTATATCAGCATTGATAGTAGTGTGGACAGAGGCAGCAATCCCAGTAGATGTCTTTTAGAAAATTCCAGACAGACAGTATTGAATATCATATGTGCCTTTAAATATCTAATGATGGAATATACAGTGACTTCTGCCAAGAAAATTACTGGAACTTTTAGTGGAGGTGAGAATGATGTTTGCCAGAGATGAAATCCAAAAAGCCCCAATGCATAGAGAAAGTGATGTGACAGGATCAAATCTCATCAGTACACAGAACATTTCTATGGCATATGGTTCATTCAGGTCCATTATTAAAATAAATACATGCTATTGCTTGTAGCAAATAGGCTTATATTTCTATGTGATTCGCTGTTGCTGCTGGGATGTTAGTGGAAAAATATGAACTAAGACTGACCCCTAAACTCCGGGCAAATGGCTAGCTCTGGATGATGATAATTAAGGATGTAAATATAACAGTGTTTTTGCTTCTGTTTGTTCTTTTTTTGCCCCCGCCCCTTTAAGATCTGAATGCAGTGCTGCCCAGCCAGCAGCCAGGAGTAGGGGGTGGGAATGGAGGAACATTCCCCTAAGATCTCTGGTCCGACATCTTATCGATAAATGATGGGATCAAATTGTTTTTGGTAATTGCTGCCCAGCAGTAGCATTCACATCATCTATAAAAGTCACATTCCAGGCTTTTTTGGGAAGAATTGTAAGAGATTGCTGTTTCTGGTGTTGTGACAAATCTATGGTAAGTGCTTACCAGGAAGGAAGAAAAACTTCCAGAACACAGCCAAACAGCCTGAAAAACTCACAACAGCTATCAGATCCCGGCCGTGAAAGCCTTCGAGAATACATTACTTTCCTTAGGTTTAAGATGTTATTTGAGGCTTCACTTTCGATTAATTGGCTGAAATCTTTTTATTTAACATAGTAACCTGTAACTAGAATAGACCCATAGAATCAATAGGAATTACTATGGAGTTAACTCACCAAATCCTCACTGATTAAAAAGGCTTATTTTATTTGCAATATATTATGCTAACTATCAAAGATTTCAGACACTGTCTCACAGTAAACGGTTTCTTATTTTTCATGAGGGCCCACCTGCAAATAAGATAGTTATATTTCATCTGGGTTCAGAGGGGCCCTGCCCAGGTTTAAACATCAGGGGTGAGGGTGGGGGAACAAGTTAAGCATGTCCAAGGATATTCAGAAATACTACTTTTACTGTCTTTGTTCTTGTTCAGATCTTGTGAGATTTGCTAGTGACAGTCAAAAACAGTGTTAAAATAGAATGTTTGTTGATGCAGAGAGGACTGTTCTATAGAGGAAGGTATTTGCTTGATGTGCATTTATTAGAACCAGTTACTTACCTGTAAAGGTGGTTCTTCGAGTGGACCTTTGTGAAGCCACAAAGATGGGTTTCCAGCATGCATGCGCGAGACTCCGGACCTTCCTAGCAACAGGGAAGATCGTTAGTCTCCTCCCTTCCCGCCCAAACCCCTCAGTTCCCTCCCAGCCACAGTGTGTAAGGCAAGTACCAGACATAGTGTGATGACTGGAGGGGAGGAGGACGAGTGCTGTGTGGCTTCATGAAGGTCCACTCGAATAGCCACCTTTACAGGTAAGTAACTGGTTCTTCTCCTTCATGGCCTTCCTGAAGCCACACAGATGGGTTATTACAAGCAGTACTCACAGGATGGTGGGCAGTCACACTGTCATGAATGACAGGACCGTTCTGCCGAAGGCTGTGGAGGATCGCATATGGACATCAATCTGTAATGTTTCACAAACGTAAGAGGCTGAGACCAGGTAGCTGAATGGCAGCTGTCCTCCAAGGGGACACCTCTTAAAAAGGTAACAGAGGAGGAAATTGCCCTCATGGAGTGTGCTTTAGTCCTTTTTAGCAAGTTGGTAACATAACTTAATAGTTGAAACGATCCAGTGAGAAAATAGCTGAGAAGAAACGGGATCCTTTTGAACGAGGGTCATAACAGATAAACATTCTCTGGGTTTTACACAGGGGACTACAGCGGGCTGTGTAGAAAGCTTCGTATATCCAACATGTGGAATTCCTTCTCTGCAGGAATAGAGGGATTTGGAAAAAAGGTTGGGAGAATAGGTTGTGTGTGACACATGAAAGGAGGACACAGCTTTAGGCAGAAAGGAAATGTCCAGATAGGCAACCATCTTGCAGAATTGCAGATACAGGGTGTCACATCTCAGTGCACAAAGTTTGCTAGCCCTTCTCGCTGAAGTGATGGTGACCAGAAAAGCCGCTTTAAAGGTCAAGAAACGTAGGTCGCAAGTGGCCAACGGCTCAAAGGGTGGGTGTATCAAACATCGGAGAAACAAGGAGAGTGACCACTGAGTGGGAATGGGTCTTCTATCAGGAAAAGTATTCTGAAGGCCCTTCATGAATTTTTTCAGGGTAGGGTGACAGAAGAAGGATGCAGCTTGGGAGTTCTCTGGCTGGTAGGCTGCTATTGCCGAAAGGTGTACACGTAAGGAACACAAGGTAAGTCCAGTACTTTTGCGGTAAAGCAAGTACTGCAGGACAGCTGGCAATTGGGAGGGGAATATGGCAAAAACCATATTGGTAGGGCTGTTAGTAAGTAGGTTTCCTCCAAAGGAAACAAAAGGCGTGTTGAGTGGCCTGTGGAGTGACATTGAGGTGCTTAGCTGTCGTCTTCTGATGATGATCCTCCATAATATCATTAGTGGAGGTATGAAACAGGCCTTCACCATGGAATGGAAGTTGTTCGATTCTGGCCTTATTGTCATCAGAAAGTCCCATGGACCTAAGCCAGGCATGTTGTCGGAGGGCACCGAAGAACCCAGAACATTGGTGGTATAATCAAGAACGTGGTGGGCAGAGCGCATCTGCTGTGCTGCTAAGGTCATGGATTCATTGAAGATGGAAGAAGCATCTCCTTTTTTGTCCTTTGGTAAAAACTCCAAGAGACATTGGAGACGGGTCAGCAATTTGCACTGGTAAGTACCCATTGCTCCTTGATAATTAGAAATTTTGTAGAGCAAGAAAGCAAAGGAATAAATGTTCCTTGCAGTGGCATTGAGTTTCCTACCCTCCTTAGAAGGGAGAACTGGGAATTGCCGGGTTGGAGATTGAACCTGGAATTCAGCCACTATGATGCAAGTAGGGGTTGGATGCTTCTGGAGAAAGGAGAAAGCTTTCGAATCAAAAACCTTATACAAAGATTCCATCAGTCGGGATACCCTTTGGGGAGTGAGTTGTTTGAAAGCCTTTTCGGTCATCTGGATAAATGAGGGAATGATCCCCAAATGAATTGGGGCAGCCTCATTCAACAAGATCTTCCCATAGAGATGGTCAGTGAACCTCAGTTTTGAGTGGTGCACTGGAAGGTTGATGGTTTGAGCCATTCTCAATACAAAGCTGGTGTAATTCTTCATGGATTCTGAAGAGGAAGTAGGGGATGCTTCTTCAATGTCGGAATTGGGGGTAGTGACAAATTGGGGACTGTTATCCTCTTCAGAATCCGAATGATGGGATTTGGTATCAGAAGTAGGAGAGGTTGATGGATGGCGATTGTGAGGAGAATTGCGTGGTTGGTCTCAATCCTGAGAGGTCTGTTCTGCCAGTGGTTGAAACCGCCACTGTTTACCATCAAAATGGAGAGAGAAGACCGGTAAGGGTGGCATTGGTGGTTCAGCTGATGTCAAAGCTGTAGATGTTGGCTTCTTAGTGGTATTATCCGCCATCAAACTTGTAGGGAGAGTAGCGGACGGGGTCAACTTTGTGGCCGACAGTGATGGCAGGGTGGCAATTGAACCCGAAATCGCCTGAGATGGAGGTTGTGGAGTACGTTCGACCTTCAATGATTTTGACACCGTTGACATGTCAGATTCAATCTGGGGATGTTTGTGATTATGGTCCCGTTCCCTGTGCCTCTTTTTTGCCTTCCAAGCAATTGGCTTCGGATCTGTAGGCTGTTGCAGTGACGGCTGCTGGATGGCTACAGGGGGTTCCTGTGCCGAAGGCAAAGCGGAACCTCATAATTATCTGAGGGGACTACCAAGGGGGCTTCAGCCTGTCCAACATCGGAGGACAGTCCTCTAGAGAGAACTTCGGCAAACTAGATGCCGAATCCAATGACTCTGATGGTCAGAGAGGAGTGAATTGTGCGGTAGCAAGAGATGTTGAACCAGAAGCCTGTGTTTCTTTTGGGATCGAAGTGGAAGTCGAAGACTTCTTTTTAGATGGGCTGGAGAAGATCTCACAGTTGAGGTTGAAGTTGTATGTTCCAATAGGGGCAACTTTTAGGGAACTTTTTGCGATGTCAACTTTGATGATTTTTTCAAGTCTAAGAGGCAGGAGAGGAGAAACATGGAGAGGCAGATTTCTCCATTTTAGGGTTTAATGCCTTCTCTAAAATGTGTGTTTAAGCGATTTCTGTTTTTCACCACTTGAGTGCTGAACCACTGACAAAACTCACAGTTGTTGGAATGGTGGCCTTCTCCAAGGCAGAATAAGCACTCAGAATGCCCGTCGGTATGAGGATTCCCCCCCACACACGGCATGCACTTTTTAAAAGGGGGCAGAAATGCCATATGTTGAAGGAAAATCCCACAAAGAGATCTCAAAATGGTAGAAAGTGAGGAGTCTAACAAAAAGGGAACCTTCTAATGCTGCACCTAGAGGGAACTGAGGGGTTTGGGCGGGAAGCCTCCTGCTCATGTACAGTGGGAGTGGGAGGAGACTAATGACCTTTCCTGTTGCTAGGATGGTTTAGAACCTCGCACATGTGGCTTCCCATCTGTGGAAACCCATCTGTGTGGCTTCACGAAGGCCACGAAGGAGAACTAGAACTTATAGCTTGATAGGGAGATGTAGGTTTCCTTGGATGCCATGTTGCCCTCACAAGAACTACAAGTCCCAGGGTTCCTTGGACCAAGCATGTAGAAGGGACAGCTAGTAGAAAGGGCAAAATATAAAACAAGGAAAGAGGAGTTACTGCTTTTTCTTGGATTTATGATCCCAAAATATATTTGAATAAACATCTGGTCCTCTTTCACATAACTGAAAGAGGATTGTACGCATAACTGTGTCCAGCTATAAATACAAATCAAAATTGTTTACGGTCCCTCTGCTTGAATAGGGTCTGGTTCTTCCCACTTTTGAAATGTAAAATATCCGACATGTTTTTATATAATCCAATGCAATAAGGCACTCCTTATGATTTTACAATACTCTGTGTAGCAACTCCATGCTATAGAGAAGCTTTTGTTTTGCTGATTAGAGTGCCAAACATCTTCCTGTTCCAAGACCCTCTTTAAATTCTTAGTGATATACCTTTCTATATCCTCCTTAGGTTTATTTTTTGTAGTATATAACAACTGATAAAACTCTTGTATAGCTGACAACTTTTCCTTCATTTGTGTGCATGTCTTACCTGAGGAGTCTTTTATAATCCCTATTGTATTCTTGTCTTGTCTTTTCTGTGCTAATCTGGCTAAAAGTTTTGAGTTCTTGTTGCTGTATTCAAAAAAATTTCTTTTTAGGTACAGAAGATTCCTTTGTGTTTGTTGTAAATCTAGATCTTCTAACTCTTTTTTCCTTGCTTCAATCAACCTCAATATCTTATTATCCTTAGTAAGAAAAAATTGGGATTCTAAATCTGCTATTAGTTTTTCTAATTTTCTTTTATTGAGTTCTTCCTGTTTTTTAGTTTTAATATTTTCTTTTATGATAAGGCCTCTAGCTACCGCTTTCAGGGTGTCCCATATGATTGGCGTTTGGCTACCTGCCTTTTCGTTTATATCCCAAGTTTCCAACCAATCTTTTTGACCTTTTCCAGCACTTCTGGATATTGAAATATTTTTAAATTCATTCTCCACCTTTTAGCTTCTCTATAATTTTTATTTGTTGCTAAATCAATCGACATTAAAGCATGATCAGATGTTTTTATGATCTCAATTTCGGTATTATTTATCTTGGGTATTAGGCTTTGTGAAACAAACACAAAATCTATCCTAGAATAGGTTTTGTGCACTGGTGAGTAGAAGGTGTATTTTATTTCATCTCCTTTCAGTTCTCTCCAGACATCCTTCAATCCTGTTGTATTTATAAACTTTGCTAGAGTTGTATGTCTTGTCCTCCACTCTTCCTTTTTACATACCGATTTATCTTTAATTTTATCTAAGACCATATTGAAATCCCCTGCCATTATTAAATACCCCTTTTTAACCAATTCAATCTGATCCCAAAGGAGATTGTAAAAGCGGCCTTGGTTAACGTTTGGTGCATACAGATTAACCAAAGTATAATGATCTTTCCCCATTAGAACTTGCAATATTATATATCTACCTTCTGAATCTTTTACCACATTTTCAACAACACATTCACAATTCCTTGAGATTATAATGGCAACCCCTCTTGCTTTAGATGTGCCAAAGCTTTTTGAAGATATGCTGGAAATGGAAAAGCCTATTACAGATCAAGAGATAAGCGAGGTAATAGACAAATTAAAGAATAATAAAACGCCCGGAGTGGACGCTCTGGGACCTGAATTTTACAAACTTTTTAAAGCAGTATTAATACCTAAATTAAAGAAGCTATATAATGAAATTTTGAATGGAGAACAAATTCCGAGATCTTGGACCCATTCTTTAACTATTTTAATTCCAAAACCTAATAAAAATTTAATGGACATCGGGTCATACAGACCAATATCCTTATTAAATCAAGATGCTAAGATTTTCACAGCAATTTTGGCTAAAAGAATGAATAAATTTATAGCTAAATATATTAAAGAGGATCAATGTGGTTTTATCAAAGGTAGACAAATGGCAAATATTATTAGAAGGAATTTGAATGTTCTTTATGAAATGAGTAAGAGTACTACTAAAGCTGGGATGTTATCTCTAGATCTTTATAAAGCTTTTGATTGTGTTCAATGGCCCACATTAAAAATATTGTTAAAAAAATGGGATTTGGGAAATCCTTTTTGGGAGTAATAAATCAACTATATTCAACGGGCACTTCCTCAATAATAGTTAATGATGGATTGACTGAACAAATCACTCTAGGCCGAGGAACTAGACAAGGATGTCCTCTTTCTCCAGTCCTTTTTGTATTGTTATAGAGCTCCTGGCAAATGCCATAAGGGACGACAAATTTATTAAAGGTATAGGGAAAGATGGGGCAACTAAAATTAGTTTATTCAACGATGCTCTTTTGACTATTGTAAACCCAATAGAGAATATTCAAAGAGTAAAAACTCATTTAGAAGAATTTGGAGAAATAACAGGATTATGTGTAAACTGGCAAAAATCAGAGAGTTTATTCTTCAATTATGGAAAACATGACTTAAAGATGATTGAAAAATCTGGACTTAAACCGGGAAAAAGCATTAAATATCTAGGATTAGAACTCCATAAAGAATTTACTAAAACTAAAGAAAGAAATATTTCAAATTAGAAGAGGAGATGAAAAACAAATTAATATCCTACTCTAAACTAAAATTATCGTGGTTTGGCAGAATTGCATTGATAAAAATGAAAATACTTCCAAAAATTAACTTTATTTTTAAAATGCTACCGGTTCAGTTTTTAGAAAAGGAAATTAAAACTCTCCAAGACATGATAAATAGGTATTGTAATGCAGGGAAAAAATCAAGAATAAATAAAAGTCTATGGTATAGATCTCAGAAAGAAGGAGGAATAGGTATACCCAATATAAAAATTATTATATAGCCAATCAACTTAGTTCTTTGGGGGAAATTCTTTTAAACCACAGAAGTTAATATGGTGGGAGCAAGAGTCTTTGGATATAAAGGGGAAATAAACACATTTTTATTCACGGAAGTTAAAAACAAAGTAAAGATTGACAACCCCTATTGAATAGTTTAATTGCTACATGGAGAACATATAGGAAAATCTTGTCTCCGAAGGGATCCCCACTGGCTTTAGTTACTGACTTGGAAAGCTTTCCAGACAACTTGAAGCATTATTTGGAGTTATTTAAAATTAAGAAAATAGCTAGACTAAAGGATTGGATGCTCAAGATTAAAACAATTCAGGATATAAAAAATATTTTGCAACCCAGTGATTTAACATGGTTAAATTATATTCAACTAGGAAAATGGATAAAGGACTGGGGAAAGAGAAATAATCAAATCAGAGAATGCACAAAATTTGAACATTTCCTACTATCGCTTGAGTCTGAACAGGAAAATTCAGAGAAAGGAATAACACGTAAAATATATAAAATACTAGGGGAATTATCAGAAATGAAGGAGTTAAACACCTTGAGAGAAGTTTGGAACCAAGACCTTAATGTACAGATAGAGAAAGAAGACTGGAAAAAAATTTGGAATATGAGAATTTTGAGATCATTGTCAGTCAGGATAAAAGAAAACTACTTCAAATTGGTTTCAGATGGTATTTAACCCCAGTAAGACTAAATAGAATGAATCCTGCTTACTCTAAGATATGTTGGAAATGTGAAAAAGAGCTTGGTACTTACTTGCATCTTTGGTGGGAATGTGAAATAGTCCAAAGGTTCTGGAAAAAAGTGTTTTTAGAGCTAAGTAATATGATTAAGATGGATATAGATTGTAATCCAGAGATAGCATTATTTTCATTGTTAACAAGTAAAGATTATGTTGTTACAACAAAGGAACTAATAGCAAATTTTATGACAGCTGCTAGATTAATTATAGCAAAAAATTGGAAGTCAAAACTAGAATTCAAGATGGAAGACTGGTATAATGAACTTTGGGATATAGCTATAAACGATAAACTCTCCTGCAGTTTAAAGGTTAAACGAGGAGAAATGAAAAAAGACATTTTCTACGATATCTGGGGTAAATTTTTAGATTATGTACTAGTCGAAGGAAAAGGGAAAGAGTCCACGAATATCTCACAACAATTCTGGAGAAGAGAACTTTAAGAAGACTACTAGAAGAATAGAAGATGGAGCAACGAATAAGAATGTATGGATGGACCCGTGGGATGGGGGTGCACTTATATTGTTTGTTGTAGTTTTTTTTTACTTTCATTTTTTATGTCGTTGTATGTAGTTTAAAATTTAATAAAAAAACATTAAAAAAAAAAAAGAGTGCCAAACATAGCAAAGGCTCAACCCAAGCATGAATTGATTGGAGTAGTCAAGGTATGTTTTAATTATATTGATGTTTACACATAGGGTCAGATGAAGTCTGTCCATAAACGGAGGTGTTTTCAGGGCAGGATTTTGGGCAGAGGTTCAAGGCCCCAGTAATCAGGACAGTCAAGAAGTCCCTGACAAACAGCTTACCACCAGGTGATGCAAGTCAAGAATACTGTATTGTCATCAGAAGACCATAAAATCAAGAGTCAAAAATTAATTAGCTGCCCCACTGTCTTGTGTCAGTGTACTCCTTAATCAAAGTGGCAAACTGAGATTTTGGATAGTCCTGAATGTTCAGAACATGTCTGAAGAGCCATTTTTGACAGGTGACTTAAGGTGATCAAAAATGCAAACCTTAACTGGTAATTAAAATGTTAATATATATTTTGCTAAGCTGGCTTTTTAAACTAATATTTTACTTAGTCTGCTTAGTATGCCTGCTCTAAAAGCTAAGGATGAGCATGGAGAGGACGTAATAACTAGTTGTACACATTATACCCATAAAGTGTCTCTTGTTTTAAAAGCTCCTTTGCTTTTATAAAAGAGTATGGCATCATTCAAGCCTTGAGCACATAGCATTCAAGTGCCAAACACGCACAGAATACTGTTGAGCATCTGTGAGAAAAACTGTGTGGAAAAATATGTTCAGATCAGCTGCATTTGAACTGTAGAGAATACAAGGCTGCTCCAGTGCAATATGGGTCATGGATAGATGCTTTATATAACCCAAAGTCACCACAAACACTAAAATAGCTACCTCCCTGCTGCTCAGCTAGTCTTATCCATCAAATGTGGATAAAATTAGAGCAAGCAGTGACGTTCATCTACGTCTGCACAGGGACTCCAGGGAGACAGAGAAAACCAGGCTCTGAGCTTTGCCATCAATAAGAGAGGATGCCAGAGTAATGAATGAGAATCTGTATGCTCGGGCAAGTATACATGACCCAGAAGGCGGAAAACAGTAAAAGGGCAAGTAAATGCTGTATAGGCATTTATTCTGAAGAAATACAAGCAATATATTCCAGTTGTATAAAATACACTTTACAGTAATACCCATTACAGATTCATGCACTCAGATGTTTGCAAATCAGTATTTATTTCTTAAATTATTCCATTCCATTCTATTGAATTTGCATGTTATTTAATCTTCTCATATTATATATAGGTTTCAAATCTATTGAGACCTAACACTGTGCCTGGGGTGAAAATTGTTGGTTTTAATCATTGCAGTTCCATAGTAATTTGTGCTCCAAAGAATTTATCCCTGACGGAAGGAATAAAACTGCAGATGACATCAGAGGCAAGAAAGGTTCAGCTAGAGCTGGTGTCAGGTATTCAGATCCATATTTAGGGATGTAAATAAGCTTAAAGCTGATTTTGAGAGATGCTGGCTGCAAGTCACAATGTCTTCAAAAAGGTAACAGTCAGAGCCTTAGAAAACTAGGAAAGGGCTTATTTAACTTCCCACTGTATACATATCTAATGTCAAACCTGTACCCAGAACATTTAAATGTTTAGCTTATTTTCAGTAGCATATGTGCTGAAAGGTGTGGTATATTATCTAAAATTAATATTCTGACAGACCCAATTTTGAGGCACATCCAACAAATCCTAATATAGTACAGTACTTTGATCCACATTCCTCTTCATTCTTAATTATCTAATTATTTGTTTCTTAATTCTCTTAGGTGTCTTTTATTTGTTTTAGTTTTTGTCTATAAATTGAAATCAATGTCTTTCTTTGGAACAGATGCTCTAAGTTTAGCTGTTGTGGCATTTCTATGAATGGCCAGAGTTACTGCAGCATTTTTCCTGGCTCGTTTCTGCCATGTTTGGAATCTGAGGGAGTTAGGCTGTTTCAGATATACAAGCTGCTCTTGAGATAAAAATATAATACTTTTTCCACTGGGTCAAACCTACAGGTTTATTTATATAGGTATTTGTAACTGGCCATTTAGCTTGCCCTTGGGAAGAGCACAAGGTAAGCATGAGAGAAATAGCTATCCCTGTGTTCTCAGCCTCTAGCAAACTATGCAGTTCCTGAATAACTTTTTGCTGTCATACTGAAGTCATATTTTATTTGTAGCAATATGGGAGCTACTATGATATGCAAATACAAGTTGATTATACCTTTATAGACCACTTAAACATGATTATACAATCTGTTAGCTTTTGTGGATCAGGATGACTTCATCAGGTGTGGGCCAGCGTGAAGAATTCAAAATCCAGGAGTTGATGGCAAGATGGCTTTTGCCAGGAAATTGACTCTTAGATGTAAAGTTGTTGTAAGACACTCGGAGTGGCTTTTTAGGCCAGATGTGTGGGGTGGGTGGATAAATAAATAAATAAATAAATAAATAAATAAATAAATAAATAAATAAATAAAGATCTTTGGGAAATGGATTTTGCCAGACACTTCTTTGAGTCAATTTCCTTGTTTGTACTTGACATTTTTTATACTTATACATGCCTGATGAAGTGATCCTGATTGTGTTGTTTTTCCCCACAGTGGTCTATAAAGATATCACCTACTCTTGCATTTCTATTTTGTAATGACCAAACAACTCTCTTTTATTACTGTGATAGGATTGATCCCAGTGCTGTTAGTAGAATTTGCAGGGTGTTAACCTAGTGGCCTACTTGCTACATTAGCATCCTTTCGCCTAAGGATTCAGAACACACACTTTCCATATTAACATTGCTGGCCCTCAGAGCAAGGCAACACGGCTGTGGGAAGCAACTGTATCACTAAACCTAGCCACATAGTTACCCTTTTTATGTTTTACTGGCAGTACCCTTAGCACAGCAGTTCCTATACCTTTGTTTGTTCCCAGTGTGCTAGCTAATGGCTATGAATGGGGTCTGTATCCCTATGGACTTGGTTTTCTTCTCCCCCCCCCATTTGTTTTTATATTTTGTATATCCAAAGGCAGTGGCTATTACTCTGTTTTGCTTCAATTAATTGGATGCCCCCCACATTCTAGAAGTATGTGTGCATGAGAGTATACGTTCTATTAACTCTCCATACTTTTTCATAACCATATTATTGACTGGAATCCTGTACAGTATAGTAGAGTACACAGGTTTAAATAAATGGAACTTACAGAGGAGCTGACTCAGCAGATCCTAACTGATTTGGTAAGCCCTACTCTAGTGCTACTTAATACACTAAGTAAGAACATTTCAGACGTTGAATCACCACTTTTTCTAACATGAAATCCCAGCCTTTTCACTGAATTAGTTTGAGAGAAGCACTGTTAGAATCCTATTAATGATTTGCACTTACATGTGTAATTGTTTGTTCCTACATTAAGTAATCTCCTAATTTGGGTGGTAATTCACAATTTACCAATGAGGTACTGGTTTGATTTCTGACCATATGCCTGTCACTTAATTGGGCATGTGACTGAGAATATGACTGACGCCTCATTAATTTGCACCCATTCACTGCCATGACTTCTGCAACTTCACTCACACATCTGTAAATCACCAATAGGATTCTGAGCATTGCTTCCCATGGTGATGAAGGCATATCTTTTCGCTCCCTCCCTGTTGCTTGTAGTTAAAGAAATCAAGTCTTACAGAATGTGTTTCTCCAGAGTGAAGGTTGCATGTGCCTTCATGCTGCAAGCATTTGATTCCCATTTCTGTGAGGCAACACATCTCTTAAAAAGCATGGCAAAAGAAAGATGCAAAATTTACATGTTTTAGTGGGACCAATGTTGTGCTTAGCTCTCAATCTCTGTACTGTATCAGCCATTATGCTCAAAATATTATTCTTTCCACTTGGGTCCTTTGATGGCAAATTTTCAGATATGTTAGTGGGGGGGGGAGGCTTGCCAAAGAGTTATTCATATAGTAGAACTTAATTTATCTGTGGGTTTGTTTCTCATTTTCCCGGAGAGAGGGGAAGAAGTGAAGCATGTAGTAATTGCTAATCCACCCAGACAATGATTTCTTCCAATGTCATATTTGTTTCGCTATGAAGAGGGTGGTCATGCTTGTATATTTATTTATAAAACATGCACTGTATAATGTGGTTCCATTGATGCTTCGATCAGCTTAAAACATAATCTAAAACACAATAGAATACATTATGACAATCAATGATGACAGATTAAGATATTAAGAGAGCATAAAACACTTCAACACTGATAAAATTCTCATACCTTCTGCCTTCCCTCACTAGTCTTTGGAATAAAGTCATCTTATTTGTATCTGGAGGATAAAAACTGCTAGTTCCATAATGTGCTTTCAGTCTTTTTGAAACATCACTTCTTGGTTTGTTCTATTCCTCTAAAAAAACATTAATGAATACTGATTTCTTTCCCCTGGGCATCATCAGAACCCAGCCACTTGACATGTCTCTTACCTGTATGCTAGTATTTCTTGTAAAAAGGTAAAAGATAAAGAGTTCCCCTGCACATGCACACTGCTGGTCTTGTCTGACTCTAGGGATGGTGCTCATCTCCATATTTAAGCTGAAGAGCCAGTTTTGTGCAAGTCCGTGGCCACGTGACCAGCATGGCTGCAAGGAAACACTGTTTTACCTTCCTGCTTTTTCTGACGGTACCTATTTATCTACTTGCATTTACATGCTTTCAAACTGCTAGGTTGGCAGGAGCTGGGGTTAAAAGCAGGAGCTCACTCCGCTGTGTGGCACCCTGGATTCAAACCTGTGAGCTGCCAACTTTGTAGCCGACAGTTTTCAGTGCTCTAGCCCTCTGAGCCACTACACCTCTTACAGTAATACTAACAGTATTTCCTGTAGCACAATATTAAAGGTGAAAACCTGCCTCATTTGGGAGCTGCTTCTCACATGAGGGCTTCCAGGCATATGCATGTTGATGATGGAATGATACATGGCTGCTTCTCTTTTAACTGCTGGCGGCAAGGTTATAGGGCATTGCATATCTGGAGAACGGGAAAGGCCATAGCTCAGTTGCAGAGTACCAGCTGTCTGTATAGAAAGGGCCAGATCCAAAACCAAGAAACATAATCATTAGCATAAACAATGAACATAGATAAAAGTGCTAGAGAAAAAGATGGAACCAAAGGTGGAATTGGATAGAACATTGTCAAGTGTCTGAATTGTCCATGTGGTTAGGGAAAGCCAATCTATATAGCCAGGTCTATATAGCCACTGGAGCCCAGTGGTGCAGTGGTTAAATGCCTGTACTGCAGGTAAAACTGTGCTCACAACCTAGGGTTCAATCCCAGGTAGCAGGCTCATGGTTGACTCAGCCTTCCATCCTGAGGTTGGTAAAATGAGTACCCAGTTTGCTGGGGGGGGTCAATGCGTAGCCTGCGTACTGTATTTAAAACTGTAAACCACCCAGAGACTACTTGAAGTGGTATGGGGTGGTATATAAGCAGAGCACTTTGCTTTGCTTTGTTTGTTTGTTTGTTTGTATACCACCCATCTTCAAGAAGCTAGTGGTTCTAAATTCCCCAACCACCCTCACATAGTTTGCATTACAAGAGTGCCATTTCTGGGAATTGTAGCTAAACTCAGTGGAAACAGTAAAGACAGGTGGGTGGCAGGTGATGTCATAGCTCCACATATCCATTCAGTGTTCATGCAGCATCGAAAGGGGCTAATACATTTACTGTATTCATCCTTAGCATTGCCACTGCATAATAGGTAGAGAGCACACTAGCAGTGCTCTTCTACACATGTGTATAGAATTTGTGCTTATTATCAGGTAAGCCTATATCCATTCATCTAGCAATAAACCCCACTATGATAACTTAGTTCAGAGTAGTAGACATGCATTGTATTTATGCTATGGTGGAATTATTGGCATGTGAAATACATATCTGGGCAGAAAGTTAGCAAAAAGGTGGACATTTAGCAAGAAAATGTGACGAATGTTTTATATCATTTCAGCCTTAAGATACTCAACATAAAGATATTTCATTGGCTCTGGTTTTATTAAACCATTTGGCTTGATTCATTAGTTAATCTGCTAGTTTCACAAATATTTCACAATTCAAACAGATTCTGCTCTCCATTAACTCCTGACAGTGGCATAACAATAAAAAGAGGAACTGGAGAATGTGAATGCATCCCTCAAGTCTTCTGCACATAGCTTCTTCACAAAATTTGGTCCTACACCTCAAAATAACTCCCTGTGACTTTGTGCTTCCTGCACAAAGGGGAAGCAGAAGCCTGTTGTATACTCACTGAGAACAGTGCCCAGTCTATCTTGGCATCCAAGGGGATTTCACTGTTGATAATTCTTGTGGAAATCCCCATAGCCTCAGTGGTCTGGCTGTCTGACTCAGAGTGTCTTGCAGAAAAATTAGCATTGAGATGCCTAAAGTTCAATTTCTACACTATTGCAATTCTTATACTTTTTCATGTGTATATAGCATGTAGTTCATGCTAGTAGAACAGAATCTGCAGCATAGCTGCAGATGGAGTACCTCCAATGCCTCTGCATGATCATTTATAAATATTTGAAAATATATAGCTATAATGAGGGCAGGTGTTCATTCAGTATGTTTTGGACTTTATTGCCCATTACGGAGGATTTTCTACATCCTTTTGGTCCTTTGAAAGAGCTGGCTGCCTCCCCCACCCCTTCTACCTGGACTTTTTCCCACCGTCATCGTCCCCGGAGCAGACCATCACCCTCCTCCCTCCTCCCCATCCCCTCCCCTGCCCCCAGGCATCTGGCTCATGGGCCCGTACTATGCTGTTTACTCATTGCTATCTTATTATTTGCATTTTATTAGTATTTGTTTGTTTCTTGTCACTGTTATATTTTTATTTTCTTTTTTTATATTGTTTCCCTTACTCATTTTGGTTTGTGTTTTGTATTTTGTATTTTATACTTTGTATTTTGTATTAGTTACTCCCCCCCCCTCTTTTCTTAGGTTGCCATGCCAGCAGGGACTTTTATTCAAATGGTGTCGGGCCATGGGCGGTATGGTCTGAGCGGGGGGGATTAGTCGGATAAGAAGAACCTGGGTCCAGCAGTTGGTGCCTGTCCCCCCGTTCTGATCCTCCTGTTCACCACCATATATCAGGGAGACACTTCGCCAGCGCCTCTGACCTGTCCTGCCTCCTGGTCAATGCCAGGTGAGTCCATAATAAGATCCCAGTTCTCCATGATGTCATCGTGGATGAGTGGGCCGACCTGGCGTGTATTACGGAGACCTGGGTGGGTGAGGAGGGAGGGGCTTCCCTCTCCCTGCTGTGCCCCCCTGGGTTTCAGGTCCAGTGGGTGGGCAGATCAGAGGGTAGGGGGGTGGGGTGGCCATCGTTTACAGGGAATCCCTTTATATTAGCAGATCTGCGGCACTGGTGCATCCCGGGTTAGAATGCCTTCACTTATCGGTGGGGCAGTGAGATAGGTTTGGTATTGGGCTGGTGTACTGTGCTCCCCGCAACCCAGCCCAATCCTTTCCAGAGATTACTGAGTTCGTCTTGGCTGCCCTGTTGAGGTCCCCCACCTTTTGGTGGCTGGGGACTTCAATGTGCATGCCGAGGCAGAGCTTTCAAGAGCTGCTCTGGAATTCATGGAGTCCATGGCCTCCATGAATCTATCTCAGCATGTTGTTTGCCCCACCCATAGTGCAGGCCATACCCCGGACCTGGTCTTTTCCTCCACGTCGTCAGATTCTTTTCTGAGGGTTGTGGGCTTAGTATCCCAACCTGTGTCATGGTCAGATCATCATCTGCTAAAATTTTCCCTGTCAATCGCCGCCCCCGCCCCACGGGGAGCGTCGGCCCTATGTTTGGGCCTGCCCCCGAAGGCTCCTGAACCCTGACCGGTTCATGGAGGCCTTCTGGGAGCTTACTGGTGATCTGGCTGACAATCTGGTTGAAGCCCTGGTGGAAAGCTGATATGTGAGTGCCGCCGGGGCTGTCAATCAGATCGCCCCCAAGCGCTTCCTCCGATGTGGAGCTCGCTCCTCTCCGTGGTTCACGGCTGAGCTGCGGCGATGAAACAAGAGCGGCGGAAGCTGGAGGACAGCTGGAGGATAGATCGGATGGCAGAGAATAAGGCTGCACTTAAGCAGCTGACCGGCCGTTATGTACACGCAATCAGGGATGCTAGAACATCTCATGCCTCCCTGAGAATTGGTGAGGCCTCGAACCGCCAGGTGGAGCTTTTCCGGGTGGTTCAAGACCTCTCCAATCCCAGTCAGCCTCGGCCTCCTCCTAGTGAGTTCACTAGTGAGCAATTTGCAGCTTATTTTAGATCCAAAATAGAGGCCATCCATTCCAATCTCGACTCTGGTTGCGTTAGTCCCTCCTCCTTTATCCTAGGGGCCTCACCCCCTCGGTCCCCTCAGTTGGTTGAGTTTGGGCCTGTGTTACCAGTGGAGGCCTCCAGGGTTATGGCCTGTTGTCGGCCGGCGGCCTCCCCTTTCAACTCCTGCCCAGCTTGGCTCATCAAATCCGCCGGAGGGAACATGCCGGAGAGGGCATCCACTATTGCCACTGCCTCCTTCAGGGAAGGAATTTTTCCTTCCCGCCTGAAGGAGACGGTGGTGAAGCCCACTTTAAAGAAGCCTGGCATCGGACGATTTTGCCAACTACCACCCGATTGCCATTGTTCCCTTCCTGGGCAAGGTTGTCGAGAGGATGGCCGCCATCCAGCTCCAGTCTTACCTGGAGGAGAATTACATCCTGAATCCCTTCCAGTCCAGGTTCAGGCCTCTTCGGGGGACAGAGACTGCCCTGGTTGCTCTGCAGGATGACCTCCTCAGGGAGGCCGACAGGGGGTGTTCCACCCTGCTGGTCCTCCTTGATCTGTCAGCGGCCTTTGATACCATCGACCACGGTAACCTGCTGGATTGGCTCACTGAGGCGGGAATCAGGGGCTCAGCGCTCTGCTGGCTCCGATCCTTCCTTGACGGCCGGTCACAGCAGGTTCAGCTGGGGGATGATTTCTCGGCTCCATGGACAGTCCCTTGTGGGGTGCCCCCTATGCTGATCAATGTTTACATGAGGCCGTTGGCAGAGGTCATCAGGAGATTTAGAGTTCACTGTCATCAGGATGCTGATGATACACAGCTCTATCTCTCCTTTCTATGTCTGCAGTGGAGGCAGTTTGCTCCCTTGATCTGTGCCTGGAGGCCGTCCTGGAATGGACCAGGATTAACAGACTCAAACTGAACCCTGAGAAGACTGAGGTACTGTTCTTCGGGGTGCCCTCGCCTGGGTATGATGGCCCCCTCCCTAGTCTGGGGGAGTTTTCTTCCAGCCTACGGACAGGGCCAGGAATCTGAGCGTGGTCCTGGATTCGGCCCTCTCCCTGGAAGCCCAGGTGATGGCCATCTCCAGGGCTGCTTTTTTCCACCTCCGCAGGATCGCCCAGATCCACCCGTACCTAGATGAGTCCTCCCTGAGAACAGTTGTGCAGGCCCTCGTGATATCGAGGATTGACTACTGCAATGCCCTTTACGTGGGGTTGCCCTTGACCCTTGTCCGGAGACTTCAACGGGTGCAGAATGCGGTGGCCAGACTGGTGGTGGGTGCTCATAGATACGATCACATCACTCCAGTTCTGGCCTGCCTGCATTGGCTACCTGTCGCTCTCCGGATAAGGTTCAAGGTCTTGGTTTTGGTTTTCAAAACCCTCCACGGCTTAGGTCCTGAATACCTGTCAGAGCGTATCTCCCAGAGGTCATCTGAGGCTAGGCCCACTTGAATGTTGCAGGCGTGCTCACTCAGGGTGCCCACTCCTAGGGAGGTGCGGAAGTCTGCTACTTGTAGCCGCGCCTTCTCTGTTGTAGGCCCATTCTTATGGAACCACCTTCCGAGTGAGCTGCGCCTTGCACTGTCCCTGCCCGCCTTCAAAAAGGCTTTGAAAACCTTGCTTTTTAAAGGAGGCATATGGTGACCTATTTTAATTTTTTTTTCTTTCCCTCTATCCGCCCATCTCCTTGGTGCCTCTTGCCTGGTTTTTGTTTTTGTTTTTTTCCATTCTATTTGTATTATATGTTTTTAATTGTATACTGTAAAGTCTTTTAAAGCCGTGAACCGCCCTGAGTTCCAGTTTGGAAGAAGGTACGGTATAAAAATGCAACAAATAAATAATAAATAATAAATTTTCTTGCTAATGGCCCACCTTTTTTGCTAACCTTTGTATCCATCAAGGTACAAAACATTTGTATCTGTGCTGACCCATAAGAACAGAACAGAATATCCAGAGTCATGCCATATCTTTATTAAGAACAACTGTAATTTCCAATAGCTCTTTATTTCTTCAAAGAATTCATTAAGCTAGGTGGGAAAAAGTAAGCAGTGGTGGGTGTTCAAAGATTAGGTTGGAAGTTTCAGCCATGAGGTCTGAATGGATCAGAAATGTTTAACTAGAAAGCAAACTATATTTCCAAAAATAAGAATGACTGAAAGGTGGTTATATTTGAGTCATTGATTTAATTAACTTTATAACAGTTTTTCACTTCAGGGATTGTTTTTGTATTTCAAATGCCATTTAAGTACTTTACATGATACTTTTTTGCATCAGAAATGTTTAATTAATAAGAAAATGACAATGACTGGGGAGGTATTTTTGATTCAACTATTTAATTAACAAATCTTCTACCTAAATGCCATTGTGCATTTAAAAATTGCCAGGAAAAAGCTTTAGGTTTAATTTGATCAATTACAAATAAATAAATGGGGTAATAAAATGATACCATTACTGAAAGTTTGCTGAGCCACAGAAAATTTTCGCCAGCAAATACTATATATCACTGCTCACATCAAAAGGCCATTGTTGGAGCAACAGAAAAGTAGCACTATGAACAACCTAGACTTGCACAGGTTGCAATGCTATTGATTCTGTTTAAAACTTTAGAATTCCTGCAACCTGAGGCAAGGAGGAAGAACCACTTGAAAAACAGAAAACTAGTTTTGCAATGGCTGAAATGTAGACGCCACATTTTTAACAAATGAATGAAGTTTGGCAATTTTATACTAAACACATAATGTGGAAATATAAACCAGATTTACAGGATCACTAGTGTCTCTTCCATCAGTATAGGACTCATCTGAATATCTGAATATCCTTCTAATGATTCTGGAACCTCTTTAAGACCTTGTACTGGTTTATCTTAAATCTTATTTCAAATTATTTTTTGAATTTACATTCCAACTGGGAAGTGCTGTAGGATAGCCTACAGTCTTAAAAACCCAAGACAGTCAACAAAAAGATGCTTAAAATATCTAGAGCCATTTACATCACACCTAAAGCCCGTCACACAGACATTTATCATGTTCTGTCCACCACCTGTTGCATTGTGATTTCACAAGGGCAGCATGATGGATCATGCAATGATTAGTTCACAAAACAGCACATGCTTTTTTCATAATTGCCCTTCTGTGTTGTGTGATCCCAATAGGATTCTGGCCTTAAGTGAAAACCCAGTGAGAAACTTGTTAACATATTAAATCTGTGCCAGGTATTTAAATGTGTACAATGGGCACATCAGATGGAAACTTTGGGAGAGCACTGTGAAAATGAAGAGTCACCACAGACGGGGCTGGTTTCCTGGTCATCCCTCTTGTGTCACTAAGGAGGTTTTACTGATAAATGAGCTTTTGAAAATGATCTTAAAAACATGTAAGGTAATGTGTGCCTTCAGATAGAAATTTAGTGCTTTGTAGACTGCTTCTAAACTGTTTAGGGCTTTCATTGTCAGCAACACTTCAAACTGATCCTGGAAATTAATGCATTGGCTCTCACAGGGTACTTGAGTAATGTTTTTAAACTGCTTGTCACAGAGAATAGCAGAGTTGTTCTATTCTGTGCTAAATTTAGCATTTTAAGGTAGCCCCGCTATACACATTCAACTAATCCAGGAGAGAGGTTTCTACTAATTTCTGGATCACATCCAGGCTAGATCCACAGAGTTTGCAGCAGGTATATCAGCTAAAGGTGGTAATATGCAGTCACTGACACAGAAACCACTTTGGCTTCAAATGTCAGAGCACCATCATTCTGTGAAATGCTTCTTTGAGGAAGTGCCATCTCTATCAAAATGCAAGCAATATAAGAGGTGGAGTTGATGGGATTATTTATTAAGAGATGTATAAACTGTTTTTAAATCTAAATGTGCTCATAAGACAATATACTGAAAAACTGTGCAGTGGTGAGAATCCATTTGAATATTTATACCAGGATGAATGCAGTGAATAGCTGCTAGCCTACATGTCCTTAGTTGTATTCCTAGTCACGTGTTGAGTCATGCAACAGAGAGATCAACTGGGGCCAGACCCACGAGACTGGCACAGGTGCGCTCACTGAGGGTGGCCACACCCAGAGAGGCGCGGAAATCGCGTACGTGTGACCGCGCCTTCTCTGTGGTGGGCCCTATGCTTTGGAATCATCTCCCCAGTGAGCTGCGCCTAACAGAGCCCCTGCCCGCCTTTAAGAAGGCCCTAAAGACCCATCTGTTTAGGGAGGCGTTTGGCGACCTTTCATTTTAAGTTTTTTTCCCCTGCCATCTTTGCCTTCTCCATTGCCACCTACTGTGTCATTTTTGTCCTGTCTATTTTATTGTTTTTATTGTTTTTACTTTTCTGTTGTTAGCCGCCCAGAGTTCCCTCCCGGGAAGATGGGCAGGATATAAGCCTCACAAATAAATAAATAATAATAAATATGTGGCTAACAACTTAACTACAGATTAGTTAACCAGTGGATGGACTTCCTAAGTTACTGCATGGTGCTTGCGCTGGCTAAACATTCCATTGGATTATGACCACAAAATAAGATTAAATATATGCATTACATGAAAATTACAAAATATGTATTGTAAGTATATTATAAAATATTGATTACAATATATTAATTCTGATGGACTGCATCAGTCCTTATGACACCCCCCCCCATTTAAATATATTTAAGGAGGTTTTCCTATAGGTCTCAGCACCCTTACAAGCACTACAGGTGAGGACAGAAGGTGATCTTTTTCTACGGCTTATCCCAAGCTGTGGAACTCCTGCCGAAGGATGAGCCCAACCTATTCTCTGTTGTCCTTCTGCTGGTGGGTGAAAAAAAATTTTTTTTGTTCAGGCCTAACTTTCACAATTTACTGCAGGGGTGTCCAAAGTTTTTGCAAGGAGGGCCAGATTTGGTGAGGTGAAAATGTGTGGGGGCAGACCATTCAGCCACATTTGGCACCTGGGCTGGACACTGGACAAGTCTCTCTATAACATGTAAGGAGTCAGGGAAGACCCTGCAGGAACGGAGCCGGGGGTGGATAGGCTGGGCAGGTGGCTGGGGGGATGGACAGAGGCAGGGAGGGCAGGCAAATTGTAAAACAGCAAGCTGAGGTCTCCATCCAGTATGGGGAGTGTCCAGCTGGCGGGGATGCATGACAGGTTGAGCAGGTGGGGAGAAGAGGCTGCGGGCTGCTCAAAGTTTGAAAATGGGCCACATTTGGGCCCCGGGCCTGACATTGGACATGCCTGATTTACTGGCTGCCTGAGAAGGCATTTTAATTGAGTGTTGTACTTTAAAATTAATATTTCTTTCTTTTAAATTGATTTATTCAGTTGTTTTGATATATAATTAATAAGGCAAAATCCTGTTGACAAGCCTTTGTGCACAGTAATGTGGACTGGGTGCCAGAAACATTTCATTTGCACTCATTCAAAACTCCCCCCCAGTTTTAAGTTCCATGGTCCCCTAGAGCTCACATTTGTATTAGGAAAACCTTTGGGAGCCTATAAAAGTATATATAGACTATATATAATGTAATGAGCAGTAGAACTATTTTTTTTAAAACACTGTAACAAGTTACAGTGGTTAACAACTAGCTAAGCAAAATGACAAGTGACAACCAATTATTTTCAATTAGTGGCACGAATTAATTTCTTTGTAATTGTTTTCTCATCTTTGTCCTTAAGGACATTTTATACATCAGATCGACCCAGCTGGTGATCCGAGCCCTTCTTACGGAACTTCAGAATGCAGAAGTGCTCACATCTGGTCTCACTCATACTTATTGTGGTCTGGATGAGGCACCAAACCTTTGAGAAGTCATAGTTTAGACAAGATATTAATAATGTGCCTGTCCAATGTGCCACCCATTTGGGGGGTTAGGGACAACAGTTGGCTTCCTCTGTGCCAAGAGGAAAGGGAACTTCCTGTGCACATTCACTGCTTCCCATTCCCATGTTTTTGCACACTAGTCTCCACAGAGTATGAATACTGCAGAGTATGAATATACTCTGAATATACTCTGCTGACTCAGTTTTTATGAAGCCAACTTCTGTCTTCCAAGATCTTCCCTCCCCACCCCACCCCCATCTCAGATACAAGGCACTGAGATGCCTTGATTTGAAGTATTATTGTCTAGAGTGGCCTTTTGCAACCTGGCACCCTCCAGAGGCTGGGGCTGCAGCTTCCATCTGCCTCAGCTGTTTGTGTTGAAGGATTATGGGAATTAAGACAAAAAAATTTGGAGGGCTCTAGGATTGGAGACTGACATAAATTGCATACAATCTCTGTGAAGATTCTTCGGTAAGAATCCAGGTGAGGTTATCTGGAAGTTGAGTCATGATAGCTGTGGCCTTGCTGGTGGAGGAGTGAAATGCTTCTGATTTGTCAAATCAGCCAATGACCCATATTTAATGGGTGTTGGAAGGGTTGCATAGATGGGACTTTCACACACACCAGGCCATTGTACATCTAATGAGCTTATTCAGTCCCCTGCCCAACTAATGGGCCTATTCAGACCAGAGTGATGTGAAATCAAGGTGAACTATAAATTGGAGGCCTCACCACTAACTTTCCTCAGACTGACAAAATTGCTTGGATGAGTAGCAAAACATTTAGATCCAACAATAAAAGAAATCAGGTTGCCATGACTCCACTTCCAGACAGACAGGTAATGTTTACCATGCAATATATTTCGTATAGCTAGATAGTACAATCTGAACAGAAACCTTCAATGGTGTACAGTCATAGCTTCCTTCTATATTTTTTAATGCCAGACATTAAACACATACAGTATATACCACCATGTTCTGATGCAACTACTACTAAGGTAATGGCAACAAGGGCCTTTTTCCAGGATGTTCTATTCCATTTCTCCCTCCATCTCCTTAGTTTCCTTGTTTCCTTCCCCACTAGACACCTGGCATTCTGTGGCAACTCAGAATACTCTGGTCCCACTTGGCAGGCACTGCCTCTCATTCCTCCCCCATGTTTAGCATCTCAGCTGTTATATTTCAGCAGCAGGTAGTTATCCATCCATGGTTTATGTTTTATAAAAATCTAAAATGTTTTGGCTAGCTAGGGTGAATGTGTGATTATCCACATTTTGGACAACAACTGCCTTAAGTCCCTACCATTTGCTGTGGTTGGTCAAACTGATGTGAGATGTAGCCTGGAAAGAACTGGAGGGCCACAATCTCCACTTCTGCTTTAATACCTCTTAACAGTTTAATCCTACATGTATTTTTGCACCTTTCTTCTTGGAAAAGCCATATTACTTTTCTAGAGAATGAAATAATTTGAGTCTTTTTAAATCACATGTTGGAGGTAACCTATCTGGTGCTGTTCCGTGATTTCAAAGCCCAAAGCGCCTAAATGACCGTAATATCCAGGATAATGACTGCTGGAAGCATGATGAAGAAGAAAGAAACACTGTTGTGATGTAACATGTTGTTCTGTCCCCTATAAATTGTTTTGAGTAAGCCCAAATAAACTATAAATGAAAAAAACTCTCTTTGGCAAGCTCAATAACAAAAAAAGATGACTACACTTGCTAAATAAATTATTTATAACATGTTTATGAACATTTTGCTACAAAGCTTGTAACATTAAACACATTGAGGCTCCCAAAATGATTACATTCTCATTGTGCTGAGCTGTATGCTTCCCTTTTAGATCTGATGACTATGTTCTAGATACCACCACTTTCCTAGCAAAATCAACAAAGCCTTACAGTTTCAAGAAACAAACTGATGGTAGCTGACCATTCAGAACATAAATTCTTTTGGAAGTTGGCTTTGGTTTATTTTGGCCAGTGTCCTACAAAGTAAAAGACATGTCTTTGAAGTTCTCAGGGCTGAAAAAGCAAGCTGATTTTAAGCTGAATAGCAGCTTGCCTGTTTGGCCATGAGGATACAGTAGTTGTAAAAAGTCATAAAGATGAGTTTTGGGTATAGATACAACACCCCTTTCTGCATACAGTTTTGCAGAACCATAAAGGGTTTGTGCTTCTAAAAACTGCTAATGCCGGAACAGATTATATAGCATAACTAGCTTCATAAATAAAGATGTTTGCTGACCTGTACACATACGTACAGGTGTACTGCACATATTTTTTAAAATGTGGTGAAGAAAAATGCATTACACCATTGTTGGGTAATCCTCATGACAAGATAATAAAGAAATTCAAGTGTACACACGGTCTATTACATTAGAATGAGATGGATGGACTCTGTGTGGACTCTATCTTGTTGAAGGAGTCTATTATTGGCAGTTGCTGTCTACGTTACATATTTTATTTAGCTTTCCATTTGCAAATCTGCAGCTTCAATTTCTAGTTTGGCAAACTGAAGCTGGAGCCAGAAAGAGTGCAGCACACATCTAAAGTGGTCAGTGATATCAAGCAGCAGTAGACTATCACTGTCAGTTGGTCCTGTACCAACTAACCTAGCCTGCTGTCTTCAATGGCAGTGAAGGAATTCTTCCATTGCCCATGTCAAATGAGGATTCAGCCGCCAATCAAACTAGCTCTTGAATATGGCAGTGGTTCCTAACCTTGGGTAACCCAGGTGTTCCTCAACTGCCATTCCCTGGCCAGTGCAGGCTTCTGGGAACTGCAGAGCAAAAACACCTGGGTTACCCAAGGTTATATGCAATGGAACCACTGATATGTAATGGAGGATAAAACCATGCTGTTCTTAACCTTAGGCTGCAAAATGTCTTGGAGTAGGCCATGGCTCAGCGTGCATTATGGAGTCAACGGGATTTAATAATTACCGATTTAAATTAGAGCGATTTCAACGGGCTTAGCAAGTTACGGTACCTCATGCTCCAAATGAAGCGGCACGCAGGTGGGGGCGGCGGAGGCGGAGAAGAGAAGAGCCAGGCCACGACCGCCCTAACGCGTCTTCCTTCCTGCCTCCAAAAGGGTAAAGGTTCCCCCCCCCGCAGGTGTGTGCTAGTCGTGTTCGACTCTAGGGGCGGTGCTCATCCCAGTACTCAAGCCGAAGAGCCAGTGTTGTGCAAGTCCATGGCCACGTGGCCGCTTCCCGCTTTTTACGGCTTCCAACTGCTAGGCTGACATGCTTTCGAACTGCCTCCAAGGCCACCTTATACCAGGGGCTGGGCCTGAACTCCGGCACCAAAACCAGCGCCCATGTCTTGAAGTCCCGCGTTGACTTCCGTGCGGGGAGAAGCGGCCGAGGCTGCGGCCGGCGGGGAGTCGTGCCCTCTCACTGTGTCGCGGCCAGACGCTTCATGGTCGCCGGGGGTTTCGAAACTGTCCCTTCTGTTAAGCCTGTGCAAGAAGCGCAGCAAGAAGAAACCCAAGGCAAAGGTGGTGCGGGGGAGGAAGGAAAAGCTTGTGGCAACCCAAAGACCACCCGCCCTACGCTCTTCCACCTCAAGCTTCTTCCCCCTCTCTTTTGCCCGGGCCTAACTATATGTGTTTCGATGGCCATTGCCATTGCTCCCGACCTTTGCCACCTTTTTATTTTTTTAACCTTCTTTTATGTGAACCACTCTGAGTTCCCGCTCGGGAAGTAGGAGCGGTATATAAATCTGAAAATAAATAAATAAATAAATAAATAAATAAATAAATAAATAAATAAATAAATAAAAAAAAAAAGGCTTTCGGGGCTCACCTGGGCCGCTTCGTCGGCACTCTGGCTCTGACGAAGCGGCCCAGGTGCCACGAAGGCTCCAATTTATTCCGAATACAAAGCCCCGCAGCCCCCGCCTTCCCCCGGTTGGGCGCTCGCGGCCTCTCCTCTCCCCGCCCTCCCGCCTGCCCAGCAGGGAAGCCGCGCCGGGTCACGTGGATCGGGGGCGAGCGCGCACGCGTGGGGAAGGAAGGGGGGGGCGGAGGCAGGAAGCGCGGGCCCGTCGTCGTCGTCGTCATCGTCGCGAGCTGCCGCCATGCTGGTGCTGGGTCTGCCCGGCGGCCGCGTCTCTCTCGGGCCGGCCTCCTCCTTCCCGTCCCTCCTCCTCCTCCTCCTCCTGGCGCTCCTTCTCCTCGTCCTGCTGCCGAGCCCCGGGCGGGCGATCTCGTTCCACCTGCCGGGCAAGGCCCGCAAATGCCTCCGCGAGGAGATCCACCGCGACACGCTCGTCACCGGCGAGTACGAGGTGGCCCCTCCGCCGGGCTCCTCCAGCGGGCCCTCCGCCAACCTCAAGGTGCCGCCAGAGAGAGAGAGAAAAAAACCACCACCACCACCACCACCACCACAGAGAGAGAGAGGGGGGGGGGGTACGGGGGGTCGGAACAGAGGGGTTCGCTCGGGCGGGGGGGGCGTTTTCCTCTCCCCCCCCACAGAGAGAGAGGGGGTGTGTGGAATTGAGCCCCACAAGGGCTTGGTGTGTGTGTGTGTGTGTGTGTGTGTGTGTGTGTGTGTGTGTGTGTGTGTGTGTGTGTGTGTGTGTGTGTGTGTGTGTGTGTGTGTGTGTGTGTGTGTGTGTTGGAGGGGGGAAGCGGCGGAGCGGGGGTTTCCTTATTCTCGGCCCGCCGCTGCTCCTCCTCCTCCTCCTCCCCCCGTGAGGGGGTGTGTGGCGTCGTGTCCGTGGGGGGGCGGTGCGAAGGCCTGGTGGTGGACACCCCCGTTCCCTCCTGCGGCTCCCTCGCGTTTCGGGACACGTCAGCCTCGGTTGGTGGAAAAGGGCGGAAGAAAGAACCGCCGCCTCCAACCCCCCCCCCTCCGGCCCTCGCGCACCTCCTGTGCTTCCTCCTCCTCCTCCTCCTCGGTGGGGGCCTCTCGGGGTGCAGCCCTTTGCGTCTGAGCCTGTGTAGTATATACAGGCTGTTGCCTGGGACCACCATCGTGGTGAAGGTCCGCGTGTCAGGTGTTAGCAGCAGGGCTCCCCTAAGCCCTTCCCTGCATCCGCTCATGGTGATGGATCGTGGAAATTGCTGTCCCAACAATATCGGAAGGATCACCAGTCCCCCAGACTTGTGGGCAGAAGAACCAGAATCATTCTTGGGAATGAATGGCAGCCTAATTTACACACAGGCTGGAATCTATATTAGCCTCCAAGAGTAAACAGAGTAGTGATTGTTGGATTTACCAGTGAGGGGGGAGGTATCAGCAGTGTGATGATGCAACCCTGTATAATCTTCCAGTATCATGGTAACGCTGTTAGCAGGATAAAGCCAACCACAGTCCACAAATAGTGGTTGTGAGTTTTTTGGGCTGTTTGGTCATGTTCTGTAAGTTTTTCTTCCTAACGTTTTACCAGGCTCTGTGGCTGGCATCTTCAGAGGGCAAGGAGCTCAGGGTATCCCCCAGAGCACGGAGAGAACTCCTAGTTCACTGAGCTCCTTGCCCTCCAAAGATGCCAGCCATAGAGTCTGGCAAAACATCAGGAAGATAAACTTATAGAACCCAGCCAAACAGCCCAAAAAACTCAACAACAACTATCATATCCCGGCTGTGAAAGCCTTCAAGAATACATTCCACAAATGTTTAGGGTACTGTAAAATACTGTACTGAGATTAATTTTCACAGGTACTTTTTGTGTGTAAGAGTTTGCAATGGACATGGGGCCACCACTCAAAATGGCAGCCTTGTTTTGAGACTTGTCCTGGTTTAACTTTCCCCATGTTATACAGTACAGTATAGCCATGTTGTGTTTCCCCTTATCACTAGCTACAAATAGTGTGGAATCAAACTATTTGGCAGTTTGGAACTAGCCATTATGGAGAATAGTTGGGAGCCTTCAGCTATGACTTAAGTTTCTTTTATTATTACCTTGTTTTTCCCTAATAGGTAGATCTGCCCTAAATTATCAAGTAAAAGATGATGTGTACAAGATCAAGTAAAAGATCAAGTAAAAGATGATTGCTTCCGGCACCATACAATATGGTCTTTGGGTACCACAGAGTACAGCTACAGTTCAGGGAATAAGAATAGCAACCGTTAGAGTGACACACCATGAAACCATACCATCTGCTGCATACAACATAAATATAGTTCTGTGGCTTAGACCTTTTTGGAGGTGTTCCAAGGAATTGGATAACAAGGCAAAATGGCCTCCCTCTAAATGTGACAATGAAGTAGACATTGTGCAAAAGCAAGAGCAAATTTTGTTTAACTGATTTCTGATTGGACTTGGTTTTGTTTACCAGGCCAGTTTTAGGCTAAATTCTGAGCAGGTGTTCCAAGAAATTGGATACCAAGGCAAAATGGCCTCCCTCTAAATGTGACAATGAAGTAGACATTGTGCAAAAGCAAATAAATAAATTTTAAATAAATAAATAAATAAAATATTTGACTGATTTTGACTGATTGGGGACTGTGGTTTTGCCAGGTTAAGGAAAGACCAGCTGAGCACCTGGAGCTGGTCACAGTGCCACGGGTGGTATGCCTCTGCTGGTTGGGCTTGTCTTGTAAAAATCTGGCCATTTACCTGGAAGCATTTTAGTTGGGTTGCTGGAGTTCTTCTGCTAAGCAGAGTTGTTCAGAACTTGGAATGTCAGGTTAAAAATCAGTAAAACTTAAATGTTAGACATTGTTGCTATGAACATTAAAGCCTGGTATAACTTGTGCCTATAATTCCACTGCCTCTCCTCTGTTTGAAGCATTTCATTTACATCCCCACTTGTCCCAGTGGATGTTAAATTGCTGTTTTGGGGGTCTTTTTCATCATCTGGAGAAATCTGCTTTCATGCCTCCTCATGCAGAGTGGAGCGGATTAATGTTGGCCACTGTAGTTGGCTGCCGGAGAAGGTGGGGTCAAGCAGCCCAAGCTCCTGTCTGGATTGGTGTGCTGCCACCAGTATGCATGACTACAGTTAAATGGTCCAGCCAACCAGTGTTGGGGAATACCCATGATGCCATGCTGACAGCTCCACATGAAGCTGTCCAGTGCACAAAGCACCAAACTATAGAGGTAGATAATTCCATTGTGTAAAAGAAGCCTTTATACCACCATGTCAGTATTCAGCTTGTTTTTTAAAAAGCATCTCTAACATTGGTCTTTTTTACCTAGCAAATTGCTAGATACCGGGTGTGAGTCTTATAAAGGACAATCAAGTTGATAAAAAATGCTCAATACTGTTTTAGGAAATGAGGGATTAGAACCTAGGGCACCCACATTTACATTGTTTTTATTCCTTCAAACTTCATATTTTAGGTAATGAGGTGCTTTGCATTGATGACAGATAGTTTTAACAGGCCAGTAATGCTTGGCTGTAAAGTGCATACTGTACCATCATTTTCCTCTTCTTAGTTTTCTTCATCCCCTGAATTGTTTCTAAATTTATGGAGGATCAAGATTAAGAAAGTGATTGATTAGGAGTAGCTTTTGTGAAAGCTTCACAGGTTCTGTTGATGAAGTCATAGTTTTGTCAAGGTATTATTTATTATTGCCTGTCTGTGGAAGGACAACAAAGAGGGGAACCAGCCTGACCTGTGGGAGGCAATTCCATAGCTAGAGGATAGGGACAGAGAAGTCCCTGTGTTGTGGCCTCCCCAAATATAACTCTGAGAGTGGCGAGGCCAAGGGAAAGGCCTCTGCTGATGATTTAAAAACCTAGGTAAGCTCATAAAGAGAGATGTAATCTTTCAAGCAGCCTTGTTTAGGGATTTGTAACCACTTGGAATTGTGTCTGGTAATGGACTGGCAGCACGTGGAATGTTGTAAATAGGGAGTTATGCAGTCCTCTGTAACTAAGCTCCAGTTAACAATCTGGCAGTGGTATTTTGGACTTGCAAAAGTTTTTGGACACTTCCCAAAGGTAGTTCCATGTAGAATGCATTACGGTAATCCAAATGGAATCATATAAATACTTTGTGACTTGACTATTTTCAATCTATTTTTAAGCCAGAAGACTTAAGTCAGTGTGTGCTGTGGTTTTATCTATGTACTCTGTTAAAAAAAAGGCTTAATAGACAAATATATCTCCCCCCCTTCCCCCCCCCTAAGGTTAGTCCCTAACAGCTAACTTGTTCTGTAGTCCTTATTCAAATCCTCTGCTTATATGCTTCCCCTTTTGTGCTTCTGTGCTTTTTCTCAGGTAATAGTAAATGTTTCTTTTTAAGTTCACACTGTTTGGTTTGTGCCCAAGCCTTATGAATTTGATTTGGGAATTTTTAGACCTCTGTTGTTGCTACTTTGGCAGTACATCAATCCCAAATTATCCAAGTATAATTAGTATGCAGGTCAGCAAATCCAAATTATTTTTCAAATTTCACTCTGAAGGCCACAGCGCTGCATTTGGCTGCTATACATAAGGAATCTGTGGTTGGGTCCTGATTTTTTCTGGATAGCAAGGTAAATTTAGAACCATTACGTTTTCATCAGAATGAAAATGTCAAAGGCTGGTAGTTTTGGAACACTGCTTACATGAATGCCTTAACTGGCAAACTAGTTCTTCTCTCAGATATTTCCTTTCCAGAGAGAAACATGCTGTCTGGAAGTTCTTATCCAAGAGAACATAGGCTCAGAGAGCAGCAGCTGCCAATGATTAAAGATCTGATTTACAATTGTTCCTTCTCACTGTGCTATTTTTTCCTGTGTTCATGATAGCTCATCATTGTGTTGTTTCTTTTCTTGTTGTGACATCTCAGCAATAACAGTTAAATTTTCTCTTCTGGAGGGATGTCTCCAGTGTGCCTGTTGGCTCCACAGAGAAGGTTCTTCTATGGTTGTCATCCTGCTTGGATCCCAGTCATGTGTGGGTGCTCATTGTTCAGGCAGGGTGTGTGTGTGTGGGGGGGGGGGGGGGTGGGACCATGCTTGTGAAGACAATGACGTTACTTGGCATAATGCAGAGCTCTGTGGAATATCTTTCAGCCTGGTGGTTCCCCCACAATTGTGTAGGCTGTTTTTTTAATAGTTTGTCCTATGTGTACTCAGTTTGATGGGCAATTTGCTTGAGTATGTGTGGGCCTCTTTTGTGTTATGCCAGATGAAGAGAGAAGTGAAGAGAAGTACACATGGGCCTGTATGCTATGGTGTGCTTTAAAAATATACTCGTCTGTGTTTATATATCCTTACCTACCTACCTTTCTTCCTTTCTGTCTGTCTGTCTGTCTGTCTATTTTTATCCTGCCTTTCTTTGTAAAAAGGATCCAAGGAGGCTTACATTATTATAAGACATTATTAAAAGCTAAACACAGTCACATAGATGCCTAGGTACCCAGGTACATCCGATCTCGCCTGATTTTGGAATCTAAGCAGGGTCGGGCCTGGTTAGTACTTGGATGGGAGACCCCCAGGGAATACCAGGTGCTGTAGGCGCCTGGAGTAGGAAATGGCAAGCCACTCCAGTATTCCTGCCAAGAAAACTCCATGGACATGGGGTCACGAAGAGTCGGTCACGACTGTAATGACACAACATACACACAATCATGGTAAATATTCAGATACTGAGGGGTCAAACAAATGCTACATTAAAAAGGTAAACATGGTTCTTGATCTGCCTTTCAACTGACCAGTAGCACTTCTGCCTTGTCTGGATCAAGTTTCAGTTTATTCAACCTCATCCAGTCCCATTTCTGATACCACACATTGACTGATTTGGAGCTGAAACAGCTTCCTCAGATTTAGATGGAAAGAAGAGCTTGTGGTTCACAGAATGAGCAGGAAGTCATGTTCAAATCTCCTTTATATTCCCAGCCCTGTCTTTGAGAAAAGAGTGAGAATGCTAATTTTGAGAAGGAACTAGTTTTGATTTATGCAAATGTCAGACCATTTCTTTTTAGAAGAAACATCCCAAACATATGTTTTACTGTACTTAGCAGTGCCTTTGGTAGCTTTCAGAAGTCCTTTACAGAATGTCTGTTGTTGTTTTAGTCACGGGAACAAATATAATATTTTTAGTAATTTGTTTCAGTACTAGAATTGTAGTTTGGTTAGTGTAATCTATAGTATGTCCTGCTTAGAGCTACTGGTGTTTAGTGAAATGAAAGCATTATTTCATCACAGAAGCCAATATTTTTGAGAGAGCCTGCCTATCTCCAGTTTCAGTTGGTCTTTTCATAGGGATTCTATTGATGGGATTTGTATTTAATGGACTTTCTCTCTTATATTTTGGTAGGAACTCCCTAGGCCATAGTATAGAAATGAAAGCCCCAGTGCAGCAGGAGATGGTTGGAACAACCTGCATTCAGTTCCCATGTTGTTCCTCCTGTGAACAGGGGGAAAGCATTTGCCTGCATTGTGGGAATTGTGATGCTTCTTGATTCTTACAAAAGGGCCTGGGAAGCCATGGGTGTATCCTGTTAGAATAATCTAATCAGACAGAACATTTCTTACAAGCCTAATTCATCATGTATTAACAGTGTAGTTAAAAATCATTCAGGTATGAAGAAGGTAGAAAAAAATAAAACAGGAGAGTTAGTAAAATTCTAGTAATCGGTTATTAAGTTGTTTGTCTCACTTTCTTTTTTTTTTTGTACAGATCACTGACTCAGCTGGACACATTCTGTATTCCAAGGAGGACGCTACTAAGGGCAAATTTGCTTTTACTACAGAAGATTATGATATGTTTGAGGCTTGCTTTGAAAGCAAACTCCCTGTGGGTGAGTTTGAAAGATGCTCCTGACATCCACCTCCTCTTTCCCTTCTCTCTTTGTTAAAGTGGATCTAAAAGGGCAACATTGGGTGAGATCCAAGAAATTTTGTTTATGTCAAGCATTTTGAGATCTTTTGAAGTGAAAGGAAATTGAATGGTGAGGGAGTCCTTTCCAAAAATTACTAGCGATGGCCGGTTGCTGCAGTCTTTCCCAGAACTGCTTGTGCTTGAGCAGTGGTGGAATCAAAATTGTTTTGGCTAGAGAAGCAGTTTCTAATAAGGCAAAAGAATAAGATCAGAAAACAGGACATGTGACTATAAGATAAGTTGTATGATTCCTGACAATAGGAGTGGGGAGCTTCCAGAGATTTGGAGAAGGGTACACCGCTCTGCCTTGGGTCTTGGAAGCCTCTCCCATCTGCCCCACCCCGACCTCTATTAAAAAAAAATCAAAACGGCCCCTCATATCTTCTACAGAGGGCAAGGCAATTATGCTTTGTTTCCCAAGTCCTGTTTTAGGCCTAGAAAGGGCCTTGTTTCAAAATCAGAAGTCTTTCTTTCTTTCTTTCTTTCTTTCTTTCTTTCTTTCTTTCTTTCTTTCTTTCTTTCTTTCTTTCTTTCTTTCTTTCTTTCTTTCTCTTTTTGAAAAAGCCCCCAGGCCTTAAGCAACATCTGGGAAAACATTGGCTTTTTGAGTATAAAAATATAAAAGAGAGACTGTATTTGCTTCCCTGTAGGTGAAGGCCTTATCTTGGCCATTCTTGCTTTATAAAAAAATAAAAGTGCTCTGCTGCCTCCCACAGCAGATTCAGTTGTGCCGTCCTGCTGGAATTTGGAGGGGGGGGAGAGAGGAGTCACTGAACCTTCAAGGCCCAGCCCGCACATCCCTAAAATGGGCAGGATGTGAACACAGTCAATTGCTTCTTCCTGTTCCCATGGAGCAGGTACTGTCTGTTTTTAGGCAGTCATCTGTATGTAGATATTAGACCAAAGGGAGTGTTAACTTTTGTCCCCTTAACAATTTGATGTAAATATATCCCCCTGTTTGTATGCTAAAGTACTTTTCTAATCCTTGAAGATGGAAAGCAGTCTCATTGTTGATCAGTTGTTACCTTCGTTGAGCTTAGCAAAAAACCCTTTTTGCAGAAGAGGAGAGATATGTGGTTAAACGGGTCCTTTTGCTTGTTGCATTTTGATAAGAGAAGAAGAAGAGGAAGTGCACAACATATTGGTTGTGTACCCAGACATTGGGCAGAGTTGCCTAACAAACGAACATTTCCTTTGAGAGTGACGCATTTGCTCCTTTTCCTGGTGAACATCTGTGTTGAAGTTCAGGGCAGATAATCTACAGTTCTTGCCGATGCTTGTGATCACAAATTGGCAGCATTCATCTCACAGAAGTCTTGGTCAGCTTTGAGGAAGCTCTCTGCTTCTCACTGTCCTGCTAGATGTCATAGATCATGTGACTTCTGTACAATTACCCTATAGGGAGAACTACTGTAAGTATTGTATACCTCTCCTTTCAGAAATACATTGCTCAAAGTATCTGACAGCAGCAATACAAATAAAATATGGCAAAATATAAAATTAAAAGGCATAAAAACAAAGTTGAAATTCAGTGAAAGCAATAAAAACAACAATTAAAACCAGTTGCAGCATGTGCACAGGTCATCATATGAACAAATGGCTTGTCTGAATGACTGCAGCTGAAATTGTGTTAGTATAAGCTATGTAGTATAAGGCTGATGGTGACATCAGCAGGAACTATTTTTCAGAAATTAAACATTTCTTATTGTGCGAAGCAACCACAGCTTCTGTGTCATCTCTTTCATTGTTGGTAACTCGTGTGATGGGATAGGAGGAGGTAATCTTCAATGACCAAAAATCACCACCATTGGGAAAGTCATGCCACTGGTGGCAATTTTTGGTCATTAAAGATTTTGTCCTCCTGTTCCACAGCCTCCACAGATCCCTGACAATGAATGATATTATACAAGAATGGTGGGTGCCTCAGGACAGAAGTAGGGAATGTGTAATTTGTGAAAAATTGTTGCTGTTGATGAAATCAGGAGCTATAAGTGTAAGTGTAACTTATAGAAACAGGATTTCTTTTGTCTTTGGCTGCAGATAGAAGGTTATCAACAATAGGGTTATACAAGGAAGGCTGTGTTGGATGACATGTATTGCTGGCTTTAGGAAGTAACTACCTAGGTTGAAATTACTGTAAATTGTTTCTGAACATGACAGAAAATAAGACTGGGATTTTGTTAGTATCCTTTTTTTTACTGAGTTTTGCCTTTGAATGAGGCCATAGTATTGCCTCAGTTTTCAAATAAATAGTAACCTTTAGCCTGCTGCAGAAAAAAAGACAATTGTGAAGCAATTTTAAGTCTGTGAAGATTCTCAGTCGTGCAGGTGAGGTTATCTGGAAGTTGAATGATGGCAACTGGACTGTGTGTGTGTGTGTGTGTGTGTGTGTGTGTGTGTGTGTGTGTGTGTGTGTGTGTGTGTGTGTGTGTGTGTGTGAGCGGAGAGAGAGAGAGAGAGAGAGAGAGAGAGAGAGAGATTGAAATGTTGCATTACTCATACAAGTAGCTTTGTCAGTTGAAGGAAAGTTGGTGCAAGGCCTCCAATTTATAGTTCCACCTTAGTTTCATGCCACCCTGGTTTGAATGTGTTTGTTAGGTAGACAGCGGCCTGAATAGGCTCCTCAGATGTCTGAGGTGTGTGAATGTCCCACTGCATTGGGCTGCATATACTATATTGCTCCTCTTCCACAAGAGGAAATTACACCTTTCCCTCTTCGGTCCTGAGGCACTCCCCACTCTTGCATAATGTCAGTATGTGACTCTTATGTCAGGGATCTGTGGAGGCCGTGGAACAGGAGGACGGTGCTCCTCTGACACAGGAGGGGCAACAGCTCAGGAACAGAATCAGCAGCGGACCTTCACTTGAAAGACAAAGGACATTTATTCAAAGATGAGGATGTAGACATGTTAGACCGAGAAGATAACTGTAGGTGGATCAAGAGTGGAGTCAGGGAAGCCATGCGTGTGTGTATTGAAAACCCCACTCTTAACAGAAGTGGGGGACTCGGGCACAATCCGTCTGCCACTTATCATGCCTTTCATCCTTCCCCAGACAGATCAGAAGCACTTCACACCTCCACCAGGAAGGCCAAGGCTAATGACCCATCATGGGTGTTGGGAAGGATTGAATAGGTGGGATTTCCACACACCCCAGGCCATTGTATATATAACAAGCCTATCCAGGCCATTGTCCACCTAACGAGCCTATTTAGTCCACTGTCCACCTAATGAGCCTATTTAGACCAGAGTGGCATGAAACCAAGGTGAACTATAACTTGGAGGCCTTGCACCAACTTTCCTTTGGCTGACCAAGCTACTTGGATGAATAGTGAAATGTTTTGATCGCTCAAGAAGTCCAGTTACCATGACTCAACTTCTGGATAGCAACTTTAAGATTAACAGATTGATAATTTCATATGATTTCATGGAGTACTGGCCACTTTATCAGAAGTATGAAGGATTATCCAAAGCTTCTGAAATATTTATCCCTCATGGCAAAAAAAAAATATAAGTTTCACAGTTGTCTGAAACAGTGATATGTTTTATATCAGCACTGCCCTACTGTGTAGTTGGTATAAATAGGAATGCTGATAATCAAACTGTATTTACAAGCCTTTGAACCATAACGTATGCTATTGGTAGCACTAAGGGTCTTTGCTGAGGTTTCTGTGAAAGTTGTTGATGCAAGGCTATATTGCCTTGGAAAGGAAGAGCCAACGCAACATACACATTTGGCCATCAGACCAGGTGGAAGTCTTTGAGCAATTGTGATTTCTTAAGCACTTGACCACAAAAATGAGGAAGAGGAAGAGGAAGTGAAAGGCCCAGCGTTTTGCGCAGAGTCTGTTGCAGAGGGAAGAGCTGGTTTGCAACAGTTAGGGAGGCCCCTGTAACAATCCTAGTATTGCTATCATAGAGCTCTTCTTTTGCGTCATTCCCTGTGCTCTTGGACCTCAGGGACAAGCCTGTATAAATCCCTGCTTACAGATATTCCTCTTCTGTCATGCGTTGAGGCTTGCAAGGAATGCACAGCATGTGCCACATGGTTTTGTGGGGTATTCTCCTCATTTGTCTCAAGGGCAAGGATGCTTTTCAAAGATCTGTTGTATAAAAATACGTGTCCCATAATTATATTTTTAATAACAAACATGTTTAAATCAAAACTTAATCTTTTTCATACTTGAAAGCCTCACTGTTCAACGCATATCATGCTTAAATATGCAGGGAGTGCTTCTATTTGTGTTTGGAAAAAGATAATTCACATCTATTGCTTTTAATCAGTAATAGTTCTCCAATAGTGGTTCCCAACTTTTTTTTGATTCAAAAGCCCCCTTTGATAATAGCTAAGTGTTCTTCCACCCCTGCCACATTTGCATAAATAGGCCATTATTATTGTTCCCCAACATGATGGCACCATCAGTGATCCAGCCTGATCCACCATGGCTCTTCTTATGTTCATGCTGCTCCTGCTCCTAACCCTAACCCTAACTCACCAGCACCACTTAAAACTGGAGCTGGAACAGGTTGGGGGAATGTTAAAAGTAGGGAGCAGAGAAGGTAAAGGACTTCAAACGTGGGTGAGAAGGCAGAAGAACATTGCAGGCGACTGGGAGGGAACAAAACCTTAGTGCAGAGGGGAATAACCCTCAGAAATCGGCATGAGGTTTCCTTGCACTGGCTTCAGAAGAGGCAGTCTGTTTGTTTTTGTGTCCCGCTCCTGGAGGCCTATTGCAAGGGGATTTGTATTTTTCATTTTCCTCCTCTTTAGGCTCTCCAGAAATTATGCATCATATTTAAAATTTCTTTCTTGGGGAAGTGGCAGCAATTATAGCTTTACACTGGCATTTCTTTTTTTGTAAGAAATAGTCCCATTCATCCTTTCTCAGAAAGTAGAGGTTTCTTTCTCTCCCAAAGGGCCTGTCTCACATCCATCCATCAATCCACCCATCCATCCACCCACCCATCCATCCACACTAACTTTAATATCCCTCTCTGAAATGTCAAGGAAAAAAATTATTTGACAAGGGCTGCAACATATATAAGGCCACTCGTGAAAACACTTTGCAACCCCGTTAGGTGTCACACAGCCCAGGTTGGAAAGCAGTTCTACAGGAAAAATAAAAAAGACAGAAACATATGGCATTTTACAGACTATTATCTTTTAATGTGAATTTTCATGGTAACATCCATTTCATCAGACAGATGGAAACTGAATGAAATGAAAATACTAGTTTTACAAATTGAACATTCTAAATGTTCATTGGCTGTAGGAATCTTTGGTGTGTGGTACATCACACATGCAATAATTTATGGCTTTTGGTTCTGTGTAAACATTCCTCTGGGAGACAGAAAACCGAAACCAAGCCTGAGCAAGGATGAGGGAGGAGAGAGAAGTGGGTTTGTTTGGGTTGTGGGGTATTGAGGACTGTGGATTCAGTTAAGGCAGTGGTTCCCAAACTGGGGATTGGGACCTCTTTGGGGATGGAACAACCATTTTACAGGGATCTCCATGAGCCAGTGAAGAAAAAGGCACATACGGTTTGGGTCTGGAGGAGGGGGGGGGGAGAAAGATGGGGGAAAGAGTGAGTTACAGCTTGATAGGTTGGGGGGATGTCAGACAATGGCACCGGAGGATGCGATTGGCTGAGGGTGCCTGTAGAGGGAAGTTCTCTATGGCACCTGCAGCAGTGGCCTGCCAAAGGGGGCTTGTGGCCTCTTCCCAGCAGGGCAAGGGGTCACCACAACATGAGGAACTGTATTAAAGGGTCGCAGTATTAGGAAGGTTGAGAACCACTGAGTTAAGAACCAAAGAGAAGGGGAAAAGGAATGTATAAAAGTAAATATGAAATTCTATAGGCTCCAAACCTTGAGGACAGTGAGTTCTCATGAATGAGAAGTGGACATGTTTCACAGCTTAACTGTATATGATTAGAACTGTGCCCCCTAATTTTCATCCCCGCTGTGTGGTTCTGTTCTGTATGTGTGGGTTCCATCTCAACCAAAACAAAAAATGGTTTTGATGGCAAGGGAGGAAAAGCCCTGCATAGAGGAGGGGATGGCAGTGCGTGCATGCATGTGTGCCTTAGAGGGAACCTTGGTTCAGTGAGTGACAAACTTGGATGCTATTTCCTCAAGGTGATCATTGTGACATCCGGAAGGATTATCCAAGGCTCCCTTCAAAATGCAAACTGTTCTGCTTATATAATGCCTCATAGCACTTCAAGCACTCTCTGGGCGGTTAACAATTTATGCAGGCTACACATTCCCCCCACCCCACCCCACCCCAGCAAGCTGGGTACTCATTTTACCGACTTCAGAAGGATGGAAGGCTGAGTCAACCAACCATGAACCGACTTCCTGGGATTGAACCCTAGACCGTGAGCACAGTTACTGCTCCAGTACAGGCATTTAACCACTGCGCCACAAGGCTCAACCAGTCTTTCCTGAATGAAAGGCTATATAGAGCAAGGTTTTTTAAGTCCATGGGAGTACTTATCACTTCATGAATCCGTTTTAAGTTTTTGGATAACATTTATGCAAGAGATGCTAAAGGCAGACTTTTCTTTTCTTGTCATGCTTATTTCTATTACTATATTTGCAATAATTTTTGGGCTGAAATTTCCCAGAAACTGTTCTTCCTGTTTCTGCTATAAGGCTCAAAGCATTACCAAAGTTTATGAGGACATGCAATAAAGTTATATGTGTATTTATTACTCCCCAGTAAGCTTCTATAAGGACATATTACTTGTCACTTTACTCATATATCTCAGCATCTCTGTATATATATATTTTAAAAATGATTTGCATAAGAACTGGCACACCTTGTGTGGTGATTACTTTGCTGCTGTACAGTGGTGACAGCTACATACATGCAGGGTCTTCAAAGTTGTTAGGAGCAATGCCATGGAAAATGCTGTTTCTGTATTTCCACCCACAAAAGGGCATTTCTCTCCCCTCCCCCTACACTGCATATCGTTTATTGTGCTGTGCTGCCATCTACCTGACACTGAAGCAGTTACAGTACTCTTGAAGAACCTTGAAGTTGAGTCATGTCAACTGGACTTCTTTTCCTAAGAGACAAGCAAGCTTCATCAGTCTGATGAAAGATACTGGCGAAGCCTCCAATTTATAGTTCACTTTCCTCAGACTGACAAAGCTGCTTGGATGAGTAGCGAATCTCTCAAGATCTCTTCAAGAAAAGAAGTCAATTTGCCATGACTCAACTTCTAGATAACCTCCCCTGGGTGACTGGGAATCTTCACAGACATACTCTTGAAGAAATGTTTGTGTTCATGATATGAAATGTAAATGTGACCTATGATTGTTTCTGATAGGTAAAGGGAATGGACTAGGCCGAATGAGGAGATCCCATTACCTCTTCTGTCGCAATGAATCTGTCTGCCAGCTGACATCATGGAACTAGGAGGGGGATGTACATAATTTCTACCCTGATAATTCCTTTTAATTCCATTCCTGGCCCTTTGCGGATCATAGGGTATTCATGGCAAGAGACCCTGCAACTGTCTGCATGCTCCTTGGAGTTGGCAGATAAGAACCAGAAATACTGTTTCCTCTCTCTAAGGTAGAACAACATCTGGTGCTTTCCTCTTCTGTGAATGAAGAGACTACCCATCCACCCCCCACAAGCATGATATAGTTGATTATTGAGGTACTTATGGAGGGGATCTTTTGAAGATGGAAAGTTTGGTTAGGAGGATAGCCCTTCATTTTTAGCCTGTAAAAATCAATGTTATCCCACCCTGAAAGTAAGATACATCCATGTGTTCCCAAACATAACCTAATTCTTGCATTGTCTTAACATCAGTTGTTCAGTGCCTCCGATTTCTTCCTTGCTTGCTTGAGCCTTGGATTATGCATATACTAAACTCAGATACCAAAATATATGAAGCTCTGATAGGCTAGACCAGTGGTTCTCAACCTGGAGGGCCCCAGATGTTCCTGGACTGCAACTCCCATAAGTCTTCATCACTAGCCGAGCTGGCCAGGAATTCTGGGAGTTGCAGTCCAGGAACATCTGGGGACTCACAGGTTGAGAACCACTGGCTAGACCTCCCATTGCAAGTTTTTAATTGTGTCTCGCTGTTGTCTTAAGATGTCTTTAAAGTAATGCTGCATCTGACATACCATGACCTAGTGAACATAAGAACAAAGGATCAGCCTTGCTGGAACAGGCCACAGTCCATCTAATCCAGCATTCTGTCTCACACAGCGGCTCACCATTTGCTTCTGGGTATTCCCAAGCAGATGGCTTCACCTGCTTATAATTCCCCACAAATGGCATTGAGGGTTATTCTGCCTATCCCAGAGGTTGTCCTTAGGCACTGCCTTAACTGAATGCCTATCCCAGAGGTTGTCCTTAGGCATCCATAATGATAGTTTCTATGGGAAAACAGTAAAAACACAGAAAAGGCACCCCTTTTGCATAGTTGCCCTTTTATAACCCCTAATTAAAATAAGTTTCACATCCTTAAAGTAATGGATATAATAGATCTGGGATTGCAAGTGAAATAAGTAAATGAAATGTTCTTGTGCTTAAATAGAAATAACTGAAAATGAGCTATCTTTTTTTTAAAAAATCAAGAATTGAAAAGGTCTGTATATATTCAATGATTTTAATTTAAAAGAAAGTGCATTTTTTCTACCCAGTGTGATATCTTCAACTCTATTTTCTGTATACAGAAAGTAGGTCTCAGTATACTGTATACTGTACTGTATGTAGACCATAATGATCTCAGAAAGATGTACTTCCAAATATTAAACAAGTTGTTGTAATTTGTATTTAAAGGGATTGTTTGCAAGAAAAACTCTTAACTGAAGGCAAATCTTGAGTTTTTTTCCTCCGCTTTTATTAAATCCAATTTGCTGCGCCCTGAGGCTTACCTTAGTGACTATAACCAGCCCAGCAATTAGGAGCAGGTTAAATAAGAATAAAGGAAGAAAAGAAACACTGCCCAGGATCCTACTGGTATATATAACTTGCTAAAACTAATAATGGCTAATTGACAAAGTGTTACAGTGCATCTCATTCATGTGCCTGGTTGGATGCCTGATTGTACAGCTGAGGTGTACTGTGGCACCTTTTCAAGCTGCAAAAATAAATCACAGAAAGCTATGCAAACCTTATCCACATACTAGTATGATTCCTGTAATTGTATCAGTGATGACACGTATTCTAAAGAATTTGTTTGAAAAACAAATCTGTAGTTTTCTATAAAATTTTGGTTAATTCTTTAATCAGTTCAGTCTAATATACCATAGCAAGTTTATACTTGCTGTTGCATTTACACAGACTTGGCGTTTGGCTCCCTCCAACTTGTCTGACATGAATTTGTATGTTTTCTGATTACTTGACTAGTAAAGACTAGGACTTTAGAGTGTGTTCATTGCCCACTTCACATTATTAGCTGCGATCTGCTTTCATTACTTCCAGGAGTTCTTCTTTCAGACAATCCCGTCAGCAGATTTTTCTGTGATTTTAGGCATAGTTGGACTACATTTTCAGTTGTCCGTAAACATTTATGGAAGGAGAACTGCAAATCTCTCCCTAGTGGAGGTGGGGTGGGCGGCGGGGAGGTGGAACCAGGAATTTCCTGGCAGCTTAAGCACTACATACAATGAATCCTTTCATTGCATTTCCAGGAACAGGGCGGATGCCAGACCAGCTTGTGACCTTGAGCATGAAGCATGGAGTAGAAGCAAAGAACTATGAGGAGGTACATCTATGCTTTTGCTTCTGTGCCTCTGATATTTTTCTTAGCACTCATGTGATTTTGTGTGTGGCCTGGGGGGGGGCTTATGGTGTGATTTTTACCTTGCCTGGCACTTTGATAGTTTGCCTGCATGAAAGTAGAATTTCATATTTCTACTTATTAAATCCAGTTACAATAGTTCACACCCAGCCAGTGTGAGAGGTGCTTTGGAAATAGTTGTAATAAAGTTTAAGTCATAAAATTAGTTATTAACTTCCCTTTACTGATGTTATAACTACATTTATTGTTAGACTTTGTATCCTCTGACAATATGTACATGATTCTGTTTCATACTTGCTAACCTACTTATCCTTGAGCATAGAAATCCTGATTCTTTTTCATGTCCTCCATGAAGCCACACATATGGGTGCCGAGGGCGCATGCGCGAAGGTCTTCAGAACCTTCCATAGCTTTCCATTTTACTTTTTAAATTGCCGTTAGCTCCTCCCCCTTCCTACTGCGCATGTATCGGCATGCCCAGTCTCCACCGTCTTAGTTCCCTTTAGCCGTTCTCCGGGTAGCATCTAGGAACTTTCCTCTTGCCATTAGCTCATTGCTCTCCAAGTTTATCCTTTCTTATTTTAGTTTTTTGTTAACCTCAGTTAGCAGCATTGCAGCAATGTCAAGGATTAGAGGCAAAAATATGACAGACTCTGTTGCTGGTTTTCTCTTGCAGTCTATTTACAAAATATATACAGGTTCCATTGGGTTTCCAGACTTACATCCAGTAGCATAAACAATCCTGCTACTCTTCCTTATCACAGCCAACACATCAGGCTTACTGTCTAAACAGCCCTGGCTAAACAGCAAGAACATATTGCAATACATAAGGTATATATAGCATCTCCTTCCAATCACATATTTACTTTTACATCACATGTCATAGTGCTTCTCTCATCCACGCTTCTGAGCTACGCTTCCATTGTCCTTGGACACCAGCCTTCCTGTCAAGGCCACTTTACCGAGCTTGCTTCAGTCCACAGCTGGACTCTATATCTCTAATTGCAAGTTGAAAAACTCACTCACAAGAATATTCTTGACACTCTACACTTGTGTTCCTGTTTTCCCCCCTGCCCTTTTATGGCCCATTTGGGCCCGTTTAAGAAGTGTTCTCGTTGTGGGGGGGAAGATTCCCCTTACAGACAGCCACTCCCCTCTGCCCCTTGTGGCAGAGGCACACAAGTCAGATTCTTGCCCTCAGTGCCCTCTGTTTGGGTCTCAGACCATAAAGAACAGAAGGCGCTGTCTCAATACTTTCCTCCTGGAAAAAGCCACTTCGACCATCCCGAGACATGGACTCTAAAACTGAATAACTCACTTCGGTATCAGTACCGTCCACTTCATCGATACTGAGCTCCCAACATAAAAAGTCGAAGTTGACGCTGGTATCGAAGGCAAAGCTTAAGAGATCTAAGGATGATTTGTCTTCAAAAGCCAGCAAGGCTTCTACTCCGGTGCACGTTACTCTGATTCCGGACTGCATCAAAGAGAGATAAATTAGCATCTACTGTTCATGTATCTTATTGGTGATTATTTTGATTATTACTTGCTGTGCCAGTAGTGTTGCTTATTAGAAGAAATTAGCCAGGGAATAATTTCAGTCATAATGAATAGGTTGCATGTTTGAGAAATGCTCATTTTAACGGCTGGTCCTAGACTTGTGTCTAACTTAGTGCCCCCTAAAAGAGAGAGAAGACAGCAGCAAATAACCATCAGAATCCAGTAGGGACTTGGCGCAAAGCATAAAGTTAAGGCAAAAATAGCCAATGTTCTCATAAATAGATGCACCTAGATCCATTCAGGTCTTTGAGTTCTTTGTTTTATTTACAAAACGTGCAGTCAATTTCATAGCATGTTTATTTTGCTAATCATAATATATTGACTTTTCTTTCTGCGTCTCACTTGCAAAAACTGCCCAGCATGTTTTCCTGGCACTACCAGATTCTGCTTGGTAGCATTCTAAGCTCCATTCCTATTTTTAAAACTAAAATGCAAGGTCTGTGACTCAAAAAACTGAGCAAACCTGTAGCGTTGCTAAGCTTTTACAGCACATATCCTATTGCTAGTCCAATGGTTCTCAACCTTGGGACTCCAGAAGTTTTTGGACTAAAACTTTCAGAAGCCTTCACCATTAGCTGTGATGGCCAGGATGTCTGGGAATTGTTGCCCAAGAACTTCTGAAGATCCATGGTTGGGAATCAGTGTACTAGTCCCAACTTAGGGTAGAGCCAATGGCCTAAAAAGCACTGTAAAGTGTGCAGTTACTGTGGTTGGGCTGCCTCCTTGTGGCTGTGCAACAAATAGTAATTGTAGTACAGTGGTACCTTGTACAAAGGAATTAATTCGTTCCAAATGAAATTATGTTAAGCAAAATTTCCTTTATACAAATTCCCATAGGAATGCATTGAAAATGGAGTAATCCCATTTTTATGTTGTACGGATTCTCCCCATAGGTGATTATGTTAAGCAAATTCCCCCTATTTCCAGAATTTTTTATGTTGTACTGTTATACAAACTGTTTGTTATACAAAGGTCCACTGTAAATCTGTTTTGTATTCATTCTGCTGATATTTTAAGAATGCAATCCAGCATACTCTGGATGACTGAGATAGGTTATGTTTTGTTCATGGGGTTTGCTAACTACTTACTTACTTTAAGCAGAGGCATGATGACCATCTGTCGGGGGTACTTTGAGGGGGGTTCCTGTGTGGCAGGGGGTTGGACTGGATGGCCCTTGAGGTCTCTTCCAACTCTATGTTTCTATGAAAAAGGTGAACACACCAAAGTGGGGGATTTTTTTTTGCACTTTGGGTATGTTCGCCTTTTTAAAATCTCCATCATTTTGTTGCACCCATCACAAGGAAGGAGATTTTTAAAAGGCGAACACACCAAAGTAGGGGAAGCTTTTTTCCACTTTGGGCACGTTTGCCTTTTTAAAATCTCCTTCCTTGCTCTGGGTACAACCGAAGGGGGGAGATTTTAAAAAGGTGAACACACCCAAAGTGGAAAAAAACTTCCCCCACAACGCAAGGAGCCGAATGACAAAAAGCTGAACGTGCCAAAGGGGGGAAAGTTTTTCCCGCTTTGACGTTTGGCTTTCTGATACCCAAATCCAGCTCCTCCAGGGTGAGCAGCTGCCCCAACTCAGCGAGGGGGCAAGTGGTGGTGGTGGACAAGTGACCTGTGGTGCTTGTGTATCGAGGCATCACTCATTGATCAAGGCAATTTTTAAAGAAAATTTTGGTCGTTGATCGAAATGATCATAAACCAAGTTACTCGTTAACCAAGGTACCACTGTACATACGTTTACGCAACTATTTTATTTTGTTAAAAATTGTTTAGAGGCTAATTAAAAAGTAACTGACAAGCGCCTTCAAGTTGGAGAATACAGTGTATCCATCATTCTGGTTCATACAAGGAAAGAAATACCCCACTAGGCAAGAAAACAATACAGTTAGTCACGACAGCATTGAACAAAATTCCCTTTATATAATTAGCAAAAGAAGGAAATAAAGATGCCTTGCCCTTCTCCTTAAATGGCATCAGTGATTGTGGAAGATAAGAAATGGAGCAGGAAGTTACTGTGCCCCTTTTTGTGATTCATCCCAGTGCCTTTGCATGTATTGTTCAGGCTCTAGCAGAATGGAAACGGGGATCAGATTTACTCGACAGTACTACTGTACTGGGATGTGTGGGATGACTGGAAGAAAATAGAACCAAACAGTCACAGTGCAATTTATGGAAAAAATAGTTCCATGGTGATAATATCTGAAGAGGACCTGCATTTCGTTTGTAGTCTGTTACAGCAAAACCAAAGAGTTGTGTGTTACATATAAACAGGTTTTATCTGTATAGCTGTGGACTAGAGAAATGGGCTGCATGTTGTAAAATCTTATACTTAAAAAAAACTACTGGTCTTTAAGGCGCAACAAAACTCTTGGTTGGTTCCACTATAGTCAGTGCAGTACATCTTAATCACTCAAAACGTGTTCAGCAATGTAACTATACGTGCCTTGGCTTTAATTTAAAAATAAAGAATAAAATGCTACTCTTTAGAACAGGGGTCCTCAACCTTTTTAAACAGGGGGCCGGTTCACTGTCCCTCAGACACTGTTGGGGGCCGGACTAGATTTTGAAAAAAATATGAAGAAATACCTATGAACACTGAACATATTTTATTTGTAGTGCACAAAAACAGGAAAAAGAATGCAATAATGATAATAATAATAATAATAATAATAATAATAATAATAATAATAATAATAATAATAATAATAATAATAATAATAATAATAATAATAATAATAAAATACAGTGGAAATAACTGAGCCTCCCTCCAGTACCTCAAAAATATTTGGAAGGACAATTATAAGAATATAAGAACATCCCAGATGCATTTGGTGGGGCCACTGTGAGATACAGGAAGCTGGACTAGATGGGCCTCTGGCCTGAACCAGAATGGCTCTTCTTATGTTCTTATGTACTAAAGAACAGCCTTACTGGAACAGGCCACAGCCCGTCCAGTCGAGCATTCTGTCTCACACAGCAGCTCACTGTTAGCTTCAGGTTATTCCCAAGCAGGTGTCTTCCCCTGCTATATGTCTGAAGAAGTGGATGTGTCCACAAAAGGTTACATTAAAACAGGGCTGCCCAACTTTGAACAGGTCGAGGTCTACTTTTTCCGTCCCAAAGTGCCTGAGGGCTATTACATGAAAAATAAGGTTAAAAATAAGGGTGCTTTTTTAGTTTTCTCCTCACTCCCCCTCTCCCTTCTTTCTTTTTTTCTCTCTCTCTCTCCCTCCCTCCCTCTTTCTTTCTTTTTCTCCCTCCCTCCCTCTCCCTTCTTTCTTTTTTCTTTATTTCTCTCCCTCTCCCTCCCTCTCTTTCCTTCCTTCCATCCCTCCCACTCTACCTCCTTCCTTCCTTCCTTCCCTTCTTTCTTTCCTTCCTTAATCATTTTCTTTCTTTCTTTCTTTCTTTCTTTCTTTTCTTTCTTTCTTTTCTTTCTCCCTCCCTCCTCCTCTCCTTCCTTCCCTCCCACTCTCCTTTCTTCTTCTTTCTTTCCCCCTTTTCTTTTTTCTTTCTTTCTCTCTTCTCTCCCTCTCCCTTCTTTCTTTCTTTATTTCCTTCCCTCCCTCCCTTTCTTTTTCTTTCTTTCTTCCTCATTTTCTTTCTTCCTTCCTTCCTTCCTCCCCCTTCTTTCCTTCTTCCTTTCTCTCTCCCTCACTCCTTCTCTCCCTTTCTTTTTCTTTCCCTCCCTCCCTCCTTTACTTAACTTACTTTCTTCCTCCCTTCCTCCTTCTCCCTCCTTTCTTTCTTTCTTTCTTTCTTTCTTTCTTTCTTTCTTTCTTTCTTTCTTTCTTTCTTTCTTTCTTTCTTTCTTTCTTTCTTTGTTCCTGCCTCTTCCACTCCTTCCTTCCTTCCTTCCTTCCTTCCTTCCTCCCCTTCTCCCTCCCTTCATATCAGTCCCACAGCTTCCTGGGGACCACCAGCAAAAGCAGATTGCTGTTCTTGCTTCTGCCTTCTTCCATTAACCGCAGTACAGATCATACGCTCATCTTCTGGAATCCTCAAGCACTGGGGTAATTCTACAGGAGGAAAGTTTCTACTGGAATTTGTATGTGGTGTGTGCATATTGAAACTCCTGTTTGAAGAAGCCAGAAAATTCATTTCCCCCATAATGCCTCCAGTTTATGAATGTGGGTTATTGTGCTTCTGTACCCGCAATTCAAAAAGCCAAGAAATGGGCCGGTCTTGCTGCAAAATATCATGCCCGTGTTCCGGTGGGGGGGGAGGACACCTGGCTTTACATAGCAAAGGGTAGCCTGAAGGGTGACAACACTGGTGGCAGCAGTCAAGACGGTCTGTTATGGCAGTGCTCCCCAACCTTTTTATTGTCACGGACCGGTAAATGTTTGATAAATTTTCCGTGGCCCGCTTGTTTTGATTTAATAATTTTACAGTCATACCTCGTATAACTGAGGGTTTGTATAACAGAAAATCCGTACAACGAAAAAATCCAGAGGTAGGGAATTAGCGCCACCTCCATTCACCAGATGGAGCTAAGGGCGAACCTGAGCGAGAGAGGTGTGTGTGTGTGTGTGTGTGAGGAGGTGGTTGCGAAGGCAGCGCCAGTGAGGAGGTGGTTGCGAAGCCAGGGTGGCAGCGGAGGTCATGAGGGAGGTAGGGGTGTGAGGGGGGCACTTTCTTATCAGGGACGTCTTGGTGGCCACGCTGGTGTTCTCCACTATGCTGCTGCTGCTGCTGCCTCATGTCAAGCTGCTCAGGAGCCCAGGAAAATGACCCGCCCGCAAGCTCAACCCCCGGGGGTGGGTTGGGGTGCCGATGCTGCTGCCGACGCCACCAGAGCCGCCCTGGATGGCCACCGGCTCAGACCGCCGCGGTGGCAGGGGAGAGCATGCGGCGATCGGGGCTGTGCTGGGCGGGCGCTGGGCTTGGGATCCTCCTTGTATGGATGGACGGGTGGGCGCGCGCGCGCGCACACACACACACACACACACACACACACACACACACTTCCGCAGCCGCGGGGGGGGCGGGGATCAGAGGCTGGGGAGAGGGACGGCGTGGGGGTCCCCTCTCTGCCTCTCCCCTCCCCCCGCTGATGTTGTTGTCGGAGGAGGAGGAGCAGCCACTCGCCCCCCCAAGCCTGGCGGCGGCAGCGCGCCCACTCACTCCCCACCCAGCCCGGCAGTGGTGGCGCGCCCATTCGCTCCCCACCCGCCAAGCTCCCCAGCACTAATGTTGTCGGTGGCGGAGGAGGAACGCCCACTCGCCTCCCCAAACTCCGTGGCCACTCACCTCCCCTCACCCTCCAAGCTCCCGGCAGTAGCATTGGAGGAACTCCCGCTCCCCCCCCCCCACAAGCTCCATGGCAGCGGCAAATTGGACAGCCCTGGTCTTGTGTATGCATTGGCGTCCCCTTATCGCTAAGGCCTCTTCTTCCCCCCCTTTCCCTCTCCTGTGGGAGGGAGGGAGGGACAGGGGAGAGGCGGGCCTTGATCCGGGTCAGGCTCCTCGGAGGCAAACCCACCCCCAGCCCCCCACCTGCACCATCTCCAACTCACCATCAGCTCGAGGAACGGCCCTCGCTCGCTCGTTCGCGCGTTCCCCTCTGGGGGTGGGGGGAGAACTGCTCCCGAAAGCCTTTGCGGCAGTCAGTGGGGAGGGGGTGGGGGGAAGACTACCATGGGCCGGCAGGCTTGGCAGCCCCGTCAGGAAGAAGGAAGTCGGAAGGCTGGGCAGGAAACAGAGGGGCGGGCAGGGTGGTTCCCCAGCATGCAAAGGGGCCTCCCGTTTCACCTCCTCTCCCCGCCCCGCCCCTCTGGGCGGCCCGGTGCTGATTGGTCCACGGACCGGCACCGGTCCGCGGCCCGGGGGTTGGGGAACACTGTGTTATGGGATAGCTTCTTCTGCTCACAGCCATTCCCACTTGTTGAAAAGACAGCCTGACAGTTGTGTGTTTGAGTGAGAAGTGGTGAACTGATGGATAAAAAGGAGTCTGCTTCTGGGAGTTTCCCTTTGCAGGATGTGCCACTTTGTGAATGCCCCCCCCCCAGGAAAAAAGATGAATGTGCCCCCGCCCTCAAAGGAGAAATGCTTGCACTGAAAAACAAATTAAAGGAATGGTTGAATAAGGCAAAATGGCATTTTTGCCATTGATTTGACTCACGTTCATCAGCAGATGTACCTGGAGATGCTGATGCCCTCTACATTTTGGTACCCTATACTAAGCATTGGCAGCCTCTTTTTCTTTTCTTTTTGGCTATGGCCATAAGCACAATATGGAAGAAATACAGATGGAATTAGGCTTGCATAAGTCGCAGATGGAACCTTATAAGGTGGTGTGTGGAGAGTTGTTTCCAGTCTGCGGTAGGGATGCCCCCTGGGTCGGACCGCTGGAGGGGAAACTCCCAGTTATTCGTCTTAGGTGGGGACAGCTACTCTTGGGCATCAGCGGCTGCTAGGTGGACACGCTCTCCAATCTCAGCTCCCGATGCCCCTCTCCGCTCTTGGGGGAGCTTGCCTCCTGGCCCTCTCAAGTCCAGGCCCTCCCCCTCCCTCCTCCTGGCCCTCTCTGACCCACTGGCTCTGCTCCACCACCAGCCCTTCCTTTCTCGGCCAGGTTCCCATCCTGGGGGCCCTGCCCTGCCCCATCCCTCGGCGCAGCTTCTCTCCTGCCAGGGCGATGCTTCATCCTCCCTTCTAGCGGGAGGCGCTGGTGTCCGTCTGAGGAGAAGGCGGGCGGGAGGGCGCGTAGTAGCAGTAGCAGCAGCAGCAGCAGCGTGGACCTTCGGGCGGCTCTGCCCTGCCTTTGAAGGGGGCGCCGTGCGCACTCCCGCCGGTCCCCTCCCTCTTTTGTTCTGGTTGGCACTCTTCGTGCCGGGGCTTCCAGCACCACCTTCCTCCCCCCCGCCCGGACCCGCACGCCCCCCCCGCTCTTCGAAGGCAGGGCTCCTGCCGCCCGCTGCTGCGCGCTGCCCGAAAAAGCCGCCAGCGGCGGTGGTGGAAAGGCGCCGGGACTGGCTTCCCGAGGAGGCAGCAGCGAGGGTGTGTGGCTGCGTCCCCACGAGACTCGCGCCTTGCAAGGCATCCACCATCGTGCCGCGCCCCCCCTCGCCCCCATCCCACCGCCAGGTCTTGGCCGCACCGCCCGGTCTTGGCATCCTTCCCCCGGGGAGAGGCGGTGGCGCAGCCATGAGGTTCTGGGCTCCTCGCCCCGCGCCTGGCTGCGCTCACTGTGATGTGCGGGATGCTCTTCTTGCCCTGGTAGCCCGGCGGCGGCGGCAACAAAGCGGCGGCGTTCTCTTACTCCAGTGGCAGGGGGGATCGAGCCCGGCACGGGGGTGGGGCGGGGCTGCAGGGTGGCTCCTCCGCGCGGGGTTCCGCGGGGATGGGGGGCGGCAGGAGTCACCCTCCCCCGCGGCACCTCGGTGGACGGGGCGGCAGCGGCGGGAGGAGCAGGAGAGGAGCGCACGGAGCGGCCGCCCCAGGAACACGGAGGCAGCAGCAGCAACACCACCAGCAGCAACGGCGGCGGCGGCCGTCCAAGCTCGCGCTCTCCCCAGGTGGGGGTGGGGGGCGGGCGGGGGGTTGCTGTTGCTCCTGGGGGCCAGATTCAAGGTCCCTGGGGGCCGGATACGGCCCGTGGGCCGTGGGTTGAGGACCCCTGCTTTAGAACCTTAGATCCATTGTAACTCCTCAGCCATAACACATAATGGAGCTTTGATTTTTTTACCATACACAGTATATACATTTTATTCCTTCTCTAGTAGCAGATGAGGCTCGGTGTATATGTCTTGCTGCTTCTAACAAGAAGAGCCTAATTGTCTCTTTTCTATACCACAACTCCTTTCTCTGCGACTCATCCCAATCTCTTTGCTCTTTCATTGATTCAGTCTTTCATGGCTTATATTAATAACAATAATGTATGTGCTACCTCCTGTTCCTTGTGCAAAATCTCTTCATTGTCCTTTTATTGAAATATTGCAGCTGATTTGATTGTTTATTCTAAATACTTGCCCATATTATCCAGGTTATTACAATAAAATTCGGTGGATGTTTAATTAGTGCTTTACTAAATAAAGTTTGGGGTAAAATTCCATTCTTTAATGCTTCTAGATAGATGCATCTCAAAAAAAGTCATAATGGGACTGGTAAAGGTGCAGAAGAGAGCAACTAAACTGATTATTGGGCTGGGGGAATCTCCCTTATGAGGAAAGGCTACAGCATTTGGGGCTCTTTATCTGGGAAAAAGGCGCCTGAGGGGTGGATATGATTGAAATGTACAAAATTATGCAGGGCATAAGTAAAGTGGATAGAAGGACGTTCTTCTCTCACACACAAAATACCAGAACTAGGGACATCCACTCAAATTGAGGGCTGGTAGAATGAGAGCAGACAAAAGAAAATACTTCTTTACCCAGCATTTAGTCTGTGGAACTCCCTACCACAGGGTGTGGTGATGGCATCTGGCCTGGATTCCTTCAAAAGGGGATTGGACAGATTCCTGGAGGAAAACTCCATCAAGCCATGATGGGGATGTGTAATCTCAATCTTAGAACCAGAGTACTTCAAGGGCCAGATGCAGGGGAACGGTATCAGGAGACAGATATCTCGTCTCGTGCGCTCCCAAACGGATCTGGTGGGGCCACTGAGAGATACAGGAAGCTGGACTAGATGGGCCTTTGGCCTGATCCAGCATGGCTCTTCTTATGTTCTTATGCTGCTTGGAGAGTTCACTGAGTTAGGTGTCTAGTTGTGGAGTTTTATGAAGGCACATGCCACGCACAATTTTTAGAAGTACTTGCATTATTATTATTAAAGACTCTGCTCTCCCCTGTCCAAAGGCTCCCAAAGCCTCCCCTGAGTCAAAAGAGAGCCTGAAGGAGTCTCAGAACCTGAAGGGGAAGGAATAGTCAGGTTTCTGTTTGTTTAAATTGATGCTTTCTGATGCCTGGATCTGGTTTACCCTCCATGGCTTGGCCCCTGTTTATCTGGCAGAGCGCATCTCCCGACAATTAGACCCGGCCCGACCCACCCGTTCGTCTTTGGCACTTTCGCTCCGGACTGTCCCCGAGGAGGCCCGTCAAACGAGTACCCATAAACGGGCCTTCTCGGTGGCGGGGCCGACTATTTGGAACAGCCTACCAAGTGACCTACGGCAGGCTCCATCGCTGGCGTCCTTTAAGAAAGGCTTAAAAACTCTGCTTTTAGGGACGCCTGACTAGGGACATTTTTTTTTTTTGCCCGGCCTACATATGTTGCCTGCTTGGATTGCTTCTGTGATTGTGTCTGTTTTTAGTCTCCTTTTTTAATTTTTATGTGAACCGCCCTGAGTTCTCGCTCGGGAAGTAGGAGCGGTATATAAATCTGAAAATATATAAATAAATAGAATTCTTTCATGAACAAGATTTTGCTCACTGTTGTCAGTTTAAGCTGTTGAGATGGGGAGGATGAATATTTTCCTTGATTAGCACCTGAAATATCAGAAGGAGAATCCATGTCCCAAACTCTGTTCTCTTCATGTGTATTCCCCTTCTAAATAATTACTGAAAGAAGAGTCAATTACAAAAATAGGTTACAGATGATACCTTTATAGGCCAGTATTAAAAATAAAAAACAAGGAACATTGCAAGCTTTCGAGTTTAAACAACTCTTCTTCAAAGCGGGTACCAGAAGTTCAGACATGGTAAAATATGAACTTTACCAGGATGTAACTTTTAGATGTTCTTAAAATCCATGGCTACTGTAGATGGTGTTGCAGCCAGGGCAGAAGTCTTGTAAGAGACAGGCAGGGCAGTTGTAGAAGCTGCTTCTTAATTCACACTCCAATAATTTTAATTCCTACATTATTTTAGCAAAGCGGCTTGATTTGTGGCGAATTGAAGATTAAGCAATCAAAAGAAAGCAAGAGGGAGCATAGCTTAGTAGTAGAGGACAAAGTCTGTGTGGAGATGAATCCTCTTTCAGACTATTGCATCTCTTATTTAAAAGGTCAAGTCTGTGGCTCTGCTAACAGAAATGTTCTACAAGTTGTTTCCCTCCAAAAAAATAATAATAACATTTTGCAGCCCTGGCCACCTAGATTTTGGGGGAAATGCTTTCAAGAGACAGGTACACAATCTTGTTCTTAAATCACGCCCTGGTCAGTGTCTGTCTTGTAGCCCTTTGATCTGAAGTTTCTTTCTTTGTCAGATTGCTAAAGTGGAGAAGTTGAAGCCCCTAGAGCTGGAGCTGCGAAGGCTAGAAGATCTGTCTGAGTCTATTGTCAATGACTTTGCCTATATGAAGAAGCGGGAAGAGGAAATGCGGGATACCAATGGTAAATTTTTAATAGTAGTTTTAATGATAATTTACATAAGGTCTCATCACTGTTGCTAACTTTTAAACAGGTCATCATGATTGTTGAATGTTACTTGGTTGTAACTTAGTCTGGCACGTCTATGTCAGTAAACCCAATGCAGGGTAGGGAGGATGTCCCTTTATTGCTGAAGAGCCTCGTGGCGCAGTGGTTAAATGCCTGTACTGCAAGTAAAACTGTGCTCACAACCTGGGTTCAATCCCCGGTAGCAGGCTCAAGGTTCACTCAGCCTTCCATCCTTCCGAGGTCGGTAAAATGAGTACCCAGCTTGCTGGGGGGGGGGCAATGTGTAACCTGCACTCTGTAATTAAAATTGTAAACCGCCCAGAGACTACTTGTAGTGGTATGGGGCGGTATATAAGCAGAACACTTTGCTTTGCTTTGCTTTGTCTTGGACTGCATCTCCCATCATCCTTTGTCATTGGATTTCTATCAGTTTTTATCACCACAAATAGGTCTGTCCATAACCTGTTGTAAGAGAACCCAAATTGTGTTTGTGATAAAATGAACAATATTTATGTGATATTCATCTTTTAAATATATATGAATACAGTGTTCTTGTTGTAGTTTGTAGAATTGGGAAGGGAAAACCCAATGCAAGAATGGTAGCAAGAGTGTGAAAACATGATAGAGACAGGCACTGATGCAAGGCAGAGATGCTCCATCTGTAAACACTGAGACATTTTGTAGATACTGCTGTATCATTTTAGTACTCATGAAAACTAGGATCAGGAGTTGCATCGCCTTTAGTGCTTATTTTATGTCAGCAGTTCAAGTGGAAAAAATAGACAATTTGTTCATTGGGTTAAAATCATCAAGGGACATGGGACTTTTCTTTTGAGTAACAGATTTTATTTTATCTTTATTTACAGAATCTACCAACACTCGGGTACTATACTTCAGCATTTTCTCCATGTTTTGCCTCATTGGACTAGCTACTTGGCAAGTCGTCTATCTGCGTCATTTCTTCAAGGCCAAGAAGTTGATTGAATAACAGGAGGGACAATTTCCTTGTTTGAAATTCCAGCAGAACAAAAGACAGACCCAACAATGCTCATTTAGAGCCACCTTGGAGCTGACCAACTAAATGGAGTTTTTTCTGCTATTTGCCCCCATAGGGAGGGAGGGAAGTGCCGGGAACAAAAAAAAAACCAATGAGGAGGATCTTATTGGATAGAGTTGGGAAGGATGAAATAAAATTATCTCAAGGCGGTTGCGGTTGGCTTTCGCACTCCTTTTCCCTCCAAAGCAGCTTATGCTGGATGATTTCTTGAAATTGATCCTTTAAGTGTGTTTAATACATGCATTTGTTAAACTTGAAGCAGTCCATCTGTTACCACACTATGTTTTGTGTGGAAATGGCTCAGATGTGCTTGAAGCCACCGTTGTCATAAGCAGGTCTCTTTGCTGACTGACTAATAGATGCACCTAGAAATGGGGTGGAGATTCTCTGTGGTAGTTTTCTATCAAAGTGCTGTTTGTAAATGAATGGGACATTTGGGGGGGGATAAATGGACCATACTGCTTAGATAACTGAAGAACAGGATGTACCCTCAGGCTCTTGGTCTCATCTTATCCCCTTCTCTGAGGTCATATCTTTCCTGAATTATTCTAAAGTGGTACAATTGTTGAGAAACGGTGGATGTTATAAAAGGCGTTTGCTTAAATCTAAGAAGCACTTGCCAAATATATACTTGCTGTACATAAGTAGGTTCAATCCTGTATGAAGGGGAATTGGCCTTTCTCTCCACCCAGCATAAAGCTCTGTCATCTGCCAAAGGAAGAAGAAAACCTGCTACTGAGTCAGTGTCTAATCTCCATTGCTACAGATTTAAGATAAAATTGCAGCCCAGTGTTTGTAGTCCTGCACATTAGAAATCAGTTACCTGATGGCAGTGGAATGAACCGGGGGAGAAAATTTAAATTAGCTCTACTGTGTGTCAAAAAAAATGTAAATGGTTTTTTTAATTGTTCCTGGTCTCTATGAGTGTCAGGGCTTTTAGCAAAAACAAAAATATATTGAACATGGTGGGTTTGATTCCTATGTGTTGATTCCATGTGGCCAGTGGAACAGCTGTTGAGCTCTGTTTTCATAAAACAAAAGTAAAAGGATACTTCTCCTGAAAAAACGTGTAGTTTTTGGCTCTAATACCTAAGCATTAAAGGACATGGTGCGTAGAAAAGACTGCCTCTGTTCTTCTTCAATTGCTAGCAACATGACACTGCATTGTCTGGTGTCAGACTTATTTTGAAAGATTATTAGGCAATCTGATCAACGCAAACCATGCTGGCTTCGTTAGACCAAGTTAAGCTTGTTATCTGGCCCAGCTGTGTTTCTAGTTAAGACACAACACTTCCCTTCCATCACAGCAGAAACGTTTATTTCTCTTGATTTACATGCTCAAAAAACATGAAGCAAAAATGTGAAAGAAAAATTTCTCATGCAAACACACAAAAGGACTGTAGATACCAACAACAGTATGAAACCATATACAGTACAGTAATTGGTTGGTGTGCTTCTCCTTGTTTTAAAAAAGCATCTTGGAATGTTCTTCCCCTTGGTCATTGATTTCAGTTTACCAGTCAAAAATTAACCTTTATTAAATATCTGAGATTTTGGCTTTAGAGCAGGGGTGCCCAAACTTTTTGTAAGGAGGGCCAGATTTGGTGGCTGAGAATGTGTCAGGGGCCGGTTGCTCCCCGACCCTGCCACCCCACTTGAAGCCCCACCCACTGACCCATAAGCCCCACCCACTGACCCCTTACAACCCCATCCACGGGAAGGAAGGCGGGGACCAAGGGAGGGAGGGAGGGAGGGAGGTGGAAACCAAGAGAGGAAGGAAGGAAGGAAGGTGGGGAACAAGGGAGGGAGAGAGAGGTGGGGACCAAGGGAGGAAGGAAGGAAGGAAGGAAGGAAGGTGGGGACCAAAGGAAGTACAGGGAGCCATGGCTACAGGTCGTCCCTTGGAAAAGGCGATCTGTGCAACCTTGCACCCCCCCCAGCTCCTCAGTGGTGGTGACGGCTCACCCACCAGCCCACCTCAAAGGTCTTTGGCAGTGTCAGAGGCCCGCTGGCCTGCCCACCCCCACACATTCCCCTGCGGTGCCGGTGGTGGCAGACCGCCCAGCCGCCCAAGCTTCCTAGCGGTGCCGGTGGCGTGGCCCACCCGATCACTGTCCCCGCGCATGCACCCAACCTCACAATGTTCCCGGCTATGCCGGTGGTGGCAGCCCGCCCGTGCACCACCACCCCGCGCGCGCCCAGCCCCACAAGCTTCCCGCTGGTGCTGGTGCTGGTGGCCCACCCCCTCGCCCGCCCACCCAGCCCCACAAGCTTCTGCTCACTGGCTGGCCGGCCGGCCCAGCCCCTCAAGCTTCCCGGCGGTGTCAGTGTTGGCGGAAGATTTTAAAAAAAAACATGAGGTGAAGGAGGGGGAGGGAGGGGCGGGCCAGCCAGCCAGCCACTCAGAATGGCCTGATGGGCTGGATTTGGCCCCCGGGCCGGACTTTGGGCAGGCCTGCTTTAGAGGTATTAACATAGTGTGGCCTAACTCCTAAGGTTTGTTAATTGGAAACCTATACAGCATTATTTTTAAGAATTGGTTGGGGATTTACCTTCTCCCCCCCAGTGATTTATTGTGGAGAGAAATAATATCCAGAACAATTTTTTCTGTAAATCTCTTTTAGTTATTGAATATGAGTTTACTTAAGGACCTATTTCCTTTCACCTTTTGCACTTCAGTACATTGTCATTTCTGTTCCAGTCTTTACAATAAATATTCCCCATTTATACAGCAAAGAGAACCTTATGAAAATAGAAACTTGAATCTGGAAAACCTACAACAGAACCCAGGTCACAGTACCACACCCACTGCAAACAACAGGTTCAGAGGAGACTGTTCAATTAAATTACCTGCAAGTTACGGAATCAAGCTTGGAAAGTGCTTTGCTAACCAATCAGTTACCTCTGAAGAACTAAATGAAAATCAAGTATTTTTAAAATACACTTTTAAAATACAGGTAACTTTAAAGGCTTCTATTAGAAAAGATTGCAAAATCCACTTCAGTTTCTGTAACAGCAAAATGAAGGTAGACTAAACTGTTTTTCTCATTCATATATATGACATAATGATTCTAGAGAAAATGCATGTTATTTCTTTACAATATTTTACCCCACCTTTCTCCTTGAAAAAGGACTCAAGGTGGTTTACGACACTGAAGGGCTATATTTAAGGTTGAAGAAAATGAGTACAGTGGAACCTTGACTTACATCATTAATCCGTTCCAGTGGTCTAGACTTAAGTCAAACATGACTTAAGTCAAACGAACGTTTCCCATAGAAAGTAATGGGAAAGCAGATTAATCCGTTCCAGACGATGAAAAAGACCCCCAAAAACAGCAATTTAACACAAATTTGACTGGGATAGGAGATTCCTTCTGGGGATGTAAATGAAATGTCTCTTCTAAGAGAGGAGGAGGCAGTGGAATTATAGTCCACGTTATATGCCTGATTCATAGAACAATGTCTAACATTTAAGTTTTACTGATTTTTAACTTGACATTCCAACTTTTGAACAACCCTATGCTTACCATTAGAGTCCCATAACTTTATCCCCAACTAAAATGCTTCCATTGTGGACCAGAATTCTGCAGCCAGATTTTTACAAGACTGAAAACCAGCGAGGCCAGCCCCGAGCTCCTGGCCTTTCTTCTCCTCGGCAGCAGCGGCGACTTCGGTGAGGCCGAGGACCAGCTCCAGGTGCTCGGAACTGGTCTCGCCTGACAAGGAGGGGAAGAAGGCAGGAGCAGTTTGAGGTGGCAGCCGGCTGGGTATGCCTTAAGATGTAAGTCAAAGCCTGAAATGGCCCCTTCTTGATGCAAGTCAAATATGATGCAAGTCAAGCAGTATGTAAGTCAAGGTTCCACTGTATACTCTACAATAGTTAACAATTAAAATTAATGTTATAACATTGAAAATTAAGTCCAATGAGTGTAAAGAGGCATCTTGTATCATTAAAAAGACAATATTAAAGCTGAGAACAGTAACTAAACAAACAGAAAAAGGGCCATTCTTGAGAAATGGAAAGCACGAAAAAATTGAAAATGCAAGTAGTACTACAAATCCAGTCCAATCAGTAATGCATAGTAATCCATCTAAAAATCATCCCATCTATTAATATGCACTTCCTTATCTCAAAGTAATTCCTTAGGCAAAAGGATGTAAGACATCCTGGTCTCTTCCCTGCATAATTCTGATCATCCAGTAGCCTTCAACCTGCTGTTAGAATGGCTCTTTTCTTGGTAGGTTTTTTTTTTTTGCATGAATAATTAAGACAGATGGAAGTGTATTTTCCAAGCACAGCAGCAAAAACTGTTACTGTGCCAAGACATGGGCTGAATTTTGAAATGAGACAGTTGACACAGAATAGTCTTTTTATTATTACAAGTGTGGCATTCTGTAGTACTTGAGTGTGGATGCAAAGAGATAGTGACGCCCACATTCAACTGCATAGGCTGCAATTTGGACATCTCCAAAAAAGTACAAGTTTAACATCACTTAATGATTATACAAGGTTGTGCTTTTGCATGCACATAGTGTCTGAGTGACAAAAAAAACCTTTAATAGAGATGCAGCATACAGAAAATTGATACACACTAGTATTACTTTTGATTACATGTTTCTGCACTATGTGAGCAGGAATGGGCTTTGTACATTCATCTTTATAACTACCTGATGGAAGCTGTTTCAGTAGAAGTGAGGGGCAAACTGTGCAGGATGCTCCCCCAGAGGCATCTTGCATGGCCATCCTGAAGTTACTCAGTGCAACATGATATAATTTGAGAAGTAAGTAGCTGTTTCTGCAAGCCTATTCCATGGATAAGGCATGGGATTACAGTGGAATTTGAGGGAAAGATTGTTTCCATATATGATTTTTAAAACCCTTACAGGATGAGATGGCTATAGGCCTTTTAAGGGTGCTGCCTTTGTACCTTCTTAGACTATATTTATTGTGGAATTCAGCACATGTAGTTTATTTTTTTAAAAAAATCACTAGTACTTAGTCTTTACATATACTTTCACATTTCAAGATGGATCAGTGTGGAGACATAAACTGGGGAAAGCAATTCTTTCTAACAATGAGTTACATTAGTTAACTTACTTTAGAAGCATCAATTGTGAATGGGGAAGATTTAACTACGTACTTGCATAAAGATATAGAGGGGATGTTGTAATAAGGCGAATGCAATCAGTCATGTTTGTATTTTTATATGTATCCCTTGAGTCTCATTGCACAGAAACCTTGCAGTACGGGCTAGAGTACTTTCTAAATTTCCACATATTGACACGACAGAGCAAAACTGTTGATGGCTAAAAGTAAGTAAATAAGACTAGCTTGAAACCACAAGCTGGCAAATCTTTCAGAGGGAAATTCCCCATGTCCTAAGTAATCACGTTCTTCTCAAGTCCTTACTTGAATACATTTCAAGCACTTAAATACTGCAAAATTGTTTTCTAATCGTAATTCTATGAAATGACAGCATGCTTTTCCAGTTCCAGGATGCATGGATTCTTTACATTCCATTTAATCTGCCTATGAAAATAAGAGATAGAAATTCTTGTTATATTTTCTGAGCAGTATTTGTATTTCATCAAGACATTTATTTTTAAATCCCTTACTGCACATCACGATACATATCTTGCCAGGTATCTTTTAAACATACTATTTTATTTATTTTTTATTCAGAGCATTTTTACCCTACTTTTCTCCTTTGAAAAGGACCCAAGGCGGCTTAAAGTAATGAGGGACAATATACAGTCCAGTATACAATCCAGTACAGGGAACTTGGGGGTATGTGACAGCATGAAAATACAACATTAAAGCTACAAGAGAATACAAGCAGTTAAAGAGAGGAATTAAAGTTATAAGGGATAGAAACGAACATTGAGAACATAGTATCAATGCAATCACACAAAGGGAAATATAAAAACAAAGTTATAAATGGTTAAAAACAAAGTATATGTTATCATGTATGGAAGTTTCATATAAAAGACACATAATAGACCCGTGATTGTGAACCTTTTAGAGGCTGAGTGCCCAAAACTGATTCAAGACCCACTAATTATTCACAAAGTGCCAATGCAGCAATTTAACCTGAATACAGGTGGCTGTGAAGGGGCAATGTTGGGTGCCCACAGAAAGGGTCCCAAGTGTCACCTTTGGCACATATTCATTGGTTCGCCAAAACTGTAATAGATAGTCCATAATTCAGGGAAAGATTGCCTGAAAAGAGAGGTCTTTGCCTGTTTCCATAAAGACAGTAGAGATGTGGCAGTCCTGGCCTCTAGTGGGAGAGAGTTCCATAGTCTGGGTTCAGCAGCCGAGAAGCAAAACCAAAAGCATACAATTAAAGTCATCACCGACAACAACACCGCCCTATTTTATATCAACAACCAGAGCAGAACACATTTCCCCAACACTTCTTCGGCTCACCATACAGCTTTGGGAATGGTGCTACTCCAGGAGAATTTTCCCAATTGCACTGCACATTTCATCCCAGGACAATTTCACGGCAGATTGCCTCAGCTGCCGGACTTGCAACCACGAATGGACTCTGCTGCATTGAACCTTCTAGACTCTTTGCGGCAAGTAGAGTACCCCACTTATATACTTGTTTGCCACAAAGGACAACTTAAAATGCCTCCAATATTGCTCCAGAGTGGGTGCCGTGGACTGCACACCACCTCTATGCCTTCCCCCTACTCCCACTTCTCCACCAGACAATAGTCAAACTCTACCAAGATGCTGCAAACTGCATACTCATCGCTCCATGGTGGCCTCGCCAACCATGGTTTGTGACACTCAGATTGATGGCGACAGAATACTTCCAATTACCAGAAGTTCCTCAACCTCTCTCCCAGAACAACGGTTTACTTCTCCATTCAGACCTTTCCTCGCTTCGCCTTATAGTGTGGCTGGTTCTCTCTCCATAGAACAGGTCTTACTTCACACGAGGAAACCGTCTACTACCACTCTCTATGCTGATAAGTGAAAGGCCTTCCTTTCCTATATAAATAAGTATAACTCCCCTTCTTCCCCTACTACCTTGGACACCCTGCTGAACTTCCTGCTCCTCCTGTTCAATAAGGGTTTATCAATCTCTACTCTTTGGGTCTACGTGGCTTCCATTACAACATACCAGCCTCAACATTCTGAAGCCATTCATTTTCCCCAGAACCCTACTCTCAAACAGTTTCTGAAAGGACTAAAAAGCATGGCCTCAAATTTTATCACCCACTCCTCAGTGGTCTCTATCATTGGTACTTAATAAATTCATGAAATTCTCTTTCACTCCTACTTTTTAATCTTGCCTTAGAAATACTGTTACATGCAGTTAGGACCTCACCTAACATACATGGACTCAATATTAGAGGCGAAACATTTAAGACACAAGCGTATGCAGATGACGTCTTACTGATCCTTGAAGATCCTCTCTCATCATTGACCAAAATAATGGATATCATAGAAGTTTTTTCAAGGATTTCAGGTCTTAAGATCAATAAGGAGAAAACAAGTATGATAACTAAAATAAATAAACGGGTGTAATACGTTGATGGAAAATAATTATGGTGTCCTGATGAAGGAAATTAAGTCTGATTTAAACATCTGGTCAAAACTGCAGCTCTATTTAATGGGAAGGGTCGCGACTATCAAAATGACTGTTTTATTTATTTATTTATTTATTTTAAAGCTTATATACCGTGCCATCTTCCCAAAGGAACTCCGGGCGGTTCACATCAAAGCAAAACAGCAAACAATTAAATACAAAATAAACAGATAATAAAATCAATTCAAAAACATAGTAATAAAAAGGCATGTTTTGCCAAAATTGCTTTTTCTCTTTCAATGTATACCAGTATTACCTAATCTTAAGATACTGTCCGACTTGGAAAAGCATATAAGAGTGTTTATATGGCAAAAGACGAAAGCAAGGATAAAAATATATATATTTACAAGATAGAGTCACAACGGGTGGGTTCGCTCTGCCAAATCTTGCTCTGTATTATAAAGCGGCCACCATGATCTGGATTAAAGACTGGATCGCAATGTCCAATCTCAGAATTCTGTGCCTGGAAGGACATGATTTAGATAAGGGATGGCACCATTACCTTTGGAACAAGAATAATCCACCAACTCTTTTAAAAAAAGCATTGGATAAGAAATGCCTTGATTAAGGCCTGGTTGCCCTTAAAGGCTTTAATGCATAATAAAGCTCCATGTTGGCTATCTCCTAGTGAAGCTATATCTGGCCCTATGTCAGATATGACAACTAAATCTTTAACCTACAAACAATTGTTAAACAAAGATCAAACTCTGAAGTCCTTAAATCAACTGACAGCAGAGGGCTATAAAATAAATTGATGGAGCTATCAACAGATATATTCTCATTATAAAAATATAAAAGAAACTGGATTTATGGTAAATGAGATAGCCGTTGACAAAATACTCTTCTCCGATGGGAAGAAAGCTCTTAGTAAATTTTATAATTCTTTGTTAGACCTGAAAACTAATGAAATAATGGTTAAAGATTGCATGATTAGATGGGCAGAAAACTTTGGTTATCCAATACATTTGGATAAATGGGTTTCACTATGGAAAACAGTTAAACAGTTTAAAGCTGTATCCTATAAAGAAAACTGTTATAAGATGTTTTACAGGTGGCACCTTTCTCCGCATCTTCTGTCCAAAATGTATAACTGTGATTCAAGGTGCTGGAAGTGCAAAAAGAATCCGGGTATGTTTTATCATATATGGTGGACATGTAAAGAAGCAATTATTTATTGGTCTATGGTAAAGAGTTTTATAGAGCCTTTGTACACGACCCCTAAACGCCACAGCAAATGGCTGCAAGCTCCGGAGCTTACAATGGTTTCCCCACCAGCTCCGGAGTTTGCAGGAAATTAAGTGCGACCACGCCCACCTAAGCACGTCCCAGCGCACTTTTCTTGTACCTGCTCGAGGAGGGTGAAAATCGCCAGGTCCGGATTTAATCTGGTCAGTGCGGGGCTCTCCTGGCTTCTGGTTTTGTTTTGTTTTTGCCTCCCGCCCCTTTAAGAGAAGGGGCGGGAGGAAAAAAAAGCAAACAAAAGAGAAGGAATCAGCACGACTGAGCTCCCGCAGCTTCTCCAAGGTGAGTCTGCATTTCCCCCCCACTTTCTTCCTCCCTCCCCTCAGCAGACAGGTGCGGAGTGGTGGGGAGGAAGGAAGAGCAACGAACCCCTAAGATCTCTGGTCCGAATTTAAGTGGCCAGCGGATCTTAGGGGTCGTATGAAAAGGCCCATAGAGAGCTCTAAAAACAAAACTAGATTTTAAACCAGAGCTCTTTTTACTTAATATAGCAGAGAGGTGCGTTCTACAGGATCAGAACTATGTAATACAACACATAATTGTAACTGCTAGGATTCTGTATGCACAGTTTTGGAAACAAACTGAAATTCCAGCAGAGGAATTGCTGTATGGCAAGATAAGAGACTGTATGGAAATCGATAAGCTTCCTGGCTATTTGAAAGGAGATCGCGAAGAACTTTTTACAAGAGGACAGCAAGGTGTGGCAGCTGAGCTTGATAATCATTGTCGTATGAAACCAATGATATACAGCACTAGTTTTGTACTTAATAGTGCTTGGTCTTTGTTTTTCAAACTGTATCCAATGTACCCACTGTCCCCTATTTTCCCCTTCCCTCTCCCCCTCTCCCTCCTTTTCCTTTTTCCTATTCCTTCCCTTTTATCCTATCTTTAAAGAAACTAATAAAACCTTTAAAAAATTCACGAAATTACCATTTGAACCCATAGCTACAGTAAATTTCCACTTATTGTCTCTTAAGATGGCATTCCTGATAGCTAGTATCTACCTGTCCACTAGTTCCACCCTAATAAAGGGACTCTCCATCCTGATATATTCCTTCCCAACGTTGTCTCTGATTTCCATCTAAAACAGTGGTTCTAAACCGGTGGGTCCCCAGATGTTCCTGGACTGCAACTCCAAGAAATCTTGGCCAGCTCAGCTAGTGATGAAGGCTTCTGGGAGTTGCAGTCCGGGAACATCTGGGGGCCCACAGGTTGAAAACCACTGATCTAAAACAACCTATTGTTCTTCCTACCCTCTTCCCCAATACATCTAGTGACTTGGAGAGGTCAGTTCACACTAATAATAATAATAATAATAATAATAATAATAATAATAATAATAATAATAATAATAATAATAATAATAATAATAAATTGTCATTGTGTGTATATACACAGTATACACATACAACGAAATTCAGACACCCAGAGACCAGATTCAACACACACACACACACACACACACACACACACACACACAATATGGTTGTGAAGAAGGCACAGAAGAGGCTATATTTCCTAAGAATGCTCAGGAAGATGAATTTAGCTCAGCATCTACTTCTGTCTTACTATCACAGCACCATTGAGAGTGTCCTAACTTATGGCATGCTATCATGGTATGGGAGCAGCTCTGTAGTGGACAAAAAAGCTCTACAGAGAATAATTAAAATTGCCCAGAATGTTACAGGCCTCCAGCTACCAACCCTGGATGACATCTTCACATCTCGCTGTTTGAGGAAGTCACACAACATTCTGAGGGACTCTACTCATCCTGCTCACAATTTCTTTGAACTGGATGTTCAATGTGCTCTACTACTCTACCCCTCACACACTGCTGCTACTAGGAAGTCAACAAGGCTCTTTGTGAGCACCCTAGGCCCTTCTGTACCCCCCCCGTCTCATCTCAGACCGTTTCTAAGTGGATTTCTGCCACTATCAGGCTGGCTTATGAGATGGCCAAAATTCCTATGCCATCTGTACCCAAGGGATGCTCCACTAGAGTTATAGCATCCTCTACAGCCTTTCTGAAAGGAATCGATATGATAGAAAAGCAGCAACTTGGTCCACCCCATCCACCTTCCCAAGTCATCCCCAGAGCTGACTCTGCCTTTAGTAGGGCTGTGTTGTCATCCTCTTTACCCTGATGGCCCACCATTGGTAAGTCATCTTGCTAAGCACCCTCTGTTGTGTTCACAGAGGCCACGAAGAAGACACCGAAAGTTACTTACTTGTAACAGTAGTTCTTTGAGTGGCCATCTGTAAATACATATTTCCCAACCTACCTTCCCCTCTATCTGTCACGTCTATCTCTGCTTTAGTTCCAGTGGCAGATATGTGGGGAACTGATGCTGCAAGCATGGGAAAGGAGAAGCATGCATGTTGGAGAGGAGGAGGTCACCCTCTGTTGTATTCAAAGAACTACTGTTACAGGTAAGTAACTTTTGATTTTTGACTTGTCTTTGGAAGCTCAGGAGGGTGGGGGCCAACTGCACCTCCATAGCAAGAGATTTTCAGAGCTGGGTGGGAATACCGAGGAACTCCAACTTCTAGCTGATGTCTTCCAGGCTTCTCTCAGAGTAGCTGCCTGCAGCATCAAGGACTGGTAGGTGTGGATGGGACAGGGTGACATCCTGAGGGAGAGGTGCTCTGAAAGGCAGCAAGGTCCTAAACCATAAAGTGCTTTAAAAGTTAACATAAGAACCTTGAATTTGGCCCAGAAGCTTACTGGCAGCCAGTGTAAACTGGCCAGGACGGGTGAAATACAGTCAAACTTGGATGTATTAGTGCCCAGTCTGTCTGCTGCAGCTTCTGAACCACCTTCAAAGGCAGCTCCATGTAGAAAGCATTGCAGTAGTCAATCCTTGAGATGACCAGTGTGAACAAGTGTTATTAGGGACTTCTTGTTGAGATGCATCAACTCTGGGCAGTTTATAACACATTGTGCAGATAATGTGTGATTTGGATTATGCTGTCCAAAGCATCCATGTTTTTTTATTCACTCTGTAGAAAAAATATAGCCAATCATTATTCTGTTTGAGACACTGGTAATTTGTTACAGGAGCTGGGGACACCACCGCCACCCCCTTTTTAAAAGGGAGAGAATTGTTGAAGAACAGCAACTAAAACGGCTCCAAACTTCCAACTCTTCATTTTCCAAGCACAGGATTAAAATGGTTTATCTTGAGAGAAAGGGCGTATTGCAACCAATGCAACACCACAGAAAAAGATTTTTGCAAAAGAAAGAACTAAAACAAGAAACAGGTTGAGGATCCAGTACAACACTTGGCACAGCTTTTTTTGCACGCAGCAGCAGCAAGAGGTACAGGAAGGAGGAGGGGAATTATCTTAGTTCAGGTGAGACAAGGGAAGCTGCTAATGCCAGTTATGTATGACTGGCTGAAAGCAATCCTTTTAAAACCTGCGACGTACCAAGTCTCCCATTATATTTCCATAGCCGTCCACCAGTTGACCATGGGAGGCCCAAAGCAGGCCAGGAAGGAGCTGCAAGAGCGGAGCTGGCGGCTCAGTAGCTCAGGCTAAAGTGGCACAGCTAAAGGCAGGCGCTGTCCGGGAGGAGAGGCGTCCTGTCTGTATTATCCCTCATGGTTCGTGGCCACTGGCAGTCCCGTCTCTCTGTCACACAGGCTCTACGCACACAGACAGTGGATTCCGAAGGAACCTTTTTGGCCCGAGATGCTTCAAACAAGGACGGGAAAGAAGAATTATAACACGAAAGCCGAAAAGAAGCCGCCAGTTTTCCTCCTTGTGATCTCCCCCACCCCCGTCAGGGATGTCCTCCTTGTTCTCTTGTAGATCCAGTGAAACTTGGCACGGCTGTCAACGGCCATCCAAGCGCCGAGGGTCCCCGGCGGGTCCAGGGTGTGTGTTTGTGTGTGTTGCCCGCAGACCGTGGGAAAGGACGGGAGGTGTGTGTGTGTGTGTGTGTGTGTGTGTGTGTGTGTGTGTGTGTGTGTGTGTGTGTGGCGTGCGTGCGTGCGTGGTGTGCGGGCGGGAGGTGGGTGGGGAGAGGGGAGATTGTTGAGAGAGAGAGAGAGAGAGAGAGAGAGAGAGAGAGAGAGAGAGAGAGAGAAACGGCGGGGCCCCGACCCCGATTCCCTTCCCCGCGTAAGGAAAGCCTCCCCGGAGCGCAGTTGCCCCCCTCCCCCCCACTTTCCGCCGTGTCCATCTCCCCCCTCCCTCCCTGCCAAGGCGCTCCGTCCACAACAGCCCCGCCGCCACCACCCCTCCCCCCCCCAGCAGCGGTGCGGGTGCCCGCCGGACAGCGGGAACGCGGCGGGGCTGAAGCGGTTCCGGGTCAGGAGCCGCCGCCGCCGCCGCCGCCGCTACCACCGCCATGGAGCGCTTGGGGGCTGCGGGGCCTCGAGAAGGCCCGTGAAGGGGGCCGTGCGTGCGCGCGCGCGCGTGTGTGTGTCTGTGTGTGTGTGGGGGGGGTCCTCTTCTCTGCTGGGCTGAGGCCCCGAGAGGGGGTCCGCGCCTGCGCACAACGAGGAAACCCACCCTCCCTCCCTCTCCCTCTGCTTTGGTGGCGGCGGCGGCGGCGGCGTCTGAGGCAACGGCGGGGAGCTGCCTACCCTCTCGGGGCCGCCCGAGTTTTCTCTCCCGTCCCCGGGCCGAGTTCTTTTTTGCCTCAGCCTCGGAGGCGAGGAGGAGGCGCCGCCGAGCGAGCCATGTCTCTGGACCAGTACGAGCGGCACTGCGACTCCATCAACTCCGACTTCTTCGACCACGACTCGTCGAGCCGGAGCGGCCCCCGGGCGGGCCCGGTCGTGGCCGGCGAGCAGGAGGAGCTGCATTACGCTCCCATTCGGGTCCTGGGACGGGGCGCTTTCGGGGAGGCCACTTTGTACCGCCGGACTGAGGTAAAAATCGCGCTACTCTTCCCCGCCGCCCTCTCCTCCTCCTCCTCCTCCTCCTCCTCCTGGTTTTGTAAACCCGCCTCGATTTTAACGAGTCCACCGAGTCTCCTTGATCTCCTAACGACGACCAGCCGTGTTTTTTTTTTTTTAATAGCCCCCCTCCTGCTCCTCCAGAGAGGGGGGGGGGGGGGTGGGAATTGGACCCTCTCTAAGCCCTTGCTTGCCCTCGATGAGCCAAGTCCTCTAGGTGTGCTGCCCTGTACGGCGGTTGGGAAACAAACGGAGGGAAATGCTTTGGGGTTGCAATCCTTCATGGCTGTTGCTTGGGAAGAAGCAACACTGAACCCGGTTGGGATCGAGGTCTTCTGAGTAATAAACACTCAGAATAATGCTGCCTGATTCTTTACCCAAACCTGTCACAGATTTGCAAAGGCTTTTGTCGCCTTACGGTATGTAATGCGGTCATCGCCACTTCCTCCGTCGATGGCCACAGTTATCCCACATATTAGAAGTGAGGAACAGGAATATGAAAGTTACATTGGTACCTTGTATAAAGGAATTAATTCGTTCCAAATGAAATTCTGTGAAGCAAATTTTCCTTTATACAAATTTCCCATAGGAATGCATTGAAAATTGAGTAATCTCCAATCGCGAGCATTTTTATGTTGTACGGATTCACCCCATAGGCGATTCTGTTAAGCAGCTTTCCCCTATCTCCAGAATTTTTATGTTGTACAGATTTTATAAGTTTGTTATATGAGAGTCCACTGTATTTTGATCTCATGGCACCCTCAGACAATGGTCTGAGACCAGACTCTTTTTGCAGTGACCTATTCCCTCACAACTCCACCTCACAAAAGGGACTAATATTTGCCTACCTTTCTGGACTGCTATGAGGCCAAAAACATAATCAACACATTGTACTTTCAGTGCCTCCACACTAGGCGAGACTTCAGGGTCTCCTTTCTCCTTAATCCATTTGCCAGGTAATTCTTGATATGTGGAGGGATGTTGTACCCATTTCCACAGCTTGCCTTGCTTCTCCTATTGTCTTTATTCACTTCAAAGCAAACAAAAAGGGGGGTGGGTGCTTATATAACCCCATAACACTTAAAGCACTCTCTGGCCAATGTACAAGTAATTATAGAGGCTACACATTTCCCCACCCCCACCCCAGCAATCTGGGTACTCATTTTCCCAATCTCAGAATGATGAATGGCTGAATGAACCTTTAGCCTGCTACCTGGAATTGAATCCTAGGTCTTGAGAACAACCATGAGGCTCTTTGTAGCCTGTTCCCCTTCTTGTGTTCAAACTCTTCCACTTCTGCACAGGGAGACTCACTCTCTATTCCCAAATGAGGACTAGTTGTGGTTTCTTTGTGAGAAAGTGAAGATACCCTGCATTATCCTAAAAGAATGCTGTATGCATTACTTTTACACATTCTGGAGCAAAATATATAGTGTTCCTTCCAAGGCAAAAACCCAGGTTAATCTTTGCTTGGATTACGACCTACAATCATTTCCTATGCTTGAAAACATCTTTCTTCAGTGGTTCTGTGCCTTTTAGCAACTGTGTTGTGGAAAGAAAATGAGCAGTATAACTATTTCCCAAACAGAGAATGCAGCATCATTTCTCTTGCTGACATGAAACACTATTCTTGTAATAAAATTACCAGAGGGTAAATCACATTCATGTGTGGCAACAGAAACAACACAGTGTCTTGTGCCAATAAGATATTTTATTTAGCATAAGCTTGTGTGGACCACTATAGTCATTAAAGTGGCACAAAACACTTGATTTCAGTATCCTTCTGTCCTGATCTATCCTAGGGAGAGGGCATTCAATTGCCTACCCAGAAAATGTGTAATGTTCCCTGACACAGCAGTCACATTGAAAATGAAGCCCTACTGCATGGACACTGTACCTTTGTCATCTTTTACTGATAGCATTGTTTCCCCCTTTATACCAGTCTAATAGTCTTAATGGATCTAATACTGTACTAGATCCAAGGGAAAGGAAATATTTCAGGTTTAGAAACAGTGAAGAGGGACTCTAAATAGGCTTCAGTTTTTGCGAGTTTAAATAGAAAAGCAATGCACATTTTATTTTTATTTAGATTTTTTTTAAAAAAAACATTGCATGTGCCACACAGCAATGACAGTGACGTATACAATATATGGTGAGCAGAATCATGCAGCAGCTGACAGTAGCTATGAGTAGGCAAACAGGCAGACAGCTCTGGGGCCTGAGGTATTTCAGACAGGTGTTATTCAGATTGTCACTGTGTAGAGAGAGGAGATACATTAATGGGCAGCTGTGGAAGAACCACCAAAGACTTGGTAGTAACAGATGAATCACTGCCAGTGTTTACTTGACTGTGTGAAAAGATATATGAACAAGGGATTCCTATATTTTTTTTCAGTTGTTAAAAAACAGGAATACACTTCCAAGGCTATTGATTTCAGATGGAAGATATGGAACACACATGGGACTTGCAAGTGATAAAAGTGACTGTGGAAAAGCGCAGTACAGTAGAAGTTAACAGTCCCGATTCCCGCAGAAGGGACTTATTTATGATTCAGTTCAATCAAACCCAGATGATGGTGGTAATGATCATAAAACTAAAACTTGGCCCAGAAGATTTCTGCTGATAGTGATTCCAGGAATATCTATTAAGTTAGTTCATTTGAATTTGGTGTGGTTCACTTCAGTCAGAATTACTTCTTTCATGCACTTTGCTAAATGTGTCACATGGAATTGTGGAGATGACTTTTTAAACTGGAAATAGCTGCTGTGGTGGCAAAATATCTGAATCTGTATTAGAAGACGGACTTAACTTTTTGTTCCCGCACTGTGGTTCAGACCAAAAAGTGCCCTGAGAGCTGCTGTTTTGCATGAGAAGTATAAAAGAAAATTACCTTTCTGCCAATTAATAATTTCCAAGTGTGATTTGACATTTGAAGACTGTAGAGTCTGAGTGTTTTAAAGTAAACTATTAAGAATGTAGGTATCTTGTTTCTTTTCTAATAGCTTCCTATAGAAACAGAAAAGGAATGACAGGATGAGGGGGGGGGAGAAGGCAGCTCATTGTATCATATTTCTGCAAGGATTTGCAGGCATACCCACTTAGAAATTCATAGAGATGGATAACAAAAGCTGCTGTAAGAAAACTAGCAGAATTCTTAAGAAAGAAGAATAAATAGATTCTTGGTCAAGTTTTCTGTGTGACATCCAGAGATACAGTAAAACAGTAACAATGTGCTGTCCAGTCACTTCTGACATCACAACCTGTTCCAGGCTTTTCCAGGTAAAGAATACTGTACTCAGAAGTGGTTTACCATTCCCATCTTCTGAGGGCATCCTGGCATTGTACAGCTTACCCAATGCCACACAGAATGGCTCTACTCCCAAAAGACACATCAAGGAACTTGAACCCCCAACCTTTGGCTCTACTGCCAGATACCAAAACCACTGAGCTATCCAGATAGCACAATGATCTGGGGGAACATTTAAAAAAATTATGTGCTAACTGGGCCTCATCTCGCTTAGTTTTCTGAGAAGAGTAAAAAAAAAAAAAACTATTTATTGCATAATCGTCAGATCATTGCAAACAAGCCATATTAACATGTCATATTAATCTGTATTTATACAATAAAATAAACATTTTAATATTAATGCTTTAAAATATAATATAAAATACTGTTTACTGGTAAGCCAATTTACTAAAATCCCCTAAAAAGTATTTACTTTACAATTTTAAAACCTTTACATAAAACATTTAATTTGCATTCTAAGAGGCTGTCTTCAAACTTCTAAATCTTTATAGCACTTTACACCTATACCATCCAAATATTTAGCTCTGCATATAGCGGCTTTAAAAGCAAATATTGCAACTCTGTTTATTATATCTAGATTGGATGTTTGTAATAAAAAACTCAGTTTCTCTGAGATGCTTCTGTTTTCCACTTTCTTTAAAATGTGCTGTAAATATTTTTCTCTTATATTGCTATATAGGGGACAGTCTAATACATAATGAGCTAAGTCCTCGAGGGCAGGGTTTCCACAAACACATAAACGATTATCTATAGGGATACCCTGAAACCTACCCCATTTCATCATAGTATCCATTTGTTCAAATCGTAAGTGAGTATATGCTTTCCTATATTGCATTTTCATTGGGACAGTTAAATATTGTTCATAATGATGCAGCTGTTTTGTATTAGCCAACCATTTTGTTGTTGTTGTAGATGCAACAGCAGATATATCCATCTGTGCCTCAACATCAAAAACTCTTTGCTTAAAAATATGAATTGTATCTTCATGTGAAGGATTTAAAGCCTGAGCTGAAAAACCAAATTTTGGAAAGAGCTTAAACAGGTTATTTAACCATGAATTTTCATACCTAGAAACACACTGCTCCTCCAAACAAATCTTGGGCAATCTTTCTTCACTTAAGCTACTTATTCTGCACCAATACTTTACCATTCTTACAAGAATCAGACCTGAAATTGTTTTTGCACCAAGTTCTGCTCTTATTACATGTGCAGGGGTAGAACGTGAAACTCCCATGATAGCCCTGTAAAATTGTGTTTGAATCTGTTCAATTTTCTTAAGGTTTGCAAAACCCCATATTTCAGCACCATAAATTAACATAGGAATTATCTTAGCTTTAAAATTTTTTAAAATTGGGATTAAAGTGCCTGGGTAACTGTAGTTTAAGAGTTTGTTAACCGATTGTAAACTGGCCCGTGCTTTTAATGTATTTTTCTTTATTTGCGATGCCCAGGGTCCAGATGCCTCAAAGTTAATGCCCAGGTAGCAGTAACATTTAACCTGCTGTAAGTCTTTAGAATTTATAGACCACTTATGAGTTTTTCTTTTTTTACCGAATACCACCACTTTGGATTTATCATTATTAATGCATAAATCATTTTCTTGGCAATAGATATTAAACCTTTTCAAAAGTCTTCTCATACCCACTTGGGTTGTTGATAGCAATATCATATCATCAGCATATAATAATATATTTACTTCTCTGTTTAGAATCTTAGGCATATGATAACTTTGATTGTGTATAAATGTCACCACATCATTTATATAAAAATTAAATAAAAATGGAGATAGGATGCATCCTTGGCGGACCCCCTTATATGTTGGAACAGAGTCTGTCAATGCAAAATTTAAACCTGTTCTCACCTTCAGTGTGGTTTCTGTATACAGTGCTTTGAGCAATAGCAATAATCTTGGATCTATATTTCTCATTGCCAATTTTTCCCAGAGGCGTCCTCTATTTATCGAATCAAATGCTCCACTTAGATCAATAAAGGCTGCAAAAAGCTGCCCCCCCTTTAAGGTATATTTATTTATTAGGTGTTGTAATATAAAGCAATTGTCTAGGGTTGAGCGTCCCTTCCTAAAACCTGACTGTTCCTCAACAAAGAAGGAATTTTCTGCTTCCCAGTCCTCTAATTTGTTCAAGAGATGTCTTGCATAAATTTTTGCTGGAATATCAATTAGGCTAATAGGCCTGTAATTACTGGGATCATATTGATTGCCTTTCTTAAATAGTGGGATGATGATACTCATTTTCCAGCCTATAGGTATACAGCCTGTCTTATTTATATGAGTAAACAATCCAGACAATATAGGGGCCCACCAGTCTAAATAGTTCTTAAATAATTCAGGGGTAGGAAATCCTCTCCTGGGGCTTTATTGGTTCTCAGTGTCTGGATAAGCGTTTTAATCTCAATCATTGTTACAGGTGACCACTGAGGAATTAGACTTGGCTCTTCATTTTCTAAAGGTTTGTCAGTCTGCTTTACATCTTTCACTTCCTTAAATAGTTCTCTATAATATAATTCCCATGTGGCAGCTGGGATAGGAATATCCATGACAGACTTTGCCTCATTGATTCTATCAGCCACTAAGTGCCAAAAATGTGTTACATTTATCCCTGTTGCGGCTACTTCTAGCTCTGCCCACATATTTTCCTGATACTGCCTTTTCTTTGATTTAATCAATTGTTTATATTCACGTCTGAGTTTTAACATATTATTATGTGTCTCCTGATCATACATTGTTTGAGTTTTCCTCATCTGTCTCCTCAATACCTTTCTCCGCAATCTGCATTCCCTATCAAAAATGGGGACCTTGTATCTTCTGGTGGCTTTAGATGTGAATCTGCTGTTAAAAAGGTCTTATGTTCTCACAGATTTGATAATATGCTTCCATAGCTGTGTTTATGTTATCATCTGGGGTTAGAATTATATTTCTTAATTTTAAGCAGTAGCTTGAATTTTGAAATTCTGAAATTTTGTTTACATCCACTTTTTGCCATTTCAGTCTCCTCTCCCCTTGTATAGTTAAATTTTGAGCTAGCCATTTATCATGTGGACTTACTTTCCTCTGGTCTGATTTAGCTTTTACTTCCACTATTATAGGCTGATGATCACTGTCTGACATAGGGTGTACAGTTATGCCAGAGAATAAATGAACCTTTATTCTTGGAATACATACATAATCTAGCACACTCCCTGCCCTTTGGGAAAAATAAGTATATGGATATGGGGAATTGCTATTGTTATTTCCTAATATTTGCATATCAAACATATATAACAGCTTAAACAGGTTTACACCAGCATAATTTATCTTCTCATCCTGGGAATTCCAATATTTTAAATCTAAATCTAAAGTATCTTCATCAAAAATTCCACATTTCTCCGTTTTCGACAGGTCATTTCCAATTCTTGCATTGAAATCACCCAATATTATAGGCAACACATTTGGGAATCTGATTCTAAGATCTTCTAACAATAGTTCCAAATGTAACCATATATCAGGAGCATAATACTGGGATGAGACAGGTGGAATATACACATTTACCAGAATAATCATCAGATCTTGAGTCTGCATCTTAACTGTCAACACATTTTTGTCAGAGGTAAGTGACTCAACCATACTACTCTCCCAACCTAAATCTTGCTTCACAAGAACAGCTAACCCCCCTATGGCTCTTCCTTTCCCATTTATTTTCTGTGCTGGATTTACCCATGCTTTGAAACCTGGCACTACTAGGTTTTCAGTTTCAAGGAGCCATGTTTCTTGAAGTGCTAATATTGAGTAGTTGGATAGAAAAGACTTTACCCTCATATTATTTCCACTTGCCTTCCACCCAGCTATGTTCCATGAAACAATACCGACTGGTATGTTTAATTGTTCTGCTTTGGAATTGTTCCAGGACAAACATTTAATTACAGATCTCTTATGATGAAAAGTAGGGTGTGGCAGAGCTGTTAATTGAGTAAGAGGAGAAACATTACCAAAGCCATGGGATGAAGTGGGATCTAACTGAGTGGGAGATAACAATCTATCTATTTTAAAATAACTCTGCATGTTAACATCAATTCCTGTGTCACTAGTTGCAATGAGCTCAGCATCACAAAGCTCAGCCTCACAGAGTCTCTCTCCAGCACCTTCGCACACAGGGACCACTGGAACATCCTTCCCCCTGAGAGCATCTCCCATCTCCATGTCAAACTGAACTGTAATCATATACCATGCCAGGGATGTGGGTCTGACGTCCACAGGAGTTAACTCGACCTGGAAATTCATTGTTCCACCTACTTCTCCTCTTGTTAAATCTTACATTCGTATCCTTTTCCTTATGATGACTGGAATTGGGTTCCCTACTGTCGAGTTGGAGATCGAACTGGATTGAATGGTGGATAATTTCCTTGTGGATTGTGGCTGTAGTGAACCCCAGTCAGAGGGTTGGGACCCTGAGTAAGGATTGGATGGGAGTTGAAATGGTGGGGTCCGTGAGCTGTTTGATACCACTCTCCATAGGGAACCTTGCCTTCTTGGTTCTAGAATTGTCCTTTGATGATGCTGGAATTTGACTATCAGCTTGCTGAACATTAGCCCCAGAGGACTTCCCTTTCACTGTATGCTCAGAAGATTCTAATAATTTAAATAAGGGTTTGAAGTTCATGCTTCTTCTTTTCTTGGATGTTTGTTTCGGATCCCCTTTGTCTTCTTTGTCTTCACATGTTTCAACTTGTCTTCCTCTGGGGATGTGCAGGAGCCTTCTCACAGATCTTTGAGGGGCCTTACCCAAAGGTATGTGCTTTATGCTTGGAGAGACAGTTACAAGTGGAGGCTTGAAAAAGTCAACTGTGTTTGGTACAGAGACATTAGGGTTCCCCTGCGCCCTGTCTGAGGACCTACACATAGAAGTAGTTCTTCCAGTGAAAGTTTGTCAATTTTGTCAATGGTTTTGGGTGACAGACTATAATAATTCATCTGATCGGATGGACAGTGTGGATGTACGGTCTGTCTCTGGTTCAACAGGTCTTCTGGATTTCCTTCTGGGCACATCTTATTTTCTTTCAGGTAACCTTCTATGGTAGACACGGACTGCTTTACTTCCTTTAATATATCTCTAATTTCTGTTAAAAAGCATTGTATTCTGCAACTGTCTGATACCTTTGGTGTGGTTGATTTAGCAGAGGCCAAGGAGACTAGTGAGCAGGAATGAAAAGAATCATGGTTCCCTGTTATAAATGTGGTATCTATAATTTCCGGCTTCTTAACATTTGTACAGTTTACCTCCCTTGGACCAAAGATTGGCTCATTCGATTGCATCGGACCCTCTAGGCCCAAAACTGGATCAGACACAAAATCTGACATGTTTAACTTGCCAAAGTCTGCATTCACTGTGCTGCTTAGCAGGCTACCAATTGACTGATGTCCTTCCAGTAGCTGATCATTCATCAAAAGGCTATCAGATAAGTCAATGTGAGGAGAAATAGGATTCTCTTTGCCAATTGTTAAGACTTTCTGGGAGGTAATATAGTCAGTCATCTTAACTTGCCTCAGTTTCCTTGGATGCACAGGGTAGAGTCCCGCTTTACTGCCTTGTTTAGCAGAATGCATGTTAAAATTAAATGGGAAAGACAAATCACTATGGTCACACTCTGAAGACTGCATAGGCTTGGAAAACTGATTACTGCTGTGTATTCTGCTGGTTCCCAGATCAGAAATGGGCGTAATTGAAATCGGAGTATTGCACTGCAGCTGCAGCTGCCTTAACACTGGCGGCGATAGGGTGAGATCGAAGATTTCCATATCTGAGAAGAGAAAATGAATATAAGGACTTAGCTAATTCAAAGGACCACAAATAAGTAATAGTAGTTTTTTTGAGGTAGAAGTATAACAGTTTTACAAATTATGCAAGTTTTACTCTCATTTTTTATTTATTTATTTATGAAGCTTCATTACCACCCAACTTAGTGTGATTACTTTTCGGGGCAATCTACATAAACTAAATAATTTCAGGCAAAACTCTGATTGCTCCTTTGCTTCATACATATTCTGTTATTTTTTTTCATGTACAGTGGTACCTTGTATAAAGGAATTAATTCGTTCCAAATGAAATTATGTTAAGCAAATTTTCCTTTGTACAAATTTCTCTTTGGAATGCATTGAAAATGGATTAGTCCCTAATCGTTATCGTTTTTCTGTTGTACGGATTCGCCCCATAGGCAATTCTTGTTAAGCCATTTCCCCCATCTCCAAAAAAATTTACTTTAAGCAAATTTTCTGTTGAGCAAACTGCTTGTTATATGAGGGTCCACTGTACTTAACACTTGGATTTCCTATAATAGAAAGAAACCTTGAGATGATTGAGCTCAAACAATGGTGTCTAACCGGGCATGAAGAGAAGTTGAAGATCTCTGAGGCAGCGCTTAAAATAACTCACCTAATAGAGTGTCTGGCTAATATCGTAATGACCTTTAAATCCTTACTTCAAGGATGAAATATTAATTCCAAATACTCCCCAGTTTGCATGCCCTTTTGAAGAAAAGGCTGTGATTGAATATCAGACATGACATTGCAATTACTGTTCTGGAGCGTGGACTGTGCTTAATGGAGTTGTATGTGAAAACACTGTCCTTCCTCTTAAAAGCATGTGATGTTTGATAACTTATTCAAAAGGCAGAAAGTGACAGTTGCAATTACTATTAGCATTAAAAATAGGGAATCTCAATTTTAATTCTCTAGATAAATTTTGGGTGAACCAGAAAGGGAATACAATTTTTAAAAAAAGCTTACCTGAAGAAATGAGCATTAAACTTTAAGGGACAATATATGCAGGAATGCATTTAATTAACTATAATTCTTATATTTCAGGATGATTCACTTGTTGTATGGAAGGAAGTAGATCTTACCAGATTATCAGAAAAAGAACGCCGTGATGCTCTGAACGAGATTGTTATCCTTGCTTTGTTGCAGCATGATAACATCATTGCCTATTATAATCATTTCATGGACAACAACACACTGCTGATTGAACTGGAATACTGTAATGGTGAGAGCTCTTTGTAAACATCAAGCACCCTCTTCCATCTTGGGAAGAGATGAAGCACAGAGAGTCTTGTTGTGTTTATAAATACATGTCTGTAGAGACAGGTCTAGAAACACAAGCCAGACTCTTCTGGGAGGACTGCCACCTATGTTTCACAGACCTATAAACAAAAACATACTTGTTAGAATTAAAAATGTACAGCAGAACTATCCAGAAGAAAAACGAAGTGCTATGTTTGCAACAAACCAGGTACAAATAAAATGAGGCTTAGTAAAACTTTGGAAAACACGTAGTCTATCTTTATTTAGGTACTAAAACTGGATGCTATTAGTGATGGGGCTTTCAGCAGATCCCAAGGATAATTGAGAAGGTATCATAGATTAACATAGAATATGTGACATAGCTGCTATTTTTGAAGGTTACCTGGTGTTTATTTCCAAGTTTTGTCCTTGTTGATTCATAATTTTTATATGTCACTGTGCAGACTTCATAACCAATGGTACAAACCACATTTAATACATTTACAAAATTGTTGTAAGTTTGCATTAAAACTGCAGTTGAATTTGAAAAGTCTGTTAGGCTCTTGTCTGGGTTTCACAGTGTAATTTAAGTAAATATACATCTGAAAGAGTGTAACTTTCTTGGCTTATGTAAGTGATACATGTGTATTCTGAAGAACACTTTTAGCAGATATTGAAAAGTTGGTCTTGCTAGATACAGTGGTTCGCAAAAGTATTCGGCGCCCTTGAACTTTTCCACATTTTGTCACATTACAGCCACAAACATGAATCAATTTCATTGGAATTGCACGTGAAAGACCAATACAAAGTGGTGTACACGTGAGAAGTGGAACAAAAATCATACATGATTCCAAACATTTTTTACAAATAAATAACTGCAAAGTGGGGTGTGCGTAATTATTCAGCCCCCTTTGGTTTGAGTGCAGTCAGTTGCCCATAGTCATTGCCTGATGAGTGCTAATGACTAGAGTGCACCTGTGTGTAATCGAATCTCAGTACAAATGCAGCTGCTCTGTGACAGCCTCAGAGGTTGTCTAAGAGAATACTGTATTGGGAGCAACAACACCATGAAGTGCAAAGAACACACCAGACAAGTCAGGGATAAAGTTATTGAGAAATTTAAAGCAGGCTTAGGCTACAAAAAGATTTCCAAAGCCTTGAACATCCCACGGAGCACTGTTCAAGCAATCATTCAGAAATGGAAGGAGTATGGCACAACTGCAAACCTACCCAGACAATGCCGTCCACCTAAACTCACAGGCCAAACAAGGAGAGCGCTGATCAGAAATGCAGCCAAGAGGCCAATGGTGACTCTGGACGAGCTGCAGAGATCTGCAGCTCAGGTGGGGGAATCTGTCCATAGGACAACTATTAGTCGTGCACTGCACAAAGTCGGCCTTCATGGAAGAGTGGCAAGAAGAAAGCCTTTGTTAACAGACAAGCATAAGAAGTCCCGTTTGCAGTTTGCCACAAGTCATGTGGGGGACACAGCAAACATGTGGAAGAAGATGCTCTGGTCAGATGAGACCAAAATTGAACTTTTTGGCCAAAATGCAAAACGCTATGTGTGGTGGAAAACTAACACTGCACATACACACCATCCCTACTGTCAAATATGGTGGTGGCAGCATCATGCTATGGGGGTGCTTCTCTTCAGCAGGGACAGGGAAGCTGGTCAGAATTGATGGGAAGATGGATGGAGCCAAATACAGGGCAATCTTGGAAGAAAACCTCTTGGAGTCTGCCAAAGACTTGAGACTGGGGTGGAGGTTCACCTTCCAGCAGGACAACGACCCTAAAGATAAAGCCAAGGCAACAATGGAATGGTTTAAAACAAAACATATCCATGTGTTAGAATGGCCCAGTCAAAGTCCAGATCTAACTCCAATCAAGAATCTGTGGCAAGATCTGAAAACTGCTGTTCACAAACGCTGTCCATCTAATCTGTTTTGCAAAGAAGAATGGGCAATGATTTCAGTCTCTAGATGTGCAAAGCTTGTAGACACATACCCTAAAAGGCTGGCAGCTGTAATTGCTGCAAAAGGTAGTTCTACAAAGTATTGACTCAGCGGGCTGAATAATTACGCACACCCCACTTTGCAGTTATTTATTTGTAAAAAATGTTTGGAATCATGTATGATTTTTGTTCCACTTCTCACGTGTACATCACTTTGTATTGGTCTTTCACGTGCAATTCCAATGAAACTGATTCATGTTTGTGGTTGTAATGTAACAAAATGTGGAAAAGTTCAAGGGCGCTGAATACTTTTGCAAACCACTGTATCTATCTATTTTACTAAATACTGTAGTTGTTCCTTTCTTCTTTGCAATGTATGTTGGGTTCAGTGTTACAGTTTGAATTGCAGTAACCATAAGTGGAGAAGAGAGACTGCCTTTCTCCAAGGAAAAAATTTATTATATTACAAGTGGCTCTCTAGAAAACATAAAAAATCCTTACAATCAATAACTAAACATTATTTTTCTCCATTGCAGGGGGAAACCTTTATGATAAGATTCTGCGACAGAAAGACAAATTGTTTGAGGAAGAGGTAACTTGAAAAATTTGAGAAGCAATGTGACTATTTATCAGTTAGCAAAGTACTATTTCATGTTTGTTGCCTCTAAGTAAACAAGCATTACCAGTGCCAGCTGGGAGGAAATCGGAAACCTTTTCTTTGAGATCTTAATCTTGAATTGAACACTTTGATCCTTAGTTATTATTCATGTAGCATGAATCGACATGTAAAAACTTCACTTTGATTGCCTTCTAGTATCAAATAATTGACACACCTCCATAGATTCTTAATGGGTAAGGATCCATACCTTAGGGGAGCCTGCCTCACTGAGGTTGGTCATTTCTCTTGTCTAAGGCTTTATATTTTATATATTTTCATGCTTCCTATTGTTCTTTTGTTCCTGCTTCCTATACCATTTCTGCTGGAATCATTATAATTTTAAACCTGTCAGATTGCTGTCATATTGGGGTTCCTATTCTTGTTCATTCTTGTTAGTTATTTTTTGGGAAAAAAGAATAACACAAGTTGGACGACATGTTAAAACTAGCAGGAGCAATGCATTTTAAAATTAACTGTTGTGTATTTCTGCTACCCAAGGAGCAGCTGCAGTTTTCATGAGTTCAAGCTGCCTACCTTCAAGGGTGGTTCCACAAAAAGCACAAGTAATCTAAATTAGAATCTGTTAAATGGCATAGACTGAAGCTGAATCCTGATAAAACAAGTGCTTTGTGAGTGACTAGTTCCCGCAATTGTGGTTTAGGTAAATGCCTACTCTGGGCATAGTTTTACAGTAGGACCCCCGTATCCACTGATTCATTAATCACTGATTCGGTTTTCCACGGTTGGCAGAGGAAAAAAATCAAATAAATAATTCAGCAGCCACAAAGCAAGTTACTGTCACAAAAAGCAGCAGTAAAGCAAGCTACTGTCACAAAGAGCAGCCGTAAAGCAAGCTGCTGTCACAAAATAGCAGTTTTGGGATTTTTGTCTTTTGAGAGCTTTATCTAGCACACTAGTTGCAGTTGTTATGCCCTCTATGCACAAATAACTTCACCACTGGATTGTCACAATGCATTCTGTGCATTGCTGCCCTTAAGGCTAGTACAGAAATTGCAGCTGGTGTATAATGCATTGGTGAGGCTTCTGAGTGGGACCACTTATCAGCAGGACATATGACCGTAGCTAAAGGAAGTAAACAGGAGCATATGTACTATGGAGTCACATTTAAGATTTTATCAGTTTAAACAACTTGGAACTTATTTATCTAAACATCATCTTATCCACCTATTTGATCCTTCTCTGAAAAAGCCCTTCTACTGGTGACTCATGTTCTTTTCAAAGCTTGCACAGCCTTTTGCCATTGTGGCACCCACTTTGTTCTTCCTTCACAAATGTGACATTCTCCTACAATTTTTAAGTATAGTTGCATGCTGAAAACATATCTGTCTATGCAAATGTTCTCTGCATAGTTTAACCTAACATCTATCTCATGGGTGATGTTAATGTGTATACTGCATGTTTGTTAACTGAAAAATAGATTGAACTTAGATAATGTATTTTTAGTGTCGAGGAAGCCTCTTGCAATATCTAGTGGCTAATTTTTCAAAAAATGAGAAAAAAGTGTATGAGGGCAGGCAGGTATTGGGCTGAGCAATATTTTTTTTTAAAACCTAACAAATTTCAAGGTGAGCTGAAAGCTTCAAGGGGCTGGAAGACCGGAAATATACAAATAAATAACTTGTAATAGGTTGCTAGTGTTTGAAAGAATCTTCACCTAAGAGAAAGTGTTAGGTATACAACTTTTGTCCATAAGATGTGATGTTGAACAGATGAAATAGATGTGCAGCACTTGGCATAATCATTGCATTTGGCTTGGATGTTTTGCAGGGCGTAGTAGGAAGGAAGAGGAAGGTGAAAAAGTCCTGTTCCAGCGCTTATTCCAGTTATCCCATATGAACCTGCTATTTCTGGAATCTTCGATTTGAAAGCTTAGGACTGTAGATACTTTACATATAGTAGGAATGGAGGAATTGTGGCCCTCCAGATGTTGTTCAGCTGCAACTTCAAGCAGCCCTAGTTAGCATAGCCATTGAGGAAGGACAATGGGAGTTACAACCCTGTAGCATTTGTAGGACTGCAGGTTCTCTATCTCTGGCTAGCAACATTAATTTTCAAGACTGAATTGAGGTGTGACAGTTAAGACATCAAATTAAGGGTTGTAAAAGACTTTCTGATCTTCCAGTATATCTCAGATGTATCAGCTTTTACTCCCAATTATTTCTAGTAATAAATTGCCAATTTTTAAAGCACGTCACCCTGTACCTTGAAGATCTCATGAGGATTTTTCTTGGAAATGGTATGTTTTGAAAAAACTTGTAGTACTGACATGTTCCTAAGGAAACAATAGAGTCCTCTTTCAAAAAGTGTTTCAGGTAAAATATTTACTGCATTTGACTTTTGAGGGAAGGAGTATCTCTTATTGATATGTGAACTCTCATTCTGTGCAGATGGTGGTGTGGTACCTCTTTCAGATTGCATCAGCAGTAAGCTGTATCCACAGGGAAGGAATACTTCACAGGTGGGAGCTTAATCAAGCTAGTGCTACTTACTTACTGGTTGGAAAGCAAGTTGCCTTGGTGTGTTTTTTTCATTAAGACTGAGGCTATTTTGGAAAAATAAAAGGTTCCCTTTTTGCCCCTTCCCCCAACCAGGATCCAGGGGTGCCTAGGCATCTCTTTCTTTCTAGGAAGCCTTTCGGAACTGCAGAATTGGGCAGGGAATGATTTAACGCTGGCAAATTGCTTCCTAAGTTCTCTCAACCACAGTTGATCATATCACTGGAGATTCATGGAACAACGTGCACCAACAGGATTCTAGTCAATATATTTTCTTAGCTTTCTATTCATTGTTCTTTGTAGTTGTGTCTAGTTGGTGAAGTCTGGGGGTTCATAAATTGACAGATGGGAGAAAGTGTGGGAACCAATTTTTCAATCATTATTTCTATATATGATGTATTCTTACGATATGGGTTAGATACTAATTCTAAATTTTGTTTGATCAAGTCTTGTGAGTTCCAAATACTATATTGGGAAATGTTTATTTGACTTATCTCAATATAGACCCAGGATATTGTACCATTACTTTGAATAATTTGTATAAGCTTTTAAAATTGAAATGATGCATAGTAGCTATGAAAGCAGGGTACTGAAAATTCTCCATTACTTCTTGGGTTCCATGGTATTTTTGAAAAATGTTATAATTTTATTTATTTTGTTCATGCAAAACAAAACAGCCTACAATTTCCAAGCTCCAAACCTCAACTAAGAAACTACCTGCCCCCACCCCCCATCTTGCCAAGGACCTTACATCTAAGAAATAACTCCTGGCAAATTCATCTTTTGCCATGTTATAACCTATTGGTACAACTCTGAGGAAGAGGGATTCGCCTTCAAAATATTAGCAATGTTTTTGTTATTTTTCTAGTAGCCTAAAAGTATCACCTGTTCCACTTTTGTGTTTATTTTGTTGTTTATCTGGGTTTTCATCCATTACACACATACATGTTTCTAACTTTTATTTGCCATTTCTTCATTTTCTTTTCGATGTGGGGTATTTCCATCCTAAAGTGGCCTATTAGTACTATTTTCAGTGTCCCATAGAAGTCCTTGACTGATCCCAGAAGTGGACTTTACTAAGTAAAACTGTGTTCCTGAGTTTTTAATATTTTCCATTAACAGTGTTAACAGTGTTTATTTATTAAAAGTAATAAATAAATTGTGGAATATGCTGGCCAGTTCCTCATCTAGCAGTTAAAACATTTCCCTCAAATCATGTTGTGGCCCTTGTTCTCTGTCAAATGGGTTCTTCAGTTGTCTTGAATTTACCTTTTCCCCTTTTATGTACGTAGAGTCACAAGGTGTCATATTTTACTGAGTCTCAATTTTCATCACAGAGCCTTGATTCGAAGTTTTCTTTGCAGTAAAAACACTTCATTAGGCCTTTTTCTGTCAGTGAGGAACTAAAAGATTTCATTCATTATATTTATCTGTTAAGTACAGTAGTTGCCTTTTTTTTTGGAGCAGTAGGAAATACCGTATTTTTCGCACCATAAGACACACCTTTCCCCCTCTCAACAGTAGGGAGAAATGTCTGATTGTTTTATGGGCCAAATGCACCCCCACCGGGAGCCTCCAGAGCGGCTGCTGCAGAGGCCTCCGGACCTGGTTCAGGTCCCAGCCCCAGGTGCATCCGCAACAGAGGCTTCCCCACCCGGCTGTTTTTTAAAAAAATCACCTTGCCTGATTGATTCTTAGAAAACGGAGATTAATCAGCTCTATTGGAGACCATATAGATGATAAATGGGCTAGAGAGTAACCGCCCACCATGATTACCATAGAGCTGCAGCCAGGTGAGGAAGTCTCCGTTGCAACTGCAGCTGGGGCTGGGACCTGAACCAGGTCCAGAGGTCTCTGCAAGGACTGGAGGCTTCTCAGCATGGAGACCCGGGCGGGGTGGCGGCGGCTTGTCTTTACATTTTAATCTCCAGCCATGACTCTCCGGGCCTCCCAAGCATGGCTGGAGAGTAAACTGGGCTGGAGATGTACCAGGACCGCAGTATGTATGTGTGATTTTTTTCCCCACACATACATACCTCTAAATACTAGGTGCATCGTATGGTGCGAAAAATAAGGTACATTATCCATTCGTGATGGATTGCAGTTAGCCACACACTTTCATCTGAATTAGAGGTAGGCATGAACCACTAAATTGGCAATTTGTGCTGGTTATACTTTTTTTCTGGTTCATCAAACAGGTGTTTGGCACTTCTCAGCCCCACCTAATCTGCCGGGTTCCTACTCTGAGGCAATGCCTCAGCATCACTACCACACCTCCTCCAGACTGAGTGGGTACCTAAGAACATAAGAACATAAGAAGAGCCATGCTGGATCAGGCCAAAGGCCCATCTAGTCCAGCTTCCTGTATCTCACAGCGGCCCCACCAGATGCGTTTGGGAGCGCATGAGACTAGATATCTGTCTCCTGATACCACTCCCCTGCATCTGGCCCTTGAAGTACCCTGGTTTAAAGCCTAGAGATTACACATCTCCATCATGGTTTGTAACCCGTGATGGACTTTTCCTCTAGGAATCTGTCCAATCCCCTTTTGAAGGCATCCAGGCCAGATGCCATCACCACATCCTGTGGCAGGGAGTTCCATAGACTTACAACGCGCTGGGTAAAAAAATATTTTCTTTTGTCAGTTCTTACTCTCCCAGCACTCAATTTGAGTGTGTGTCCCTAGTTCTGGTATTTTGAGAGAGGGAGAAGAGCTTTCCTCTATCCACTTTACTCATACCCTGCATTATTTTGTATGTCTCAATCATATCCCCCCTCAAGCGCCTTTTTTCCAGACTAAAGAGGCCCAATTGTTTTAGCCTTTCTTCATAAGGGAGGTGCCCCAGCCCAGGAGGAGGAGGTGGGGCTATGAAACGTCAAACACCTTTTGGCTGGAAATGAATCATCACAAACTGCCAATTTGGTGGGTCAAGCCCATCTCTAATCATAATTCTTTACATATTTTCCATGAAACTAGGGGTACTAGCTTAGAGTTTCTAACATCCGGAAAAAATCTTACATGTCACCTTGTCAGAACTGACTTGTAGGGATCCTAATAGGTAGGGCTTTCAAGTTAAATGAGATATTTAAGAAATGGCTTTACCAGTTCCACATCCCCAGTGAGTTTCCGTGGCTGTGTGAGGATCCAGGCCTCTGGAGTCCTTGTCTGCCACTTGATCCACTACACAACACTGGATATCTAACAACTATTAGCATTAATAAAAGCAATGTTATTGATATAAAAATATACATTCAGCACATGACAGTTTATGTACTTATGTGATATAAAATACTTGAGCTGTTAGATTTTGTAGTCAAAATCCAAGACTTCAGACATGAGAGGAATGGTTAACTGCTTTCATAGTAACAGTGTTTGGGGGGCAGGGATAGAATAATATATTAAGTCCTATCTATGGAATGTGATTTAAAAAATACATCAAAATAATTCTTTCTTCTTTAGGGATATAAAGACACTGAATATTTTCCTCACCAAAGTAAATCTTATTAAACTGGGTGACTACGGCTTAGCAAAAAAGCTAAACTCTGAGTATTCCATGGCTGAAACTGTAAGTGTCTGCAGGTTTAGTATTTTGATAGAATAATTTTCCTTTTCACTGGTTTGAAAATTAGACATATGTTTTCAGCAGCATGAACTCCCTTTATGCAATTACTTATTGACTTGGTGTCCCTATCATTCAGGACGACTGAAACAGAGAAACAAACTGAGCACATTCGAGCCATCCTTTCATTAGAACAGGATGGGGACCAGTCTGGTGTGTGTGTGTGTGTGTGTGTGTGTGTGTGTGTGTGTGTGTGTGTGTGTGTGTGTGTGTGTGCACGCGCGCACGTGCACGCATGTGCCCATATTCCTTCTATAAGACAGCCCCATCTATAAGATGCCCCTCCCCACTTTCCCAGCCCAAATTACCATTTTGAAACTGCACAGTTCTCTTCCCAGCTTACTTCCATGTATAAGACAACCCTCAATAGTTAGTGTGACAATTTTAGACAAAAATATAGTCTTATACATGGAAAAGTGTGTGTGTGTGTGTGTGTGTGTGTGTGTGTGTGTGTGTGTGTGTGTGTGTGTGTGTGTACAGTATATCACAGAAGTGAGTACACAGTGGTTTAGACATTAATGGCTGTGTGTTGCTTTATTTAGAGGGGACAGCACATTTACACTGTTATACAAGCTGTATACTCACTGCTTTACATTATAACCAAGTGTCAATTCTTCAGTGTTGTCACATGAAAAGATATACTAAAATATTCATGAAATGTGGGGGGTGTACTCACTTCTGTGATATACTGTCTGTCTGTCTGTCTGTCTGTCTGTCTATCTATCTATCTATCTATCTATCTATCTATTGCTCCCCATAGAGGACGCAGGTCAACTTACAACAATTAAAACTAGACAAAAACAAACTACCACAAATATTAAAATCACAGATAATAGCAACATTAAAAACATTTCTGTGTTGTGTTGTTACAGTCGTGGCCGACTCTTCGTGACTCCATGTCCATGGAGTTTTCTTGACAAGAAAACATTTAGAAACCCCTAAATTCAATAAATATAGCTTTTCAAGATCCCTATATATTGCTTAAAATCCTGCCTGAAAAGGAGGATCTTTGCTTGAGGATGAAAGGACAAGAGGGAGGAGACATACCAGGTTTCACCCAGCTATGCATTCCAAAGCATGGAAGAAACCACTTAGAAAATCCCCTCTCGTATATCTCCACCAAATCAGACTGGGAAGGTGGCAGAACTATAAGACGGGCCTCCATGTAAGATTTCAAAGGCTGATAAAGTCCATATGGGGAAACCATGCAATTTATGAGCTGCATGTGTCTCCCAAGGATGCTTTTTGAGGCGAGGGACATGGCCCCCGGGTGATGTCCACTCTATATTCTGATATATGAACATAGTTGCCTTTCTCCAGGGGAGCAAAGGAATAACTAACCCCTAGAACAATCATTCATTTGCCCCGCTGGGGAAAGACAAGTCCATGTGTTTAATCCTACCAGGTTTGGATGTCACTCCAAATGAACTACTGTACATACAAAAAAATCTGTTTTTTGTTTATCCACTCTTGCTTGGACTGAGAGTTATCAGCCATGATGCAGTTCTAATTCTTTAGGATTCTGTTTCATTGTGAGATCTGCATGTTATGACATTCCACTGTTTCATAGTTCTTAAAATTAGTGCCACTTCATAGACACATTTATGCAGTTTCATAATCTCTGAAACAGAATACATACATTTCCAATACTTGATTAGAAAGAAGTAATTGAAACTGACCTGTTTTTAGAAATACTGAATTCTAAAAATACATGATGAAACTAGTGGTTGAAACAGCCCACACTAGTTTCTGATAGTTACCTTGGCCTCACTAAGTGAGCTAGGACATTTTTCCTTATTTTGTCTGTCTTATTAACATTTTTTCTGTCTTATTAACTTAATAGTATGCTCTGATCTTGTTTATTTATTTGTCTTTTATTTGGGTTCCTCATTCATGCATCCATGCCCATTTGGTCTAGAAAGCATAGATCTCTATCTCATTCATGAAAAAAAGATAATTTCCCTGAAAAATAATTTAACTAAAATTAGCCACCAAGTGGGACAAATGCTAAGAAAAAGAAAGAAGAAAGAAAGATAATTTAACTAAAATGTCAAGGTTCTGAACCAGGCAGCAGCTCTGATAGGCTCCAGTTATTTTTACACTACATGTATATTGCTTTTTTCATTTATGGTAGAGTCCCTCCCCCATAAAATGCCATGATATTAGCATTCACAGTAGACTTACTGAACTGTGTCTGATCACTTGATATTAAGGAGAAGATGGATTCATTCCTAGCATTGTGCTGTGTTTTGTAGTTGGTAGGAACCCCGTACTACATGTCTCCAGAGCTCTGCCAAGGAGTAAAATACAACTTCAAATCTGATATCTGGGCAGTTGGCTGTGTTGCCTTTGAGCTCCTCACACTGAAGAGAACTTTTGATGCAACAGTGAGTTATACTTTCTTTATCTTAACTTTTTTATTAACGATATGTATGTGTGTGTATATTAGAGAGAGAGAGAGAGAGAGAGAGAGAGAGAGAGAGAGAGAGAGAGAGAGAGAGAGAAGAGAGAGAGATTATTTATAACCTTATTTGAGAGTAAAGGTTCTAGGTCAAAATGGTTAGGGATGCCAATGCTTTTCACTTAATTTCTGAAGTCCCTTGCTAATGTCCCTGACCCATATAGAATGATTATTTATACCTTTTGAACCAGGCAAAATGAGAGCAGGCACAGCACGTGTCTACAGGATGTCTTCCTAGGCCTGTTTTCCACTTAGATTATTTCATGTTTTCCTTCTTAGAATCCCTTGAACCTCTGTGTAAAGATTGTGCAAGGAAACCGGACAATGGAGGTTGATTCCAGTGTTTATTCTCAGGAGCTCATTCAGATGGTGCACTCGTGTCTTGATCAGGTTGGTGAGATGCAGTTTTATTTAGCTTCAATGCCTTTATCACTTTTGAATACATTTCAGGACTGGAGACATAGTGTGTTGTATGTTTGAGCTCTCTGTAGACTCTGTATTCTTAGAATCATAGAATCAGAGAGTTGGAAGAGACCTCAAGGGCCATCTAGTCCAACCCCCTGCCATGCAGGAACCCCATCACAATATTTCCGACAGAAGGCCATCCTTTGTGGCAGCACATTCCACTGCCGAACAGCTCTAACTGTCATGAAGTTCTTCCTAATGTTCAAATGGAATCTCTTTTCCTGTACCGGTAGTTTGAAACCATTGCCCCGAGTACTAGTCTCTGTAGTAACTTGGAAGCTGCTAAGATACCTTTATCTTTAAACTGCCTTTAAAATGTTGAAACCCTTTTTAAACAGATTCTCTGTGTTTTGAGAAGTAGGAGAGAGTCTTATGTGTTTTTAGTTATGGCTTTGGTTAGTTAATTTTCCATAACACTTAATTTTTGAAAAATAAACAATTTCTTTAGGGAATGACCTGTCACTCACCTCTTTCAGGATCCTGAGAAGAGACCTACTGCTGATGAGCTGCTTGAGAATTCTGTTATTATCAAGCGCAGGAGGTAAACAGTCATACATACCTTGAACATAAATAAGGCGTGCCTACTGGGAGAAAGCATTGAATCATGTAACATTTAAGTCATACTAATGTTTTGCAATATTTAGTCAATTAGGCTAGCAAGTAACTGATAGATCATATAATGCAGGCCTACCAAACAGGTAGACCACAGGCTACCAGTAGCCTGCGAAGGGTTCAAAAGTAGCCCGCCGGCCATCAATAAAAAATGTGAGGGGATGAGTTCTCCACCCCTCCCTCCCCCACCCCAAGGACCACCACTGCTCCAGCAAAGTGCTGGGTCTGCCAGCCCACTGTCTCAGCCGAGAGGGGCAGCTCAAGGGCTGTGGCACAGACCCCCTGCTTCCCCTCCCGGCCAGATGATTGGCATGTCACTGTCTCATGACAAGCAGAGTTGTTAGTGCGGAGCAGGGGAAGGGGAGGAGACAGCAAGAGGTGGGGTCGCAGGTGTGTCCACCTCCTTTGCGTGGTGATGTCTCCCCTCTTCTTCTCCCCTGGAGAATTCCTTCCTCCCACCCTGATGGCTACCTCACAGAGACCATGACCCGCCACCGCCACCGTTCCTCCTACTCTCCTTCTGAGCTATTCCCTCCTTGTGCTGCCCTAGCAATGTGATTGCCACGCTGCTGGCTCAGCCCACCCCAGCTGTGTAGCGAACATGGCAGAGGTGAGAGCTGTGAGCAGCAGCAGCACTGGCAGCAAGGGTGCTGGAAGGGAGAAGGGAGAAAAGAGGAGGAGGCTGGAGGGAGGGGAGAGGAGAGTCAGGCCCCAGGTGGGTTGGGAGGGAAAGGGCACCTTTTAAAAAAAGTCTTCCAGCAACCTGGGCAAGCATGCTCACGTCTCCCTTGCACCCACCCACACCAGCTCGAGCGGGTGCAAAGGAAACATGTGAATGGTCAGCCTTCCCATGGGAAAGCATTGAACTAGGTTCCCTCCAGTACGGATTAATTGATTTTCAATGCATTTTTATGGGAAACTGTTGCTCTGCTTACAATATTTTTTACTTATGAGCATGTGCTCAGAATGGATAAAATTCATGAGTAGAGGTTTTAGTGTACTAGCCCTCAGGCAATTTGGGTCGGAAAAAGTAAACCTGACCTGTTCAGAGTTGGACAGCCCTGATATAATGAAATAGTCTATTCCTTCTCATAATGACACATGCATATCCTTCAGTGTTGGATTGAAAATATGAGGCAGTGAATCTACAAAATGCTAAACAGTAGTCCATAAGGTACTGCTAGGTAGAAGTTATATATTCATTCTTTCATTTCCCCCAGCTTTGTCTGATCCTAGGCCAGTGATGGCAAACCTTTTAGAGACCAAAACTGTGATTCAAAACCCACTTTTTTTTTTTGCAAAGTGCCAAAACAGCAATTTAACCTGAATACAGTGGTACCCTGGGTTACAAATGCTTTAGGTGCTACCTTTCGGGAAAGCAAGGATTGAAGAGCAGGCTTTTGAATTTCCTGTGGCCACAGCACCTTCGTGACCACAGAAATGTCTCCATGCAAAGAGCCAGGTGAAGGGGAGGCAGTGGCTTGTGGACTCCTTTGTAGCCCTAGTTTACTCTCCAGCCACGCTGCTTTTGGGATGCCCGGAGTGGTGTGGCTGGAGAGTAAACGGGGGCTACTAACGAGCCCACACGCCACTGCCTCCCCTTCGCCCAGCTGTCTTCATGGAACACAGTGGCGTGCTCCGAGCGTTTGCTTTCCTAAAAGGATGTGGCAATTCTGTGGAGCATCTTAGGTAACAATGACAGTAATCTTAGCACCCCAGAGCTGGAAGAGACCCTGTGCATCATCGAGGGCAGCCGTTACCCAGGAGGGCCCAGTGGGGAGTCAAAACTCCCAGTCTCTGGCTCCACCGCCAAATACCTAAACCACTGAGCTATACGGCAACTGCACAAACTCTCACCTAGCCACAGCAGTTGCTCTTTGTGGATTTTAGCTCGGCTTTTAACACAGTTCTTCCATGTCGTTTGATCTCTAAACTGGAAGGTCTAGGGCTTCCACCATCACTTTGTGGATGGATCTTGGATTTTCTGTCAGAACGCTCTCAGAGGGTCCGGTTGGGCCCTTACACCTCTAATACTCTTAGTACCAACATTGGAACACCACAGGGATGTGTACTTAGCCCACTCCTTTATATTCTTTACACATTTGATTGTGTCTCTGCCTACCCTAGCAATAGGATCATTAAGTTTGCAGATGACACAACTGTGATTGGGCTCATCTCTCGCAAGGAGAGTGAGATGGCTTACAGAGATGAAGTGGAGAGGTTGACCAAGTGGTGCAGAATAAATAACTTGCACCTAAATATAAAGAAAACAAAGGAGCTTGTGGTGGATTTTAGGAGGCAGAAAACTGATATTCAACCACTGGTGATTGATGGGACTCGTGTGGAGAGGGTTACAGGTTTTAGATTTTTGGGCATTGAGTTAGAGGAGGATCTGTCCTGGAGTGTCAACACAAGGGGGCTTGCAAAGAAGGCTCAGCAGAGACTATTTTTCTTGAGAACTTTAAGGAAAAACCATCTTCCACAAAAGCTGCTGCTGGCCTTCTATCATTGTGCAATTGAGAGTGTGCTTACTTACGGGTTGCACAGTGTTGCACAGAATCATAAGAATTGCAGAGAGTATTGTGGGCTGTTCACTCCCCACCCTACA